>JAHHUM010001176.1:22500-622500 GCA_036173005.1 Crenichthys baileyi
GATGGATGGAGGATGTGGATGGATGGATTTGGATGGATGGATGGGTGGATGGATGGATGGATGGATGGTGATGGATGGATGGGGTGATGGATGGATGGATGGATGGGATGGATGGGTGATGGATGGGGTGGATGAATGGATGGGTGGATGGATGATGGATGGGGATGGATGGATTGGGATGATGGATGGATTTTTGGGATGGATGGGTGGATGAATGGATGGATGGATGAGGATGGATGGATGGATGGATGATGGATGGATGGTGAGGATGGATGGAAAGATGGTGGATGGATGTGGGGTGGAAAGGATGGATGGTGATGGGTGGAGGATATGATGGATGGATGGATGATGGATGGATGGAGGATGGATGATGGAGGATGATGGATGGATGATGGATGGTGGATTGATGGAATGGATGATGGTGGATGTGGATGGATGGAAAGGAATGGATGGATGGAAAGGTGGATGATTGGATGGTGGATGAAAAGGATGGAGGGATGATGGTGGATGGGGGGGATGGATGGTGATGGATGGATGTGGATGGATGAATGGAAAGGGGTATGGGTTTGGATGATGGAGGAGGATGGATTATGGATGGATGGATGAATGGATGGTGGATGGGGTGTGGATGGAAAATGGATGGATGGGTGGATGGGGGGGATGGTGGATGATGGATGGATGGATGATGGATGGATGGAAAGGTGGATGGATGGAGGAGTGGATGGATGGAGGATGTGGATGGATGGATGGATGGATGGGGTGGATGATGGATGGATGTGGGGGTGGATGGATGATGGATGGATGGATTTGGATGGATGAGGGTGGATGGATTGATGGTGGGATGGGGTGATGGATGGATGGATATGGGATGGATGATGGGGATGGATGAGGATGGGATGGAGGATGATGGAGGTTTTAAAGGATGGATGGATGATGGATGGGTGGATGGTGGATGGATGATGGATGGATGATGGATGGATGGATGAGGTGGTGGATGATGGATGGATGGATGATGGATGGATGATGGAGGATTTGGATGGATTTGGATGGGGTGGATGGATATTGGATGGATGGATGATGGATGGATGGGGTGGATGGATGATGGGATGGATGGAAAGGATGGATGGGGAATGGAAGGATGGGATGGATGGATTGGATGGTGGATGGATGGATGGATTTGGGTGATGGATGGATGGATGATGGATGGATGATGGATGGATGATGGATGATGGATGGATTGGATGATGGATGGGATGATGGATGGATGGAGGATGGATGGAAGAATGGATGATGGATGGGGTAGATGGATGGGATGGATTGGAAAGGGAAATGGAATGGAAGGGGTTGATGGAGGGATGGTATGGATTGGGGGATGATGGATGGATGGATGATGGATGGATGATCTTTAGATCTAAATTTAGGTCTGACAAACATGAAAAGATTTGAAAATATGAAAATCAACGTTTTCATCACTTCTTTATAACTGGGACCCAAAGGTCAATAAGGTGTTTTGCTGCGTTACTAAAAGCCTAATAATGCATCAGAATCAGTTATTAATGGACCCTCATCCCAAATTTTGTTTTTCCAATCCAAAAATAAGACTGGATTTCCGTTCCAGGAGGGAAAGGACCCAATGATCTTTCCCGCAGCCAATCCCTCTCTGCTCTTTGGGTTTTCCCCGAATGTTTTTTTTGTACCCCCACTGGTGACAGGCCCCTCTGTCCTCTTTGGGGGGGTGTCCCGGGCCTTTTAGGACGGGCCACGCTGAGGCGATGAGACACCGGCTGGTAGGACAGAGACGCCAGCAGCTCTCCACGACTCTCACACTGAAAACACAGAAAGACGTTGGGCTGGATGGTGGACAAACCAAACATCCCAGCTGGAATGTGCTGGGAAACCAACCCTGAGCTGCAGCCTCACTATCATCATGAAATGTCATTATTGACCGATCAAACCCTGGTGAGGAAGCTTCTCTCCTGGCATTACAGCTGTTTCCTCATGACCACCAGCTCAATTTGTCAGATTTATGATGTTTAGTTCAGCTTCAGTTCCTCTGATTCGGTTTCTGCTTTCTAACAAAGCAGAATTAATCAAATTAATTACTGATAATTAAGGGTATCTCTTCCAAATGGACCCGGCTGGTTCTGATCCTCTGACCACAGAAACCACGAAAGCTAAATCAACGCAGCTCCACCGCTGCGCTTCGTTTATGCAGCAACAGAACGAGTTGTGCCGTACGTTTGGTCCAAAAACAACTAGAACCGGACCGGAACCAGCAGCCTGTGCAGAGATCCTTCACAGAAACAGGATGTGTGCTTACTGAAGATGTTTGTTGCTGTTGTCCCTCTGCATGTTCATCTACCAGCAGACCGTCATCTCTTTCTTTTCTTCTAGTAAACATTTTTATTAATCAAACTACCTGTAAATAACCGACAGGCAGAACAACGTAATTATTGAAGGAATCCTATCAGGTGCAGCTTAACGAGTCATGTTAAGTGTTCAAGTGTTGACCACATGACTGCAGGAGATCTTCAGGTTTTAGGTGAAAAACTTTGTAAAAATCAGAGAAATAAAACCAGTTAGATTCATTTTACAGAACAGTCTTCTTTACAGAATCAAATCTAAGTTAATTGTTTCTGTGTTTTAGGCGGCTGCTGCTGGAGGAGGGTTTCCATGTCCCTCCGGTTCCAGAACATCTGATTTAAGCCAATCAGGGTTCTGCCAGATGATCAGAGGACTGAAATTAAAGATGCTGCTAATATTTTCAGGCAGGACAGCGAGACGTTCACTGATGAGTCTAAGCCTTTTGTTTGCATGCAGGAGGCCAAACAGTGCAGCTGAGAGTTTGAACCGCCGGTTCCCATGGTAACGCTAAACCTACTGCGGACTGGGGTTGAGTATTTGTCGTGGAACCGGTGGAGTTTGAACTTTAACATCTTGATGACCCAACAGCAGAGTCGGTCCGTCAGAAAACGACAGACCCTGACAGGATTATCCCGAGTCTCCAACTAAACTCCACAAGTTGCTGTTTCCACCTTATCTCAGTACGGGTCACATGTTCTGAGAAAAACCAGTTTGCTGTAAATGAGTCAAAGAAGTTTGGATCATCTGAAATCATTTTAAAAGGATTTCTTATTGAAACAGAACCAACTGTGTTGTAGAGCGTGGAAAAGCCTGGAAGGCCTGCAGGGCGACCATCCTCACCTGCATGTTCCTTTTGGTGATCTGCTGGCTCAGGTGGACCCGGCCCGTGCTTGGGTCCACGCCTTTCAGAGGTACCACCGCCTCTCCGATGACATCATCTCGGGCGAAGCGGTCGAAGCTGAGGACCAGGAAGTGCAGGGTGAGCTCGGGCAGCGAGCTGTAGGCAACACCGTAGAAGGTGAAGGTCTCGTCGAAGATCGGGTCCAGGGTCTTCCTCAGCACACGGGTCTTGACACGGTGCTTCTTCTCGGGCAGTATGGTCATCTTCACGTAGGGGTCCGAGCTCCCGGCCTGCTCATCTATCGCAGGGAGGCCCCGGGCCCCGACGATGGTCACCACCAGGGCCTTCTTGGGGAAGTTGTAGTCGACGGTGAGGCTGAGGGAGCCCAGGTTGGGTTCAGGTTCTGGCTCCGAGGAGGCGGGGGTGAAAGGGGATGCTGTCTTGCTGCTGGTCTGGCTACTGCTGGCCGAGCTGCTGTCTAGACAGCAGTAATCGGCGCGGACCGGTAAAGCCCGCTCTAGCCTGGCCTGGCTGTGGGCCGGGGCCGTCCCGGAGGGGGGGACCAGGTGACTCATCTGCAGCTGACCAGGGACGTCCAGGATGTTGTTCTCTGCATCCACCAGGACCATACCCCTCCCTGTGGCACCGCCGGCGGGGCAGCTGCGCTCTCCGTCACGCTCCGATCGCTCAGCGCGCCGGATTCCTCGGACGATCCTCTTGCTGCTGCTGAGGGATTCTGGGTAAATGCTGATCCCCTTCAGCATGTGGATGAATTTATAGGGGGGCTCCTCTGCGTCGCAGTATCGGTCGCCGTGCAGCTTGTAGCGTCCAGTAACCCGGAGGTACCGACGCTGACAGAACGACCAGAGCAGGACCAGAACCACCACGACCAAAACCAGAACACCAGCTCCAAGGAAGCCCGCTAGCACCGGAGACATGGCTGAGACAGAGACAGAGAGGACAGACAGAGACAGAACAACTGATTTTAATAATAAAATTGAATCCAAATTCTTTCAGTTGTCGACGACGATGATGATGAGGAGCAATCATCATCATCATCATCATCGTCATCATCATCATCATCGTCATCATCGTCATCGTCATCATCGTCATCATCGTCATCATCGTCATCATCGTCATCGTCATCATCGTCAAGCAACACTTCATCATTAAAAGCTCCACTTAAGCTTCAGATGATACTTTTCAGGATTAAATCTAAAGTCAAGCTGCTGGAGTCAAAGACTGAACTAGAGGTGATTCATGTTCTGGTTTGTCTGGAATATTGTTTTTTCATGTCAGGTTCAGATAAAGTTAAGAGTGAACAAACTGCAGCTGCTTCAAAAATAAAATATTTTCTCAGCAACGTTCAAATTGAGAAGGGGAATACTGGGAATACAAAATGTTCCAGAGCTGGAAAATGATCAAATCCGATTCCATCCATTCCCAAATGTTTCCAACTCCACAGGAAGCCTGAAAAATATGAATATATTCTTCTTCAGATTTCTAGAGCCACACAGGTCAGTTGTAGAAAAAGACACAGAATGAACTCAGCTCTGGTTGAGGAAGATGATGATGAGGAGGAGCTTGAGTAATGGAGGAGGAGGAGGAGGAGGAGGAGGAGAAGAGGCCTTTGTTTGCATTATACAGAGGAGCATTGTTGCCCTGATGGGTCCCATGAGACACGTTGATGCAGCTTTGCTCTGAGTGCTGCAACAGTCTGACTGCAGCACGTCGTTCAGCAGCACAACACTGACATTAAAATCTTTGAAAAAAATAACTGGATTTCTCACTGGGGAAAATTTGTTTTGGGGGTAAAAACCAGGTTTTTGAAGGTGCGTCAGGATTTAAATTTTTCGGGTTTCGCTGCAATGAATCTTGGGTTTCCCCCAAAAAGGATTTAGGAACGCTTTCGCATTAAAGTTTAAAAGCCTCCTTCCTCCTGTTTCCGGCTTTCATTCAGACTCCAGCAGATGATGTCATGTTTTGGAAAGTGCTGAAAGCAGCTCAGCTAAGCCGACTGCTTAGCAACACACACACACACACACACACACATGCAACACATGCATCAGCTGTGTGTGTGTGTTAAAGAGTCCACTGGGCTGGGGTTTTAGTTTTTTTTGCTTCTGCTTGCAGCGTCAGAAAAAAAATCCAATTTTTTCTCGAATATTTTTTTACTTTTTAAAAAAACCTTTTTTAAATTTTCTTGCATATTTTTTAAAACTCGACAACATATAATTTAAAAATTTTGGTTGAAAGGGGTATAGTGGTTTTATGGACTTGCTCCACTGGAACCGGATCCAAACTAATCCACAAAGGGGCCTGATCCAAATCCCCCCTGTTTTTCCTCAAATTTAAAATTTGGAATTTCAAGGGGTCCTTTTCCTAAATTTTCCCCCAAAAAAAAAAATCCTTTTTTTCAAAAAGAAAGACAAAAATTTATTTAAATTTAGTTTTCATTTAAAAATATACTTTTGATTTTTCCCTAGAGCCCCCTCCCCAAACTTTCAAAACTTTAGGGAAACCCGTTTTTTTCATATTTTTTGGGGGTTGGAGCGCCCAAAAAAAAACACGTTTCCCCCAGAAAGAAAAGCATCTGAAAAATGAAAAGGGCCAGAGAATGCTCTCCTTTTAGCCGAAAATTGCCCCTTTTGCCCCAGGTTTTAAAAAAAAACCCTTTTCGTGGGGCCAAAAATTTTTCCCCGTTTTTGCCATTCCCTTTTGGATTTTTTAAAAAGATTTTAGTCAAAATTTACCAAACCTTTTTATTTTTGACTCAGCAAATGGACCCTTTTTGGCCCAAGTCCCGGCAAACTTTGGACTAGAGGGGGAAATTTTGGGTCCCGTTCTTTTCCCTGTTTTTTTTGGGTTTTCTGGGTTGCATACCCGTCCCCCCAATCAATTCCTGGGCCGTTCATCATGCTTTTTTTCCAAGTCCTATTAAAAGGCTTCTTTTTAAACAAAAGCTGACAGACAGTGCTGCGTTGGGGGTGCAAAACTATTCACACCCCATAAACTTTCTCACATTTGTCTCCTTCCAACTACAAACTTCAATGTATTTTATCCTGATTTTATGTGACAGACCAACACAAAGAGGCTGGTAATTATGAATTAGAAGGAAAATGCTAAACGATGTGGCGTCCATCTGCACTCAGCCCCCTTTACTCCGATACCCCTAAATAAAATGGAGGGCAACGAGTTTCCTACAGAGGTCACATTCCAGGGAAACCAGAGACCAGCTGTGTGTTATTCAACCTGGAAATTAATGCAGATGTTCTGTTTCTGGAGGTTTGCTAGAGAACATCAGAGAATAAACAGCACTATGAAGACCAAGAAACCCAGCAGACAGGTCAGGAGGAGGTTCTGGTTCAGTTTAAAGCAGGGTCAGGTTTTATAACAACATCCCAAGCTTTGATCATCTCCCAGAGCTCTGATCGATCCATCATCTGAACGTGGAGAGAAGAAGGACCCACTGCAGACCTACCAAGACACGGACGTCCACCTAAACTGACAGGCTGGATAAGGAGAGCATTCATCAGAGAAGCAGCCCCCCAAAGGGCCCAAGAAGAAAACCCAGAAGAAGTCCCCCCCGGGGTTTTAGGTTTTTGCCTTTAACCATGTAGGAGATACAGCAAACATGTGGAAGAAGATGCTACGTTAAAAAAAATGATCAAATCTGAACGTTTCCTGGAAGAAAACCTGTTAAGAGGCTGCAGAAGACCTGAGACCGCAGGTTCACCTTCCAGCAGGACAACCACCCTGACCATACAACCAGAGAGACAACGGATGCTTTATATACAAGCAGATGTATGTGTAAGAATGGCCTAGTCAAAGTCCAGACCTAACAGCTGAGAATCAGTGGCGAGACTTGAAAACTGATGTTCACAGATGTTCTCCTTCCATTTAGAAAAGAAGAATAAGCGAAAGTTTCAGTCTGTAGATTTCAAAGCTGGAAGAGCTGCCAAAAAGGCGTCTCTACAAAGGAGCTGACTACAAATCCACTCCACACGCTTTTTATCATTTTCTTTCTAATTAATTATTCACTGACTTGTGCTAAACTGTCGTGAACAAAACACATTGAACTTTGTGGTTCGAACTTTAAAAAGTGTGAAAAGGTTCAAGGAGTGTGAATACTTTTGCAAGGTTCTGTAGCTCTGTGAACGGTGGAGCTGCTGTTAGCACTCCAGCCTCATAGAGCCCGGGTTCTGTTGGGTTTCCACCCAGACATTCATCAACACATGGTGGATAGAAAATCTAACCCAGTAAACTGAGTCAGCTCTACAGCCCAACCCAGGCCCGGATTGGCACCCATACGACCCAACATTGGAAAGGGTCAGGCATGCAAAGACACCCTGTCTTAGAGGTGAGTCACAGACGAGGCGGCGCCGGATCCATCCCATTAAAAGGTTCATTAATCAGGTTTTTCTCCACTGTTCAGCAGATCCATTAGGAGGCTGATATTCAGGCTGAATTTGATCCAAACTGCAACAATCTGCAGGCGGAAAAGCCTTTTGTTTTTTACAGTGAGGCGGCTTTAACTGCAGAGCTGCAGTTTTGAAGCAGCTTCACTGGATCTTCTCAGGGCTGCGGGACAGAACCGGGCCTGGTTCTGAATCACTGGGACCAAACATCAACGGAACAACGGCGGGACAAAGATGGGTTTCTGAGGACAGATCCGTGCCCATGTTTGTCGCAGGGAGCAGACATGACGTCAGCCCTACCCACCCGTTACTGGCACGCGGGCTCACGCGCGAGGGGGAGGCAGACTGCGCGTGGGAGCGCCGGAACGCGCCCTGTTTTTACCGCCTCTGGTGGGGCTATTTTTACCAGCTGTGAGTCGGATTTTCACAGACAATCACGTCACGAATAAACATGTAATCTTTATTTCTGAGCTTCAGAACCGAAAGATCTGCCCCTGAACCCGGATTATGGAGGATCCGGCCCTGTTTCCTGGTGAACATTGACAGTGTAAGAGAGCAGACTGCTGCTGACAGCAGGGAAACACTGCAAATAATCCTTAAAATCTCACTCAAGTCTCAGTAAGATGCAGAGATTCTGGGCAGACGAGGCGTCGTTAACTGGGTGAAGGTGTTTTATCAACATGACGCGGATCATTCCACTCCTCGACACCTGCTATGTTCACAATAAAACCGGGAAACGCGAATTAAATACGTTTAGAGCAGTTTAAACGGAAGGTCTTGTTAAATAAAGAAAAGGACCGGACTCTGGCCCAGTTCTCACCGTAGGCGGGTCCCAGCTCGATGATGTCCGCCATTTTGTGGTTCAGAGCAGGTTTGGATCCTGGCCGAGAAGAGCGCAGAGATGGAGGGGGAACCGACTCGCTGCCACCCGCTGTTACTTCACATCCATAAAGGAGGGAAACCAGCGGAGAGGAATCACCGAAAACACGCCTCTGATCCGGGGGTGGAAGCCTTCATGTGTCCGCTGACGGAGCAGCGTCGGTCCGCTCAGTCCGCCTCGGTGGATCGGTCCGTCTGATTCACTGCGCAGGGATGCTCGGGATGCAGGGAGGCTGCGCGGAGCGGCCGAGATGAGACTGCGCAAAGATCGTCTACGAGAAACAATGACTCACTGCGGGGATTGCTTCTCTGAAGGTGTTTTTCTGGCAGAAACTCAGCAGAAAAATGTTTTTTTTTTTTTTTTATATGGATTTAAGATACGTTATTAAACCTAAAATAAATAAGCAACTATATTAGAAAGCAAAAGTTCTTATCTTGAACATAGTCCAGACTGGCGAGAAATCGTCAAGAAATAATGTTTGTGTCTATTCACAATTTCTAATTCAAGACTTGTGTTTCAGTGATTATATATAGTTGAATGATTTACGTTAATGGTCTGTTTTTGTTTTCCACTTTTATTTTTTATAAAACTTCCCATTATGTATACCTGGCCTTCACATAAACAACAAGAAAGCTGTTATTAGCTTTGCAGCAATCAACTCTTCTCATATTTACCGACAAGCTTTTTTTGTTTGTTTTCAATGGTATTTATTAGTCTTTGAGTTGGAAAGCCTCCTTACCATCACCCTAACTTTTGTCTCATTGTCTGTCAGATTCAGGTTGGGACACTAGCTGGGCTACTTCAGAATATATTTATTAGTTAGAACAAACATGTTGGTCAAGTTAAACATTTGCTTTAAATCTGTCAGGGGTATGAATCATTTTAATATCTGACAGTGGTAACCTGAGTAGAAATATGTTTTCAAATGATGATTTCATTTATGAAATCATCATTTGAAAACATTGGCCCAAACCAACCTTACCCAAACCAACTTGGCCCAATGTGAAAAACTAATTGCCCCCTAAAACTAATAACTAGCTGTGGCAGCCTTAGCAGCTGACATTTAGAGTAACTGGCATTAAGTCTTTCTCATCCCCACTGAGAAATGACCTACTCTCCTTTACAGAATGGTTTTATTTCAGCCACACTGGAGGGTTTTGGAGTGTGAACAATGTTCTTAAGGTAATGCTTCAGTATCTGAATTGGGCTGAAGTCCAGACTTTGGATAGGTAACTACAAAATGTAATTTTGTTTTGTTTTTCAGCCATTTAGAGGTGGCCTTGAGACTGTACTTAAGATCACTGTCCTGCTGCTGAACCAAAGCGTGACAGGCCTTAAGGTCCTGTACTCAGGCTGGACATTCTCCTGCAGAATGTTCTGGCAGAGAGCAAAATTCATGATTTCATCAATTACAACAAGTCCTATGAGGAAGCAAGGCAGCCCAGACCTTCACCCTAGCACCACCATGAATGACCCTCAGTAAGTTCTGTTTCTGGGGGGTTGGTTTGTTTGGATAGACTTACTTTTTTAAACTTCTGAGACAGCATGTGTGAAATAAACCCTTCTGTTCCAATATAGTTTCTTGCTAAGTTTTGACTTGTTAAATTTCAGACTGGATGCATCATTTTGAACCCATGTGGATCAGAGAAAATCCACAATGAATTTAAACGTGTTGCACCCAGTTGTTTCTTTATAAAAACATTGTTTCAGTTGGGCGCTGTGTGGTCATCCCTCCCTGGAAAACAAACGGTTTAAATCAATCATTACATATCCCTAAATAAGAAGTTTATCAAAGGTCTGTAGTCTTCAGAAATCGGATTAGAGTGAGACATCACTGCTTCCTCCTCTCTTCACTGAAATGGTCCTCCTGGTGGAAGAGACCCCGCCCCCTTGGTGGTCTCGCGGATGTTAGATAATGATCAGGAAGTGTCCTTATATGTCCATGAACAGGATTTTTAATTTAAAGCAGCAAATGTTACATTAAAAACTGGTTCTGAAAAACGTTGATGTCACTTTGGTGTTATTGCTTTGCAACAATTCAAAGTGAATTCAAAATACATAAAACTGCCCAAAAAAGATAACAACCCTGATTTAGAGATGATGATGATGATGATGATGTCGTTCCTTTAAGGCTCAAAGGTTTCAGGGAGGCAGAGTTAACCTGTAAGGTACCAAATACCTCCAAACATACAGAGATCAGAAACGTTTCACCATATCAGAATTTTAATACAAAACAAAATTAGTTTTAACCAAATCAAAACATCTGCTTGGAGCATCTGATAAAATCTGATCCTTTAAATGTTTACTAGTTTATCTCCAGTTGCAGATCTTCAGTTGTTTTTGTTGGATTCTTATTGGGTTTATCATCATGTTCAGCTCTGAGTTCTGGTGTTGTTCTTGTAAACCTTCTATTATTAATCATCCACCTGCTTCTAGAACCATCGCTGCATTTGATGTGGTAACATAATTACCTCCAAACGTAAACCAGCCTCATTTAACATGCTATTTATCTGAACATTAAAAATGCAAATAAAAAAGGTGAATATTAATATTTGTATTCCATTTATGAACCAAATATGTTTTTTTTCTTCTCAGCCTCATTGAACATTCTGTCCTTCAGACAGGAACAGATTCTGGACATGTTGGGATGGGGTTCATTTAGAGTCAGTTATGAGATTAAAGATGAATGCATTAATGATCTGGGATGCTGATGAGCAGTTTGACCACAAGTGTCATAAACATCTTTAAATCTGGTTGTTTGGTCTCTTTGGAGACAGATGGAGAGGAAACATGGACAGTGAGATCTTTTTTATTAATCTCTTTATTGTTTTAGCTGTTTATACATTCTGTAAAATCCTGTTATTTTGTTTATTGCGTATGAATAGTGCCCCACTGGTATTATTTGATTATTGGAAGTAGGAGTTAGTCTGGTTAATACTCCAGGTCTCCCTCTGCTGGTGGGATAAATGGGTTTCAGGGCAAATGTGACTTTAGAGTCAGAAAATATAAAAATGTTCAATATATGAAACAAGTGAGTCAAAATCAACCTTCCAGTTGTTTTTTTCTTTCTGACACAAAAAACCCTTTATAACCAGCCAGAACCTTTGGAACCAGGCCTCTGTGGAGCAGAAATGCACGACCACAGATGGTTGATGACGCGTCGTCTGGAGCTGCAGGGCGACTGATCATTGCTGCAACAGAAAACGGTCCGCTTTCTTAAGAAAAAACAGACCCAATGAATATATGTTGAATTAATTTGTGCCTGTTCAATTTGTAGTTGGAGATCCAAACATCATCTCTGCAGGATCAGTGGGTGTGATCTGTGAAAGTACAAACAGTGAAGGGGATGGCTATCTCCTCACCCACCAAGAACTGTGGAGTTGTGCTTTGGATTATGAAACAACCAGAATATTGGCTTCAAGTAAAGAAACTCCCCACATGGATCAGGCCGGCTTCACCGGAGAGTCAAGCCGAGTCATCACCGAGAGCACTGAGACAACTGGTTGTAGAGAAAAAGAAGCAGAACGATTCTGATGGAGGAACACGTCTTTTATTGTAGATTTTACTTTAATAATATAGGTTGATCTCTTCAGATGTTCTTCCTGTGAGTTTACCCACAATAGAGTTGTTTTGTTCTCAGTGTCACCAAAAAACGTCGTGTAAACAGGACCTTTCTTTCTTTGGTACTGCATCCTTTTGAAGGTAGAAGGTATTATAATATAACTGTACGTTCCTGCAACAGGCTACAGGTAATTCCATTCAGGCTGAAGTCATTCTGTACTTCTGTCTAAATTAAAGCTGAGTGAGTCTGTGTTTGTGGTTGCTTGTCCTCTGTGTCTCTGCCCTTTTAGGGACTGACAGGCTAGACCATGGTTGCTCAGTCTTGGTCCTCAGAACCCACTGTCCTGCATGTTTTAGGTGTTTCCCGGCTCCTGCACACCTGACCTAAATGAATGGGTCATTAACAGCCTTCTGCAGCACAAGATGGATGCTGAGGAGGTAGTACATTCATTGAAACCATCTAAAACATAAAAGACAGTGGGTCTTGGGACCCGGGGTTAAAAAACACTGGACCAGAGGAAACCTAGCTGTCTAAAAAACGAAATATTTGTTAAATTACCATTTATCACAAACCTCTAATGTCAGCTGATGCTGCCAAGGGAGGAAAAACTAGCTATTAGGTTTAGAGGGCAATTACTTTTTCACATAGAGCCGGGTTGGTTATTTGGTCAGGTTGGCTTTTTATTTTACTCAGGTTACCTTTGTCTAAAAATTAATTTGATCAGGAACACTAAGTGAGACAACTATGAATGAACACACATGGAAATACAGGGGTTGGACAATGAAAGTGAAACACCTGTCATTTTAGTGTGGGAGGTTTCATGGCTAAATTGGACCAGCCTGGTAGCCAGTCTTCATTGATTGCACATTGCACCAGTAAGAGCAGAGTGTGAAGGTTCAATTAGCAGGGTAAGAGCACAGTTTTGCTCAAAATATTGAAATGCACACAACATTATGGGTGACATACCAGAGTTCTAAAGAGGACAAATTGTTGGTGCACGTCTTGCTGGCGCATCTGTGACCAAGACAGCAAGTCTTTGTGATGTATCAAGAGCCACGGTATCCAGGGTAATGTCAGCATGCCACCGAGAAGGACGAACCACATCCAACAGGATTAACTGTTGTGAAGTGCCTTGAGACGACATGTGTTGTGAATTGGCGCTATATAAATAAACTGAATTGAATTGAATTGTTCATTCACAGTTTTGATGCCTTCAGTGAGAATCTACGTACAATGGAAATAGTCATAAACATTAAGAAAACCGTTGAATGAGAACGTGTGTCTAAAACTTTTGACCGGTAGAGTATTTTGATAAAAATGTACCTCTGTTCTGTGTTTGTTTCATGTTGCACATCAGTTTTCGGGGTCCAGTTCCTAAATTTGTTTTCATTTCAAGGTTGATCTCAAATGGAGGTATATTTCCTCCCATGTCTTCTGATCTGTAACTCTCAGATGTTGGACCAGACCGAATCTGGATCCGATTTCCTGATGTGTTCTGGCCTAAATTCACACAAGCTCCAGGAACATGTTCCTCTGGTAGAGCTTCTGCTTCACACTCCTAGTCATTGCATTCTGCAGTAAACGTTCCCACACACCTCTGGGTTGGTTTTACCTTTAAAAGCCTGACAGTGGTCGGTGGTTCCGTCTTTGTCTTCGGTCTCTTAAGTCTAGAGTGAAAACTGTCATTAAAGGAAGCTTGTGGATGGATTTTTGAGATTTAAGCGGATGCTTCACTGAGTTACCTGTGTGTTCCTGGGTACTGAAGCATTTATAGAGCTGTTGGCTGGCTGGTTGGACCTCCTCAGACCGACCTCAAGAACATTCTCGGCCTTCTTGGCCCTGTCAGTGGCTCTAAGTGTCTCTGATTGGTCAAACCCAGGTTGGTCATCTTGACCTGCAGCAGACGGGCAGACATGGTGACAGATTTTTTTGGTAAAAATTCTTTTCACGTTTGATGTGATGACAGGTCCAAGAAAGGTCCTGGTCTGTAGGACTTGTTCTGTGTTCTGGTTCTCAGGTTAGGCTGTGTACCACCTGCTGTGTTCTGGTTCTCAGGACTTGACTGATTCCTAGGTTTGTGTTTCTGGATTAAAGAGTGAATATATCAGACACCAAGCGGGCTGTGACCCAGCCAAATATTCACAAAGTTGAGACAGGATTTCATTCAAATTACAGTAAATATTCATTCCTTGGCTGCAGTAATTTACCCCCGGCAGAATGACCCACACCCCCTTTTTTTGCTGACAGGACACTTATAACTCGCAACTCTATGCGTTACATTAACGCTCAGCTTGGACTTCTGCTGTACTTGCACTGGCATACTTGCACTCAGATCACCTGCACTGTTGTACCGCTTTTTACCCTCACTCACTTAAAACTGTGCACATATATTTATATTATATTTTAGATATGTTTATACTGTTTAATTTGAGTACTGTATTGCACCGACTACGCCAAAACAAATTACTTGTATGTCCAAAAATGTACTTGGCAATAAAGCTTTTCTGATTCTGATTCTGATTCTAATTCTGAAAATATAACCATGTGTGCTGCTGCAGAGAAGGATTGGGAATGGAGAACAGAACCATCTTTGGGAACTTGGGGAACTTTGACCTAATTTTGACAGATAAATCACTCTTGCACGAAATAAACAAAAACTTTCTCTTAATTATATATGTGAAGATTTATTGAAGCCATATAATTCTGATATGCCACCATTCTGGTCCAAACACCTTCACCTAACAAGCACTACTCACACAAAGGAGATAAAAAAATGAATACCTAACAACAATTTGCGCATTGAGTATCATATCATGCTTGTTGTGCTACAGAGCGCCATGAAATAATCAACAGTGAAATTAATAAATCATTAATAGATTTAAATGTATTTGCTTACCATTTCAAAGTAATTAATGAAATATTTAGGTAATCATCTAATCTATTTATTGAATTATGTCTCATGAGATAAATGAAACTATTGTTTTCTTCAGGTTTCAGATGTGTGTTTGGAAACATCAGGGAAGTGGAGCGCAGGATCCAAGTCAAAGGTCAAACATGTTCACTGGTTCCTATTATTAACTGAACAATATTACAAATCCTGACCTTTGAACTGACACGTGTAAAGAAGAAAAACACCAAATAAATGTTAAATATTTGGGTTTATTTGACTGTGATGACTGTGGAGAAGTTTTAATGAGCAAAAAACCCAACTGCTGTTCCATCCTGGAGGTCTGCATGGAGGACAGGACAGTCATCATCAAGTCATCAGCTGATGTTCCTTCTCCTGTAGGAGCAACATGTGGACCTGATGATGTCACATGACCTCCAGTCCACATCAAAACGTCGTTGAGGCCCGGATAAGGGCCAGGATGAGGCATCGGCTCTGTCCTCCAGCAGGTGGTTGTGCAACCCTCCTGTGACCACTGTGGACACACCTTAGCAGGTTGAACAGTGGGGGGTTGGATGAGGCTCCTCACCAGGTGCTCATTGTGGTGATGTGAAATAGTCCCAGCAGAGCTGAGAATGAGCCGTGAAGCATGTTGAGATGCTTGCTGATATTTAAGAGTTCGTTAACAATCGTCCCTTCACATCCTGACAGGAGTCAAAGCAAGAGATTCAAAATAAACTGAGTTTCCGTTTCGTCAGTCGATGAAACCTGAGGGGAAGCGGGTAAATTGGGCTGGAAGGAGGGACAAGGACAAACTTGTCTAAACAGCTGGACAAGAAGAACTGACAGCAAAGAGCAGCAGAGACCTTCAGTATAAACAAAACAAGAGCACATTAATAATTTCTGTATTAGTTTTGCTCTTGGTTTTGCATCACCTGCTAAAAAGCTGTGCTGATAAAATTTTTAAGCAGGTTCTGTCATGATTCGGAGGTGGTTCTGTCTGGTTCCTCCTTTCTCTCCCTCTCTGATCCTCTGGGCTGGATGGCTGCAGGGCTCCCTGCTTGTTCACTCCTGTGTGGTGCAGCTTCTTCAGCTGCTGTTACTTCCCTCCATGCCTCTTCTCAGCCTTCCTCGAGTTATCCACAAAAAACCTTTCAGGTCTCCAGCTGCTGCATGTAACCTCTCTCTTCACCCTGCTCACCCAGCCCATTGACTTCCAACAGAACTCAGATCAACCTCTGCTCCTCCTGTTGACCTCAGACCTACCAGAGGTCTCCTGGAGCTGCTTCCAGCAACAAAGAACCATTACAGCCAATAAACAACCCTTAAATATTACAACTCAGCGTCTTAGCCTCATTCTTTATGTTGGCGTTTACCAAAGACACCAAACAGGACAGTTTCAGAAGGAAAACTGCCGATAAATTTAAATGGTAGCATTCGTCCTTAAGAAGTTTGCAAACAAATCTGGTCGGATTAAAAGAACCCAAGATGTGGATCTTCAGAACATTCTGTGTTCCAGTTTGGATGAAGGCAAAAAACAAAGTGTCCGGTGGCTTTATTTCAGTTTTTAATAAATCTAGTCCAAAAATCCTGAATATTTAAAGTCAGAACTTGAGGCTCATATTGACCTGTAGTTTAAACAGATTTGTTTCCATGACAACAACTAAACCTGAGAAGCCACACATTTTAACCTGAGAAGTCCAGCAGAGGACAACACTGAGCACCTGTTCGTGTTCTGTTTCCATTCAATTTGACCAATTAGGTTACTTTTTAGAAAAATATCCGCTATATAATCTAATCACAATAACAAAACAGGGATGTGCGTTACTCCTGAGGAAAGACCAACAAAACTAATGAATACATTTACCTTGGAAGTATTTAGTCTGTAAACAAAATGTGTAGTTTGTAAAATAACATTTTTATTTGGAGCTAAATATAATAAATAATATAAATAGAATCAAGCGTAAACCTTATCTAATACAAATGAACTAGAATTGCAGCAACTAAAGAACCGGGAAGTGAAGAGGAAACACCTGACACAGGTGAATCATGAAAGCTTCTTCTGCTTTCAGGTCTGACTTGTGAAACAACCTGCCAGCACAGGAACCTGCATGCTAAATAAAACCGGAGCTGACAGGAAACGCACGTGTTCTGGGTTCATGTAAGGAAACTGATAAAGAGGCTTGAGAGGAAGGACCGATGTCTTCATCTTTAAGATCCTCAGAATATCAGCGGCTTTAATGGTCATGTTGCTTTTAGATCATTTTCTGCATATTTACAGAAAATTTTAAGGTGTTCAGGTGATGGTCAGCTGTAACAGGTGCTCCAGTAAACACAAAAGACTACTTAAAATGATTTGAATCTTTGTCAAAATGTCAGATGTTGTACATTCAAAGTCTGTAAATAATCATTTCAGCTTCAGCAAGGCTATTCCCAAAGAGCTGGTCTGGGTCTGTAATGGACATGTTCCTCTTTAAGACAAAACTTCCAGTTAAGGTTGATTTTCATCCCATTTCCTTTCCAGAGCCTGGTGAGGTATAAGGATAGACCAGTGGTGTCCAAACTTTTTGCACTCCAGGCCCAAATTAGCAAGTTGGAAGTTCTTAGGGGCCATAATTATTTTTTAATTCCCAACTAAAAACACAAAAAAATTTATTTTGAATTATTTTCTTTTTAGCTGCTGAGCAATAAATTAAACATGCATTTTTTTATGAAACAAAGGAAAAAAACAACAAATTATTATAGGTTTGAAAAAAATTCTCAGCTGTTTGCCTTCATAAAAGAAAGGTAAACAGTTTTCTAACTTTTTGGGTTTAATGTTTCCTATTTTCTTGGTCTAGAAAAAGTTTTTAGTTTAGTTCCAGTAAAAACAAGAACTTTCTTTGAAACCCCTTGCTGTATTTAACAAAGTTTAATGGATTGGTGAGCCTGAGGCTGTTATAGAGTGAAAGCAAAAAATATGGCTCAATGGCTCGTCTGAGACCGGGTCACAAGGGCAGCAGACTAAGAAGAGATGCCCAGACTTCCTTCTCCCCAGACACCTCCTGGAGGAACAGAGACAGAAAAAGAACACAGAAGCACTGATCCAGGAGTACTTTCTATGGGAAGGAAAAGTGAAACATTAATAGCTGTAGCTCTTTCAGTGGCTTCACATAGGAGAGAAAGACAGCTAAGCAGATGCACTCTGAGCCAGTTTTCAAGTCTAGAGGATGAAAGAGAGCCAGTAGCCATGTCTAGGAGAGAAAGGGTTAAACACTGAAAGACAGGGCCAAGTGGATCATCGGTAGAGGGTGAGCATTAAGTTGTTGCCAGCAGCAGCTTCGACGATGCCCCCATCCAGGAAGGTGCCACAGCGAAACACAGAACCAGACCAAGTGTAGCTTCTAGGAAGAGAAAAGAGAGAGAACAAAGTTAAAAGCTGAAATAACAGCAAATAATGCAAAATTGGAGAGTAGTGTGAGAATGTAGCGAAGAGGGTGAAAGTTGTCATTATGTCCTCCAGCAGCCTAAGCCTATAGCAGCATAACTACAGAGATAGCTCAGGATAACCTAAGCCACTCTAACTATAAGCTTTATCAAAAAGGAAAGTTTTAAGCCTAGCCTTAAAAGTAGACAGGGTGTCCGCCTCACGGACTAAAACTGGGAGCTGGTTCCACAGGAGAGGAGCCTGATAACTAAAGGATCTGTCTCCCATTCTGCCTGGCAAAAAGTGTCTTTTTATACAGCAGAAAACTATTTTTCCAGATTAAGTAGGAATCCAAAGTGTGTCATGTGTGCAGGTTTGTGTGACGCCTCTCTGTTGTCTTCTCACTGTTCTCCAGCAGGGTGTGACTGGCCGGCCCAGCAGCTGTAGCTCATCAGGATCAGCAGCAGGTGCCTAAGAGGAGCAGGTATCCCTGAAACAGCAGATCGTTTGCTCACATAGCGTGGTAATCAGACCAGGTCTTGCAGACTCCTTCATAGAAAATACTATTCTTGACCTTATCTTTACCTCCTTGTTCCCAAGGTCTTGTCCCAACAGCCAGCATCTGATTCCTACCTTGGTGCCGGTGCTCCTCCAGTTTGAGGACTTCCTAGAAGACTCTTCCTCAGGCCACTGCTCTTAGTCTCCTCGCTGCTCCTCAGCTCTCCTACCGTCTAGCTACACTGTGGCTCAGCAACCCATCACTCACCTGCCTGCCCACCCTCAGCCTGCTGTGGCGCTCCCATCAGAAGACAAAACAGATGTTCAGCCAGCACAAGCCTCGCAGACCCTCCAAACCTGAGTATTAAGATCTATAACATGTGACTGTACTGTCACATAGTTAACAGTCAAGACTTGAACAAGTGGATAAAATCTCTTCCTGAAGCTCATTTTATTTTTGAACATAATGTACAAACAGTTTCCTTTTTAGAAAAGCAGTGTTAACGTTGGAGAGGCTGGTTTGATTCAATTTACTGGAACGAATGAAAAGAGGAAGTTGGAGAGTGAGGACAGTATGTTTCACAATCCCTGATCACTTTTCTGACGGCGCACAGAGATCGAGGCTAAATCTCAGGATGGTACCTCGTGATAAAAAGGTTCTCTGGAGCTTCATGTTCCTTCTGGCAGGTAAGAATGACATGAAGTTTTATCATGCTGAAGTGTTGCTTTTTAAATAGCACAAAAAACGAAGGATTTTAAGTCTTGTTCCAACAATTTCTGCTGCAGAATCTGAAGTTTTAAAAAACAGCAGGGGTATTGTCTCTAACGCTAATAATCAGCGTTTACTGAACGCTGATTATTATTACATATAGATTAGCTAAAACTATTCATACACAAGATAATTTAAAGTGCTAAACAGAAAAATAAAAGGAAAAGCCCAAAAAGAGAAATGGGATTTAGAGAAATGCATAAAATACAGAAATTGAAGAAACAGTAAAATGTGATTTTAAAATAAATGAATGGCTAAGAAACAGTAGATGGGCTGAATAAACTAAAAATCTTCTGGTAATACTGACAACTCAAAAGACTTTACACTAGAGACACATTTACTCTCACAAATGTGCACACATTCATACCATCGGTTGACAACTTGGGGTGAAGTGCCTTGCCCAGGGGCACATCAACATGTGTCAGGAGCAAACTGCAATCGAGCTTCTACTGAGCCACAGTCGCAGGCAGGGTTGATGGTATTAAACTGGTAAAATAAGCTTTGGTCTGTTCCATAAAGCTGCGGTAAAGTCATGTTGTCAGTCCTGGTTTAAAATAACAGGCAGTTTGTTTCTGAGCTGAGGAGCATAGAAACTAAAGGCTGCCTTCCCTGGTTTGGTTCTGGAAACACTGAGTGAAGATGTCTGCTTAAAACCTGATTGGTACCTTTTGAAATGGGTTTTGGCCCGAGTCAGTCTGTGCCTTATGGACCACTAGCAGCATTTTAAATTCTGTCCTTTTACAACCAGAGGCAGGTTTAGAGACTTTACGTGAAGGATAAGGTTCAGCTGTAAGTCCACAGGTGCTGGTTTCTGGTCTGGTTGGGGCAGTGATACCTCAGCGAGAAGAGTAGTTAATCATGCAATCCAAAAGTTGTGAGTTTGATTCCTGCTTTCCCTGTGCCAACCGTCCATGTGTCCTTTGGTTCTGAAAATCGGGTTTTCTGATGATCTGGAAGTTAGTGCATGGATGTGTGCAGGGTTGGGCGTGTGGATGTGGGACTTTGAGGGGTCAGCATGGCTGTAGGTTCTGATCATTTTCCATTTTGAGCTTTTTCTGTGGTTTTATCCTCACCAAGACCAGCTGAGTGCTGAGTTTTGACCTCATTGGTAACATGGCACATTAGACTGGACATGTCTCTCTCGTTCTCATGCAGTTTTGTAAATCTGAGTATTTCATGCATTCATCTTGTGTTGTGTGGGTCTGTGGTGCAGAGAAACCAGCCCAGAACTGTTCACACAGCACCATCCTTCACAACAAACTGACCAAAGAGAGGTTTAAAATGACTCTCTGCACTGCTTTGTCAATTAAACACAAAACAACCATCTAGAATTTAAAAAATGGGTTATTGTTGTGCATGGTTATCATAAAACTTACTGTTTACTGTGTCTCAAGATCTGAGTGAAACATAATTAAATATTCTGCATGAAAGTAAAACATGAACCAATGGACTTTAATCCATTTTTGAAACTTAATCAGGATTATGGTTGAGCTTGATTCTTTTTCAGTCATGCATGTTGTCTTAATTAGTCTGGTTAAATCTGTAATTTTTTGCATATCACTGCTAGAAGTCCTTTGGAGAGGGACCCAGTGCAGATGTTAAGAACGAACAAACAGGCAGCCAACCACACAAGACATTAGAGCTCAGATCAATTTATCTATATTATATATAGATAATGTTAGAGATCCTGTCAGCCGTTTGGGGTTGGAAATGTTCAAATCAGAACTTTTCTGCAGACATTTCACACTCTGACCAGAAGTCATCATTAAGTTGGGCTAAAATGATTAGCTTTATTTCTCAACAGTTAAACCAAATCCAGACACAATGTTTATGACTATCATAGTCATAAAGTCAGGCTTTAGTTCCATCAACACCCCCCAGAAGAAAACTAGGAGGTGCTCAGAACCAGGACGTGGAGGCAGCCCGCCCACGGGCTCCTCCGAAACATGACCTGGCGAACCCTCAGAGGCTGAAGCGGCGCCAGGGGGACCCTAGGAGGCCAGAACGAGTTCAAGCTGCTCCTTGAACCCCTCACAGACATGATCCGGCGACGCTTCCTCCTCGAACCCTTCGTCATAGGATTCAGGAACCAGGACGGGGACCAGTTCCCCACTGAACTCCTGGAAGGCCTGCAGACTAGAAGCTGCAGCTGACGCGTCGCCGAGGCCCCCGCTGACTTGAGCCGAGGTGCTCCTCTTACGACGTCCTCTGCGGCATGTGGGGGAGGTTGAGGCAGACTTGGGGTCAGACGGTGCGTCGGTTCGGCCTGGAACACGGTCAGTGGGCACTGGAACATAGTCAGTGGGTCCCGGAGCCAGAATCAGAGGTAGTCCACCCTCAGACCCCTCAGGAACCGGTAACAGAGGCGGTCCGCCCTCGGACTCCCCGGAAACTCTGCTGCAGGCTGTAGACCTGGCGTGGACAGCTCAACAGCAGCTGCAGCAGCAGCACCCTTGAGACTTTGTGTGGCCTGCTCTGCAGCAGCACCCTGGAGACTTTGTGTGGCCTGCTCTGCAGCAGCACCCTGGAGACTTTGTGTGGCCTGCTCTGCAGCAGCACCCTGGAGACTTTGTGTGGCCTGCTCTGCAGCAGCACCCTGGAGACTTTGTGTGGCCTGCTCTGCAGCAGCACCCTGGAGACATGATGTGGGCTGAACTGCCGCAGCGCTCTTGTGGCTTGATGTGGGTGAACGTGGACGGCAGTAGAACTGCCTTATTGCTGTCCGGTAATCCTCCTCCATCTGCCTGGTTTTCTCCATCAGGTCAGGAGAGGAATACAGGAGACTGGGTCCTCCTGAAGCTCTTTATTTGACGAGCATAAAACCTTAAACGCTGCTCCAGCTCGTCAGGTGTTGCCTCAGAACACCGGGCTGGAGCGAGCGAAGACGGCATGGGCGGAGCTGCAGCGAGCCTGGGAGATGGTGCTGTGGCAGACGAAGATGCGGGATAACTCGCTGCAGCCCTCACGTCAACCGGCAGGGAAACCATCGCTCCAGACCTCAGAGCAACAGCCATGGGAGACTCCTCCTCGCCGGCTGAAACACGGTGCTCCACGGCGGCGTTTCTTGCGGCGGGAGGAGGGCAAGGGCTTCACTGCCGTATGAGAGAACGGCGCTGAACCGCCTCACGCTCCATCTGCTCCAGCAGCAGTGGAGAGGGCAGAACCTCCAGATCGTTCGGCAGATGTCCCATCGCCTCCTCCATCTGCTGCTGAACCCAGCGATGCCTGGCGCTCTCCTGCCTACTGTTAAGGTTAGTGAAGAGCAGGCAGCATGATGGGGAATGAAATGATTTAACTAACAAAACTTACTACAGAAGGTGATGGCAAAAACAGACATGGGCAGGCTGGCAAGACAGGCTTGGCATGATCAAAGGACAGACATGAACAGAGACAGTGATCTGACATGATCTGAAAAACAAGACATGATCCAGAAAACGTTTCTGCCCGAATCACAGAACAGGTGTGTATTTATGGAGTAGGACCAGGTGAAACAAGACAGATTAGCTGGGTGCAGGTGAACCGAATAAAGTTGATTAACAGACAGGAGAGAACAAAACGTGACTGGAGCAAAACAGAGACTCTTGAATACAAACTAACAGAAACTAGAAAAACATGAAACTGAAGCATAACCCGGAAAATAATAAACAGAAGAACGATTCAGAACCTTAACTGTGAAACAGACCCAAAATCACCCACAAATCTTAACACAGGAAAAACTTAATACATTGTTTTTCTTCAGAAAACAAGATGGTTTCATAGGTTTTCGTGCTAAATCCATGTATTTTTTCAGGAGCTGCGGCCCAAATGATTCAGTACCAGACTGCATCTACCTGTGCAGTGACAGGATCGACTGTCACCCTGCCCTGCTCCTTCACACCTAAACAATCTTTTAGTGATGGTATGAGAGAAGTTCCTCTGAAGATCATCAGAGCTCGCTGGTGTAAGAATCATCCTGTCTGTCAGGGAACGACCCCGTCTCTTTATGACAGCGATTCAGCAAACAACGAGCCTCGGTATCGGTACCTGGGAGACCTGGAGGGAAAATGCACGTTGCAGATCAGAGGCGTTGGGGTGCAAGATAATGCAACCTTTCGCTTCAGGATGGAAGCTAATCATTCTAATGGACACTTTACAAACCCAACTGGAGTCGTCATCACAGTTTTTAGTAAGATCAACACATCACATTCCGACACAGATAATAATCAGTGGTAATAATGAAAATTAATGAGATCTTTTCATTTAGACCTAGTGAAAATGAGGATAAACATCTCCAGTAGCAATAGAGAGTTCAGCAGCGGACAAACAGTCTCACTGCAATGCACCACTTCAGCCTGTACTTTCGATCACCTGGAGGTCACCTGGCTAAAAGATGGCTACGCCCTCTCAGAGAACGGGTCCACCCTCCAGCTGAGCCCTTTGACAGCAAAGGATTCTGGGAACTACACCTGTGCCCTGAAAAGTAACGGGGGGACCCGGTCAGAGGCGTTCAGCCTGCAGGTGGAGGCAGCAGAGGAAGGTTGGTCTTCTAAAAACATTTGAATAATTCTGTCCCTTGATTCAGAAAGTGAAACTCATGTATTATAAAGATTCATTGAACATAGACTGAAATATTTCAAGCCTTCATTTCTCATTATTTTGATGAATATGGCTTACAGGTACTGAAAACAATGAAATTCATAGGAAATTCAGTGAAAGGAAAAACTGTGGTAGGAAAAGATGCACCAGCAACAGGGATGATCGCTGCCTTGAGAGGATTGTCAAGCAAAATCCATTATAAAATGAATGGGAACTTCACAAGGAGTGGATGAGTGCATCAAGATCCACTAGGCACAGATGGATCTGACACATGGGCTACAAGCATCCAAACTGGACTGAGGAGAAACAGAACCAGACTGTTGCACAGTGGTCCAAAGTCCTCTTTACAAATAAAAGTAAAGTTTAAAGTTTACATTTTATTTCGAAATCAAGCCTCCAGAGTCTGGAGGAGGAGTAGAGAACAGAATCTACGTTGCTTCAAGTCCAGGATGAAGGTTTCGTGAATGTTTTGGGGTGCCAGCTGCTGGTTCTGGTCCACCAGGTTTTCTGAAGTCCACAGTCACCTCAGCCATCTACCAGGACATTTTGGAGCACTTCATGCTTCCTTCTGCTGACAACCAGAATTATCAAAATTACAAGAAATAAAGGCTTGAAACATTTGACTGTATGTCTGATGAATCTATATAATAGATGAGCTTCACTTTTTTAAGAGGGACAAAAAATATTGAAAATGTTCACAATATTCTTATTTTAAAGCTTTACATGAATTACTTTGTTTCCAACAGTCATTGACTCATTTTTGTTTCCATTTCCTCCAAATTCTCTCTGATTGAAATAAAATCCTTGAGAAACAGTTTCAGTTGTTTAGATCAGAAGTTTTCTTGTTTCATGTGACCCTGAATGATGCGTCCAGCTGGAAACGCATTTAAAACAGAGAGCTGATGGTAAAAACTTCTCCACTTCTCTCTCTCCTCTGGGTTTTCCAGCCCCTGACCTGCCTCTGATTGCTGGCGTGGTGTTCGGAGTCCTGCTGCTGATCACCACCCTCGTACTCGTCATCTTCATCATTAAAAGGTACCTCAGTCAATTTGTCCATCCAAACATTTGTTTTATTAAAGTAGTGCGAATATTTTTTTCAATCAGACAAAGTTCTGCTCAATTTGGCACATTTTCTTTTTGTGAAGAAACATCTGCTGAAGCAATTAAATAACTTTTGATATTTATCTGCTTGTTTCCATTTTAACCTCAATACCTTAAAACCTTTCTTTGTTACAGGAAGCAAACAGCACCAGAGGATCCGAACACTGTGGGTGGAGAAACGGAGATGAAGGTGACTTTTTGTCTTTTAAAGATTTTGTGGCTAGCCTTGATTCGTGAGTAGCTTGACAGGGAAGACATGCATTAAATGGGCTGGGTCAGGAATCGAAACCAGGGACTGTTGCCTCTATATGTGGAGCTCCCGGTCTACCACTGACCCAGGGGGCGTCTGTTATTACACTATGGCTCCTTCATCCACTGCTTTTTAAAGCAGTGTGGTTCATAAAGTGTCGCCCATGTTCACAGAGAGATTCAGTTTGATTATTTTCCTCAGACTGGGTCCAAGATTCTCGGCTCCTGTGTGCAGAACCAGCTGTTTCAGGAACAGCTTCAGCTGCAGTTTTCTACCTAAATAAAGCACAGCAGCAGCTTGCAGATGTTTATTAGAAATTGTATTTATTCATTCTAGATATTTTTTGACCTTCAGCTTTGCCATTTTTCCTACTGCTGTTCTTATGAGCGCAGTTTAGAGGATGTCTACCTGTCATGATCCTTTGGCGTTTGAGTTTTAGATTTCTCTAGATGTCTGTTTGTTCCTCTGTTCTTATGGTCTCTGTTTTCCTTCCTGGTTTTTCTGGCCATGTTCTCTCCTTCCTCAGCTTTCTCTCCCTCATTGGTCCCAGCTGTGTCTCATATCCTCCTGATTGCTCCCACCTGTTTAGCCCCACCTTTCTCCTCTCTTCCCAGTGTATATGTACAGTCTGGTTTTCATTGCTCGCCACTGGATCCTCCTGTTGGTTACCTGCTCCATGCCTGTTCTCCGTTTATACTCCCCATTTAGCTGCCACGCTCCTGTCTGCTCATTAGTGCTTCAAACACCCTCCATTATATGACATTACATGCCTTTCTGACTTTGTTTTCTATGTTTTGAAAACTCTTATTGGTTCGGATTGGTGCAGATTCACAGTTACAAGTAAATGTCATTTAAATTATTTATAGGACTGTTTTTATGATTTATTTTTAATCCATGAGACTGAGTCAACACCTGCACCGCAGAGCTTGATCTAGTATAAAAATCTCAGATTATAGGAGATCATTGAAGGTTAGTCAGATGCCCTGCAGACAGAAGAATCGCACACTGATAAACCTGCTTTCTCTGCAGCTCAATAAATGGACCTCCTCCACTCCTGAACGGGTCCTCTGTTAAAAATCTGGCAAAACTTTATTTTATTTTACCAAGATAATTTTGTTTAATGTTGCCAACAAGCTTGTATGCATCAATGGAATGACCTCAGGAGTGCAGTAAGTAAATTAGCTGTCAGCATTTGATGCCAGTTGACTTTGTATTACAGTTTTGTGTTGGCTTGGATTTTATTGCTTTTTGTAAATAGATTTTTAAATACTGTAAATACTAATTTGATCTTTTATAATTGTTTGTTTGAACCTTCCTGTTTAGTTTCTGTCCTGTAAAGAAGTTAGAAATGTCTAATTGTTTGAAAAGTGCTGCACATGAAAACGGAGTTGAGGACTAAGCCATCCAGATGTTAAACGAAACAGGACACAGATGCTGTTCTCATTGGGATTTCAGTCGTTGCTTCTCCAGAAACATCATAGATCTATTAAAAGCTTTAATGGTCAGATTTATTCACCAAAACTACAGTTTGCAAAATTCTGTTTATTTTGGTTTATTTACATATAGTGCCAGTTCCCAAACAATGTCATCTCAATAGGAATACATGTAATTTATAGAAATTAGCCGATTGCATCGAATGATTTTGCAGCAATCCCTCATACTGAGCATGAATGTGGTGACAGTGGAAAAGAATTACTCCCTTTAACAGGAAGAAACCTCCAGCAGAACCTGAACCAGGCCCAATATGAGGAGCCATTTCCCATGACTGACTGGGGGTTTGATGCCAGAGTTTTGTTTGCAAAAATAAAATTAAATGATACAATAAGTTAATGAAGGTTAAAAATAAGAAATTAAAAAAATAATAATATAATAAAAGCAACCATCAGAAAGATGTATAGAGAGAAATAAAAGTTAGGAATGGAAAAGATGTGCTCAGAATTATTCAGAACTAATGATGCCTCTGGTCCAAATGTTGCTCATTTCGTATTAGACTGGATGTGATGCAGATCAGCTGGAACAGCCAGTTCCTCATTATTAACCGTGTTTTTCTGTGTGGTCATCAGAATGCTGATAACATCTACAGCAGCATCCTGATGCCTCATCAGGAGGAAGCAGGAAGTCGGAGGCAGCAAACCACCCAAGGGGCCGAGGAGACCAGTTACGCCTCCATCCAGTTCAAACACAACAATTGGAACAGGTAGGACATGCAGATGTTTCAGCTCCTCGTCTGTTTCCTCTGGTCTCTAAAAGTGTGAGAGCCCAGAGGATTTAATCTTTGCTAAAAGCAGCAAAATGCAAAAAAGAAAAACAGTTTAAACAGAAGCCTGAAAACAGTTGATCATGTTTTTATTATCATGTGATCTCTAGCCGAACCGAAATGTTTCATCACATTTTGTCTAGAGATTTCTGGCTTCATCTGAGTTCAGACTCATCCAGATCCTGCTTTGACCAAAGCTTTAAGCTCTGTTGTCTGACTCAGCTATTGAGCAACACTTTGAAGTTCTGTGTCAGTTGTTCTGTAAATAGGCCACTAGGTCATGGTGCTGATTTTGAAGCAAGCTGAGACACTTATCAGTTAATATCTTCTAATTTTTTGTATTTATTCTGTTCATTTTAACAGAAAAGCAGTGCAAGAACCTGATCAGACCATCTACTCTTTAGTGGCCACCAGAGGCTGAGGTCATGTCCCACTTCCTCCCACCAGAACAAACCACTGGAGGATTTGAACTGTAGCAGTGGGTGTCAGTGTTTTCCTTTGAATTATGCTTTAGTAACTTGCAATACAGTCCGGTTTTCCCCACAGAAAACTCACTTCAAAACAAAAGCAGAATATTCACCGCATGAGGTCTGCTGCAGATCCGACCTACAGACCTCAGCTTCCCTTTTTTTGATTCATCACTTCTCGTGCCACCAGAAGGAAAAACTTCAGCCTTAGAGCTTCCTGTGTGTCTTTTTTTTGAAGAAGATAAGGAAACCAGAAAACATGGCCCAAATGGACCGACTCAGAACTGAAGGAATTAGGAGACTGTCTTACTGCCAAAAGTATCTCTGTCTAGTTCTACATGTACAAGATCTTTGATCACATCATATTCTTAAGGTCTTAATCTCTAAGGTCCACTTTGTTGATAGAGACACCATCTTGAATGTGTTCATAGTTAGATCAGAACCAGAACTGCAGCCTGTTAAACACCTTTGGGACAAATTATAAGAAGGTTAAGGTCAGGACTCTGCAGGCCAGTCAAGTTTATCCACATCTGCAGCCATGGAAGTGATTGGAACACCAGAATTCATTGGTTTTTGCTCGGACCCAAAACTTCTGGTAACAGAACATTCTGGTCCTCATGCAGAGCAGAGATGGGGATATAGATGGGGATATTGGAACCAATGGTTAGGTAAGACACGTTATGTCATTTAAATAAGTTCACCACGTAACCACGCAGCCTCTGATAAATCACAATGTAACCCTTCCTTTTAAATGCATAACCAGCTGGGATCAGTAAGCAGCTCTCTGTTTATCTGGGAAACTGTCTGAGGCCGTCACTTCTCTGCATGGGAACCAAACCACTTCCAAACTGCCTGGGTCTTCTTTCTTTCATTTGGTATGGTAGAAAAATAAAATAAAAACAGTAGCAAAAACAGCTTGTAAGGTAGAAATTTGTGCTAGTCCATGTTCTTTATAGTAGTAATAACTTCTGAAATTTGTTTTCTCATGGATCCGACATGAATCGTCCAGCAAATACTAACTATATATAGTATAAAAGTTTTATATATATTCAATAATGACATTAATATATTATGCAAAAATATACATTTACGTATATTAAAATACAGTGTACTAACTTGACCCCCGTTTTTGTTGCTTGTATCTTTTAAGAAGGACTTTTAGCTACTGCCTCTACAGGCAGCTGAAGGTATTACACAGACTGAAGGTCCAAGTGTTTCTTGAAATGAAACTCGTGAACATTTGTTCATCAGAGCTACAGAGAAGACACACAGGACAGGTGCAGGGGTGTGTTGAAACATGCAAGAGAATATGCAACCCCTATGCAGAAAGAGCAGTAGAGATTTGAACTCATGACCTCTTTTCTGTAAGGCAATCTTTCTTCCTTTTTTTTTTTTTTAAACAGTGTCCTGTTCAGCAGAGTAGCTCAGAACTGTTGTCTGAATGCCAAGAAAAAGTGCAACAGATTTACTTTCACAAGTGGAGCACTACAGCTAATGCTTTAAAGCTCTGCTTGATATTTATGAAAGAAACTTTATTAGAAACTGCTTTGGGAATATTTCAGTTGTTACGGATATGGAGACAGAAATAAGAGTGGAAAAAATAAGAATCATGAAAGGGAGAAAGGGGGGCAAAAAGGAAAAGGGGAGAAAGGAGGAAAGAAAGAAGGATGGAGAGAATAAGGCAACCTTTCTACCAACTGCTCCTCTATGCAGACCCATTACAATATCAGGTTACAAGGCTGTAAATCTGACATTTATCATCATGTAGCAAAAATCTTTACATGGGAATATAACATACAGCACAAATAATCTGTCGGAGAAGACTGAAACGGCTAACGTTACAAAAGATGACAAGTTTATTCGTTAAAAACCATTAAAATGGTGACGTTTACCCTATTATAACTGTCCCACCCTCTATCGGAGATTAACGTTTTACATGAAATCTTTTACATCCTAAAGGTAAAATATTACAGTTCTTACAATGTTGTACATTGTAAAATAAATTATAAATTGCTAATACAGTGTAACTTTAAAAAGCTTAGTTAAAAGGAACAAACGTTATGCTGCTGTACTCGGCAAACAATTATTTTCTTTGAGCTGCACAGGCATAAACAGACGGTAACAAGATTTTGGATGAAGATCAAACTACTAAAACTTTTAACCTTGAATTAAAGTTTGACATCAGCATATAACATGTCTTCTCTCTTCTGGTTTAATTTTCACCAAAATGATCACATAAGATGTATAGAAGGGTTTATTTTCTAAAATTACAGTGTTCGAAACATTGGGGGTGCAATGCGTCATTATGTTCAGCATAATTATTGTGTAAATGTCTTTGATATGGTGCTTTGACAAAGTATTCAGGCCCTTTAAGGTTTTTCAGGTTGTCACATTACAACCACAAACTTCAGTTTTCTTTTACTGGGATTTTAAGTGATCAACCAATGCAGGTTAGAAGATAAGAGTGTGGAAGGAAAAGGATTTATGGTGTTTAAAAATCTTAACAGTGTGGCGTGCATCTGTAATTAGCTCCCTGAATTAATACTTTTTAGAACTTCCTTTCTCTGCAGGTCCGGTTTCAGGTCTCGTTCAGGTCTTGTCTCAAGCTCAGTTAGATTAGAAGGAGAACGGTTTTCACGTCCTGCCACAGATTCTCAATTTGATTTAGGTCTGGACTTTGACTAGGCCTTTCTTACACATACATCTGCTTGTATACAAAGCATCTATTGTATCTCTGCTTGTATGTTCAAGGTGGTTCTCCTCCTGAAAGGTGAACCTCCACCCCAGCCTCAGGTCTTCTGCAGCCTCTAACAGGTTTTCTTCCAGGATTGTCCTGGATTTACCTCCATCCATCTTCCCATCAACTCTGACTAGCTTCGTTGTTCCTGCTGAAGGAAACAATCCCCACAGCATGATGCTGCCACCACCATGTGTCACTATGAGGAGGGTCTTTTTAAGGGGATGTGCAAGCTAGGATTCCACCAAACAAAGCATTTTCCATGTAGGCTAAAATGTTCAGATTTTATAATTTTTTTAACGTAGCATCTTCTTCTACATGTTTGCTGTATCTCCTACATGGTTAAAGGCAAACTGCAAGCAGGACTTCTTCTGGCTTTCTTCTTGGGCCTTGTGGCTGCTTCTCTGATTAATTCTCTCCTTATCCAGCCTGTCAGTTTAGGTGGACGTCCATGTCTTGGTAGGTCTGCATTTGGTCCTTCTTCTCTCCATGTTCAGATGATGGATTGAAGCTTGGAATGTTGTAGAACCTGACTGTGCTTTAAACTGAACCAGAAGTCCCTGACCTGTCTGCTGTGTTGCTTGGACTACATGATGCTGGTGGTTCTTTAATGTTCTCCAACAAACCTCTGATTCCAGAATCAGAACAGCTGTATTTAGACTCAGATTAGATTACACACAGCTGGATCTTTTCACTAGTCATGTGACTTCTGGAGCTGGTTCCACTGGATTTTATTTAGGGGTATTGGAGTAAAGGGAGTGAATTACAAATGTGTGACAGTTTGCACAGACTTTGAGTTTTTAAAATAATATTTTAAAACCATAATTTTAACCTAGCTTCCCAATTATGCACTACTTTGTGTTGGCCCACTACATAAGATCCTAATAAAATATATTCAAGTCTTGTTTGTAAGGAGACAAAATGTAATTCACCAAACTGTACATAGACCATCACAAGCAGTTATTTTCACATCCAGTAGAGGTCGCACGCTTTCAAATGCAACGATAATGAGTTGCAAACATAACTATGAGAGGTGAACAGTCCAGATTTGGAAATTAAAGAGGGGATTAATTAAAATCTGTTTCTTGTTACACATTAATATTCAGGATGGAAAAATCCAAACGTTTGTAATTTATTGTATCATGAACACGTGTTCTATTCTTGGTTCTTCTCTGAGAAGTTGAATATAGATTAAAAGATTTTTAAAATAAGTTATTTGACTGTTCCTGTTTTCACTGTGGAGGAAATATTTTGCTCAAATGGAAAATGTTTTACAAATAAGACCATTTCATAAGTCTCTGCTTGGTCCATACTTCTCTTTTGGGATTGCAGTGAAATTCGGAAATTGTGTTTGAGAAACTGAGTCATCCGTTAGCATAGATTGCAGTTTCACAACTTTACCTCTTCAGACACAAGAAGGAGGAAGATCTTTCACCGCTGATTCTGCTTTTTGGTCACTCTGTAAAAATTACACGGTGCCAGTGACGTCCAGGCAGGGGAGGCAGGTAAGGTACATCCTCACATGTCATCATGACAAGTCAAATACTAGCAATGATAAGATCTATTTGTCAACTTGAAAGTTCTATAAATGTGCTTTCTGTCTAATAAATTTAATGAATATTTGTGACATATTTAATTTTTCAAATCAGTCGTAAATGCGAAGTGAAAATGGACAGGGTGAGGCAAAAAGTACCACGCCACACTGATAGGGGGCAGTACCGAACCCCTTAAGCACAGAGAGCTAACAGCACATCGCTATGCAGAGTAGTGATGTCAAAATGAGGCTTTTTGAATCATAGAATCATTTTGAACCATTGTGTCATAAAGTGGTTCACTACCCGAAGCTTCATTCAATTCCCTTGGGTGACATCTACTGGCAGTAGTGATTGTTGCACCAAATGAAGCCCTGCGAATGTGATGCACCTCTTGTGTAAATAATAGCACTTATGTATGTACAGGGGTTGGACAATGAAACTGAAACACCTGGTTTTAGACCACAATAATTTATTAGTATGGTGTAGGGCCTCCTTTTGCGGCCAATACAGCATCAATTCGTCTTGGGAATGACATATACAAGTCCTGCTCAGTGGTCAGAGGGATTTTAAGCCATTCTTCTTGCAGGATAGTGGCCAGGTCACTACGTGATACTGGTGGAGGAAAACGTTTCCTGACTCGCTCCTCCAAAACACCCCAAAGTGGCTCAATAATATTTAGATCTGGTGACTGTGCAGGCCATGGGAGATGTTCAACTTCACTTTCATGTTCATCAAACCAATCTTTCACCAGTCTTGCTGTGTGTATTGGTGCATTGTCATCCTGATACACGGCACCGCCTCAGGATACAATGTTTGAACCATTGGATGCACATGGTCCTCAAGAATGGTTCGGTAGTCCTTGGCAGTGACGCGCCCATCTAGCACAAGTATTGGGCCAAGGGAATGCCATGATATGGCAGCCCAAACCATCACTGATCCACCCCCATGCTTCACTCTGGGCATGCAAACAGCTTGGGTGGTACGCTTCTTTGGGGCTTCTCCACACCGTAACTCTCCCGGATGTGGGGAAAACAGTAAAGGTGGACTCATCAGAGAACAATACATGTTTCACATTGTCCACAGCCCCAAGATTTGCGCTCCTTGCACCATTGAAAACCGACGTTTGGCATTGGCCATGAGTGAACCAAAGGTTGGCTATAGCAGCCCGGCCGTGTATATTGACCCTGTGGAGCTCCCGACGGACAGTTCTGGTGAAACAGGAGAGTTGAGGTGCACATTTAATTCTGCCGTGATTTGGGCAGCCGTAGTTTATGTGTTTTGGATACAATCCGGTTAGCACCCGAACATCCCTTTCAGACAGCTCCTCTTTGTGTCCACAGTTAATCCTGTTGGATGTGGTTCGTCCTTCTGGTGGTATGCTGACATTACCCTGGATACCGTGGCTCTTGATACATCACAAAGACTTGCTGTCTTGGTCACAGATGCGCCAGCAAGACGTTGCACCAACAATTTGTCCTCTTTTGACCTCTAGTATGTCACCCATAATGTTGTGTGCATTTCAATATTTTGAGCAAAACTGTGCTCTTACCCTGCTAATTGAACCTTCACACTCTGCTCTTACTGGTGCAATGTGCAATCAATGAAGACTGGCTACCAGGCTGGTCCAATTTAGCCACGAAACCTCCCACACTAAAATGACAGGTGTTTCAGTTTCATTGTCCAACCCCTGTATATATGCGTGTTGTTCATTTGTGTTTTTAGTAACCCATTAAAGATTCTGAGTAATTAACTCGTGAAAATAATATAGAATAATTTAAAAACAATGTGAACTGTAGGGGATTACAGATGAAAAATAGGCATTAGGTTAATTCAGGCTTCTTAAACCTGAATTGTCAATTTGTTTTATGAAATTCCTCTGTCCCATTTTATATAAATGACAAAAAATAATAATAAATGAAGTGAAAATTTTTGATTTGTCATTCATATCCATCCAGGACTTATACAGGTCTAGGGTCAGGGAAAAAAGCTGCTAAAAATCTCTGCAGACCCCACACACCCTGCACCATAAAAATTTTTTACCCCAAAGGGCCTCGCTTACAGAGCAAGTTTACTAAAAACCAGCCCCCACAGAGGGGTTTCTTCCCCCAGGGTTTCTCTGATGAAAAACATTTAAAATAGAGTACCAAAGTCGCAATTCCCCCTTGTATATGTGTTAATTGATATATGTATTTAGGGACAAAAGATATATGCCAGAAATATATTTATAACGGGAAAAAAAAAAAAGAAAACCCAGAGAGCAAAGTGTACGGAGTCAAATTTCCCTTTTTTGTTGTATGTTACGAAACATGACAATAAAGCTGATTCTGATAATTTTTTTTGGAGTGTGCTTGTTTTTAATGGGGGGTTTTTTTGGACATTGTGCTTGGTGTAAAAAAAGAGGGGTTTTGCTTTTGTGTTACTTCAGGGGTTTTTTTTTTCAAGAAAAGTAATTTCTGACAGTAGAAGGGGCTCAAACAGTTTCATTTTTTTTTAGGAAAAAAAATCCGGTTTGTAAAATACTCTTTCACAGGAACAGAGGGCCCGGGGGGGTGACAAGGAAACTGTTTGGCTCGGTGGTCTAGGTTTGGGGTAAACAGAGAAAGGTGGGAGTCCCCTTCCACTATGAAGTCCACAAGAGCTTCATCAAGCTCTTGCTTCCCGGATCCTAAAAAAATAAAGAAAAAAAGACAAGTAACTTAATTTTAAAATTACAAACATTTAACTGTCATTCTTTCTAATTCGGTGGGCGGGGAAGGGAGTACTTTTGAGGATCTCCTCAATCCTAGCCATCACGCATTTTCCCCGGTGGGGAAAAAGAGGCTGGGGGACTAGGGGTTGGACTCTTTCATCACCCAGGCTGAAGTCAACCGAGGTGGTTTAAAAAGCTCCCCCGGGGCAAGGCCCTTTGGGGGGGGATGAGATCCGCCCTGAGTACCTCAAATCTCTGGATGTTGTGGGGCTGTCATGGGGTTGACACGCCTTTTTTTCAACAAATTGCGTGGCGGGGTCGGGGACAGTGCCTCTGGGGCGGCAGACTGGGGTGGGGGGGCCCCCCTTTTAAGAAGGGTGACCCGGGGGGTGTTTCCAACTACCGGGGGATCACCCCTCCCTAGCCTCCCTGGTAAGGCCTATGCCAGGGTATTGGGAGAGGAAGGGCCGGCCGATAGTCGAAACCCTCGGCTTCAGGAGGGGCAGTGGGTTTTCGTCCCCGGGCCCTGGAACCCCTGACCAGCTCTATACCCTCTACAGGGTACTCGAGGGTTCATGGGAGTTTGCCCCAAACCCCCGAACCCTCATGGGAGGGGTTCCCCATGTGTTTTGTGGACCTGGAGAAAGAAATTCGACTGTGTCCCTCGTGATGGCCCCCGGGGGGGGGTTGCTCCAGGAGTATGGAATCGGGGGCCCCTTTATTTGGGGGCCATCCGGTCCCCGTACGAGCGGGGCAGGAGTTTTTGGTCCACATTGCCCGGCACTAAAGTCGGACCTGTTTCCCGGGGGCGTTGGGCTCCGGAAAGGGCTGCCCTTTTTTAACGGGCCTGTTCATAACTTTTTTGGACAGGATTTCTAGACGCAGCAAGGGCCCCCGGGGGGGGTTTGGTTTGGGGGCCAGTGGATTTGTCTTTTTTTGCGGGGTTCGCAGCCGAGTGTGAAGCGGCTGGGATGAAGAATCAGCTCCTCCCAAAGTCGGAGGGCCATGGTTTCCGGGCCCGGGAAAAAGGGGGGGCTTGTCCCTTTCAGGTTTGGGGGAGAGTCCTGCCTCAAGTGGAGGAGTTCAAGTATCTCGGGGGCTTGTTTCACGAGTGGGGGGGGGGGGGCAAGGGGGGGGAAGGGGGGGGGAGAAAAAACCAGACGGATCGGTGCGGCTGCTGCAGTAATGGGGGCACTGTGCCGGTCTGTTGTGGTGAAGAGAGAGCTGAGCCGAAAAGCGAAGCTCTCGATTTACCGGTCGGTGTACGTTCCTACGCTCACCTATGGCCATGAACTTTGGGTCATGACCGAAAGAACGAGATCCCGGATACAAGCGGCTGAAATGAGCTTCCTCTGTAGGGTGGCCGGGCACTCCCTTAGAGATAGGGTGAGGAGCGCGGCCATTCGGGAGGGGCTCGGAGTAGAGCCGCTGCTCCTCCACATCGAGAGGAGCCAGTTGAGGTGGCTTGGGCATCTATATCGGATGCCTCCTGGACGCCTTCCTCGGGAGGTGTTCCAGGCACGTCCCACCGGGAAGAGCCCCAGGGGACGGCCCAGGACACGCTGGAGGGACTATGTCTCTCGGCTGGCCTGGGAACGCCTTGGGCTCCCCCCGGAGGAGCTGGAGAAGGTGTCTGGGGAGAGGGACGTCTGGGTGTCTCTGCTTAGTCTGCTGCCCCCGCGACCCGGTCCCGGATAAGCGGAAGACGACGAGACGACGAGCTTCTTTCTAATTCTGCACGTATGTCTTTGTTATGCTGACCTTGATTGGTGGCGAGGCTGAGTGTTCTCGTGTTTGGCTCTATAATGCCTCAGCATTGATGACGTATTATTATTATTATGAAGCAAACACTGCACCTGTAAACCTAGATAACACCGTTACCGCACCTCTTGCACAACATGATCCCATGACTATAACACTACTGCATAGTATAGGCTATAGACTTTCTAATAAACACTTCGAATGTACATTACCTTATTAGGTGGCACCAAATCGAAATATTCCCACACTTGGGAACGGTTCCTAGATGTTTGCTCCATGACAGAATAATCCCCCAAAACTCCAAATAACCAAAAACGAGAGCTGTTCGTAACGTATAATACGTGTAGAACGGGGATGTGAACCGGGGCTTGAGCCATTTTACACTGAATCGCGCCAGATGTTTGAAACTCCGCCAGACAACTCAAAGCAGTCAGCTGATTCGGTCTGAATGAAGCAGTGAAGTGGTTCACACGTCATCAGTGGGGTCACATGAAGCAAGCTCTGACCCACTGCTTCACCATAACTACCCTGTCGAGTTTGAAGCGTGCTTTGAAGCCTTGGTGTTAGAGGTAACATCACTAATGCAGAGGTCAGGGTGTTTTCCCCGTACTTTTATTTAAATTTGGGCAGGCCAACTGGAAGATTACTTCTTAACACTGGAAAAGGATTTTCCTAAACTGGATTTTCAGTCAAAACAGGAAGTTTTAGAGAGGAAGACCAACTCTGGAGCCAGTTGAGGTGGCTCGGGCATCTATACCGGATGCCTCCTGGACGCCTTCCTCGGGAGGTGTTCCAGGCATGTCTCACCGGGAGGAGGCCCAGGGGACGGCCCAGGACACGCTGGAGGGACTATGTCTCTCAGCTGGCCTGGGAACGCCTTGGGCTCCCCCCGGAGGAGCTGGAGGAGGTGTCTGGGGAGAGGGACGTCTGGGTGTCTCTGCTGAGTCTGCTGAGTCTGCTGCCCCCGTGACCCGGTTCCGGATAAGCGGAAGACGACGAGTACGAGTACGAGTAAATTAAGTTAAATTAAATTAAACCTGTGCTACATCAAAAATCATTCAATTCAGTTATAAAAATATATATAATGCTGAAGTGAATTAATTCAAATTCAATTCAAAAATACTTTATTAATCCCAAAGGAAAATTAAATGATGTTGTATCTCATTATGCAGGTTTCTTCAGAGAGTCGTAGATGGTGATGGCTGTGGGCAAGAAGGATCTCCTGTAGCGTCTGTCTTACAGCAGATCTGAAGAAGCCTCTGACTGAAGACACTCTGTTGTTGTCTCATGAAGAGGATGCTCAGTGTTCTCCATAATGTTCTTCATTTTATGAAGAATCCTTCTTTGCACAATGATCTCCAGAGGTTCCAGAGGAGTCTCCAGAACAGAGCCAGCCTTCTTTATCAGCTTGTTGAGCTTTCTTAAGTCCCTGGTTCTGATGCTGCTTCCCCAGCAGATGATGGAGAAGAGATCACACTCTCCACAACAGACTTATAGAAGATCTGCAGCATCTTGATGCAAACACCGAAGCTCTTAAGCTTTCTCAAAAAGTACAGTCTGCTCTGTCCCTTCTCATAGACGGCTTCACAGTTGTATCTCCACTCCAGTCAGTTGTCCAGGTGAACACCGAGGTATTTATACTCCACCACCTCCACCTCTTCTCCATGATGGAAATAGTTTTTGACTTATTCCTGTTTCTCTTAAAATCTACAATCTTCTCCTTTGTCTTATTCACTTTCAAGATGAGATGATTGTTTCCACAACATGCCACAAAGCGGTCCACCACCTTCCTGTACTCATCTTCTTCTCCATCTCTGATCCACCCCACAACTACATAATCATCTGAGTATTTCTGCAGATGACAGGAGTCTGTCTGTTCCTGGAGGTCTGAGGTGTACAGAGTGAAGAGGAATGGTGAGAGTACCGTCCCCTGAGGTGCTCCTGTGCTGCTGACTACCTGGTTAGACACATAACCCTTCAGTCTCACAAACTGTGGTCTGTTTGTCAGGTAGTCTTTGATCCAGGAGATTGTTGAGGCCTCCACCTGAGTCTTCTGGAGTTTCTGACAAAGCAAATCAGGTTGGATTGTGTTAAATGTTCTGGAGAAATCAAAGAACATGATCCTCACAGTGTTGCTGGCTTTGTCCAAGTGGGTTTGTTGAAGCAGGTGTATGATGGCATCTTCAACTCCAACTCCACAGTGATGAGCAAACTGAAGGAGGTCCTGATGGTTTATTGTTTGCTTACTCAGGTGGGCCAACAAGAGTCTCTCTAGAACCTTCATGATGTGGGATGTCAGGGCAACAGGTCTATAGTCATTGAGAACTGATGGGTGAGTTTTATTTGGTACTGGAACAAGACAGGAGGTCTTCCACAACACTGGACTAAGGTTGAAGAGGTGCTGCAGAATCCCACAGAGCTGCTCTGCACAGCCCTTCAGGACTCTAGGGATGACACCATCTGGACCTGCAGCCTTGTTCTGGTTCAGTCTCTCCAGTTTTCTCTTCACCTGACTTCTTGAGACACACAGGTGGAAGGGGGAGACAAAGGGACCATCAGCCTCTTTTGATATGGTTGAAGGTAAACATGTAGAAGCAGAAGGGTCCAAGACTGAGGTGGAAGATAAAACATTTGAGGTGTGACAGGAAAGTTGTGGGTCAAAGGAGGATGGGATGTCTGTTTGGCTGTGAGCAGGAGAGGAGGATGTTGAGCTTGTTTCTGAACTGAACCTATTGAAGAATGTGTTCAGTTCATTGGCTCTGTCCAGACCTCCATCGGTCTGATCTTCCTTCTGCTTGAAGCCTGTGATCTTCTTCATCCCTGACCACAAATCTCTGATATTGTTTTGCTGGAGCTGCTCTCCAGCTTCCTCTTGTACACCTCCTTGCTGTCTCTTATCTTGACTTTAAGTTGCTTCTGTTTACTCCTCAATAATTCTGTCTCCCTCTCTGATGGATCTTTTTTTCTTGTTAAGCAGGTCCTTCAGGTCACTGGTGATCCAGGGTTTGTTATTGGGGAAGCATCTCAAGGTTCTGGTGGGGATGATGTTATCCACACAGATGTTTATATAGTTGGTGACACACTCAGTCATGGCATTGATGTCCTCTCCATGTGGCTGGCACAGTGCGTCCCAGTCTGTAGCCTCAAAGCAACCTTGCAGGGCTTCTTCAGCTTCCTGTGACCATCTTCTCACAGTCGTCTTTATTACAGGTTGTCTCTGAACAAGGGGCTTGTATTTCGAGCAGAGAATAACAAGATTGTGATCTGATTTGCCTAGAGGAGGTCTTGCTTTAGAGATGTATGAGTCCTTGATATTTGCATAAAAAACAAATGCAATGTTTTGTTTTCGCAGGTAGAGCAGCTGACAAACTGTTGAAACATTGGAAGTGTAGCAGAGAGTGAAGCATGGTTAAAATTACCAGATATTACTACAAACGCATTGGGGTGTTGTGTAGCAACAACTGAGCTGATGGCATCACATGCAGTGTCGGCAACAGTTGATGGTGGAATGTAAGTCACTGCCAAAATAACAAATAATATGGACAAAACCTTACGGATAACAGTTCAATATCTGGACTGCAGAGACAAGACTTCACAGTAACAGCAACATAACAGTTATGTAACTTACATTCGCCAATCTTTACATTTTAAAATAACCCAAATCAAAACCTGAAAAACTTGAATTTCAAAAGCTCATTTGTGAGTGGTATGGCATATGAAAACAACAAGAAGTACGATGACGTCTGCACATACAGTACAGACCAAAAGTTTGGACACACCTTCTCAGTCAAAGAGTTTTTTCTGTATTTTCATCACTATGAATATTGTAGCTTCACACTGAAGGCATCAAAACTATGAATTAACACATGTGGAATTATATACTGAACAAAAAGTGTGAAACAACTAGAAAATATGTCTTATATTCTAGGTTTTTAAAAGTGCCCCCTTTTGCTTTGATTTCACACACTTTTGGCATTCTTTTGATGAGCTTCAAGAGGTAGTCACCGGGAAATGGTTTTCACTTCACAGGTGTCCCCTGTAAGGTTTTAATAAGTGGGATTTCAAGCCTTATAAATGGGGTTTTGGGACCATCAGTTGTGTTGTGAAGGAGGTGGATACAGTACACAGCTGATAGTCCCCATGAATAGACTGTTAGAATTTTTATTATTGCAAGAAGAAGCAGCTAAGTGAAGAAAAACGGGTGGGGCATCATTACTTTAAAAAAGAAAGGGCAGTCAGTCCGAACAATTTTGGAAAAATTTGAAAGTGTCCCCAATTTTCAGTCGCAAAAAAACCATCAAGCGCTACAAAGAAAAGGGCTCACATGAGGACCCCCCCAGGAAAGGAAGACCAAGAGTCACCTCTGCTGCGGAGAAAGTTATCCAAGTCACCAGCCTCAGAAATAGCAGGTTAACAGCAGCTCAGATTAGAGAACAGGTCAATGCCACACAGAGTTCTAGCAGAAAACACATCCAAACAACTGTAAGAGGAGACTGCGTGAATCAGGCCTTCATGGTAAATAGCTGCTAGGAAAAAAAGCTGAGGACAGGCAACAAGAAAAAGAGACTTTTTTTGGGCTAAAAAAAACAAGGAATGGACATTTGACCCGTGGAAATCTGTGCTTTTGGGCTGATGAGTCCAAGTTGGAGATCTTTTGGTTCCAACCCCCGTTTTTTGGGGGCAGAAGAGGTGAACGGATGGACTCTACATGCCTGGTTTCCCCCCGTGAAGCATGGAGGAGGAGTGTGAGGGGGGGAAGTTTGCTGGTGACACTGTTTTTCAACAGGGGCAATGACCCCCCCAAACACACCTCCAGGATGTGTAAGAGCTATTTGACCAGAAGGAGAGTGAGGGGTGGGTGCGCGATGACCTGGCCTCCACAGTACCCGGACCTGAACCCAATCGAGATGGTTTTGGGGGGAGCTGGACCCACAGAGTGAAGGCAAAGGGCCCAAACAAGTGCTAAGAAATTTGGGAACTCCATCAAAACGTTTGGAAAAACCCTTTCAGGTGACTACCCTTGAAGCTCATCAACAGAATGCCAAGAGTGTGTGTAGCAGTAATCAAAGCAAAAGGTGGCTACTTTGAAGAACCTAGAATATAAGACATATTTTCAGTTGTTTTGACACTTTTTTGTTCAGTATATAATTCCATATGTGTTAATTCATAGTTTTGATGCCTTCAGCGTGAAGCTACAATATTCATAGTCATGAAAAAAAGGACAACTCTTTGAATGAGAAGGTGTGTCCAAACCTTTGGTCTGTACTGTATATCCCAGTGATAGCAGGCTCATTTGTCTGCAGTCAGGTTCACATTTTCCCCAGTTATATGCTTGGATGTGATTTAGCAAGATGTGGTTTAAATGTTACGGCAGAAACACTCATGTCTCAGAAATGTGTTTTGAAACCAAACGTTAACCTCAAGCAATCTGCAGAAGTGGTCAAAAATGAGAAACACTGATGTTTTAAAGCAGAACATAAGAAAAAAATTATCTCATAAACATAAAACGGCTGAAAGAAAATGTCAGAACTCATTATCCGTGCGGTCAGTGTGCAGACAGGTTTAACTTCTAATAAGCCTTGTTCTCTTTGTTAAATCCCCATTTAGCTCGTTCCTTCGGCTTTTTTAATTTTAGTCTGTTTTTGTTTAATAAATAAACGGTGACTCAGATGCCCTCCTCCTCCTCCAACTTTCACATCACATAAAATCTACAGAGATTTGTGATTATATGCTTCTTCATGATGAAACACGGTGAGTGTCCCACTGTGTTTCATCCTTCATGTTTTTGTTTCTTTGCTCAGTCAAACAGCTGATTGTTCCTACAGAGGTGATGCCATGAGAAGGTTGATGAGCAGAAAGAACTGCAGGAACCTTCTCTAGGAACTAGGCATTTTTGAGGGTTCCTTTTTGCACCTGGTGCAAAACAGATGATCTTTTCAACACATTTTCAACACAAAGGAAATAACAGAAATATTAACAGAGTGCAAACAGAGAAAATAAACCATGATGGTTTGTGAATAGTTCTGAAGAAGTGGAGATGGCCAATAGAGAATCTCTGAAGTTTATATTTCCAACAGAGCATATGTAAATGGTGAAGGGTCTGAACTTATATAACGCATTTCCAGTCATATCGACCACTCAAAGCGCTTTACACTACAGCCACATTCACCCATTCGCACTCACAAACACGCACACATGTATACACTGATCGGTAGGCAACTTGAGAATAATTGCCTTGTCCACATCAAAATGTGGCAGGAGGATGCTGGAATCAAACCTGTAACTTTTGGTTTGCATGAATACTACTTTTCCCACTGAGCCACTGCCGCCTGTGTCTTCTGCACTGCATAAATCAGAGCTTCTAAAGCCTTTCTGGCCAAACATACCACTGCCAACAATACCAGAGCAAGAAAAACAAAATAATGTTTAATATAGGGTCAAACCTGGATATTTTAAATTATTTTTAATTTTGGCTAATCTCTCTATTTTTATTTACATTTGAAATGGTGTATGATCTTATCTTTATTAAGGCCATGAAAGCAGGTTGCATTAATCAAGTCTTTTTAAATCTCCACGTTCTCCCTCACCTTCCCATTGTGAACGCTAATGTTCAGCATGTGCTGCCCCTTCAATGCCTAGTCAAACCCCTGGAGTCCACATTGATTTCAGGTGGACCACTCCGGTTGAAAAGAGCGGGTCACTTTTCTCCCATTTGTTTGAAGCAGATCTTCCAGCTACAGAGTTGGTCTTCCTCTCTAAAACTTCCTGTTTTGACTGAAAATCCAAGTTTAGGAAAATCCTTTTCCAGTGTTAAGAAGTAATCTTCCAGTTGGCCTGCCCAAATTTAAATAAAAGTACGGGGAAAACACCCTGACCTCTGCATTAGTGATGTTACCTCTAACACCGAGGCTTCAAAGCACGCTTCAAACTCGACAGGGTTGTTATGGTGAAGCAGTGGGTCAGAGCTTGCTTCATGTGACCCCACTGATGACGTGTGAACCACTTCACTGCTTCATTCAGACCGAATCAGCCGACTGCTTTGAGCTGTCTGGCGGAGTTTCAAACATCTGGCGCGATTCAGTGTAAAATGGCTCAAGCCCCGGTTCACATCCCCGTTCTACACGTATTATACGTTACGAACAGTTCTCTTTTTTGGTTTTTTTGGGTTTTTGGGGGATTATTCTGTCATGGAGCAAACATCTAGGAACCTTTTCCCAAGTGTGGGAATTTTCGATTTGGGGGCCCCCACCTAAAAAGGTAATGTACATTCAAAAGTGTTTATTAGAAAGTCTATAGCCTATACTATGCAGTAGTGTTATAGTCATGGGATCATGTTGTGCAAGAGGTGGGGTAACGGGTTATCTAGGTTTACAGGTGCATTTTTTGCTTCATAATAATAAAATACGTCCTAATGCTGAGGCATTATAGAGCAACACGAAAACCCTCAGCCTCGCCCCCAAATCAGGGCCCCAGCAAAAAAAGACATACGTGCAAAAATTAGAAAAGAAGCTCGTCGCCTCGTCGTTTTTCCGCTTATCCGGGACCGGTCCGGGGGCGCAGACTAAGAACCCCAGACGTCCCTCTCCCCAGACACCCCCTCCAGCCCTCCGGGGGGACCCCAAGGGCGTTTCCCAGGCCCCCGAGAGACATAGTCCCCCAGCGTGTCCGGGGCCGTCCCCTGGGTCCTCCGGTGGGACGTGCCTGGAAAAACCTCCCGAGGAAGGCGTCCAGGAGGCATCCTTATAGATGCCCGAGCCACCTAAACTGGTTCCTCTGATTTGGGGGAAGCGGGGCTACTCCGAGCTCCTCACCCTTCTCAAAGGGAGTCCCGGCCACCCTACAGAGGGCTCATTTCAGCTGCTTGTATCCAGGATCTTTTTATTTCGGTCATGACCCAAAGTTCATGGCCATAGGTGAGGGTAGGAACATAGACCGACCGGTAAATCAATCGAGAGCTTACTTTTCGGCTCAGCTCTCTCTCTAATTTAATTTAATTTAATTTAATTTAATTTAATTTAATTTAATTTAATTTATTTAATTTAATTTAATTTAATTTTTAAATTTAAATTTTAATTAAAATTTAAAATTTAAATTTAATTTTAAATTTTAAATTTAATTAATTTTAAATTTTAATTTTAATTTTAATATTAACATTAACATTTATTGTGGTAGTCAGCGGTGGTTGAAGGCAGTCCTTTTCCGGTGTTAAAGGTCATCATCCGGTAAAAAAGATGGCGGCCCCCGATGAGTTGTTTTGCTGGGAAGGAGATTGGGGTTTACCGTCCGTCAGTACCGACTGCCTGGTGGTTCTTGTAAGTGTTCAGTCGTTGTTAGATGGCGTCGGTTCGCCGGCTGTCTGTTGGCGGTCTCTGTGTTTAAGAAAGGCGGGTTTTATTATCCCGAGGTACCGCTGAATGAGGGTCTGGCAGTTAACTGGTTTATCTAAACTGGTTTATCTAAACAGTTAAACGAGGAAACTGACCAAACCCCGCAGTAATCTAGCTGAAGGGATTAACTCCCGTCTGTCTTCCAGCGGGAAAATTAAACCGTTTATTATTATAGCTCGATTAACCGCGGGTCACATGGTCCGAGTTGCTGTTTGACGTTTTAAAAATGTTAAAATAATTTACGCTACATGGTCCGAGTCTGTAATGGACTTGGCCCTCTTTAGGACAGAACTTCCAGATACTGTTTAATTTCATCCCTTTACCTTTCCAGAGGCTGGTCAGGTGAAGTTGAAAGTTCTTAGGGGCCATAATTATTTTAAATTCCCAACTAAAACACAGAATAATTTTCTTTTCTGCTGCCCATCAATAACTTAAACATGCATAACTTCAATGAAACGAAAAATAACTAATTGTTATAGGTTTAAAAAAGATTCTCAGATGATTGCCTTAATAAAAGAAAGGTGGAAGGTTTTCTGACTTTTTGGGTCGAATGTTCTTAATTTTGTTGGCCTAGAAAAGTTTTTAGTTTATTTTCAGCAACATTAGAAAACATTCTTTGTTATTTAGCAAAGTTTAATGGATCGGTGTGTCTGTTTTAGAATAAAAAGACCCTGAATGTTTGAGGCCCGCTTTACTATGATATTAAAATTGAAGCAATAAAACATTTACCATGTTTGAAGTTCTAAATTTGTCTTTGACAATCTCGTGCTAAAAATGTTCAAGATATGTAAATCTTCATCAGCTCCTTTTGCTGGAGGGCCATATTTGTACCATTCTTGAGCTGCACTCAGGGGCCACACAAAATTATTCCAAGTGCAACAGATGGCCCCCAGGCAAAAACATAGTGATGGATTTTTCAACCAATCAATCTCCCAGTGACCCTTAACCCTTAACCTGCTTCAATTTTGTGGTAGAAATAAAACTGCTGCAGCTATCCAGACACCTGCAGCTCTTTATCGTTTCTTCTTTCATTTATGGTAGTCATTGGAACCAAAAATCTGAATTGGCAGATCAGATGCTTTAATTAGGCCGGGTTTGCTTGTTGCTCTGAAAACGAAGGAAAGGATCAGCAAACATGTTAGATATTTATTTGCCATCATATCTGCTGCATCCATCAAACAAAACTAACCATAAAGATTTCATAAAAGCTGCTTCTCTTTATTCATAAAAGGAAAAGCTTCAAACTGCCAAAATATACCAGAAATGTTTCCAGACGTGGGGTGCACAGTGGTGGCACTGTTGCCTTGCAACAAGAAGGTCCTGGGTTCAAATCCCAGCCAGCCTGGGGGCTTTCTGCATAGAGTTTGCATGTTCTGCTTGTGTGTGAGTTCTCTCTGGGTACTCCGGCTCCACAGCCCAAAAACAGGACGGGTCAATTGGTTTCTCTAAAATTGCCCTTAGGTATGACTGTGCATGGCTGTCTGTCCTGCATGTCTCTGTGTTTCCCTGCGATGGCCTGGAGACCTGTCCAGGGTGGACCCCTCCTGTCTCCCGATGACCGCTGGAGAGAGGAACCAGGCGCCCCTCGACCCTGCAGGGACAAGCAGATGTAGACGATGGGTGGATGTTTCCAAATGTCGTGTAATTCTCCTGATTACCAGGAGATGGCTGCAAAGTCTCCTGAAAGCTGTTGGAGTTTTCTGTAGCTTAGATTTTTGTTTTCCTTTTTTGGTTCCAAATCAAGATAAACTTTTAGTTTCTAAATATTTTACACTCCAGTTCAGCATTAATCATACACATCTGCTTCTTTTATAAAAGCTGCTCTGCAGCGGTTGCATCCAGTTTTTCTGAACCCTTAAACTGGTTTCTTTATCACTGCCATTAGCTACCAGTTGGAACAGGATCAGTCTGAAGTTACTTTGGGTCAGGGAACTGTTCCTGCTCCAGGTTAAACTCATCTTGTCCTCACCTGATTGTAATGAGGTAATAGGGGTGTGACTCTGGCTGTGTAGATGATTCTGCAGGTCTGTAAATGGATGCAGAAAAAACACCCAAAAATCAGCCCAAAAAAATATTAACAGGCCTCTAGTTATCCAGATTTTTCAAATCAGCATCATCTGGTGGAGCTCGTATAATTGTAGGATCACAACGGTATGTTTGAGGCAGAACTTTCCTGCAGCTCCACAGTCTTTCAGAGCAGAGGTTCTCTCATGTCCTTCAACAAACTCTGCAGCTGTAAAAAACAGCAGCACTTTCAAAGTATCTTCTTGCATCAGACTGAAAGATCAGATCTGTGGTGGTTTTGATGACCACCCAGAATACTTTGCGCCTGCTGAATGAGTTTCCATGACTGATGCTGCTCCTGTCAGGCTGTGGCTGCCTGCGGCCCACACTGAGGGCTGCAGCGCTCCTCTGGAGGATTAAACCTGATTCAAACATGTTTGTGTTGGACTGACATCGGTCAGGCGATTAGTGGTGCATGCTGGGTAATGATGGTGGTTGGAAAACCGTAACACAGAGTCACAGGGTTGTTCCTGCACTGGTTTACGTGTGTTTGACTTCAGCTCAAGGGTTCTGTAATGGTGCAGTCAAACAGAACAGGACTGGACTGGACAGGACAGGAGGCGGGGCTTCAGCCCTGCTGACAGGTGATGTGATGAGGTGTGAATTTCCTGTGAGCTTTTACTGGCGGTTTTACGGAGACGCCCACAGCTGGGCTGACGCTGTGATGACCGACACAGTCTGAGCAGGAGATTTTCAGGAGGAGAAATAAGAAATAAGTTTCTCATGCAGCGAGACTGTAAGAAACCTTTTTATCCTAACAGATAACCTGCTTTTATTTTCCTGCAGCATCACACAGTGAAGCTTGCAACAAGACGTTAAATCAATTTAATTAAACAAATTACTAACTTATTGTTCCATACATCATTATCTTTTTACCACAAACTAAACAGAAGTTGGTAATTATGAGGGAACAGCTGAGATGCCCTCATGATTCCACAGCCTGAGATCAGATGCAGGAACTCTCTGTTGTCTGATCATTTACATCTCTGAAGATGTTACAGTTTTCCGCAGATCCTGTCCTCCTAAAGGTGTGGGAAAGACAGACCATGTGATCAGTTTGTTCCTGCAGCTCAAGTTATTGTCTCTTTGTTCGTCCCTTCGACCCCCTCAGATCCAGCTGTGATGTCGGGAAAACAGCCGTGTGGAACAAATTCTTCACTTTCCTCACACTCTGACTTCACTGCTGCACGTTTATGGGGAAATTCCTCCTCATATTTTCTGGTTGTAAAAGCTGAACGAGGCTCTCGACTCGGATCATTTTTATAATATTTTTTTCTTTTATTTCCAGAAGATCTGAGTCATCTTCCACTTTAACTGTCTGAATCCTCCTCCACTGCTTTCAAACGACAAGCAGACCTTTTCATCCTCTCGTACCGACCTCCAGAGGAACCAAACAGCCACACTGTGATGAATACAAACCGCTGAAGTAATGTGCAGCTAGCCTTAGTTTACTGTCTTCATGTGAGCAGCAACAATGAATCTGATTTAATCAGCTGCAGATTCTGCAGCACTAGGAAGCTTTTCCAGATGTTGACATCAGTTCTTCAGTCAGTACAACTGAAACCCACAGGATCCTTTCTTCTCTAGATCACTGATATTTACATAATGAAGGATTTTCTTTTGTCCTCACAGGCTCGTCTGTTTGTGAAGTGGAAGATCAAATCTGAAAATATAACTTCACATGAGCTTTCTGACGCTGCCTGAGCTTCTCTGTTGGACCAGGATGGATGCTTTTAATTAAACTGAAATTAAAACAAGTTTCCATCTTTTTTCAGCCCATAAATCTGAAAACAGGGCAGTCATTAACCCTCTGGAGGCTCTGCAATAAGATTTCCTTAGAAATATTATGTTTCAGCATATTTTTACAGTTTTTCATGATTGCAATTTTTAACCTCAGTCTTCACCAAATAAAACAAAAATCCATGAGTTTACTGACCTTTTTAACTCCTTTAATTCCAGTTTCAGTGATGAAGAAAAACACAAACAGCTGAGCTAATTATCTGGGCTTAGGAGGTTCAGATTGACAGCAACACCGATCCTGATCAAATTTTTTTTCTGGGCAAAATCATAAAATGTTCCATCCAATAAATGCAAACTGGTGGATTTACGTGCAAGAAAAAAATCTTCACCTTCATGAAAAACAAGATGAAAACCTGAAGGACACCAACATCTGGGAATGAAATAAGTTGAATTAGAAGTCAGATTGCAATGGTAGGTTGTTAACAATGATTTTTAGTGGGAGTCAGCAGCCCAGAAAATGGTGAAAGGACACAAATCGCTTTGAGAAAATTTCCTCCTAAGTCCACAGCTGGGTCTAATTTAATGTAATTTGCATCAACACAATCTAAGCTGGAGAAGCATAAAAAATCTCCAGGGACCCAGGAGGCTTGGAATAAAGATGGCTCACATTTCTGTTTATCTTCTTCAGGCATATGCTCAGTTTGCTGGAGCTCCACTGAAGCTTCGAAAGATCTGCAACCCCTGGAGGAGTCCGAGCGGTGAGACGGATCGTTATAACACCGCTTCACTCAGGATAGAACAATCCTAAACTTCACATTTTACTCCTTCTCATGGTTTCATCAGGTTCTCTTCCTGCTCTGAGGACCAATCAGAAAAAGACTCTGTCCCGACCTTCTGACATCATCGTCCACCTCAGAAAACGGGTAAGACTCTCCCCCCAACCAGAAAATAAATACATTTATCAGTAAACTGGAGGAGGCTGGCAGCTTGTTTCCACATCCATGAACTTCTATTCTGTTCAGGCGCATTTTCAGATTTTCAGTTTTCCTAACGAGAATTTTAGAGAATCGGATTAATTCATGACAAACTTCCTCTGTCCTCTTGGTTTTGCTCACAGTCACTTATTTGCTTCTTTAATCTTGAGTCATAGTTTGCAGAGAGGTTGGAAATGAGCTAACTGTCTGTACAGCACTTTGGTCACCATTGTGGTTGTTTTCAGAACAAAGGTCAGAGGTCGTTTTTAAATGTTCTCCATTAATAAACTTGAACTTTATGAAGCCAAAGAAATAAAGGCTCTACACATCAGCAATTCATCTACAATGAGGCATGGTAGTGGCAGCATCATGCTCTGGGGTTCCTTTTCTTCAGACGAACCTGTAACTTTGTTCCGTTTGTATGAAATCATGATGAGTTAACAACACCCAGTCAGTCCTGACCCAAAGCCTTCTGGTGTCTGAAGGAAAGCTGAAGAAGAAGACGGATTGAATTTTTAGCTGCAGGATCACCTGAAGAGGAGGAGTGACGTGGACAAGATGTGTCCTCACAGTCTGAGTGGGTTAATATGTCAAGGCGTGAGATGCTGTGATGGATTCCTGCAGAAGACGAGTTTCAGTTTAGGAGTGTGAATATTTATGCAATCAGGTTGTTGCAGCTTTTAATTTTTCCAGTTGTTGTTTTTCAGCTGAATTATAAAGGATTAAAGTCACATTAAAAGTGGTTCTGAACACAAAAAGCCGTCATTTTAACGGGGGTATGAAAAGTTTAATCTAAAGGCTGCGTCATGTTTCTGAGATGGGTTCTGACATTCATGTGTACACAGCCAGTTTTTGGTTTGGTGGACCACGGTTCAGACACAAATATACACTCGGTACCAAAGAACCATAATCAGGCCCCTCCAGAGCTCAGGAAACTCTGATCAGCTCCAGCAGAGGGACGTCAGACTGAGCTCCAAGGGAAAGAAAACACCCAGAACTTGACCCAGAACGCTGTGATACTGTGGGGGAGGTTCTGCAGGCGGCTGGAAAAACTCATCAAACAGCAGGAAGCTGACAGAGACACATTCCAACAGAGCTGATCCTTCTCTAGTCTGGACCCAAACCATCACTCTAATGTGGAACCACATCTTCATCAGTTACAGCTTCTTCTGAGCTCCAACGTCTCTGTCCTCGCACATGGATCAGAGTCTGGGAGGCAGAAAGAGACCCAATATCACAGCGCTGGATGAGAAATAGTTCTGCTCCACCTCCTGACTCAGACCTCTGGACAGAACCTTTCATCTTAAGCTGTCTGAGCACCACTAACGCATGGAACTGCATCGCCCAGGTCTATCTGCTGAAGCACTGGGGTCCGCAGGGATCAGTAGCTAACCAGCAGCTGGAAGACATCACCCAGCATGCTCTGGGGCGAGCTTGCTGCGGTAGGTTGTTCAGAAACCACAGAAGCTGCAGCAGGAGCTCAGGAGCAAACTTGTCTTCACGCTCGGCTGCAGGGTTTAATTCAATTTAATTGCCATCTGTCACATTTCTGCAGGTTATCTTCATCTTAACCTAATGTTCTCCAGCTGCGGGTCTTAACTTCTCCTTCATCTATCTCCTGTCGCTGTTCTTGGGTTCTTCTGTGCTAATCTTTCTCTCCTGTTTGACTTTTTGAGGCATTTTGCTCTTCAATTATCTAGTTGATAAATCTATGGTTAGTTCCTTGTTTTTGCGTTTATTACCGTGCTCCTGTGTCAGGTTCTCGACATCCTTTGTGTCCAGCCATTAATCAGAGGTTCATGTAGGAATATTCCAGTTTCTCTGTTGGATCTCAGCTCATGGTGATGCAGAAACATGAAAACGGTTCCAGGGTCCAGAGTCGGCAGTCCAATCAACCCTCCAGTAAAACATACACATGAAAGCTTCAGATTGGAGCTGATCCTGAAACAGAAGTTTTTCTTTAGTTTAAATGGTTCTGATCATCCCGGTTTGTGTTTTCTCAGAAATATAATGCTGACTATGATCTGTCAGCCAAAGAGGGAGCTGACAGCCTGGCCTTCATCTCTCTGTTGGAGGAGAAGCTCATACCGGCTCTGGTAAGATGGATCTTTCCCATCAAACTCCCGAGTCCTTTCCTGAACCTTCTCGTCAACTGGGTTGGAGGCAACTGTGGCTCAGTAGGAAGAGTAGTTGTCTTGCAATCAGAAGGTTGTGGGTTCGATTCCAGCTTCCTCCTGCCATATGTCGATGTGCCCCTGGGCAAGGCACTAACCTCAAGTTGCCTACTGATCTGCATATCGGTGTATGAAAGTGTGAGTGCGATTGGGTGAATGTGGCTCTAGTGTAAAGCGCTTTGAGTGGTCTGTATGACTGGAAAAGCGCTATTTACCAATTACTTCCTGCAGATCTACACCTTTTGGGTTGAGCCGAAGAATTACGTAGACGTGACTCGCCGCTGGTACGCCGAGCACATGATGTTCCCTCTGAACTTCTTCCTGCCGGGCCGAATGCAGAGCCGCCAGCTGGAAAAACTGCGCCTGCTAAGAGGAGATGAGAACCTGGAGGCAGGAGAAGAGCTGGAGAAGGAGGTGAGATGTTGCTTTGGAGCTCCTGTGGAGTTTTGGACAAACGGTGTTTCATTAATGCCGAGAAACCTCTGAGTTCCTCATCTGACAAATGGTTTAGAAACCAATAAAGTTTTAATGGTTTGTATTTCACTCAGTAGGTCACACGTACCGTTAGGGATGGGTACTGATTTTGGTACTTTTATAGGTACCGACCAAATTCCGTCGGTACTACTGAGTATTGATTCACGTAAAATCAAACGGTACCATGTTTCTGTCCCTAAACGCATCATTGTGACACTGAGGGACGGAAGAGTGGGCGATTTTCCGTGCTGAACATGAACACAGCATTGCACACACAAGAGCGTGATGACGTCATTAGCCGCTGGTACCGTCAACAAAGCATGGTTGAAGGAAAGTGCTCGAAAGTATGGCTCCACTTTTTAAAATGCGGTCCAGATTACGCCCGCTGCAATATTTGTGGGCCGAAGTGCAAGACCAGCGGCCGAAATACTTCTAATCTGAGGATTTATTCATTAAAGTTTATATATTGAGATTTTATTATTAACAAATTAACATTTATTACCACATAAACGCACACAAAAGGACCGAAGACTGGAACTGCTATGTACCGGTATCGATTTCCAGCTACCGGTTATCGGTACTGTATCGGTTCAAATGTGAAAGGTACCCATCCCTTCATACTGTACAGTTTTCAGCTTGTATTGCTTATAGCAGTCAGCACTGGGAAACCAGTGGGGTTTTCACCACTGGTTTCCCATCCTGCACCTGGAACACAGGTGGGTTCTGGGTGAAATCCCTCCCAGATCCATACGACACAGCAGCAGTCATGGTAAAAAGCAGGTAGAACCCTCTTTGAGTTCACTGAGGTTAGCGAGCAGATGTTTCTTCATGCACTCTGAAGGTCTCACCACAACATTTTAGTCAAGTTTATGTCTGAACTTTGACTAGGCCAATGTAGCACCTTGGTTTATTTTGTTTTCAGCTGTTCTGTTGTAGGCCAGCTGCTGTGTTTGGATCATTATTCTGTTGATGATCTGAGGTTCAGCTCTGGGACAGATGGACACATTTGACTCCATAGGAGGTCATGGTCCACTCAATGACTGCCAGGTGCCCAGGTTCTGTAGCAGGTTCTGTAGCCGTGTCATCAATCCTCCACCACCGTGCTTGTTAGTTAGACTGAGGTATTTGTTCTGATCTGCTGTGTTTTTTGTCTAAACATGGTTCTGTCCATCATGGTCAAACATCTCTACGTTGGTCCTGTCGGTCCAGAGGACATTGTCCCAGACGTCCTGTCCTTTATTCAGATGCAGCTTTTTATATCCCAAGTCCTTTTGAAGGACTCTTCCAAGCAGCCATACTGTTTCAGTGACCTGTCACCTTTAACCTACTGACTGAGGTCTGTAGAGTCTGAGATGGAGATCTTGGGTTTTTTCGGTCATTTCTCTAATCTTCACGCTCTGACCTTGGGCTCAACCTGCTGGGGCGTACATTCCTGGGAAAATTGGCAGCCGTCTGAGATGTGTTCCTCTTGGGAATAGTCTCGCTCTCCGCAGAAGGATGGACTTCAGATAGTTTGGAGATGACCTTCTGACCCTTCCCAGGTTGGTGCGTTTGATCAGCAGCACCTGGCTGCTGCTTTCCTTATATTATTATTATTATTATTATTTATTATTACATGTTCTCCTTGATCCTGCTGATTGATTCAGATTTTTAAAACTTGTCTCTAGTTGGTTCTTGTGTTTTAAATTATATTTCTTTGAAGCATTTTCTTCTTTTCTTCCTAATTGATCATCATGTGTTCATTGTGGCTCTCCAATGTTTAGCTGAGATCAGATCCAACAGGTCCTTCCTGGAGATGTTCAGGACCTTCTGTCCCTCAAACATGGAGCCAGATTTTGTTATATCTGCTTGCCTGTCAACCTTTCCAGAATGCTTTTCCAGGTGAACTGGTTTCATCTTCTGGAAGTTCCTGATTTTGGTGATTAATCAACATAATTTCGGAATAAATTTTCTTGCATGGGTCCGTTCTTCAAGAAGTTCTGCAGTGGAAGTGTTATTGACTCTAACAGGCTGTTTGAACTCTCAGAGGGAACATTAATGATGAATACATTCAATTCAATTCAATTCAGTTTATTTATATAGCGCCAATTCACAACACACGTCGTCTCAAGGCACTTCACAACAGTCAGGTTCATACATTCCAATTAATCCTAATCATTGAACAGTGCAGTCAGATTCAGTTATTTATTCAAATTGGATAAAAAGTTTTTCTATCTGAGGAAACCCAGCAGATTGCATCCAGTCAGTGACTTGCAGCATTCACTCCTCCTGGATGAGCATGTAGAGACAGTGGACAGTCACTGGCGTTGACTTTGCAGCAATCCCTCATACTGAGCATGCATGTAGCGACAGTGGAGAGGAAAAACTCCCTTTTAACAGGAAGAAACCTCCAGCAGAACCAGGCTCAGTGTGAGCAGCCATCTGCCACGACCGACTGGGGGTTAGAGAGAACAGAGCAGAGACACAAAGAGAACAAAGAAGCACTGATCCAGGAGTACTTTCTATGGGAAGGAAAAGTAAATGTTAATGGATGTAGCTCCTTTAGTCGTTTTAGTCGAATACATCTGAAAGATCTACTTCAGACTTGGTTCTGTTTGACCTCCTGCAGTTTATCACCTGGTTCTGTAAATCTGAGTTCTGTGTTCATGATGAGAGGATGAATAAAGAGCAGGAGAAGTTTCTCTGCAGGTGGATGGAGGTTCTGATGCTGAAGAATGTTTGTTGGAGGAAGGATTCAGTTTCATATTGGAACCGGTTCAGAACCGGCTGGTTGGGTTTGAGTGAAGGAACAGTTCCTGTCATCGTCTTGGTACCTGCTCCCACAGTTTATCTTCATGTGTTTTGGGTCCTGGGTTTTATCAGAATTTATGTGTTTTGGACGAAAAGGATGATGTTTGTTCTGGGTTCCTCAGAGATGCTCTTCAACTTTAACATCCTCAGCTTCTCCTCTGGATGAACTGGTGTTTGGATCTTTGTTTTCCAGCTGTACCAAGACGCTGCAGAGTGCATGAACCTCCTGTCTCAACGACTCGGCTCCCAGAAGTTCTTCTTTGGAGACTCGTAAGTTCTGACTTGTTAATTTCTCCTGGCAATGGTCCAAAGTTTTGGTTCAGGCCTCCAGATTTTCAAGGACTGAGACTTTCTGGTGGGTTTGACCTTTAACCGAAGAGAGATTTAAAATGATAGTAAAGAATTTACCAGTTCATCTGCTGGATGTTTGTTGTCCTTTTAATGAAATGCGTTGAATTATTTAAGGGTAGCAGAAGCTGTCAGATGAGCCAGACATCTTGTTAGTGTTAACGTGAAAACTGCAGCCATGAAGTCAAATCTCAGTTTAAAGCTGCAGGACTTTTCCCCTGCAGGCCTTCTTCTCTGGACGCCTACGTGTTCGGCCACTTGGCTCCCATCCTGAAATGCAAACTTCCCAACGGGAAGCTTCAGCAGCACCTGAAGTCCCTGGACAACCTGAGCGACTTTTGCTCCAACATCCTGCTGCTCTACTTCCCCAGAGACGGTCGAGGTGAGGACCATCCGGGTTTCACCAGCGTAAAGCTCACCAGAAATCAGCTATGGACCTTAAAATCATTCATGTTGGTTATGACTTCCTCTGAATGGTGGCTGTAAACAGAGGAGCTTCCTGTTTGTTTCTGTGTCTCAGTCAGGGAAGGAAACCAGGAAACATTCAGAAGAAACCAGGAAATAACTGAATCACATTTAAAGTCAAATGTAAAAATATTTCATCAGTTTCAGGCAGGTTTTACCTTCAGTCTGAGAAATATTCTGCTTTTAAAAATGAATAAAGTAATATAACAATATAAATAATAATATTTATTGTAAATATAATTATATTAAGTATATATAATAGTTTAAAAACGTATATAATTAAAAAGATACAAAATATATAATTATACAATTTAAAAGAAATCATTAGAAAATTAAATTATAAAAATTATATAAATCATTTAATATTATGTTTGTCTTTTTAAAAAAATGTATTGTTTTTGTGGATGAAATATAAGCTTTTGTTTTTATTTATGATGTCAAAATTACACATTTATTTCTTTTGATGAAAATAATTAAGAAGACCTTTTAATTATGGAAGGGAGACCAGAAGATTGTATCAAAAATAATACTTATAAATAATACAAATATAATACAAAATACGAACACTGAGTTCTGTTATATGAACAGAAAAAGTGATTTAAATATTGCTGGAAAACATTTTATTTCAATATAAAAGCTTTAGATTGTTAAAAGCTTTCATGTGAAACCTCAGCCGGTAGTTTTCCTCATTTATTTGTTTCTCCAGCAGAAAACTCCGGTGAGAAAGCGTCGCCGCAGCCGGACGCCGCAGACTTCGACAGCGTCCCCAACAAGCGCAGGAAGCAGTTCCTGTCAGCTCTGTTTGCGTTCGCCGCCATGCTGAGCTACGCCCTCCTGACTGGCATGGTGTCCGTCCAACACGTCCACCAGGAGGCCCTGGAGGAGCCGCCGGACCCGGAACACATTGGGTCCCATGAGCATGAAGAAGAAGGAGACGGCTGAGGACAAAAAATGAAGAACGTTACAGGACTGAAAAATATTCCAGAAAAATTCATCAGAGCGATTTTAGATACATCTCACCATGGGGGGGGGGGGTGGAAATACAATGAATTTATCAGAACACCGATGAGCCTCTGAGTGGACAGGAAGTGGGTTTAGGTTCTATACAGAAAATAAAAATATTCAACCTTGCAGCAGCTTCGTTTTAGTGTCTTTCATGATTTTTGTTCTATTTCGTAAATTTTAATTTCGTTAATAATAACCGGATGCACCAGCAGCTCCTGCAGAATAGCATGAATTTAACAAGATCCGGTTTGAAAAACACTGATTTCAACAGCTTGTTAAAAGTTTTGCTCTCAAGTTTAATTTGGGTGTAAAATGAATCAACTGAGAAGTCAGCGCCAAAACAACACAAGGGTTAGTTGACAAAGGTACATTTAATTTACCTAACTTAGTTCATTACTAAATCAGTAGGATGAGTTGAAATTAAGTTTTTCATTTAACTTGAATGAGTTATTTTTCATATTAGATGTATGTCTTAAATTGACATCATGATGCTTTTAAAAAGCCTTAAAATTCATCTGCAGAGATTTACAGAAATCCTGTAAAAAGATGAAGAGAAAAACTGAAAGATGAACAGAACCAAGAAGCCACGACTCCAAACCTCTGAAACATTAGACATTCCTGCCCTGGAAGACAAAATATGTCTTAGGTTCTTTATCCAGGATTTTGGGTTTAAAACAAGTGATTTTCAGTCAGAAGTAATTTTTACTGCAGGCTGGATCAATAAAGTATGTTAAGAACATGGAAATGTAGACTTTTGGCCTCAGTTAGCCCAGCCCTCTCCACCCGTCCACCCTGACCGGGTCTGGACCTCCTGAGGGACATCCAGCTGTACATGACGGCACCACGCAGGAATCCTGGCCTGGCTCCTGTTAACACCAGCAGCCCTTGCTGTTCGGGGCCTTAACGAGCTGATCTGGAAACAATTTGTAGAGCTGAATTCTTTCTTCTTTCTGCTCTGGATGAAAACACAGAGAAACCCGAGGAAAAAACAGAACTGACACTGAACCAGTTCAGTGAAAACCCGGTCCTGTTGATTGGGTTGGTTTTTCAGTTTCAACGCCTCTTTGTTTCTGCAGGCTGACGAGGAAAACGAAGGCAGACGCTTGGATTAAGGGGTTTCATCCCTCCTCCTCTCACCTGCTGTTAAATACAGGTTTCCATGGCAACACTCCAGGAGCAGAAACAAACAGTGGCAGAGTAAGAGGGGAGGCTGGAGGAGAAACTGGGTTTGTTTGGGATCCTCGCTGATGTCATTCTGAAAACCAGCTCCAGTTTTCTGTGAGAAGATGCCTCAGATCTTACATCACAAGCAGCTAACAGGCTGCAGGTTTTCCTTACAGAAACTCGTGTTTCTGGATGGTTACATTTAAAGAGTCCCAGAATGTTCTCCAGATGGGAGTCTGAGGAAAACCTAACCACAAGGAACCTGGCCATTTTTTATCATATTAGTGTCTTCATGTTTGCATAGTGTAGTCTGACTCCTTATCAGTACAAGTTCTTTGAAACTTTTGTCTATCAAATTGATTTCATATCATCAAGAGATCTTCTTGTAGGACATTTAATTCCCATCTCTCTTCTCTTAAATCGAGCTCAGCTGTTTGGATGGAAAACCTAAACATATTTTGTCCTGATCTGTCCCAATGGAAGAAATTCCCATTGGTTAACCTTTGCATACAAGGCATTACTTGGACCTCTGCCAGCCTATATCCTCACTGCAATCACACAATTTGCTGCTTCTTTCTGTCCCTTTAGATCAGACTGAATTGGGTAAGAAGGCTTTTGTTCGCTCTGCTCCTTTCTCTCACAACTTGTTACAGAAAACTTAGAAATGAATTAAATTAATCTCACTGAGTACTTCTAAACTAAAATTGTTTGAGGCTAATTTCATACAATGTAACTGTTATTCATAGTTTCTTGTTTAGTTTGTTGGTTTTTTGTGTTTTATTTGCTGTCTCTTGGTCAGGCCTCCCGTGAAAAACGGTTTTTAGTCTCAAAAAGGTGTTTAGTCTCAATGGGACTTTATCCTGGTTAAATAAAGGTTAAATAAAGCCATCTTTAGCTTACATTAGCTTATCAGACACTGCCTTTGTTATTTTGATTTAACTTAACCTGCTTTGTGTTAGAAAAAGATTACCTCATCTAGTTTATTTTAGCTAATCCCAGTTTAAACTAACTTAATTTAGCTTGGCTTATTTTAGATAAACATTTTATCTAATAAGTTCATCTTTCCCTTGGCTTACATTATGTTAGCTGAGTTAACTTTAACATAACTCAGTTCAGCATATCAACCAAGTTTAACTTTTGCAAAAAGCAAAAGTCATTGCAAAAAAGGAACAATACTTAAGAAATGGAAGAATAAAAACTGTAAATATAATTTATTAAAAAAAACAGCAGTGGGGTCTTGTACACCTCTGCCACAGTTCTGGTTTTAATGCACTTTAGTCATACACATTTGCATACATCACAATATTTCACATAACTACACACATGCAAAGTTTATCTTTCCTTAGATTAGCTTCATTATAGTTTATTTCTCATTTTATTAACGTTTTTAGTAATTCATCTTTTGTAGTTTAACTTTTTTGCCTTAAAATTTCTTTATTTTGTGCAGTCTTATTTAATTTTTGGATTATCCTTATTTCATTAGCTTGCCTTAGTCTTAGATTTGGTTCAATTCAGTTTCAATTCAGTTTATTTATATAGCGCAATTCACAACACATGTCGTCTCAAGGCACTTCACAAAAGTCAGGTACATACATTCCCAAATTTAAATTTAAAACCATGAAAAGTGAGCAATTCTGTTTTTTTTTAAAATTGGGTAAAAAAATTTTTCATCTAAGGAAACCCCGCGATTATCCGTCAGGACTTGCAGCATTCATCCCCTGGATGACATGTAAGCAGTGGACAGTCCTGGCGTTTGCGCAGCAATCCCCCTACTGAGCATGCATGAGGACGGTGGAGAGGAAAAAACTCCCCTTTTAAAAGGAAGAAAACCCCCCAGCAGAACCAGAACCCGGCCCCCATGTGAGCGGCCATCTGCCACGACCGACTGGGGGTTAGAGAGAACAGAGCAGAGACACAAAGAGAACAAAGAAGCACTGATCCAGGAGTACTTTCTCTGAGTGGTTCTCTTGTCATAGTTGACCATCAGTTCAGATTATTTTATCTTAAGTTTTTAGCATCAGTTTATCTCAGTCTTAGCTTAGGTAAGTTTATTATCGTAGTTAAATTTTTTCTTATCTTAGTTTTGCTCGTCTTCTCGTTGAATTTGGCTAATAATTTAAAGCTGCTGTTGCTAAAACGTGTCTGCTCTATTAAGCCCATTAAGAACACATGCAGAGACCCTCTGAGAACCGGCCTTTGTTTCTGCTCTGCTGTTGCATGTTTACAGTATGCAGCTCTGAATTCCTAACTGCTGACTCTAACAGCCAGTTAATATCAGACGTTTATCCTAAAACATCAGAGAAAGTGAACCTGAAGCACCCGTAGCATCAGTTCAAAGGGTGTCGAATCTAACAGGAGGAACAAAGGTCATTGGGTCAGCAGCTGAGCCTCTTTGGTTTGCTTTTATTCCTGTCTGCATCAAGACACAACAGACTCATTTTATTTTTATTCTGTCAATTAATTCATTAACTGATCCTGGTGAGTTTGTCGTCCATACAGCGTTTCATAGTGAGATGCTGCAGGTTTTATTTATATATTATATGTTATATATATATACAGCCTTTCTAAGAATGCTTTGTACTGTTTGAAACCTGTCATTAAAGTAACTAGAAGACACATATTATCTGATTTTAGTTTTTCTAAGGATAACTCAAATCCTAAATAGGGATGCACTGATATGAAAATTTGGGCCAATATCGATATCTGATATTAAAATTGATGATGTGGTGGATAACATATATTTACCATTATTTATACCATATATATTTTTCTCAACCCTTTCAATATTAAAAAAATGCCCACACCGTTGACATTGCTCCTGTGCTTCAGTTAAACAGCCCACCATCACATGGCCAACCCTTTCTTCTTCATCTTCCTCCAGTCTGCTGCTTACTCTGCAGTATAGGAAAATAAAATTACTATTTTGTTTACCCAAGTCAATAACACAAACAAATCGAGATTTTTTCTGACATCAGCCCTGCTATGAGGGACCAATCAGAGACACTAGATAATCTAAATACCTGCAGGACTTGGCTGAACTTTCAGGAACATTTTCAGACGTTATCCTGGAGATTTCCATAAGATGAAAATATCCAGACTGGTGTTGCTGATCAGGCACATCAACTGGTTAATCCAGTAAGAAGTCATTTTCTGCAGTTTGTTTCAACCCAGGTTGGATCCTGACTTTTTATGCACTCAATTTTTCCAGAATTTCTTTTAGGATATATTTGCACCGAAGGAGAAACTTCTTCCTATCTTTGTCTGGAGAAAATTGTTTCAGTGATTTTCTGACATAATTGTTGTCATTCAGGAGATATTCAGAACTGTTTTGCTCCTCAAACACCGAGTCATGTTCTGTTTGGACCAGAACCGGGAAATAAGCTGTTTGTATTAGCAGCAGTACATTATCCCCAGGTCCCACGGTCTCAGCTGCTTCAGAAATGACTACGGTTGATGAAACCGAACCCGAGCTGGTTCTGATCATCGTGTCTGGGATCAAACTGAATCCTTCATTTGTCTCGCGGACCTCCCTCTCTCTGGTCGCGCGCCTACAGAGTGAGCGCGCGCCAGATGCAGATTCCAGCTGTGAGCTCGTGAGGCTGTGCGTCAGTTTCTCCTCCGGTGGTTCGGTTCGGGTCTGTTCGGTTCAGCTCGAACTGGTGCGTCTTTTGGGGCTTTTTTCTCAGTTTGGACCCAGCTTGTTCTCCCGGGAACCACCGCTACGTCTTCTGAACTGAAACTTCGCAGACTCTCAGTCTGGTTCACCGCTGCTTCAGGGTTCGGGTTCGGGTTCTGCTCTGCTCTGCTATATGAACCTTTCAAACTGAACCTGGTCTCCCACCGGTCCAATAATGGGTTGGATTTTCCCGGTTCTGCTGACAGTTCTGTGCGCTCAGCTGTCGGCTGCAGTCCCGGACGGGGCGGACATTCAAGGTAACAGAACCGAGCAGTTGGGATTAAAGGAACTCATTTTCTCTGTGTGGTTCTGGTCCGGTGCAGAACACAGCTGAAATAGACTAATTAAGGGTTAATTAAGCATTATTAACTCCGTATTGATCATTGATGAGGGTTGAACTGTGAGGTTGGAGTAAAATCGCTTAAAACATCAATAATAAAAACATAAATTTTCAAGTTGATGCCTTCATGACATGAAGGGTTTCTGTCCAATGTAAAACTTATATTAAAAACTGATAAACTGGCTCTAAAAATTCTGCATTTCTTAGTCTTTGAATCGAGGTCGAGCTGAGATTTGATCTATTTGGTGTCATTAAAACAGAATCTGGGCTGAAGCTCTTTGCTCTCAGCGGAGCAGGGAACCAAACAGCTGGAAGCTTCAACACAGTGAGGAAAGAAACATCTGTAATGGAAAAATGATCTTTTGTGATTCAATGCCTGCAAATACAACTTATGTAAAACATAGCGACAAGGAAGATTTGCTTACCCAACCTTCTGGTGAAGAGGAGAAATCAGATGCACCTTTGCTTATAATAATTTTCTTTTTTTACTATAAATGTCTTAATTTTTTATTAAAGTCATATTGGGACTGCAATCCATTTACTAAATAATTATTTCGTAAATGATACGTTATGAGTTATAAATCATTGTGATGCTAACGCTTACATACATGATTCTTGTTTAGCTGAGGTATCAAAGCTAGCTGATTGCTGATTAAATAATTAAAATAATTAGCTGATTGATGAAATAAAAAGGGTCTCACAACAGAACCTTGAGGAACCCCACATTTGATCTTTATCGTCTCAGATTTAGAAAACCCAATTATTTTTCGTTTTAGCGTGTTCTGTCACAGGGTTTCAGGCATACCATATAGAGCAGATGGTTGCCTACATGTGCCAGGGCAGTTTTGCTCTACAAAAAGGATCCAAACTGCATGATTAACGTTATTAATTACAGATTCAATCCAGTATCAACGTAAAGAGGCCACACTGATGTTATTGTAGCCTGTGTTTATATGACCTTCAACCATTCGGAGTATTTGTGTGATGGTGCATGGGTGTGTGTATGTGTGCGTGGCTGAGCATAAATGTAGAAATAGGTGTGTTTGTGTTCAGTGGGTGTATTATAATGCAAGTTTCTCACTTGAAGGTGTGCATTTGTAAGTGTGCTGAGAACAGAATGCCCACAATCCACAGTATCTAAAAGAAGCTAAAGGCAGGTAGACCCGGCTCTGGAAGGCTGCAGCAGTCCCAGGCAGCCAGACACCAGTGAGGCCAGTGTGCCAGTGAGCCAGTAAGGCAGAGGAGCAGCAGCCTCCTGGCCAAAGAGGCGCAGAGTGAAACTCAGGGCACCAAGCTTCCCCTTGACCCAACCACACCGCTACCCCCAGACGGGCAGGCCAAGTCCGGGAACCGATCCCACCTGTGGCCCAGGGCCCACACTATTCCAACCCAACAAGATCACCCAGCACCCTGAACACACCGGGTAAGCAGCAGCTCACTGCAGCAGCCCAAAACGGAGTGGCAAATTATATCACTTTAAGATGGAGGATGCCTCCCAAAGCCCAGCACAGCCTCCATGGCCCTCAACCTGACCAACACACCTCTGGGATCCAAAGGGTACCAGACGGGGGCCCACCACTCCGTGACGCGGCCCGAGCATCCACACAGACAACAAACAACATCATAACAAGGTAGGCAGCACCCTGGTGGACCCTCCTATGGCGCCGTCAGAAACCCCCAGGTCACCAATTCCCCAGTCCCTGCGACACTGGCACAGGTGCCATGGCGGGAGCCAAAGGAACCACGCCGTGCCCCCCGAGCACAAACTGTACCCCCCCTACAAAGCTCCCCCCAATGATAATGGGGTTTTTGATAAATGAACATGTGTATGCCTTAGGTACGTTCAACCAGGGGTTGATCCTGGGGGGTATGGGACCTCGCTGCTTGCTGGCAGCAGAGTCTCCCCTACCCCAAAGCCCTAAGTGCCTCTAGGGAATTCAAATTGAGGTGTAGGACAGGGCCAAATATATCAGAGGACACTACATGGTGCTCCCCCCATGCCCACAAGGCCCCACTGTCCCACACCCCAAGACCCTACTGCTATGTGGTGTTGCATAAGTGAAGAAGGAGGAGGTGGGTGCTAGGCACCGGCATGAATCCTGAATTGGGGGCCAGCTCCCCAACTGAATGCCAAATTACACAAAATCGTCCATGCCTGCCAAGTGGGAATTTATAGTTCAGTCGGTGGCTGCTTACAGAGCCCCAAGCCATGACACTTTTCCCACCATGCTTCCTTGCACCAAAAGGGCTTTATGTCTTGTTTTATGTCAAACACCATGTCATGACACCAGTCCTTCTTTTATTTTCCTGAACATGTCAGACTTACCCCAAAAGTCCTCCATGCAGATTTCATTTCTGCACCTTCTTTCTGATCTTAAATGTAGTAGTTTGATACCAGCAGCTGCTGAGGTCCCTGCAGGTCCTGATAGGCCATTTTAGGGTTTTAGGCTTTTTCTTTCACATACTCCTTCTACTGTAAATCCTGATAAAATGTTTCTCTTTTGTGGCTTCGGTTTTTTATTTTTTTACATGTTTACATTTCTTCTTCTGTAATTCTTTAAGTCAATTCATTTTCACTTGAGACTTGGGACAAAAGTTCTTCTTCACGATTGAAAATTCACAGATCATCACCAAACCTGTTCTGGGATTGTTAGGAGAACTTCCTTTTTGGGGGATGTTTTGACCCTTTTGACCCTTTTCACCTTTGCTGTGATGGATTTGCTTTAAAAATATGATAAAGAAGAATTCTAGTAAAAGTGTTTGTATGGCTGGAGATCAGTGACGTTAACCTTTAAATGAACAGTTACAGCTTACATAAAGTTCATATAAAAGTGACTCTGACGTCCCAGTTCATGTGTAAGCTGTTTGAAAGCCTCTGAAAGGATGACTTTATGTTTCAAACCCAGGAACAGAACACGTCTCCAGTAAAGCTCTGGAAACTGTGAGCAGCATTTTGCTGAATTAGCTGTTTTCTGTGTGTCAGACAGTTAAGGTCCTATAATCAGGTCCAGGTTTTCTGAACTAACCTCTGAAAATCAGGGAGCCTCGTCCCAGTCTGTCAAACAGGGATTATGTTACAGAAAATGTCCTGGAAAATGATTTCCTAAAGAGGAGGAAAACATGTCAAAACAGCAGCTGTGGGTTCAGATCCAGATGTTCTGGCTGTGTTTCATTTCCAGAAGACTGAACCACCTGAGAAGTCTCTCTGATCCGTTAGAAGGATTTTCCACCATCTGTCAGCTACAGATGTAACATTAACGTGTTTGGAAATGATTCCAGCTGGACTGAGGGGTCGGAGTCCTGCTAATCTTCAGGTATTAGAGCATGGATAGAAACCTGCTGCATCAGTTTAGCCTCAGAATAAAGTCTGGAAGCTGCCTAAGCCGTGACAACACATCGCCTGTAGTATCGGAAATATTGTAAATGACTGATTTATGTTTTCATCCCTGAATCCTGGAATCACTCCTGTGTTGGTCATGCATCCATCTCTTCCACGCAGTGATCGACGTGCTCAGTCTTCAGGACTCCAAGCAGAGCGTTGCAGCGGTGGAGAAATTGTCCGGAAGTCTGAGCGCGCTAAGTGACATCTACGTGGTGTCAACTTTCCGACTCCCGGTGAAGATGGGCGGGGTTCTGTTCGGACTCTACAGCAAGCAGGACAACAGGAAGTACCTGGAGGTCGCTGTCATGGGAAAGATCAGCAAAGGTTGGTGGAAGTTTAACGTCTTGACGTGTCTGATGTAATCCAGGTATCGTTCTTGTTTTAAATACTGCAGAAAGTCTCTGTTTTCCACAGACCCAAAATCTGTCAGGAGGGATTCTGGGTAAGTGGGGGTAAAATGAGGCAGCAGGCATGTAGGGTGTTTCCATAGAACCAGTGGTTGTGATGTTTCAGCAAAGACCTTCATGGAGATGTTGAAATCAAAGTGAATAAAAAACTAAGGTGTTGCTGCTGGTCTGTGAAGGTTCTTAGAACTTTGAAGATAATATTTATCTTGTTTAATCAGCATCATATTTTTCTAATGGAAAAACGTGATCCTGCAGGCTGAAACACATCTCTTGAACGGGTTAAACTATTAGGCTTTTCCACTCTGTGATCTTCCCCAGTTCTTTCATAAAACCTAAAAAAAAAAAAAAAAAAAAAAAAAAAAAAAAAAAAAAAAAAAAAAAAAAAAAAAAAAAAAAAAAAAACCCAGTCAGTTGGGCCTAGGCCTGTCTGCCTGTCTCTGCCCCAGCAGGGAAGGGGACCGCCTCCTGGGTCCGGGGGCGGCGCACGGACCCTGGAGTATAGAGTATGCATGGGGAGTGTGAGTGAGTGTATGACGTCCATTGTTGTTTGTCTTTACGTTGGGAGCGAGTGATTTTAGTGTGTGGGGGAATGAGGGTGGGAGGGGTGACTGTGACTGTGAGTGCCTTTTTTTTTTGGGACAGGTTGGGTCTTGACTGCTCCCTCTCCTGGACAGCTTAGGCCCCCCCATATTAGGGGGGGGCCTATTTCCTCCCCGCCACCCTCCTTTTGGCCGGGGGGTTTTGGAGTCTCTCCCCTTTGGTGTATTTGTGGTTTCTCGGTGTCCCGGGGGGCTGGTTGCTTGGGTTGTGTTGCGGGCCCTCACTCCCCGTGGCTCCCCTGCCGGGGGCCGGGAAACCCCTGGGCTCTGTGGGGCCCTTTCCCCTTTGGGGGGTTGGCGCGTCCCGGGGTTTTGGGTCTCTGGGTCCTTTGGCTGGATCTGCTCGGGCGGGGGAACGGCGCCGGGGGGCCCCTGTGGGCTTTTCGCTTTTGGTTTTCCCCCCCCCTTTGGGGTTTCTGCCACTGCCCGCTGCTGGGTGGCCCCCCCGGGGCTCCCCAAAACCGCTTTTCTCTGGGGGGGTTTTGGGGTTAGCCCCTGGGGTGGTTCCCGGGGGTTCCCTGTGGTTTGGGGGGCCGGGGGATTTTCTGTGGCTCGGAATCCCTCAGTGTCCCCCCCGGGGACCACGGGGCAGGTCGGGGGGTCCCACCCTCCCCTTTTTGCTTATTTTTGGGGAAAAAAACCTTGTATACAAAGCGCATCCACACAGGTGTTGATAGATACACAGATGATCTATAATTTGGGGTGCATTTTCACTAAGTACCCTTTTACATTCAAAATACCGTGTGTTATTTTGTGGGGTTTAAACAAGCAGGGGGTAATCTTTTTTTCTTTATCCTTCTTTTTCTCTCCTTTTTTCCCCCCCTTTCCCTTTTTCCCCCCCTCTCTCTTTTTTCAACCTTTTGTTTTCCTTTTTATTAGTCTCCGTGTCCCCTAACAAATTTTAAAAATTTTCCCCAAAAAAGTTTTTTAATAAATTTTTTTTTAAAATATCGAGCAGAGCCTTTAAAACAATAGCTGTTTATGCTCCCTTTTTGAAAAATAAAAAACTGTTGGGGGGGAATTTTTTTTGGCACTCAGACAACAATTCTGAGCTACTCTGCTGGACAGGACACGGTAAAAAAAAAAAAAGAACCCAGTCAGTTAATGAGGATACGAAGCTAAGCAGAGTTTATATTTTGTCCTATTTCTCTTGCAAACACCTCTTAGCAAGCTCTAGCAGAACAGTGTTGGAGATGTTTAATCAGGGAAGAAGATCACAGACCTCAAGCAGTAGGAGGATCAGACTGTCTACAAGAAGGGACAGAGCAGAGTGTGCTTCTAGAGGAAGCTTCGGTTCTTCAGTGTTTCCAGCAAGATGCTGCATATCTTCTATAAGTCTGTTGTGGAGAGTGTGATCTCTTCTCCATCATCTGCTGGGGTAGCAGCATCAGAACCAGAGACGTAAAAAAGCTCAACAAGCTGATAAAGAAGACTGGCTCTGTCCTGGAGACTCCTCTGGAACCTCTGGAGATCATTGTGCAAAGAAGGATTCTTTATAAAAAAGTATTATTGAGTGAGTTGAGCTGACCTGAGTTAATGCTGGCTTCCTAGAACAACCCAAAGCACCGATACACCACTACACCATAACAGAGATCAGAACAGGGCCTAAAGGGACCAGAGGCAGGAGGAGTTCTTTGAGAGGTTCCTTGATTTTATGGTTCTCTGTTTCCTCTTTTAAACATTTCACTAAACCCCATTCAGACAGATTTAAGAACTATGGAAACCTGGAGATCATAAGCTCTTAGTGAAGACGGAGAGCTTCAGTCAGCACACTGAACCCTGGAGATGTATCAGACATGTCATCGACACGCTGTCTCCCGGGTCAGGGTTCAGCCTGACAGCCGGACACCGACCCAGTTTGGAGTTCTAACTCCTCTCCTTCAGTCTGGTCTCATAAACCATTCTCTGTTGCTCTGGACAGGATCCTGGTTCTGGTTCTGATGCAGAATGGCCACCTCAGCATGATCATAAACTGTTAGCGTGACATTTAACCTGTGGATGAACTCATCCACAGGTCTATCTGAGCTACTCCAGGGCTTCTGTTTGGATGATCTTCCGTCATCTGCTGTTTATTAAAGTAATCAGGTTTGGGTTGACTGCAGCAGATTTGTTAAACCAGTACTGCCCAGTTTTACCCAAACTAAGTTCTTCTTGAGGCTGTGCTCTCCACCAAGTCCAAGGATTCAAGATTCATTTTTATTGTCATACCAGCTCACATTTACATGTTAATTCAGACTCCGGTCAAGAAGCCTAATACTTAAGTAAAAAGAAAATTAAGTATGACAAACAAAGCTAAATCTGACAATAAATAGCAATCAGTAAAATATATGCAGCGAAAAGCAAAACAAAAAATGAAAAGAAATATACACAGTTAAATAGTGAAAGTGAAACTAACTTTGCAAAGTACTAAATACACATGAGGTAGTCCTTAATACTGCACCTATAAGTTGGATCACATTCAGCTCTGTGTTGTTCTGGTGGTGAATAAACGTCAGACTGGTCCCTCACTGATGGTCCACATCTTTAAGACATTCCTCTGAGATAAACCACAAAAATATTTTTTAAAATTCTGAATAATTACAAACGAAGCTGAAGATGTCTGATGAACCCTGTAAATGTGAAGCAGGCCTTCCACTGAAAGTTCTGCAGAAACTCTGTAACCTTGATTATTTGCTCATTAGGGGCACCTGGCAGCAGAACTCTCCTCAATGTTTTTGTGTTAAAAGCAGAAGAAAATGAGCAGCGTGGGAGTTAAAGGAACTTCTTGGTACGACTTCTGGATCGGAGCATCTCCTTATCTGCTGCTCTATGGAAGATATTAGGAAAATAGCCAACTGTAACCAGATTGTTCTTCTCTCTTCACCTTCTTCACCCTCATCCTGGTGTCCCAACCTCCCTACATGAGCTTTAGGTTTTGTAGTCTCTAAAAGCATGCAGATCTGTGAGACTCCATCCATCTGGTCAGCTATATTATTATATTATTGGCATTCAAGGTGTAAATGAAAGGTCCTCTAAACATTAGATCCTACCTAGTATTGGATCCAGACAGTAGGTGGCGACGTTGATCCTGCAATGATCACTTTCTATATTTTGCACCTCTTGTGTGGACCGACCAAAAGTGGCCCAAGGAGGGAAAACTGGACAAATCCAGACATAGTTAGGATTTCTGATGAGGAGTGAAGCCTGGTCCACGTGGTCTCATTTATTAGAAGGGTTGCAGAACTCCCAGAACCTCAGTTTGTTCTGTATTTCAGTATTCCCTGATTCCCCTCTGCTGGCAGCAGTGGTCCACACCTCAGTCAGGCTTGTTCCCAGTCTTACAAGCGCCATTTGTCTGAACTGAAACACCGACATGTTGTTGCGTCACACTGTGTGTTTACATCTTCATCAGTACTCTGATGCTGATCCAATCCTCCCTGGAGGCAAACCTCTGCCATGTTAACAGCAGGTTTTGGTTGTCCTGACCTGGTGCACGTTATTGTTCCCTGCAGCGCTGCTAAAATGGTTCAGGAGGAACATAGCAATGGGTTTTAGGTGTTCTTCAGATCTTCATCCAGTCGGGCATCTGTGGGATGTTCTGGAAACATCTATCCAGTTCATGTTGTCTTCCAGGATGTGAAGGATCAGCTGCAGACCAGATCCAACAGAACAGATGTCCATTTGGGAGCAAGCGTTGTAATTTTCAGTTTAATAATCCAACAATTTGTCACTGTTGGTGAATAATTACTTAACTTTATGTGTTGTGAACAGAAGAACGGGTCTCTCCATTTCAGGTTTTGAAACCTGAAATGGAGGTTTTTGGGGAGTGTCCACCTTTCTGTGGATCACCAGCTTCCTGAAGGACCAGAAGCAGCAGGTGAGGCTGGGGAGCATCTTCTCCCACACAAGAACCATCAGCATCGGCGCCCCTCAGGGATGTGTTCTCTCCCCACTCCTCTTCTTCCTGTACACAAATGACTGGACCTCGGTGGACCCGTCTGTGAAATTCCTGAACTTTGCAGATGACACCACTGTTACTGGACTGATCCAGGACGGTGATGAGTCTGCATGCAGACAGGAGGTGGATTGGCTGGTACACTGGTGCGCTCAGAACCACCTGCAGCTTAAACCGCTCAACACTGTGGAGATGATGGGGGACATCTGGAGAACACAACCCCACACTGCCTCCCTTCACCATCCTTAACAACACTGTATCTGCTGTGGACCACTTCTGGTTCCTGGACTTGAGTTGGTCCTCACCCATAGACACTGGTCAGAAGAAGATCCAGCAGAGACTGTACTTCCTGCTGCAACCCAAGACGTACAAGTGCTGGTCATCTTTTCCACTGCCCTCATCCAGTCTGTCCTGTCTTCATCCATCTCAGTGGGGTTTGGATCATCCACCAAACAGGACAGGTCCAGACTGTAACCAACAATCAGGTCTGCAGAGAGAATCATCAGGGCTGACCTTCCCTCCATCCAGGACTTATACAGGTCTAGGGTCAGGAAAAGGGCAGCTAAAATCTCTGCAGATCCCACACACCCTGCACACAAACTGTTCAGACTTTTACCTTCAGGTGGCGCTACAGAGCGCTGTTAGCAGAAACCAGCTGTCACAGATACCTCTTTTCCACCAACGCTGTTCTGAGCGCTGTTCTGAACGTATTTTCACCTAAACAAAGAGGCTCCAGAGCGCCTACTATGGTTCAACCCGGGCACCGCAGGATACTTGATTTTTCTGCACGAACCGTGACATCACCTGTGGTGCTGTTCAAAGCTGGAGATGAGAGAAATGACAGGTATAGCAGCGCATTATCCTTTTCCCTATAACCCGTAGTGTTTGGATGTTCTTTTATTGCATTAATGGTACATCTGTAATCACAGACGAGACGCGAGCAGGTCATCAAGCTCCTCTATCTACTACTACTACACTTTCCTTACACCTTACACAACATGGAAGGAAAGAGCATGCTGCTGATGATGCAGTCTTGGTTCCTGAAGCTGGTGGAAACGTGCTTCGGTTCACAACAGCTTTTTGTTGGAAAAACAACTAGAGGACAGCTTCTTCCAGGCTGTCTCTGATGAACACAATGAACACCTTCCAGCCTCAGTAGTCGGCTACTCTGTTGGAAACAGAATAAGCAAAGAAAAATGGCTGGAGATACACATTAATGTACACACTGTTCCTTTCATCCTGTATTTCCTCTAAACTTCCTATATTTATCCCTAATGTCTGAACGCTGTGAAACTCAAGTTCCTTGTTTGTTCACACTTTCTTGGCCGTGTGTGATGTTTTCCTGGTCAGTTGTCCTTCCTCCTGCTGGAGCTGCCAACAGTCCACTCCTTCAGACTGTTTATCCTTTCAACATTTTCCATACAGTCAGTTCCTGAATCCAGGTTCCAAATGAAGTGTTGTCCTGTTCCTCTTTTCTCCTACAAAAATGGAAGAAATTAGAGCTGCAACACATTTTTTAGCGTCTGAAAATTATTTTCTTCGCTGAACTACAGAAATATCATGTATATGATTTTTGGGTAACAAGGTAAACATTTGAAGGTTAACTTATGAGTCTCCTCCTGTTACTCAGTCCTGGTCCGGTACGTCAAAGCTGACGGGAAGGTCCACACTGTGAACCTGCAGAACTCCAACCTGGCTGACGGGCGGACTCACTCCATCATCGTGAGACTTGGTGGCCTTCAGCGCAGCAACATGCACGTGGAGCTGTACGCCGACTGCCGATTGGCCGACTCCAGTCAGGGCGTGCCTCCATTGGTTCCTCTGCCCAGAGAGGCAGAGATGGTGGAGATCCGACACGGACAGAAATCGTACGCCCGACTTCAGGTTAAAGAGAATCACTTATTCACTTATAGAGAGATAAAAACTCCAAAGACTGTAAAATGCATTAATTTAGTTATTTCACAAAAAATTGGAATATCTGTTCCTTAGGACAAATATGGTCTTCTTGGGTGTCAACATAAAAATTATTATACTTTGAAGGATGCGGCTGTGGAGGGGATTTAAAATAAAACTGACATCCCTCTCAGAGGTCAACTCCAGTTCCTCCGGGAGGATCCCACGGTGTTCCCAGGCCAGAAGGGACATACAGTTATGTCCAGGGGTGCCCAACTCCACTCCTCCAGGGCTACTATCCTTAAACCTTTAGATGCATCCCTTCTCCAACATTCCTGAATCGAATGAATCCCTCATTATCTGGCCTCTACAGAGCTGATGAGGGTGATTCGGGTGTGTTGGAGCAAAAATGCATCGAAAAGTTGCAGGACAGAAGCTCTCCAGAGCTGGAACTGGGCTGCCCAGGTTTAGTCCCCTTAGAGTGTCTTCCCCAGGGTCTCCTACAAGTGGGAGCGCAGTAAACCTCGGGTGCCCAAGAGGTATCAGCTGTTTTCTTTCTGTCGTTGAGGAATGTTAGAGTAGAATCTTCCTCTTGATTGATTCATATTCTGGGTGTGCAGCAGCAGCGTGAATCTCTGCGTTTGTTCGTCTCATCTTCCCTCTCTCTGTCAGGGCACAGTGGAGTCCCTCCGCCTGGCTCTAGGGGGCAGCGTTGCTAAAGCAGGAGCTCTGACTGACTGTCCGTTCCAAGGAGACTCGTCAGCCTACAACTCAGGTGAGCTCACCTTGATCTCGGTAAAGTTCAGCTGTTCTGCAGTTCTGACTCGGATCAATAATAAGTTCTTTATTTTTTCAGTGAACGGAGATGTCCAGTCCATCCTGGGTGAGGTTCCCAACAATTTCATCTGCTCTGATCAGTAACAACCTTTTTCTCTGGTCTCTGATTGGACATCATGTTTGTGACATAAATTTCTGTCAGGTGAACACACCAAGGCTCTGATTGGTCAGCTCATCATCTTCAACCAGGTCTTGGGAGAGCTGCGGCAGGACATTAGAGAGCAGGTGAGACAGAGAGACAGGTGAGGTAGGACATCAGAGGACAAGAGAGACAGGAAATCGGAAAGCAGAATAGCCACAGGACAGCTGAGACAGAACGTCCAGACTTCAAGGCTCAGGTGAGACTAGACCTTAGAAGGGAGAAGCAGGGGACTGGTTAGACAGAGGAAAGGTGAGCCATTGAGACAAGTGAAATTGAGAGTCAGTGGACATGTGAGACAGCATGATGACAGTGATCTTAGGAGCTAACAGTGTGTCTTTGTCCTCAGGTGAAGGAGATGTCTCTGATCAGGAACACCATCCTGGAGTGTCAGGTTTGTGGTGAGTCAGCAACTCTGTGGACGTCTCCAAATGACCTGTCTCAGATCTGTGGACCTGACTGACGTCTATCTACGCTCTCTGTCTGTCCCCTTGTCTGTGTTTATCCCTTTGTCTCCGCCTCTGTCTGACCATCTGTCGGTCTTTCTATCTGTAGGTTTCCATGAACCACGGTCTCGCTGCTCTCCAAATCCATGCTATAAAGGAGTCTCCTGCATGGACAGCCTGCAGTACCCTGGATACACCTGTGGACCTTGTCCACCTGGAACCACAGGCAACGGGACACACTGCAGGGACATCGATGAGGTAACAACAGGACACCATCAAACACTCAGCAGATGATGTTAGATGTTGAATGTGGACTCCTTCCTGTTTCTCCTCCTCAGTGTGAGCTGCAGCCTTGTTATTCTCCTGGAGGCTGCGTGAATACCGTGGGGGGTTTCAGCTGCAAGCTGTGTCCTCCAGGCCTGTGGGGGGCGCCACTGGCTGGAACTGGACTGGACTACGCTAAGACACACAAACAGGTCTCTCACTTGAAAACTACCAAGGTGCTGTTGAACGATATTTCTATCTTCAGCGATTGTGAATGTAGCTATTTGCACAAACACCTGGTCGTGTTCAAACAATCAGCAGGAAGATCTCTTGCTCCTCTACAGACTGGTTTAAGAGGAGACTTGATGATCAAACAGGAGTCACTGGTGCTAAGGTAGAGGTAGAACCAGAACTGGACCTACTTTATTGGTGTTAAGCCACTCAGACTTAAACTTTCTGAACTGAATCCATTCCTCTCCTGAACTAGTTCCCGTTCCTTCATCAGTTATCATACAAATTTTATTACTCAGTATTGGCAGTCTGCTCTCTGCCTCTTATGTTCATGTTTTGTAAACTTTTTTATATTAACTTTAATAACTCAGCAGCAGAACTCCTAGTAAAGCTGATCTCTACATATTTTCCCAAAACAGATCAAATCTGACTGAAATTGGCCCTTTAAGATGCAGCAAAATAAGGTTGGCGTTCGTCTTTGATTAAATCAACTCAGAGTAAATCCTCCTCTCTCATAGATTAAAGACATCCGAAGCCATAATCACGTAGGCTGATTAAACAGAAAGATTGCAGTGACATCCACAAAACCCACAGTTGTACCTACGACCTGCCTGCAGCAGGCTCCAACAGGGAACGTTCAGAACTTGGGTGTGTATTGTGTCGGTCTTTGTGTCGGACCAATTTAAAACCACAGAAGAAGAAGAGATCAACAATAACAATGGTGGGTTGCAGAGTACTTACTGGTGCTGCTGACTCTTGAACCTAACAACGGTTCTTCAACAAAGTGCTCATTTTCTCCCTTTTGTAGGCAAAAAGTGTTTGCACGTGTTTTTGAGTTTCAAAGAATATACCCCCTACTAGTGGTGTGGTGGGGGAATTACACCATATTCACAAATCTACCTATGCTGTGTGAACGGAGATTGAAATTAAATTGTAATGTAGACGTGTTAACAGACACGGAACAAAAATCCAGTTTTCAATGGATCGTTGTCGTGTAAACCGGTCCTCAGTTTATCACAGCACTCAGGTAAAAGCAGCATCTTTAACTGATGAACATGCTCCTTTTACCATGTATGTGCACAATATGTGCTCCTCCATTATGAAGTGACTGCAAACACTGATCCAATGGAGATGATTCTGTCCTATGAATGTTTGTTGAGGCATCTTTACCAAATACAGTCTGACTGCTCCTGTCAATAAATATTAGCACAGGGCTGTGAACGTTAGCAGAATGAGGTGCCTGTCATCCCAGTTTTAGTGTGAGTGTGTTGGTGAGCTGCAGCTGGAAACCATTAGAGCCTCTGAAGCAGCACAGAAACCTTCCAGCTGTGGAAAAACTGGTTTGTGTGTCAGTCAGTCATCATTTCCCTGCTGACAGAAAGTCATTAACCTGGTGGGACTGTGAAAATTAGCCCTTTTCTCCAAGGACAGGACAGGATTTTAATTTGATTGTTGCTCTTCAGGTTTCCCAACAATCTTCCAAAATTAAGACAGATTAAATTTCCATCTTTTGTTAACAGAATCTGTCAGATTCTGGGTTTTTTTTGGGTTCTAATCTAACATTGATCTGATGCAGGATAGTGTTCTTTATTTGTAGGGAAATAAACATTATCATCTTATTTATTAAATGTTGCTGTAAGCTGGACCCTGAGGTTCCTTCATCTGTTCGGATGCAGAGAAACCCGTTAATGTTTCCTGGATCCTTTGAAATACTGGCTTGATCTGTGCGTGTTTTTCAGGAATGTGTGGACATTGATGAGTGTGTGGATCTTCCGGACGCCTGCGCATCAAACTCTGTCTGCATCAACACTATGGTGAGTTCACCTCTGATTTTACCTGTGGAAGTTTCACATAGAAACATGAAGCTCTAATGATGAACTTCATTGTTTGGAAACCTGTGGTTAAAGTTTTTTTTTTTTTACAATTGTATTCATAATTACTGATCCAGAATGACTTCTAACATCTAAAGTGGTCTAATGAGCAGTTCCGCTGGAGGTCTTTCAGTTTCAGCCCCGTACCTGAACGTTTTTAGATGTTTTTGTTTGTTCAGCTTCTTCATCTCTGACCTCTGAATCATTCAGCCAGAAAAATGCTCCTGACGTTAGAAACTGATCCAGTGCTGATAAATTCTAAAAAGATGGTTTTGTAGTCTGATCTGGAGTCAGCAGAGGCTGAGAGACAGCTCCCCCTGGTGGACATTAAGCCTGAACATCACAGTTGTTATATTCTGTCTCTTTCAGGGTTCTTACAAATGCGGAGGCTGTAAACCTGGTTTCTTTGGCAACCAAACATCAGGCTGCTTCCCCAGGAAGTCATGTGCTGCGTTGACCTTTAACCCTTGTGACACCAACGCCCACTGCGCCATGGAGAGGAATGGACAGGTTTTCTGCAGGGTGAGGACTTCAGTCACATGAAGATAGACCTAAATAATTACACACATAAGAAGTTCAACGTTTCTATGGGAAGAAACTTGTGCCATCAGAATTTGAATTGTTCAGACTGAATCTGTATTTGTGTAATTTGAAATTAAAAGCATTGGTTTGAAAATGAATTTCACTAAACTGAAACTGAATATAATGGTTTTAAAACTGATTTGTTTGCTTCGAAAAATTTGCTTTGCTTTGTATTAAAAAATTCAGTTTAAATTACTTTCCCCTTCAGGTCTGAAATTTTTTTCCTTCCCAAAAAATTCTTTTTTTTTGTGTCACACAGCGGGGTTCTTGAAGCCAGAGATTAAATTAAAACCCAAGATTTACTGTTTTCACGGGATGTCATTCACTTTTGCTGGGCCCCCCCCCCAATATTCAGGCCCGGGCATCCTTTGAAGGACCCTTTTGTAAGGCCCGGGAAAAACGTCCGGGGATGGGGGCGACAAAATGCTTTTCCAATCCCCAAGGGTTCCAACATATGCGTCCTTTCTTTTCCCCAGTTTTTGAAGGAGGGGTCGGGTGTATCCTCCGTGTTTTCCCACCCGATCCCATGGTTCATTGCGGCTCGGAGTAGATTTTTCAAAGGGGAAGTAAGCCAAGGGATTGAAAAAAACTGGGGGATTAAAATTGGATATATTGTGCATTCTGTGAAACAACTGACCTTTTGCAATGTTTTTTAGACGAGAATGTAGCGGGTTTTAAAACCCCTAAAATTTTGGGAAAAAATTTGGGTTTATAAAGACATCGCTTAATTAAAACAAATGGGGCCGACGTATTCATCCGGGCTCCCCCAAGCAAGCCGCCTCGCCTTTGCAGCTGTCGAGCTGACCGGGTGGGGGGGAAGGGGGCGCAAAAAACCCCGAGAGAACAGCTGACCCCCGGCACTTTTTGGTTTTTAAAATCCCCTTGGTTTTCCCCCAATGGGTGGGAAGTTTAAAACAGATAAATAATTCAGTCAGATAAAATCTAACATTATTTTTTGGGAATTTATTTTATTATAATAAAATAATTTGTTTTTAATTATGCTCAGCAAAAAAAACTAATTTAAACTTTTTTTTTCCTGAAGGTTAGTACGTTAGTGTTTAATTGGGGTTTAAAAAAGCTTTACAAATAAAAACTAAACAAATGGTTTTTGTGCCCAATGTAATTTTATCTAGTTTTTTATTTTTTATCTTTTAACAAAAGAAATATTTTCAATTTTTTAAATGGCCCCAAAAAGGGAACAAGATCTAAAAACAATTACATTTTTAAACCAAAACAGCATTAAAAGCCTCAGCAATATGAAAAATTTAAATAAAAACCGTTTTTAGTTATTTACATTTAGAGACAGCGTTTTTAAAACCTTCAGGTTCGGTTTCACAGCTCTGCACTTCACGCTAACATGGTTGCTAGGAAACAGAAGTTACGCGGGATGTAAGGGCAGGAGAAAACGCAGACCGGGAAGTAAAAAACCCGGGGCCGGCACACTATGCTAATCGGGCCCATTTTTAGCTAATAGCTAAAAGTGGCATAAGGGTTTTTGCTGTTTGACATAAAATTTGTTTCCCCATGACTTTTTTATAGGACGCTCATTTGACTTGGGTGGACATCCACCAAGCAGGCTCAGGTAGCCCAATTTTTGCCTTTTGCCAAGCCCCCCCAAATGCCTTTAAAGGAAGTTAACCTGATTTTAAAAACTTTAAATCAAGGCATTGTTTTTGGATTAATCTGGGGCTATCCTAAAGGACCGGATTTTTGACCAAAAAAAAACCAAAAATTTTGGAACTGAAATTTAAAATTACAAACCCCCGGAAAGTGAAGTATTTTCCAAACGGGGAATTTTTAAAAACAACGAAAAAACCATTTTAAAAACCCAATGCTTTTAATTTCAAATTACACAAATAAAAAATTTCGGTAAAAAGGCAATTCAAATCATTTTTCGGGAGGGGACAATTCCCCCTTCCCCATTTTGTTTCATTCAGGGGGGCAATAAAAAAAATCGTTTTCCCGGTTCTTTTATCGGGTATACAGTCCATGTCCACTTTTTCATCCAATCTTTAAGGGCCCATAAAAGGGCCTTTCGGTGTGTGTTTTTCCCCCACCCTGGAAAAAAAAACGATTAAAATAATTAAAAGCTAAAAATTTAATTTTTTTTAAAATATCAAAAGGCAAAAAACCCTCAGCGCCCATTTGTTTTTTTAATTTTTTTTGGGTTTTTTTTTAAGTCATAATCTGATCGGGGAAATTGATCTGGGGGGTTGGTTAACAATGTGTTGAAGGGGTTCATTAAAGGGGCCAGAGATACCAGAAAAAATTTAAAAAGACTGTGTTTGTCCAAGAAAAATCAAATTTTAAAGGGTTTTCCTCTTTTGGGTTTAGGGCTTTAATAAATGTTTTTTCCAGTGTAAACGTGGGCGGGGGCCCGGGGAAAGGGGCCCACATTGGGGGGATGGAACGGACATGACTTTTTTCCCCGACCGCTCTCTGCCCGGGCAGGACAACAAACAAACACGGGGGCAAAAATTTTCAGAGGGGCATTTTTCCCTGCGTAAACCCTCCCCCCTGATGTATTTTTTTATGCCCATTTCTGTAAACCCCCCCCAACCTGGAAACTTTTGTGTTTCCCCCAAAACTGGGTCAGGAGGCTGGGACAACGACGGATCCGGAAAGACCAGTGCGACGAGGACGCAGACGGAGAGGGCCCATCAAAAGAACGGGAGTTGGGGGAGATTCATGGGGTTTGGCGGGATTTTTGTTTTAGCTGAAACCAGCTGCGATTAAAAGCCTGCTGTTTGGGTCAGGAAAAACTGCCTTTTTGGTTTTCCCAAAACAAAGACCAGCAGAACTCGGACAGCGACTCTTTCGGAGACTCGTGTGATAACTGTCCCACCGTCCCCAACACTGACCAGAAGGACACGGACAACAACGGACAGGGAGATGCCTGCGACCAGGACATTGATGGAGATGGTGAGGAAAAATAAGCACCTCTTTCTTCTCCTAAACACCTTTCTGAGAGACATCAGAGGAGAATTTTACAGGGGAACCCACCCTTGAGTCCCACTTTTTGGAAATGAGGAGGAGTTTGGGGGGGTGAGTCTGGCGGGCCCAAAACTAGGGAAAAAAACAAGATAAAAAACAATAACCTTTTTCACACAAAATCAAAAGGTCCCCCACTGGGGGTCGGGAAACCAAAAGTCAGGTGGGGAAAAAAAATTTTTGACTTTAAAAACCCATCTTTCCTTTTCAGTGGGGAAAAAAAAGGCAAAACAAACCTTAAATTTTTTTTTCTGTCCTCTGGTGTCTTTCCTCCCCAAAAGGAAAACCAAAACCCCCAAACCATTTTAATTTGGGGATGGGGATCAACTGGGGGACATAAACATCTGGAAATTTTGGAGCAACATTTCCCATTCCACAACCCCACCCCAGGGGTGGGGTGGTGGGGGGGGGGGGGTTTGCGGGGGGGGGCAAGGTCCTCTTTTACTTCCGCCTTTGTGCCGGCTGTGGGTCGCAGGGACTAAAACGGGGGGTTCTTGGTTTGGGCCCCCCTCCCCCCTCGGGGGCTCGGGCGGGTTTCTATCCCTTCACGGGACGCCTTTCCTTCTGGGGGGGCTTTAAGGGGGAAGGGCCCTGGGGTCAAAAACGGGGGTTTCTATATGGTTTTCCGGGGAAATCCCGAACAGGACAGGTGGAGAAAAAAAAAAAGTTTAGGTTTAAAAAACCAAATCACATTTTTTAAAACCCAGTGTGTGCCTGTGTTTTTGGGGGGGTTTTTAATTCCCCAAAGTTCTGGAAACTGTCCCAAGGTTTCCCCCCCAAATTTGCAGACGGATAGGGGACAGGGACGGAGTCGGGAAAAGGGCCTTTGTGCATTTTCCTGAGTCGGCAACCCCTTTTAATTTACCCGGCAGAGGCTGCTCCTGTCCTTTAATTTAGGAAATTTTTAAACCCTTTACAGTTTTAGGGAGCTCCAAAAGGGTTTTTGGGTTTTTTTTTTTTTTAAATGAACCTAAAAGAAAAAATCAAGCAGGGGGGGTTAAATTTAAAGGGTTCTTTTTTAATGCTTTTATTTGGCAAAGAAGCTTAAAGGACAGGGGGGGGAAACTGCTGCTGCCAAATTAAATTCAAACATCATTATTAATGGGGGTCCTGCTCTGAACGGGGAGGGTTTTCTTCATGGGTTTTTTACCCTTTCTTCAGAGGGAAAGTTGGAAAAAGACCTGGGGGAGCCCTTTTAAGGGGGACCCCCAACCAGGACACGTAGTCCTAAAAAACCACAAGGGGGATCAATAAATGATTTTAGCTTCAGTAAACGATCAGAGGCCCCAGCAGGTCCAGTAATTACTATGGAAAGGATTTTATTGATTCGGGAAACATCAACATTTCCCTCTGCGCCGTCCAGTCATTTTTGGGCCCCCAAGGGAAACCAAAAACAAAAACCCCTGAATACTTCAGCGGGAAAAGGGGGGGTTTTCCAGCTTGTTTTACTGAGAGTGATAAAAACTGTGAAAACTGCATATAACCACAGTGAGAGCTGGTCTTCTTCTTATTCTATCGCTGCAGGGACGGAGATTTTTTTCCCAAAAGGCCAACCAGGGGACAAACGGGCCTGACATTCCCAAGTTCCCATTGGACTCCGGGAAAACGCGGCCTCGGGGGCCCGGACTGCACCCAATGAGGGGAAAAACGGGGGGGGTTTTTCATCGAGGACCATAAAAATGCAGACTGCCATAAACCCAAACCCCAAAAAGACTCAAAATGAACGAGAAGAACAGAAACCCAATCAGACCCACAAAACAAGCCGACTCGGGTTTTGGGTTTTAATCAAATTTTTTCTCTCTAGGGGACTTTAAAGTTTGGCCCCCAAAAATGACCCCCTTTTAGGCACTTTTGGTTTATTTTCCAAAAAGTGTTTTAAAAAAAGAGATTCCATCCCTGGCTGGTTTCTGTTGGTATTCTCCATCTTTACTAAATTACACCATGAAGACTCAGCTTCTTCGTGTAAACCCTGACCTGACCTGGACTCTTTCTGGACCCCTGTCTGTCTTGTCTTTGTCCTCAGCTAATGGAGTCGGAGATGTCTGTGAGAACGACTTCGACAACGATGCCGTGATGGATCTAATTGACGTGTGTCCAGAGAGCGCCGAGGTCACTCTGACGATTTCCCGGGGCCTTTTTCAGACAGTGATCCGGGTTTCCTGAAGGCGAGGTTTCCGATCGCCCCAAACGGGGTGGTTTCGGGGAATAGGAAACTGTTTAAAGTCAAGTCAAGTTTTTTATGTGGCGCTTTTAGAAACCCAAGGCCCATCCAAGGCGTGTAAAAAGGGGAAAACCCTTACAATGCTACAGAAAATCAAAAAAGAGGTAATTAAAAATAAAGAGAATAAAATTTGGGGTTAAGAAACAAAAAGGAAAATTTGGGACTAAAAACGTAACTAAAAAGGGTTTAGAGGGCCCCAGTCAAAGGCCACTCTAAAAAAAAAAGGGTTTTTAATTTTGTTTTAAAAGAAAACTTAGGGTTTCAGCGCTTTTACTTTTTTTCTGGGGTTTTTTCCAGATTGGGGGGCTTTAAGAACTAAAACGCTTCCCATTTTTTGGGTTTTTGGGTTTTCTGGTTCTCCAGAGTAGATTTGAGCCAGAAACCGAGAGGTCGGGGTGGTTGACCACTGACAACAAGTCTGTAAGGTTTTTTGGGTTCAAAGGGCCATTCATTGATTTATAGACTAACAGAAGTATTTTAAAAGTTTTCTCGACTACAGGGGCCTTGTAGGGAAATTTAAAAACCGGGCTGTGGCTCCACTTTTTTTATTTCTGGTGGGAAACCGGGGGGCCCCGCAGCGTTCGGGATCATTTGCGGGCTTTTGATCCACTTTTTAGGAAATTGTGAAGACACCGTTGCAGTAATCAATTTCCAAAAGATGAACGGATGAATTATTTTTTTTAAAGGGTCCGCTGAGAAAATTAGGGCCTTTTAAACCTGGGGATGTTTTTTAGGTGATAGAAGGGCTGGACCCTTTTTCTGTCTTTATGTTCCTCTGAAGGTTTAGGTCTGAGTCCCTCACTACACCCAGGTTTCCCAGCCTGACTGGGGTTTCTAGCTGTATTAAAATGAAGCTGGGGGTGCTTTAAATTTTAAACACTCTTCCTTTTGGGCCAAAAAATTATTTTCTTAGTTTTTTTTTGATTTTGCTGGGAAAATAATGTTGGGGTCATTTCCTGCTTGATTTTTTCTAAGCATTTTCCTTGAATGGGTTCTTTGTCACTGGTTTAAAGTTTTCGATAGCTGTTTTGTCTCTGGCCCTAGTTATGAAAACTTACGTTTTTTATTAAAATCCCGAGTTAGGGGGGCATGTAGATATTGAAAAGGAGGGGGCCCCAAGATGGACCCTTGGGGAAAAGCCCCCATTTTTTTTTTGTGTCTCTGATGTAAAGTTACCTACTGACAAAAAAAGTCCCTGTCCTTCAAGTAGGATTTAACCAAATTTAGTACTGTACCAAAAGGCGGGCCCGGGTTCCGGGCTCTAATAAAATGGAGCGATCAAAAAGTGTTTTAATTTCTGCACTAAGGTTTCCAAAAAACCAGCACTTGGTTCTTTCCCCATCTGCCTTTATACGGATTTTATTTTAAAAACCTTGACAAGAACAATTTTGTATGTGGGGGCAGGAAACCTGAAGACAACCGGGAAGCGGTTGGGCATTTTTGGAATTTTTTTAATGGAAAAACAGCTTTTTAATAAAACCCCTGAGAAAGGGGAAGGGTTTTTTTAAAGGCCGTAGTTCTGTTAGTACCGTCCAAAATTGCTTTTTTCAATAGAGGTTTTATAATGTGTTTTTAGGGCCTGGATGAAAAAAATCTTACAAAAGGGATGTTTATTTTTTTGTTTTAAAAAGTGTTTTTACAGGCAAAAAATTTTGAAGGGAAAACTGTGGGTAAAAAAAATGGAACCCGCAGGAAGAAGAGCTTTGTTGCCCGGACCCTTTTTTTCTAAGTTTTTGGTTTATTTTTGGGGAAAATTGGGGAAATTTCTGTTTTAAAATCAGATTAGGGGTTTGGGACAACCCTTTTGGGACTGGAGTTTATGTGGATGGGGGCTGACCCCCCCCTCGACCCTTTTTTTTTTTTCATTGGGAAAAAGGGTTTCAAATTCATTGCAGGTCCCTATAGGGGGAGTTCAGAAAGCTACAGTTTTCAGGGGGTTTTTTTAACCCGTCAACCGTGGGAAAAAATCACGAGCCTTGTTAATTTTTTTTTGTGATTTATCTTAAAAAGAAAAGATTTTTCGCATTTTTCGTTTTAGGTTTTATCTGATTTGTCCTCTTTATAGAAACTATGTGGGAAACCTGGAGTCCATTTTTTTCCCCCCTGCGGGTTTAGCTTTTTTTAAAAACTCCCGTTTTTCCCCTTCTGACTGGTGGAGCACTTCTCCACAGAAAACTTTTCTTCCTAGAAACGACTTTTCCCCTTTAAATTTGGGGGGCAAATTGGGGAAACAAGGGTGCCGAGTTTTAAAAATGAAAAGTTATAAAAACCCCCTCATTACAGGTTTAAAGGGGGGAAAGTGGAGGGTTTAAAAGTAAATTTTGGTTTAAAAGGGTTTCAGGGGAGCACCGGGGGTTAAAGATTCGTTTTTCCCTTTTTGTCTCTCTGGGAAAATGAGTCATTTGGGGGATGATCTTTCAAAAAAAAGAGAAAAATTTGGGCAGATAGGGGGGCCCCTCTTTTCAGGGCACCTTTGGGAAAATTTTGACCCTTAATGATTGGGTCAAAATCCAAAATATTTCCCTGTTTTTTGCGTTTTTTGTTTTAAAAAATTTTTAGTCAAAACCCAAAATTTCTAAAGTGTCCCCATAATCTATTGGACTTCTGTCTTCAGGTTTTCCAGTGAATGTTGAAGTCTCCCCCAATAAATTTAAAACCTTTCCCTAAACAAACATATCACAGTAAAACTCTTAAAATAAAATGAAAAATTTTTTTTTTTTACTTAGGAGGCCTGTAAATAGCAAGAACATGGTTCGGACCCGGGGAATTTACCCCGGAGGATTTAATATTTAAAAGAGTCAAATTTTGGGCCCGGGAAAAACTTTTTTTTTTTTTTTTCCCCTTTTTGAAATATTTAAAACAAAGGCCCCCCCCCCCCCCCCCCCCCCCTTTCCCCCTTTTCTTTTGTTTTCTGCTCTCACAAAGAAAATTGTAGGTTTTGAGGCGGGCGACCTATCAGAATGGGAGCTTCTTAAATTCATGTTTAACCCTGTTTTTTTTTTTTTTTTGTTAAAAACAGAAAATCAAGATCGGGTCAGTAAGAAGGCATTTTTATTTAAAAAAGATTTTCCTGACAGGGGATCTTAAAGTTCCCAAAAAAGCCAAATTTTTCTATGATTAGTTGTGGTTTTTAAATCGGGGTCGGGGTTTTTACCTGACCATTTTATGGCTTTTTTGGGAAAATTGGTTTTATTACCCGGGTTTTCTTTTCCTTTAGGAAATTTTTTCAAAAATTAAAATGGTGGTGAGGGGGAAACTTGTGGTTTACAATTTGAAAAATGTACTCATTAAAAAGTTGGGTTTTACTTTTTGTTTTACTTTTATTCATGCCCGGGGAACCCGAAGAAAAACTCTGAAAATACAGTTCCCGGTTTAAAAGAAGCTCCGCCCCCTCTAGGTATTAGGGATTTACATGTGAGAATCTAATCACATAGAACAGCTTGTGTTTTGGAAAACTAACCGATCAGAAGGTCCGTAGAAACCTCCCCCAGCAGCCCCTAAACCCCCTCCCCGCAGCCTTTTAGAACCTCCTCTAGCAGCCTGTAGAACCTCCTCCAAGGGAGCCCGAGAACCTCCTCCAGCAGCCCCCTTTTGAACCCCTCCAGCAGCCCGTTTTGAACCCCCCTTAAAGGGAGGGGCCCGTAGAACCTTTCCCCCAGCAGCCCTTTTAAACCCCCTCTAGCCCGCCTTTGGGAACCCCCCTTCCCCAAGGGCCCCTGAAACCCCCTCCCGCAGCCCGTAGAACCCCCTCCAAACAGCCCGAGAACCCCTCCAGCCCCGTTTAGAAAACCCCCTTCCTAGAAAAACCCCCTCCGCAGGGCCCGTAGAAAAACCCCCTCTAGCAGGGCCTTTTAGAACCCCTCCCAGCGGCCCGTTTGAACCCCCTCCACAGCCTTTAGAACTCCTTTAGCCCTGTGGAAACCCCCTCCAACAGGCCTGCAGAACCCCCCCAAAAAACCCCCTCAGCAGCCTGTAGAACCTCCTCCAGCAGTCTGTAGAACCTCTTTTAGCAGCCTGTAGAACCTCCTCCAGCAGCCTGTAGAACCTCCTCTAGCAGCCTGTAGAACCTCCTCCAGCAGCCCGTAGAACCTCCTCCAACAGCCCGTAGAACCTCCTCCAGCAGCCTGCAGAACCTCCTCCAGCAGCCTGTAGAACCTCCTCCTAGAACCTCCTCCAGCAGCCTGTAGAACCTCCTCCAGCAGCCTGCAGAACCTCCTCCTAGAACCTCCTCCAGCAGTCTGTAGAACCTCCCCTAGCAGTCTGTAGAACCTCATTTAGCAGCCTGTAGAACCTCCTCTAGCAGCCTGTAGAACCTCCTCTAGCAGCCTGTAGAACCTCCTCCAGCAGCCTGTAGAACCTCCTCTAGCAGCCTGTAGAACCTCCTCCAGCAGCCTGTAGAACCTCCTCCAGCAGCCTGTAGAACCTCCTCTAGCAGTCTGTAGAACCTCTTTTAGCAGCCTGTAGAACCTCCTCCAGCAGCCTGTTATAATAGAATTTTTCTTATCAAAGTGGGAGAGAAATTAACTCACAATAAGAGAAAAGCCGGACTTTGTCTTGATAAGTTTTATTCAAAGGCATTTCTGCGTTTGAAGACCCTGTCACTAACGTGTCAGTGAAACAGAGCCCAGAGCACAGTTTACAGACAGTATTTATAGCAGAATGAGGGTGTTTTCTCAACTTCAAAGAGTTTAACTTTATGGCCCCTAAACCTCCCCAGGACAGAGATAAGACAATCATGAATGAAGACCCCATCTGCCCCCCCTTAGGGAGTGTTAACCATCATTCTTCAGCAAATGGCTAGAGGCCATCTACTCTAAATACCAGAACACTAATAAAAACACTGAGGTCAGAGAAGAGAGGTTAATGAAAGTTCACTGCACTTTTGAATACTTTGTAGCACTGAATAGAAGAATTTCCATAACAATTTAGAACCTCCTCCAGCAGTCTGTAGAACCTTTTTTAGCAGCCTGTAGAACCTCCTCCAGCAGCCCGTAGAACCTCCTCCAGCAGCCTGTAGAACTTCCTCTAGCAGTCTGTAGAACCTCCTCTAGCAGCCTGTAGAACCTCCTCCAGCAGCCCGTAGAACCTCCTCCAGCAGCCCGTAGAACCTCCTCCAGCAGCCTGTAGAACCTCCTCCAGCAGCCCGTAGAACCTCCTCTAGCAGCCCGTAGAACCTCCTCCAGCAGCCCGTAAAACCTCCTTCAGCAGCCTGTAGAACCTCCTCTAGCAGCCCGTAGAACCTCCTCCAGCAGCCCGTAGAACCTCCTCTAGCAGCCCGTAGAACCTCCTCCAGCAGCCCGTAGAACCTCCTCCAGCAGCCCGTAGAACCTCCTCTAGCAGCCCGTAGAACCTCCTCCAGCAGCCCGTAGAACCTCCTCCAGCAGCCCGTAGAACCTCCTCTAGCAGCCCGTAGAACCTCCTCCAGCAGCCCGTAGAACCTCCTCCAGCAGCCCGTAGAACCTCCTCCAGCAGCCCGTAGAACCTCCTCCAGCAGCCCGTAGAACCTCCCAGTTTGGACCAAGCTTCAGCTGTTGAACAGATGGACCCACCTTTGACTCTAGAAAACATTGGTGAACAGAGGATATCATGGTCCACTCAGTGACTGCAAGGCGACCAGGTCCTGCAGCTGCAGAACAAGCCCATATCATCGAACTTCCACTGCCGTGCTTGATAGTTTGTCTGAGGTGTTTGCGCTGACCTGCTGGGTTTGTTTCCTCCTAACATGGTCCTGTCCATTATAGTCAAACATCTACTTTGGTCTCATTTCTCCAGAGGACATTTTTCCAGAAGTCTTCCTTCATCCAGATGCAGATTTATAGCTATATAAGTTCTGCTGCCATCTTGGTGTTAGAGAGAAGAGACTTTCTCCTTCAACCCTTCCAAGCAGCCATACTGGTTTAGTGTTATGACCTTTGGCCTGTTAATGAGGCCTGTAGAGTGTAGGATGGAGCTCTTGAGTTTTTGGCCGTACTGGTATTTCCAGCCAGGCAGCTGTCTGAGATGTTTTCCTCTTGGGAAAAATCTTCCTCTCTGTAGGATGATGGACTGAAGATAGTTTGGAGATGACCTTATAAATCTTCTCGAGTTGATGGGCAGCAACAGCTGCTGCTTTGAGGTCCTTGCTGATGTCTTTCCATCTTGGCATTGTGTAAATACAAACCTGGATGTTTCAGAGCAGCAAGCTGACAATTCTCCTGCTTCTGTAGAGTTCCTGACACTGATGATGATCATCACCTGGCTGCAGGTTTCCCTGTGTGAAATCAGCAAGGGTGTGCTCAGTTTTTAAACACACCTTTTCCAATTTGCCTTTGTCTTAGTTTAGTCAGCGATAATGTGTGATCTGCTGTCTTTTTAAGGTTGGATTTAAATCAGAAGCTTGTAAAGTCCAGATCATTGTTATAATATCCTGATGGTTGAATCTCCAAAGAGGAAACTTCTGTAACAATGACCGGAAGCATCAGAAAATCAATGGAGGGTGTTTAGAATATGGAAAAAGGAAACAATTTCAGTGTTGGTGGAAAATGTCTTCAGTCTTTTTTGTTAGATCAGGATCAGATGTTTTCTCATTGGTTCATGTCACTCTGAACTGAAGGTTTCTGTTTTCTGGACTGTTTAATACAGAAAAAGACATTTGATTGAAAAAAGGCAGAATAATAATCAAGAAATGTACTAATCAGCCGTTTCCTGCGTTTTCTGTCATCCCTGTCAGGGGATGGAGATTGTGCAGACAATGAACAGTGATCCTGGTTTAGCTGTTGGTATGTTTCGCTTCAATCAGTTTAAAAACATCAGAGTTGTTCTCTGGTTCTGATCCATCAGCAAACTGCCTCCTGCTCTGTGTTTCTGCAGGCTACACAGCGTTTAATGGCGTCGACTTCGAGGGAACGTTCCACGTCAACACAGTGACAGACGACGACTACGCCGGCTTCATCTTTGGATACCAGGATTCCTCCAGCTTCTACGTGGTGATGTGGAAGCAGACGGAGCAGGCGTACTGGCAGTCCGTCCCCTTCAGAGCCACGGCCCAGCCCGCCCTGCAGCTCAAGGTTTCTGTCGGCTACACTTAAGCGAACTAAGCTGCTGCTTAGGGCCCCCAAACTGTCAGGGGCCTCCCATAAGCGCTTGAATTTTAACACAGAGATTAAAAGTTTTTGTTAGTTTTTTCTTGAGAATGAGAATATTAATACATTTGATTTGACCGATTAAATAAAATATTTTTTATTATTAATTATTTAAAATTGAAACTTCAGATTTAAAAGAATTGAAAAGTTTACTTTAAAAAGTGCAAAGCATAATTTTGATTGTTGTTACTATAGTTACAGTCTGATGCTATGGGTTTATTCTTTTCTTTGTGTTTCAGCTCAGTTGGTCTCCGCAAGTAATAGCCAACTAACCGAGATTACATTTCAACTCAGCCACTTAAGCTTGGCTCCCTCTCCCACGCTGTTCTGGTTCTGATGGTCTTAATAGGAAGAGGGCACCCAAGTCAAATTCAGCCCTGATTGTAGCTAATCAGTCAGTCATTCAAACCCCCAGTCAGTCAGAGCAGATGGCCGCTCACACTGACCCGGGTTCTGGTTCTGCTGGAGGTTTCTTCCTGTTAAAGGGGAGCTTTCCTCTCAGCTGTCGCTACATGATCATCCAGGAGGAGTAAATGCTGCAAGTCAGTGACTCGATGCAATCTGCTGGTTATGAAAAATAAACAGAATTTTAATGTATTATTTAATAACCAGGATCATATTAGGCTGTATGTAATTGACTGATGTATTTTATTTTTGTTAAGTGTCCTGAGACAATACTTGTTTGTGAATTGATGCTGTATAAATAAAATGAGTAGCAACAGTCAAGCTTCCGCTCGAGAAGCATCACAGCTTCCTGTAGCCATCAGGATGTGGTAGAACCCGACACAGGTGGCACTAAAAGCTCTTTCTCAGGACCTAAAAGGTTTGGATGTTTCTTTAAAAGGCTGTTTTAGGTTTCATGCACCCAACTAAACCCAACACAACTCCACACCTTCTCCAGAACTCACATTTGTACCTCTGGTTCTCTGTGCTCTTTTCTGATAAGCTCTTAATCCAGAGCTTATCAGAAAATAGCAAATAGAACATTTCACCTTCTGTCCTGCAGGCGGTGAAGTCCCGAACCGGACCGGGTGAGTTTCTGAGGAATGCTCTGTGGCACACTGGAGACACACCTGGAGAGGTGAAGCTGCTCTGGAAGGACCCCCGAAACACCGGCTGGAAGGACAAAACCTCGTACCGCTGGCAGCTGAGCCACCGGCCGCAGGTGGGGTACATCAGGTGAGATTTCACTGTCACAACAGCCACCGTCTTTTACCAACTAAATACTTTTATTAAATCATCTTATAGTGCAGAAATTCAGACATACACCAAAAACTGTTCAAACAACAAAGAGCTATCAAGATGCCTGAAACAGTTCTGTGGAAAAGTATTTGCACCCTTACAGATTTCTTCTGTTTCTGCTTTTTAGTCCCACTTAAATGTTTCAGATCATCAAACAAATGTTAATATCAAACAAACATATTTGAGAAAAAATAAAAGGCAGTTTTTAAAAATAATTTTTTTTTTATTAAGGAATAAAAGATAAAACCAACACGAGCCTCTGTAAAAACATATATTCCCCACTCAAAATCATGAATAAATTGTGATTAACCACATTTTTGTTCAGCTGAGTCTGATCACACCCAGATCTGATTACTGCCAGACCCATAGAATCAAGAAGTTCCTTAAATAGAACCTGTCTACCGACGTGAAGTAGGCTACAGGTCCTCATGCCCTGATCTAAACAAATTCAAGAACATCAAAGAAAAACTTCATTTCTGTGGCTTTGGGTCTTGAGAGAACCACAGTGAGAAACATTATCCACACACAGAGAAAACAGTGGAGAACGTTCCCAGGAGAGGCTGACCTACCAAAATTACTCCAAGAAAGTATCTACAACACATCCACAAGGCCACAGAAGTACCCAAAACAACATCTAAAGCTCAACAGGCCTGACTGCCTCAGTTAAGGTCAGAGGTCATGATTCAACAATAAGAAAGAGAGACTGGGCAAAAATTGCCTCCATGGGGGCATTCCTAGGCCAGAACCACTGCTGACCCAAACGAACACAAAGGCCTGTCTCACATTTACCAAAAGTATTTGGGAAAATAATCTGACTGAAGAGACAACAGTGGACCACTTTGGAAGGTGTTCCTCCCGTTACATATGGAGAAAACAGCATTTTAGAGAAACAACGGTGGCGTGATGGTCTGGGCCTGCTTTGCTGCTTCCTAGATGATCTGCCGTAATTGATAGATTCATAAATTCTGCAGAGATCCTCTAGCAGAAAACACTGAGGTAGTGTCTGGCCCTAAGTCTGTGATCTTAAGCTCAAGCTAACTTTGTTTCTGCAGAAGTTCAGCTCTGAATGGTGACAGTCTGGATTTAAGTCCAATTGAGATGCTGCAGCACGACCTTAAACAGGCTGTTCGTGTTGGAAAACCCTCCAATGTGTCTAAGCAGAGTGGGTCCAAATTCCTCCACAGTGATTCAAAAGACTCATTACCATTTATGGAGATTTAATATGTAACCATATGTACATATGAAATGTCCAGATACTACAGATTATCTTGTATCAGTTATGTGCCATATATATTACCGTAATACTGATACTGCAGAACACTGCTGTGTCATGTTGGTACGTTAAATAAAAATACTGATGATTTTGCATTTTTTACTTCGGTTGCCAATGTTTTCCTGGATGACCAGCAGAACAGAAATCCATACAGCTGTAGTGCGGAGTTTTACAGGTACCGCAGTGCTCTGTAGTAGTCAGTGTAGAACTGTACTACACAAGAACTGTACTACAGTAGTCTAGAGTAAAGCAGTAATTTGTCAAACTCTCTCAGCCTGCAGATGTCTCTTACACTTGTCTGTCGTCTGTTATTCGCCTCTTTTCTCCTTTTTCTTTTTACTGCATTCTTTCCCCTCTGAACCTTTTTTGTGGCCCCGGGGCCCCCCAGCTCTCCATTGTACTCGTCTCCATGACGACCAAAGCCCTGGCAGGAATCCGCCTCGGCAGCCGTTCATATGCAGATCAGACGCAGAGGCAGAGAGAAACACTGGAAGAGTTTATGAGAGGAAAACCTTGGGTCCGAGTCTCAACATCCACATCTGAGATCATTTCGTCCCTGCAGGATTTTCTCTAAACTCTGGCACCTGATTCAGGCTTAAAGTGTTTGAGTTGGTGGTCCAGAACCTACAGTCATAAATGCACAAGTCTGTCAGGAGGAAATTTAAGAGGGGAGAGAGGGTCTTTGGAATAGCTTAACAGCTATGATTTGTTTGGATTTAAGTGTTTTTACTCCACTGTTTCCTTCAGTTTTTATTCAATTTTATATTAAATGTATCTGTTTGAACATGTTAACTCTGAGTTATTACCACACTTGGCTTTGTGTTCAGTTAAACTGTTTCTTGTGTTCAGTTTTTTTTTGTAAAATCTTCACCTCTTTGGCTTGATTAGATGGATCTACTCCTCCTCTTTGTTTCATTGCTCATTAGTCAGTAGTTTAGTTTTAGATTCCAGTCCCTCTTTCTGCCTGGTTCCATACTTCATTCCTCCCAGTATGAATTACGGGCTTAATTAGTTCTCAGTTGTCTGAACTGAATTCAAATATGGGTCCATGTTCTTCACCGTGTTCTGAAAACACAATTTAAAAGCAATGTTAACACTTTATTTATTTGAAAATGTTGATGTTACTACATCACATTTTGTATCACCTTGACTGCCAGGGACCTATGGAAGGGTCATGTTTGAGACCATAATTCTTAGCACCATCATTCCAGAGATCTTCCAGAGATCCAAACTATCACAACTCAGCGAGTTGCCATCTGTCATTGGATCTCCAGCTCCCTGACAAACACAGCGGATGAGGATAGATGAGGTAATTTCTGACCCTCATCAGCACTGGCGTCCCTCAGGGCTGGGGCCTTGTCCTACTGGTCTTCTGTCTTAACACCTGTAACTGGACTTCCACAGACCAAGCAGTTTAACTCCTAAATCTTGAGACGACATCATGGTCATCCGACTCATCCGGGACGATGATGATCTGCATATTAAATAGAGGTTTGGTTGCTGGTTCTTTGGTGCAGCCAGAATAACCTGAAGCTGAGGACACTCAAGACTGTGGAGATAAGGTTGGACCTGAGGAGACCTCCTACAATACTGATGCCACCAAGCAGGTCAGGTGAATAGAAAGATTGTTGTTGCTCCCTTGCCCCCCCTCAGCACCCCACTAGGAGGTGCAGTTTCAAGGATCAGGAAGCAGGCCAGAAAAAGATCACTGACCCTTCACAACCTGGGCTTTGGCTTTTTGACCTACTTCAATCTGGTTGTAGATACAGAAATCTGCAGAACTTCTTTCAATTTATTGTATTCAGCTCAGCAACTCTCTGATCAGGCATACTCTACTCCACGCATGTCCCCACATACACGAGTTGGACATCAGCTGGACACGTCCACGCAAAGCTCACACAATAAACTGCTGCGGGAAGAAATCTCCACTTCAAACCATTTTATATGTGGCACACTGATCCAATCAACCAGTCTCAGGAACGTGCAGTCATGGCCACTCTCTGCACCGCAGTCTGGTTTAATGGCCTAATAAATCACCTGCTTTTATTTTTATTTTTCCAAAGCTACATGGCAAATTAGCTCTTCCTCCTCATCTGATGACACAATGGGAAATGTAGGAATTTGTCATTTCTCATGCCAATATTATTTTATTTTATTTATTATTATTTTATTATTTCTTTATGTCAATCCACCAGCCAAAGCTAAACTTCGTGTGTGTTCGCACGATTGGCCAGTAAAGCTAATTCTGATTTTGAGATGCTGCCACAACAAAGTTGCTCCGCAAATCTCTATCTCTCCGTGTTGTACTGGGAATGATTTGGATTCGGGTTTGGTGTTTAGATGTAAAATATCTGCTGCAGTTCCCTCCAAATTAAAGCACAGGAGGTTACAGTAAATAATGTGACTGTTCTCTTGTACTGGTACGCTCACTGGTTTCAAGTACAATTTAGGTAGTAGCTATTGTGTTGGGCAAAGAGGAAATTTGTATTATATGTTTGATTGGTAGATAAATGGTCTTCCAGTATACAGTTGATATAATGCAGGTCAAAGGGCAGGTTTAACATGTAGAAAGTGGACATAAATAACTCAGGTATTAAATGGTAAAAAGACTGAACTTATATAGCACCTTTCCAGTCATACAGACCACTCAAGGCGCTTTATACTAGAGCCATATTCACCCAATTGCACTCATTAACGCTCACACATTCATACACTGATACGCAAATCAGTAGGCAACTTGAGGTTAAGTGCCTTGCCCAAGGGCACATCGACATATGGCAGAGGAAGCTGGAATCAACCCACAACCCTCTGATTGCAAGACAACTACTCTTCCTACTGAGCCACAGTCGCCTACTGAGCCTATTACATGTTTATTTTACAACAGATCTGTAAAAACGTTAATATCTGGACCAATTCTCTACCTATCACATGATATTTACTGACAGTGCCCAGATAAACATCTTTGAATGCAAGTTTAGTTCTCTTCTGCTTGAGTAAAGTAGTTTGTTTGTGGCATATTGCACTTAGCTCTTTACTGCCCCTCTGTGGTCATCCTAATTCTACAAGTTGTGGATAAAGACGTCAGGAGAATACTCCTTAAAGTTCGCAATAATTTTAATACTTTATTTTGGATCTAAATGATGATGTTTGCTGTGACTCGGCACTATATTAATAACCTGAATTTAACTGAATAGTGTGTGTACATTAGGATCAGAGATGTTGAACTCAGTGTTCAGGGCAGGAACCATTACTTTTCCATGGCCAACTGAAATCTCAATGGTCTATTAGTGCCCCAAAGTGTGCAGATAATTATTTCCCAAATTCATGGGAAATTAGGTTACTTTCAGTTTCGAGCATTCAGCATGCTGAGGTAAGTGAATCTTGATCAGTTCAGACAGCATAGCGTAGCATGAGATTAAGTAACAATATTATAGGGTAATTTCTGCGATATTGGAGTAGCAGTTGTGTAAATGCTCTAGCAGTAGCGGACATGTGCGACATACTTGGTAAAAGCTGTGGCGCTCATGAGGCTAAATTTTTCAACGTGCCCTGAGAGTGAACGTGTGGAAAAGTCTGAATATTAATGTATTTCCTTCTAATTATGGTGTTGTGTATTTAGTGCCTTGTTTGTCTTGTTTATGTGTATCTATTGACAAGAGACTGATGGTCTGTTTTGTTTTTAGGGTGAAGCTGTTTGAGGGGAGGGACATGGTGGCGGACTCCGGTGTCGTCATCGACACAACGATGAGAGGAGGCCGACTTGGAGTTTTCTGCTTCTCGCAGGAAAACATCATCTGGTCCAACCTGCGCTACAGATGTAACGGTAAAACTCACACAGACTGCGACTTGCTCTGTTCTTCAGAAACTTTTTCTTTCTGTTCTTTTACATTTTTCTAATTAATTCTCTCCTGTTCCAGACACGGTGTCTGAAGACTTTGCAGCTCATCGTCAACAGGTTCTCATGCACATTCAGGTCTGAGCGCAGCAGATGGACTGTACACACACACACACACACACACACTCTTGTTTTGCTATATGTAGTGAGGACCATGTGTTGACTCCCATTGACTTCCATTGATTTTCAGTCATTTTCAACCCTTTCTATGCCCTAACCCTGACAATAACCCTAAACCTAACCATTACCAGTGCATGACTAACCCTAACCTTAACCTAAACTCAATTCACACCTTCGTCCTAAACCTAACCGTTAGCAAAATAGGTCGTGAGGGCCAGCAAAATGTCCTCACTTTGGTACAAATGGTCCTCAATTTGATGGTGAAATCGGGAAAATTGGTTCTCACTGTGATGCCAAGACAGGAACCCGTACACACACACACACACACACACACACACACACACACACACACACAGATACAGTGAATAGACCCCTCAGAGAGCCGAGCTTCTGTGGATCCATGCTACCTGTAGTCTGATTGGGAGTTGAGCTGTTTAAAGGGACTGACCGGACGCTTGATTTGGCTGTTTCCATTAAGCAACCAGGATCTGCTCACAAAACATGAGAAGAGATGTTCCTACCATGTTTGCTTCTGTCCTGATTTATGAGCCGGTTTGGTGGGAACCTAACAAACATCAGCTTGTTCTCCATTAACGGACTCTAAATAAAAACATGCTGTGCACGGTGCAGCTCCAGCATTTGTTTGGCTCATCATGAGTTTCAGGACCAGGGTGGTCCATATGTCAATAGCTTCTTGGTCTGATATAAAATGTAACATTGGATTTAATTTATCAGTTTTTTTTTATTTTGGAGTTCAACAAGAGTACAGCATGTGTCACTTAAGCTTTTACATTTTTAATTAATGTATTTTTCAAAATAAACTATGCCTGCACTATGTAAGGAAAACATGCAATTTATGATATGATATTATAACAGTTGAGATTAATCCACGTTTTGCTCACTGTTCTCTTTAGTTTTAGTTATCAAGATGTTGCCATGGCTCAGTTTGAGTTTTAGCATCTCTGCCTCTAAGGTCTGTATCAGGTGTGGGCATCAAGGTCGGTCAAAGTCCAATTAACTGAGCAGATATCTTATTGGCATGCAGAGGGTGAATGCATCACACTGTTAATATCTCAACATACCAAATATTGTGCCCCGGCAGTCCTTTGCTGCTTTAATGTTGGATGTATTGGTATTGCAATGACTGTGATAAAATATAGTGCATCACGAGATTAAACACAACCATTACAGTTCTGGCCTTGTAGACCGTGTAGAGTATGGACCCTCCTAGCTGCTGGCTCAAACTGGGTGTTTTATGGATGCAGATTGTTGTCAAGTTACCAGCATACAAATCTGCTACCCTAAACCTTGTACATTATCCTGACACTGCAGGGTGCAGTACCACCCATTTTGTTAAATTACTCTCGCTGACACTGAGGTGGTCATTCCTCCTCAGTATGGCTTTCGTGGGCATTGCTTCTACAGACAGAAAAGCAATAGAGGTCCACTACAGCCTCCGTACGTCCTCTTTAGCAGGTTAATCTGTTAACTTTCAGTTGGACAACGGAAATACTCCACATTCAAACTCGTTAATCCACAGCTTCAGTGAGATAAAGGCGATGGGTCAGTAGCAGAAGAAGAAACTCCAGATTATCCAGATTATCTCAAATTTCCTCATAGAAATCACACTTTAAAGTAAAGTCATTCCAAACTTAAATTTATCCAGAATGTCTTCCACTACCTGAAAAAAGCTCTGGGCCTCAAATAGAAAAATAACTATTTCCTACTGAAACATGGCGCACGATGCATTAAAAAAAACTGTACAAACAAAACCAGCTGATTGAAACGGTGCATACATTGATCCATTTGCTTCTGAACTGAGTGCATGATTTAATCCCAGACTCCTGGATGTGACCACTTTCAATATGAAAATAAAGGTAAACATGTAAATGAGACGTTGGTAGTAATAAGTGAAGCTTTATGGGCAATCAGACTCTCACCTGTAATTGTTACATACCACTAACGCTAATTACACCCAATATAGTTGTAAATCATGCAGACATGCTGGGAAAACGAAGGCATTTACAATTTTAATTGGGTTTATTAGTCTAGTGGCTGTAAACACAGAGTCACTTAGGAGGCTGGTGGTAAGACAGGAAGTCGCTCACTTAAACCTCTGACCTGTGTCCCTGGAGGAGGGTTGGTCAGTAACAGGTCTTTGAGTGTTAAACCAGGCGCAGCTTCGAGCACAGCACCAACAGAAACCTACAGCTGCTGATGGGCCAATGTGCTTGGTACTGCCCCATCTGCAGTATCTTCAAATAACAACAATAACCTCAAATAGAAAATATTGATGAAGCCATTCTTGTTAAATTTATTTCCTGCAACAGTTGAATGAGCATCCTTCAATATCCACGTATGTAGGTGCAAACTAGGGGTATATTAACCATCCGTCATTTGTCTCGGGTCTCGTTTTCACGTCATTGACAGTTTATCCTTCATGCCCTGTAGGTGTCGCTAATGGGTCTTTAGCTGTAAAAGCCTAGGGGCGCCAGCCATACAGGGACCGTTTCCACAGGCAGTCCATCACTGATGCATCTGAGCTTTGGAGCCGGAAAAGGCTCTACTCCACGTTTCTATGTGTTCACACTGTTTGCACATGAGGCATCTGGTACAGAGTTCCTGGCAATAAAACTTAACTAATTATGTTTTCCCACATCTGTACACATCTTTTACACTGTAAAAACATGTGTGTAACAACTTCAAGCACCAAGACCAGAGTAAACTTCACAGACTGATACAGACTTTCATTCACATGTGTGGAAGAGGACAGAGAGGTGAGACCTCCGGTTGGGATGACAACCTGCCATTAAAAAGACGGAAAACATTCATTTGTGCGCTTTTCACGGCCAGCAGGACGTATCCCACATCAACAGCGGTTCTGTCAAAACTTAAATCCATTAAAATTCCACATTTTGTTTCGGTGATTGAGATTATTTTTATCAAGCATGCTAACCTAGACAGAATGAAACCCTCTCTGGCCCTGCAGACAGCTAAAAGGTGGAAATCTGTGATTTTTCTTTTTAAATCTTTTCCTGTGAGTTTAGAGCGATTTTCCTGATGCATCAGAATGTCAAACAAGCTAATATTCTGCATCACAACAGTAAATATGTGTTTAAAATGGGAGATGACTAAAACATGATGCTGGGAATATTCAACCAATCAGAAACCAATTAAAGGTTCAGGGTAATAGCTCCAGAACAGGACCTTTGACCCTTATGTAGGACCAATCCTGCCATAATTAGGAATACATATAAAAATAATTAAATGATTAAAATAATTACTGGGCCAAAAGGTAGCTAGAAATATAAATTTGTGTGCTATTAAATGCAACAAAATAATAGAAAGAATAGATTCATACAATTATTGATCAATTGCTCATGTATAAATATATGTTTCTATTTTAACTGTTGTAATTTATCTCTTGTTATTAAACTTATTTTTTATTTAATACACACATTTTCAAATCATATACTTTTTCTAAAGCGTTTTCCCTGTTTATTTAGTACAAGGGAATTTCTTGCTGTTTTATTTTTCCTAACTCTTTTTTTCTTTCATATTTATTACCACTCAAATATATTATAAACATGCTTTTTACCTCAAAAATAAATAATTTTTCAGGGTCATGTTGAGGAGGAAAAGACAATCCAGTGACCTAAGAATGTAAGAAGGAAAGAAAGAAAGAAATGAGCTCAGGGAAATCTGTTGGGTAAGAAAATACTGCAGAGTTACCGGGGTTGGACAATGAAAGTGAAACACCTGTCATCTTAGTGTGGGAGGTTTCATGGCTAAATTGGACCAGCCTGGTAGCCAGTCTTCATTGATTGCACATTGCACCAGTAAGAGCAGAGTGTGAAGGTTCAATTATCAGGGTAAGAGCACAGTTTTGCTCAAATATTGAAATGCACACAACATTATGGTGACATAACCAGAGTTCAAAAGAGGACAAATTGTTGGTGCACGTCTTGCTGGCGCATCTGTGACCAAGACAGCAAGTCTTTGTGATGTATCAAGAGCCACGGTATCCAGGGTAATGTCAGCATACCACCAAGAAGGACGAACCACATCCAACAGGATTAACTGTGGACGCAAGAGGAAGCTGTCTGAAAGGGATGTTCGGGTGCTAACCCCGATTGTATCCAAAAAACATAAAACCACGGCTGCCCAAATCACGGCAGAATTAAATGTGCACCTCAACTCTCCTGTTTCCACCAGAACTGTCCGTTGGGAGCTCTACAGGGTCAATATACACGGCCGGGCTGGTATAGCCAAATCTTTGGTCACTCATACCAATGCCAAACATTGGTTTCAATGGTGCAAGGAGCGCAAATCTTGGGCTGTGGACAATGTGAAACATGTATTGTTCTCTGATGAGTCCACCTTTACTGTTTTCCCCACATCCGGGAGAGTTACGGTGTGGAGAAGCCCCAAAGAAGCGTACCACCCAGACTGTTGCATGCCCAGAGTGAAGCATGGAGGTGGATCAGTGATGGTTTGGGCTGCCATATCATGGCATTCCCTTGGCCCAATACTTGTGCTAGATGGGCGCGTCACTGCCAAGGACTACCGAACCATTCTTGAGGACCATGTGCATCCAACGGTTCAAACATTGTATCCTGAAGGCGGTGCCGTGTATCAGGATGACAATGCACCAATACACACAGCAAGACTGGTGAAAGATTGGTTTGATGAACATGAAAGTGAAGTTGAACATCTCCCATGGCCTGCACAGTCACCAGATCTAAATATTATTGAGCCACTTTGGGTGTTTTGGAGGAGCGAGTCAGGAAACGTTTTCCTCCACCAGTATCACGTAGTGACCTGGCCACTATCCTGCAAGAAGAATGGCTTAAACTCCCTCTGACCACTGTGCAGGACTTGTATATGTCATTCCCAAGACGAATTGATGCTGTATTGGCCGCAAAAGGAGGCCCTACACCATACTAATAAATTATTGTGGTCTAAAACCAGGTGTTTCAGTTTCATTGTCCAACCCCTGTAGATTAGAGGAGAAAATACATCAGTGCTTAAGAAATATAGGGACTGAAATTAAATATATTTTTGAAGGAAAAAACATGTTTTAAATATATTTTGGTCGTAATAAATATGAAAGAAATAAACTGGCTAAAAAAAATAAAACTTTGTTTTAAGTAAAGGAAAATTACTAAGATGTAAAACGTATGATTGAAAATTATGGGTTTAAATAAAAAATAAGCTTAATAGCAAAAAGATAAATTACAATAGTTAAAGATTAAAATATAAATATATATTTACATCTGAATAATTGATCAATTATCGAATGAAGGACCAGGGGACGGCCCAGGACACGCTGGAGGGACTGTGTCTCTCGGCTGGCCTGGGGACGCCTTGGGCTCCCTCTGGAGGAGCTGGAGGAGGTGTCTGGGGAGAGGGACGTCTGGGTGTCTCTGCTGAGTCTGCGTACAAATAAATCTCTTCTTTCTATTATTTCGTTGCATTTATTGGTGCACTAATTTATATTTCTAGCTACTTTTTGGCCCAGTAATTATTTTATTGAGTTATTTATTTATTACTGTATGTTTCTGGAGCGGAAATGAAGCTGTTCAAACGGTACCACCAAATAGCCGCCTGGTTCGTGCATAAAGGTTCCTGCAATGAAAAAGGGAAATTGGTGAATTTAGTGACAGACTGAACTCTAATTTTACATCAGTGCAATGATAAAGTCACCTTTCAACAAATATAGGCTCCAGGTTTCACAGATTTCCTAAAACCAAAGAAGAATCTACAGAAAGATGAAGGAACACAGAGATGCTTCTGGAGAAGCTAATTAACCATCAGCACAAAATATTTGACTGGAATCAAAGTGGCCTCCATGTTTCATGTGTTTTAAGATGTTCATCTCTATTTAATATTTAAATATCTATTTTTAATATTATTTAATAAGCAATGACTGCTTCATGTTTTTAGGATTTATTCTCAGACACTGACTTCTTTTCATTTTTACAGCAGAAGGAATGGGTTATTTGTTTCAGCTCTTGCTGCAGCGCCCCCTGTTGCTACAGGTTTTTGAAATGATGTGTAAGCAGCTCTAAGAGTTATGCACAAAATCACACTGCTCCTTTTGTCTAATGCCCAAGAATTACTTCCCTTTTTACTTCAAAATAAGAGCCTCAAATGAAGATACAAACACCAGGACCAAACTTTTAATACAGCAAGATCTCATTCCTTATGGTTATTTATAGATTTTAGCAATATTTCTAATAAATGTTGTAAACTGCTTTTTGTCTTTTGTTTTTAAAAATCTCAAGCTAATTTAAAAATCTAAAATCGGTGTAGAATAAATCACTCCATGTTTGACCGGTTGCAGTTTTCAAGCTTCCCTTAATTTGAGGTTATCCGAATGCCGAAAAAAATATTTAAAATGTTTTTGTCATAAACAGAATAAAGATCTCGTAACTTTAGTTGAAAAATAGTTTTGATCAAAGTTTTTTTTTTTTTTTTTTTTCATCTGGAGACGATAAGATTCACTCCAGATTCTTAAAAAATCTGTGAATTTAGCATTGTATGTGAAGCTGCATAGCAGACACCAACTTCAGCCTTATCTGCCAGGCCCAGTGTTAGCATTACAGCGCTAACACTGTGCTAACATAGAGGTCGGCCTACTCCTCATTGGCTGGCCCTGCAAACATCCATCCATTGGCAGCACAGAGACACAGGAAAGACAACCAGGCGCACACACTATACAGACCAGTTAACCCCAAAGTCGTGCTTTTGGACTCTGGGAGGAAGCCGGAGAACCTGGAGAGAACCTATGCATGCATGTGGAGAACAGGCAAACTCCATGCAGAAAGAGCCCCGGCTAGGATTTGAACCTAAAACTTTCTTGCTGCAAGGCAACAGAGTTACCAGCTGTGCACAACATGCAAACAAACAATAGAAAGCTGCAGCTGGCAGAGAACTGTTGTACCGCCCTGGGCAAAAGCAGAAATGCAAAAAATCTGAGTTTACAAACCAACTTTCAACATTTAAACTGACAGTGTGGTGGTGAGAGATTTTAAGAAGTCAGAAGAGGCAAGTTTAAGCAAAATATGTGAGTGCTTTGAAATGTCAGACACACAGGTAGAAAAACTGGATTTTCAACCCTAAATATGTTTCTGAATAAATTCTACAGAGATTCAGACATAAACAACATGATTTTTTTCCCCACAAACCCTCAGTGGATCTTTGCCGTCCCTCCTCTCCTTCAGCTTCAGGACTTTGTGGCTCCTGTTCATCTGGAGGTGAGCATGGGGTTGCGACCCCTGGGCCGGGGAGGCCGGGACGAGTGCAATATTGGAGGTAGGGGACATGACAACATTGCACTGCATCCCGAACCTGCCCGCCCCCGGGAGGAAACAAACCGAGCAACCTAAAACACAGTTCACAGCAAATTACAGTTGAACTTTAACCTCGGACCAACCTTACCAGAACCAGAACCTCAGCCTAAACTGAACAGAAACATAAATCTAACTTAAACAGTTATTGTTACTTTCCCTGAACCTTATGGTACCAGTACCAAGACATCCCACTGTGGCTCAGTAGGAACACCAGTCATCAGAAAGTCGTGGGTTTGATTCCAGCTGCCACCTGTCGATGTGCCCCTGAGCAAGGATCTTCACCTCAAGTTGCCTACTGATCTGCGTATCGTGTATGAATGTGTGCATGTTTGTGATTGGGTGAATGTGGCTCTAGTGTAAAGTCCCCTGATTGGTCAGTATGACTGGAAAGGAGCTCCATAGGTTCAGTTCATTTAGCTTTTGAAGCTCAGCTGAGGCTTTCAGCCCTGCAGACCTTAATTACTTCCTCAGAACATTAACAGGTTCTGCAGACCTGTTCTTTCAGATCAGGTGTGATGATGCTAACCAACCATCCTCCTCTAACCAACCTTCAAACATAATGAGTTAGGGTTATGGTCTCCAGAAGGTGCCTGTTTAAAAATGCTCTGCTCTGCTGATGCTGCTGGAGATCTTTACTGCAAACGGATTTAACAAATTAAACCAAGAAGCTGGAACAAAATAAAACTGCTTTAAGGCCTCTTACGCTCCAAGAGGCATGATGTAAACCTCTGGCTAATTAATATAACTGCAGGGGTGCAGAATGAATCATGTCAGCAATAAACCAACGTCTTAATTCTGCTTTTAGCTCAAGCTCCATTTATTTTGTCGCTGATTTTTAAAAACCTGCATAATAATTAAATGAGTTCATCAGATGAATCAGCGGTGAGTGTCCTGCCGCATTCTTGTTTTATTTCAACATAAGAAACATGAACAACAGACTGATTCTGTTGTTTTTTAGCTTTACATTAGATTATAGATATACTTTTACAAACTGAAACCTTGTTTAGTTTTGGTGTTAAAGTTTTCCTGTTGTGATGGTTCTGCACTGATTCACGACTAAACTAACCATGCAGAAACTTTACCTGAAAAGTTTGCAGTTGTGGTTAATAAAATGAACCAGTTCAGCATTAAATCTGTGAATCATTCTAATTAGAGTTATGAGAATTTAATTTGAAAAATGCAGCTTAAATCTGATTTTGACATTTAATTAGTTTAAACATTATAGTAAAATTAAAACCCTCAAACTTCCTGCTACACATGTATAAATATTTTAGATATTGTTACTGCTGCTGAGCATCAGATGAACAGATGAACATGAAGCAGCTGAAATAGATAACTGCTGATAAAAGTTTCTTTAAAAATGTTTGATAGTTTAATATTTTAATAAATTAGCTTTAATTTAATAACTGTTAATATTATTACTAAACATTATGAGTTTTAAACCTGAACGTCTTTCTATTTAGACCGACTGACCTGAAACGTGTCAGATTTGGTCTGGATCAGAACAGTTTAAAGCCGAACATTTTCTTCTGCTTCAGATTTATTTCATCAGGCTGCAGCAACAGAAATTTCAAACATAAATTGAATCGAACCCTCACCTCCAGCAGCCCATCTCCCTCCCTCTGTTCGTCCTGCAGTTTCTGCTCTGTGGAGAGTCTCAATCCATCGGTCCTGGTTTTATCTCCCTCTGCCGCCTCCCTCCTCTAAACACCAACAAAGACCCTTCGAGCTGCTCAGTGAGGCGTGGAGGGGCCCCACTTTAAGGGAAATTAACCTTTTAAACTCTGCAGGACCTTCCAGCGCTCCAATTCTGCAAAGTCTGCGCTTAAAAAAAAAAACAAAGGTCACCTGAAACTGGCTCACCTGCAGAGGAGCAGCACATCCTAGCTGCAGGTGGAGCTGTGAGGGCGCCACCTTCAGGTGAAACATCACCTGATATCACTCCAAACAGCTGCAGGTGGTGAGAGAGCAGTTTTTAATTGCTGCCCCCTGCTGCCTGTTCTCAGGTACTCCAGGACAGACACTTTCCATCTTCTCTCTCATTAATAATTAATTATTGTTTATCAGGGTTTAAAAGGTTCAAACCAGTATATTATGAAACACCCAAGCTGACCCAAAGCTTATATTCTTTGCAGGCCAAATAACTACTGAATAAAACAGTAAAAACACATTCCTAACAACATGCTGCATGTAAACATAAATATATAAAAATATATAAACCCACAGAAACACCACTGCAGATGGAAAAGTAAAAATATACCACTACTACTACAGATTATAATAATGATATTACAAAAAAACTCAATAACAATAATGCAAACTATTCAGGAGTATAGAAACTGGGTTAAAAGCTAATTTAATTTGTATTATTTCAAATTCCATAATTGATTTACTTTGTCTGGTATAAAAACTGATTATTCCGATCTTTGATTCCTAAATTATTAACCTGTGAACTGTCCTTAAAAAAATCTCTATACCTTCCAGAAACATTGGTCACATTTCCCTTTTCCATAAAAACGAACAGAGCTGGGATCTGCTCCACTGTTAATTCCAAGAAGTTCAAGTCTGATTCCAACAGGAAGCTGGATGGAGGTAAATGTGTTTTATTGGATTTATTGGTTTTCTGCAGAAAACAGACATGTTCTTTTACATGTTTTTGAATTTTAGTTTCATTCTATCTGCAGCAGGAAAACCACGAAGCTTCTTTGAACATTTCAGATGATTTTATATTTTTAAACGTTTTAAAGAAGCCTGTGAGAATTATTAGAAAGAAAAACAGTTTGTTTAGAAATAAAATCAAAGTTTTCTGCTCGAGTTAAACAGAAAAAAACATCAGGTTTCAAAAAGCTTCCTGGAGGTCTAAAATAAAAATAAACTGCTGCAGAGAGAGAGAGAGAGAGAGAGAGAGAGAGTGTGTGTGTGTGTGTGTGTGTAAGGACAGTTGTCGTGCAGCAGGTGGTTGTTGAGGATTTATTTAGAAACCCCCGAAGCTCCCAGTCAGCTGTTAACACAGCACGAGGTTCAGGCCAGAACCGGACTAGGAACTCTCGGACCAACAGAGCCCACCACAAAACCCACAGCGAATCTCCTGGTGTTTTTGGGTCTTCTCTAGGCGAATGCTCCTCCAGACTGACGGGACACATGGACGGACTCTGATCCAGGACCAGCTGGAGGTAAAATAAACACAGTATGTTTGGAGGTGAGAACTTCCTGCGGGTCAGATTCAGGAGGAACACGTTGAGGTTCTGTCATGCATGCAGCTCGCAGCTCAGATGTCTGTCACTCTTATTTGTTCTCATTTAACAGGAGTTTCTCCTGTTGAGACTAACAGCTGCTGAAAAAGATCTTTAACTTGGTTTTTATTCCCCTTAATTGGTTAAAATCTGATTTTTGCTGCAGACAACCAGAGCGTTATTACATCTCTACATACAGACTTACAGAAATGATCAACGTTCGAAACTGACTGCAAACTAAAGATGTTCATGTTTATCTTAGACTCAGTAATATTCACACTTGAAGTGATTTTTTTAGTTTGTGTTGTGAATAACTGATGTCAGACATGTATAAACTGACACATCATCCATAGTTTTTATAATAATGCAAAAATATTCAATAAAATGGGAGCATCAGATTATTAAAAGAGATTAAACAGTTAAACCACACATTTGTATTCAGAATAGTATTAAAATGTAACTCAGACAGAAGACAAGTTTACTTGTTTTAGGTCCATACAGGAATTACATTACAAACAATATTAGAATAAAAAAACAACATGTCATAAAATGAAGAAACAATAAAACAGATAAAAAGCTAAACAATTATCAAGATTTGCTCATAAAACAGTCTTTAATTTTTATAAGGCAGCCGCGGTGAAGAAAATGTTTTGTCCTGATTTAAAGGAACCAACAGTTTCTGCACCTCTCAGGTTTTCAGGCAGTTTTTCCAGAAACTGAATCTTGCCTCACCTTGTTTAATTCTGGTTCTGGAAACACTGAGTGATCAGGTGTTTGTTGGATTATCCTTCATCTCCCTACGTCTCAAACATTTCTTTCATACAGGCTTAGTCTGTTTGCAAACATTTAGAAAATTTCAGCCCTCATTTGGTCAGATTTTCCTCACAACCAATCAGGTCTCGTTGTACGCGATCAGTAAACACGATCTTGATCCTCAGGCTTCCTGTAGATCTTTGGCTGATCCAAACATTCATTTTAACTTCAGTCCTTGGACCAGACCATGAGTAAAGAAAACTATCTCCAGCTGAGGAACGTATCTTAAAGTCTAAGAAACAGGAAAAAAACAGCAGAGACTCGAGAGACGCTGGGATGTCTTTCAGATTTTTCCTTTATTTAACCAAAGAAAACAACTGATTTCTTTGCACCAGACTGGTACTAGCAAACAGCATAAATATCCAGTTTTGATTCATTATACTGTGACCATGCAGAGATATAAAAAAAAAGTGTAGAGCTCCTTTAGACTGAATTGTGCATCTTTCACAGTCTAAAGCTTCACTCCTGGTTTTACAACATGCAAACTTTTTCAGAAGGATCAAAAGATGTAATAAAAAATATTTTTCTGTAGAGCTGGTCTGCTTATAAAAACCTGCATTAATATCAAGATAATTTCCTGATAAATTAATAAACCATTTCCTGTTTTAATTATAAAGTAGATCTGATGAAGGATCCTCGGGTCAAATGTCATCCTGTCCCTCCTTCTTTCGTCTGTTTGATGGTCCAACCAATAACTGCACAGCATCACTGTAAGCCCCGCCCCCTGCAGGATGATGTTTGGTTTGTAGAAATAAAGGAAACAGGCAAACAGACAAAAGTCCAAGTTACAACACACTGACACAAAAAGGTCAACAGCCACCGAAACACTGAGACAGAACCCTCACTGTTCAGTCAGAATTTCTCATGAAAGGCTCCAAACCAGCAGCTCGTCTGATGGAGATACATCAGACCGTCTGGCTGCTTGGAAGGAAAACATTCAAAACCTGAAAACTTCAACAGAAATTAAAAATGGAGCCAAAGCAGCTACTGCCTAAATATCCAAGAAACATTTGAGTTTTTCTTCTGAATGTCACAGACCAGGAACCTTATCTGAAGAGTTTGCATGAGGTTTATTTTGAAGGTCCAAATGCTACTTCAGAGCCTCTTGAAAACTCTCTATGGAGCAACCCTGATGGTTTAACATAAAAAAGCTGCTGAGTAATAAAAGAACCAGGAGCTCAGAAAATGCTGAGTCACTAGTTGTTAAGGTGATTTCCTTATTTCCTGGGGAGAAAGGGGAGTCCACAGCGTCACTCTTCATCAGACAGTCGCTTAAAACTTTCAGCCTTAAACAAACAGTCACTGAATGAACACTAAGTTTGATCCAAAAGATTACTGAACCATCAGCGTCAGAGCTCTCTAGAGGGATTGCTGAGTCAATGCAAGCAACTGTCCACTGTCTCTACATGCTCATCCAGGAGGAGTGGATGCTGCAAGTCACTGACTGGATTCAATCTGCTGGGTTTCCTTAGATAAGAGCTGAAGTTGAACTGAACTGAATAGTGGTCATACATGCACATTTCAGTATGTCTGTGGTCAAACAGAACCTTAAGGTCCAGTTTCTACAGAACCATTCGGAGCTGAAATCTACGGGGAGTGGGCATGTCTCTCTGGGCTGTGATTGGACAGAAAACTGTAGGTCCTAGAGCTGTGGGAGACACACCGGCTGGAAGGAGACAGAAACACGTACGACTGGATGGAGGTTCTGAATATTTCACCGGGTCAGAAACGTCATCACACTCTAAGCTGAACATTTTGTGGGAAAATCAGAAAAAATCCTCAAGCTTAAACTGTTATTGGTGGAAAAACTGAAAAAGCGATTAGAATGAGAACTGGGTCAAGTAAAGTCCTACTTCCTGTGGCCTGGTTAAACTTTGAATGGTGGTTCTGATGGTTGAGATACGGAGGTCCGTACAGGACTGGGTTTTATCATTGTTTCCTATATAGAATGGATTTCACAAAAACTGTACAATTTATTGGTAAAATCTGGATGAAAACAAGCTAATATGTAACAAACATTGAAACAAATCCTAATGAGATATTTGTGCAGGAGTTGATCTATCGTGGTCAAAGTGGAGTTATTGATCTCCTAGTTGTCTGTCTGGCCTTTAACTGCTCTGTGCACCAACATCTCACTTTATTCAGAAGAATGAGGCAGATTTATAGAGAATGATGACCTCGGAGATGAGCTCATGGTACACAGACCCCACTGATGAACGACAGTTTCTAATAATCACATAAATTCATTGATGATTCATAGGCAGGCAATCAGGAAGGTGGAGAGATGACTGGAAGCATCGTGATGATCAGGAACCACCAGAGAAGCTCATTTACACCCGAACAGACATTAACAAGACCTTTCTATCTTCTTCCAGACTGCTGCTCACCACTGATGGAGGCACAGTTCACACTGTTACCATGGAAACGCTGCATCCACCTGACTCTGCTGCTGGTTCAGCTGAGTTTACCTGAAGGTACCAACACTCACACCAATTCAGCCGGGGAGGTCCCAGACACACTGTGAGGTTTTCAAAGGCTCTGGCTAAGCCAAAAGCTCATCCACAGAAGTATTCACACCCCCTGGATTCTCTACATTTTGTGCCGTTCCAGCCACAGACTTTAGCAGGTTTGATCCGGACTTTATGTGTTAGATCAAAAGGAAAGAAAAATAATTCATGGCTTTTACATTGTGTTATAAACAGAAATCTGAAAATGATGTGCGCCTTTGGATTCACCGCCCTTTACTCTGATGTCCCTAAATTAAATCCAGTGAAGCCAATTTCCTTCAGAAGTTACTTAATTAAAAACGTCTGTCTGTGTTCTGTGTATTCTGAGTCTAACTGCAGAAGTTCTTTTTCTGGCCTTAGAGGTTTTTAGAGAATATTAGAGAACAACCAGCATCATGGACACCAAGGAACACATGGAAGCTGATCAGAGTTGATGGAAAAATGGATTGAGCTAAATCCAGGACTGTCCTGGAGGAAAACCTGTTCAACCTGAACACACAACCAGGGATACAAAGGATGGTTTAGTTTAAAACATAATTATGTGTTAGAATGGCCTAGTCAAGGTCCAGACCTAAATAAAGCCTAGAGACTGCGGCAAGGCATGAAAACCAACGTTCACAGATGTCCATCTAGTTTGAATGAGCTGTTTGGTAAAGAACAGAGCAAAGCCTTCAGCTTGTAGATGAACAAATCTGGTAGAGACAGACCTCAGAGGACCTGCAGCCAGAGGAGGTTCTACAAACTATTGACTCAGTGTTCTAAATCCAAATGCACACCATGTGAATGCTTTTACAAGGCTCTGCACCAGCATGTTACTTTGGGTCTGAGGCTGCATTGATGAAAGCTTTAGATTTATTTCCGGCATCTGGTTGAAACGGCAGTAAACATCCTTCAAAATAAAAACCCAGATTTTTCTTCTGAATGAGTTCTTCTTCACATCAGATTAATATCCAACATTCAGGATTTTATGATTTGTTTTGAGCCTAAATCAAACCTTCTCTCCTCAGTTGGAGCTTCCTGTCGGATCCTGAGGTGCAACTCTGAGTTTGTTGCTGCGACTGTTCACCTGAGCAGCAGCAGCAGCAGTGCAGCAGCTCTCAGCAGGGAGGAAGTGAACGCTGCATACTGCAGCGCCCTACGCTCCTACGGCATATGCACCAAGAGGATGGCGCGGCCGTGTCGAGGAGACCTCGCCTATCACTCTGCAGTCCAGGGTATCGAGGACCTGTTGATCCAGCACCACTGCCCCAGGGTGGGGCCCACAGCCCAGCCGTGGCCCTTGCCACAGGGCACAATGTCCGAAGACACCTGCCTCTATGAGAGGAACCAATTCAGCAGAGAGGGACAGATACCAGAGTACCTGTACTGCAGTGTGTTTGGAGACCCGCACATTCGAACATTCAACAATGACTTCCACACCTGTGCTGTGCAGGGGGCGTGGCCTCTCATAGACAATGACTACCTGTATGTCCAGGTCACCAGTACGCCAGCCAAGGGTGGGATGTACCCCACAGTTGTTACCAAGGTGAGCTAAAGTTCAGAATAAGAATCAGAATCAGCTTCATTTGCCAAGTTTGTGACACAAACAACGGATTTAACTTCAGTTCCATCTGCTTTCAATGAAGACATTTAAAATATAAATATATAAAAAGGAAATAAAAAATAAAAAGTTTCTTTGTAAATGTAAATTTGTACACATATACATATATAAAAATATATATGTATACATGTATACATACAGTTTACAGACAGAGAGAGAGAGTCTGTAGAAGAAACTGTCTGTGGCGGCTGGTTTTAGCTGATAGCGCTCTGTAGCGCCACCTGAAGGTCAAAGCTTAAACAGTTTGTGTGCAGGCTGTTGTGAACCGAAGCACGTTTCCACCAGCTTCAGGAACCAAGACTGCATCATCAGCAGCATGCTCTTTCCTTCCATGTTGTGTAAGGTGTAAGGAAAGTGTAGTAGTAGTAGATAGAGGAGCTTGATGACCTGCTCGCGTCTCTTCTGTGATTACAGATGTACCATTAATGCAATAAAAGAACATCCAAACACTACGGGTTATAGGGAAAAGGATAATGCGCTGCTATACCTGTCATTTCTCTCATCTCCAGCTTTGAACAGCACCACAGGTGATGTCACGGTTCGTGCAGAAAAATCAAGTATCCTGCGGTGCCCGGGTTGAACCATAGTAGGCGCTCTGGAGCCTCTTTGTTTAGGTGAAAACACGTTCAGAACAACGTTGGTGGAAAAGAGGTATCTGTGACAGCTGGTTTCTGCTAACAGCGCTCTGTAGCGCCACCTGAAGGTAAAAGTCTGAACAGTTTGTGACCAGGGTGTGTGGGATCTGCAGAGATTTTAGCAGCTCTTTTCCTGACCCTAGACCTGTATAAGTCCTGGATGGAGGGAAGGTCAGCCCTGATGATTCTCTCTGCAGACCTGATTGTTGGTTACAGTCTGGACCTGTCCTGTTTGGTGGATGATCCAAACCCCACTGAGATGGATGAAGACAGGACAGACTGGATGAAGGCAGTGTAGAAGACGACTAGCAGCTCCTGTGGAACGTTGGACTTCTTGAGTTTTTTCAGGAAGAACAATTTCTGCTGGACCTTCTTCTAAACATTGTCTATGTGTTAGGACCACCTCAGGTCCTGCGAAAGGGTGGTTCCTAGGAACCAGAAGTGATCCACAGCAGACACAGAGTCGTTAAGGATGGTGAGCGGAGGGAGTATGTGGAGTGTTCTCTTGAAGTACACAGTCATCACCACAGTGTTGAGCAGGCTAAGCTCCAGGTGGTTCTGGCCGCACCAGTGGACCATCCACCTCCTGTCTGTATGTCGTAATTGTCCTGGCTCAGACCAATAACCGTGGTGTTATCTGCAAACCTCAGAACTTTCACAGACAGGTCCGTTAAGGTGCAGTAATTAGTGTAGAGGGAGAAGAGAAGTGGGGAGAGGGGGGGGGGGTGTTTCTTGAATGCGATAAGATGCTCCACAGTCTTTCATGCTGCTGCCAGTTGTTCAGGAAGATGGTGATCTACTGAGAAGTGGAGACTCGAGCTGTGATGTCCTTTACAGTCTTCAACACCAGTCATTTGAAGGATTTCATGACCCTAGACATCAGGGTGACAGGCCTGTAGTCATTTAACCCTGTGATGGTGCATTTCTTGGGGACTAGATTGATGGTGGAGTAGTAGTAGGTTTGTAGTAATAGGAATCCTCACACAGCTCCAGAGACTTGTTGAAGATCTGAGTGAAGATGGAGACCAGTTAGTCAGTGCAGGCTCTCAGGTAGAAGGTGAAACACCATCGGGCCCTGAAACTTTCCTGGTCTTCTGTCCCTGAATGAGCCTATTTACATCTTCCACAGAGACCTTTAGTGCAGGCAGGGGGGCCAAGGACAGTGGTTGTCCATGGGGAGCTTCTGTGACATTTGGACGAGTTGGTGTGAACAGCTGCTTTTCAAACCTGCTGTAGAAGCTGTTAAGGTCGATTGCCAGGCAAGGATTCTGCTCACGGGTTCCTGTTGGCAGTGAAATTTTTCAGACAATTCCAAACTACAGCTAGGTTGTTTGGTGAGAAACTGTTTTTCAGCTTATTGTTGTAAGTCCTTTAACTGCCCTGATTTCCTTGGTCAGTTTGTTCCTGGCCTAATTATACCGGGCCCTGTCCCCCTGCTGGAAGCCTCTTACAGGAGTGGGGCCCCATCTTTCGAGTAATGTTGATTGTTCTGTTGATTAAACTTTATAATGAGTTTCATTTAAAGAAGATGCGACAGATCCAGTTGTTTTTCCCAGCGGAGTTGTCCTGCAAGCTTTAATTGTGTGTCTGCTCCACCACATCTGAAAAAAGCTAATCATTGCAAAGCCTGATTAGTCACCTTCACTACGAGGATCAGGCATTCATGGAATGAACAACACACCTAAACTTTTATGGTGCACCCAAAAAAATGCCAAAAATACCTGGAAACATTCTCCTGTTGATTTTCACTCATGTTTTGAGTTTCAGAAGCAACCAGCTATGTGCTGGTCACAGGTGTGACACATGGCAACTAATTGAATTGTGTGGATGGGTTCTGCAACTTTGCTGAGCATGTGTGCTCGAAGCATCACCGTGTTTGACCCCTCAGGGTAAGCCTTGTACAGCATAGTTGCTGAAGACCTGGTACTAGAATTGGCAGCATTATTTGGTGTCATCCCTGGTACCATACTAGGGCAAGCTGTGTTTGCATTTATTCAATATCCTTGATATGCCATCCTTTTTGTCTGCTAATTCGCAACTATACTGCACAAGTCATACATTTGGACAGTCTAGCTCAACAAAATGTTGAGTTAGAATGATAGAATTGTGGTTCTGACGGATCCAGTAAGGCATAGACACATCCTGCTTCGCCTTTAACCCACTAGCAGTAGCCTTAAAGGGCGAAGCCTATTTGAAATATAACGCTGGTTCCGTAGTGTAACCCCAAATTCTGAGTATAGGCACAGCCTTTTAAGCTCTGGGCCTCACTGGTTCCTGAATGGCTGAAGAAAAAGTGCTATTTTATAATCATTTATATGATTTATATAATATATCATTTGTAATCATTACAAGTTGTTTTTCATAGTAAATTAGCCAGCAACACATTTTGCTTTCATCAAAAACTAAAATAATTTTCCAAACCTTTTTTTGTGACTCTGGTTAAATTATCTCTGAAATTTCAGATCCCTCTTTCATCTAGGTTCTACACGATGAAAGGTACCAACACAGAATGAGGGGTTAAAGTTGACCCACCCCTGATCCACCTCAGAAGCAGGCGCTCACAGAACAGCCACAAGAAAGTCCTGGTCCATCTGACCTAAGAAATATGTTGATCAGCAGATTTTGATGCAGAGATCAATCTTGAAGATGAAAGTGTTCTTGAATTTAAAGCACTAAATTCATTTGGGCACCCTGCAAGAGAACTGCCAAGATTTGGGGAAATCCTTGATACATATCTTCAGGGCCATAGCCAGACTTTAAAAAATACTGAGGTCCCCCTGCACATCAGTTACAAAGAAGACCAAAACCTAACTAAAATGGAAGCATTTATTTAAAAAATAAGTGACTTGAATGTGACATGTATTTGTGTGTGTGTGTGAATCCATGAGGAGCGACATTGTCTGAGGCAACAGGGACTCAGGACACAACCATGATGATTCACTGAAATGATATGAAGAATTTTATATGAATGTTGATTGTTCACTCTGCACAAACACATTCAAAACACATTTCAGCCTGGATATTACTGTAATAACACATCTATCCGTGGTCAGTAGTAGTCTAGAGTAAATGTAATAAAGGCCAGTCAGTTTTTGTTTGTTTTGAACAACACGGGGACATGGGTCTCAGCAATGCATCCTGGCTGAAGCGGATGGACAGCAGCCGTCTGTTTAATCTCTTTTTATCGTCTGGAATAAATAAACAAAGGATCCGTGTTCATTTATAAAACCAGTAAAAAAAAATCAAACTTAAAAAAAGAAAAAAAAAAACGTCCTGTCTTAATTTAATGAATGGAAACATTAGTTCTTGAAATAGAAACAGTCTGTCACAGCTGCTCACAAAAAATGTGCCAACACAAATCAAACGTCGTCGTCAATGGGTGGGAACTATTCTAACTAAATCATACAGTGTTATGAGGACTGAAGACTAGTGAAATGTTATTTGGAAAAGAATGGAATAAAAGTGGAAGATTTTTAACATTTTTAACCGCTGTTTCACCGTCAGCTGCACTCTTCGTCTGGTCTTTACGTTTAGCGATAGGGTATGCAAAGCTGCACTCTTCTTTGTAGACAGTGAGTTTGGCTGCCTTACACAGTTGCAGTGCCTCCTACAGTAACCTGATGGAGCTACTCAGAGAACCACTTCGTTTGAAAGCATTGTTTTTGATTAATTTTTTTTATTACATACACAGCAGAAAAATACTGAAGTCTGGACCTCGGTGTCCTCAATGGTAGCTACGGCCATGCATATCTTAGCATAATGCTAGGATGAATCCTGTAAGTTCTTGGCCACACCCCTTTTGGTTCTACAACTCCAGCTGCATGGTCTGAAAGCAGATACACCCCAGATCAATTTGTATAAAGTGAAAGTGATCAGTCATGGAAGGTTATTGGTTCTGTATTCATAGCAGAACAATAATCGTAAAGAAGCTTTACTTAGTTCTTCTAATGACCCATTCACTTAAATCAGGTGTCTTCAAACAGGCAAACTGAGTCAAAAATATGCAGGACACCGGCCTCTGATGACCAAACTTGCCTAACCTTGAGTTAAAAGTATGAAGTGAACAAAGTTCCTCCTGGAGCTTGTGCTTTCAGTTATTTCTACCTGGTTTTACAATCAGTTTCGCCTTGTAGCACCAGAGGATTAAAACAAGATAGTGTCTCTTTTTTTAGCATTTTTCTAAAAGAAAAGGTGGTTTAGGTACTAACCTGTTAAGCCCGACTCGTTGTCTGTGGTGTCTTTAATTTTTTTTTTGTTTATTCACAAATAAATCAGACATAGTAACAGTTGCAATAGTGCTTCCACCCGAAAAATATTCTCTTATGTCTTACCTTTACACAAGTACCAAAGGTTTACATGTAGACCTTATAACTGTGGTGCAATACTTGATTTATTTCAGGTGTGTAATTTCAGGTGGAAATTGTTTCTAAAACCTTTAGGGCTTAACAGGCTAATAAGCTGGTTCCAGTCTACAATTGTGCCACCACATGCTTTTAAATCCCACATATTTGGACATAAACAGTGATTAGGCTGTGTTTTATTCATAACAGCCAGAACACCTTATCTTTTTTTCTGTTTCCCTTTCTCTGCTCCATCCTTTTCCTGCAATCATTTAAGCTGATCTTCATTAATAATCATAAAACATAATTCTCCATATTTTACTGTTGATTTTACACTATTTTTATCCACTCCGTTTATAAGAATTAACAGTGATATAATTAAAATCCCCAGTTAAAATTGCTTGGCCCATGCCCATCAGTGTCTCATCCCTGTTGTTCTGCCTCCGTTCAGATCACCATCATCTTGAAGAGCTGGCGTCAGTGTGCTGACCAGCAGCTCTACCAGGCGGAGCTGGATAACGTTCCTGCTGCGTTCGCTGACGGCTCGGTGTGGAGTGGCGAGCGCAGAGGTCACCGTGTCCTCATGGTGCGGACCGAGAATCCTGGCCAACACACAGAGATCCGAGCGGCTCACATCGGCACCCTGATGGTGGTGCGTCAGAGTGGCCGTTCACTCAGCTTGTCGATCCGCTCGCCCCGTGGCATCATTGAGGCCTTTGACCCGGACCATGACCTGCAGCTCTGCATGTGGGGCTGTCCTGCCTCCCAGAGGATAAACACACTCTGCCCCCCGGCACTAAACTCTTTGGCTGAAGCCGCCATCAGAGCAGAGGCTCACTGTTCTACTCTGCTTCCTACTCAAGACGTCTACTTTCACGCATGCGTTTTCGACCTGATCACCAGTGGAGACCTGAACTCCAGTACAGCTGCCGTCAACGCGCTGCAGGACGCCCGAAACATGATCAGCAACAGACAGGGCATCCACCTGCTTCCTGTCGCTGCTGCTGGACGAGGGCGACTGCAACTCCTGCTGCTGCTCAGCATTCTGGGAATTCTGGGCGGGGCCTGATTGGACCTGGATCTTTCATCAAACATAACCTGCAGCTAAGCTCAGACAGATATGACCATCCTCACTGATCAAGCCGTCATTTATCTTCTCAGTTACCCCTTCAAAAACTGCAGAAGAACAGTTCTTCTCAACCCTGGCTCAGCTGCTGCACATTAAACTGATTTTCAAGACAGTTTTTCTTTAATGAATAGTCCTGAAAACAATACATGTATTTCTGTTGCATCAGTGAAACGTCACATTAGTCTGAGTCCCTCATGCAGGACATCATCACTTATGTCTGCATTGAGAAAAGAGAGCAGCTACGAAAAATCTGTCCAGTTGTGGTTCTGAGTTCTGCTGCTGCTCCAGTCGAACACCAAGCTGTCCAACCGTCGCCCAAAGCAAAACTTTAAGGAAAACTGTGAAGCTGCTGCTGATGAATATGAAATGCTGTAAATTAATTTGGATCAAAAAGGAAATTTTCTTATCAAACGTTTAAATGTTGGAGTGAAAGATGTAACTTAGCATCTAATCTCAAAAGAAACATGAAAATAATCTAAAATATGAAAACAAATAACTTCCTTTGCTAGGTTATGTTTGGTACATGAGAGAAATCATTAAATGCTACCTGTAGAAACTGCAAAGTGGAAAAGCTGTATGTGAAATATAAAATGTTAAAAAATCATACATGGTCATTTTCACCCTGAAACCTCCAGTAGTTTCCTTCAGTTTTAGCTGGAATAGACAGAGCCATGGAAAAGACTAAGAACCCCATGATCCAGCACCTTGTATGACCCTTCTCCAGCAGCTCGGAGAACCTCCTCCAGCAGCTCGGAGAACCTCCTCCAGCAGCTTGTTGAACCTCCTCTAGCAGCTCGTTTTGATCCTGGTTATTAAACAATGCAGTCAAGTTCAGTTTATTATTCAAATGAGTTAAACATTTTCTGTCTAAGGAAACTCAGGCAAGCATGAGCGACAGTGGATAGACGACTGCATCAGGTTGTTAACTTTGTAGCAATCCTTCATACTGGGCCTGGATGTGGCAATAGTGGTGAGGAAAACTCCCCTTAAACAGAAAAATCCTCCAACAGAACCAGAACCAGGCTCAGTGTTAGAGTTTTCCCATCGAAAGAGCTCTTGTTCTTGAACCTGTTCAGTTCGGGTGCCTTCGAACTGTTCTGTTGAGCACTGACACGTTTTGCACCAGTTTTGGGAACCTGAGTCATCATCAGCTAGGTAGTGGGACAGCAGAGCTTCCTGAGCAGCTCAATTTTCCCTCCAAGGACAGAAAGAGAGCATCCAAAAACTACAGTTAGTACGGAAAACAAACAGCAACTCCGTGCAAGAACAACGGTATGTACAATGTTTCCATCTGCATATGTTCAGCATCCGCGGGTGAAACAGAAACCAGTAGTTATACAGTGAGTGTTTAACATATAAATAATGTTTATACGGTACCTTCTTTGCCTTTGGCGCCGTAGTTGTTGCTTCTTTTGGCTGAATTTTCAATCCACCCACTGGTATTCTGCGGTGCCCGAGTTGAACCACAGTACGCTCTCGGGAACCTCTGTTCGTCAGTGGAAACACGCACCACCGGTTCAGAAACACGTTGCAGAACCTGAACGGGCCCCCGAACCACGTTGATGGAAAAGGGGTATGTAATCGCTATCTGCAATGACCGACTGGGGATTTCAGAAGACAGAGCATACACGCAAAAACACAGAAACATGGATCCAGGAGTACTTTCTGTGTTAAAGAAAAAGTAAAGGTTATGGACCTCAGTTATACACACCCTCCATTTCTGCTACCTGTATGACCCCCTCTCTTTTCCAATGGTTATGGTCAATCTGACAGAGAGAGGTATCCCAATCGTTGTGGTTTTTAGTATAACAATGACCATCAGTGGGCTCTAGATGGACAAACTGTCTACTTTTAAGGCTAGGCTTAAAACTTTCCTTTTTGATAAAGCTTATAGTTAGACTGGCTTAGGTTATCCTGAGCTATCTCTGTAGTTATGCTGCTATAGGCTTAGGCTGCTGGAGGACATAATGACCACTTTCACCCTCTTTGTTATATTCTCACACTACTCTTCAATTTTGCATTATTTGCTGTTATTTCAGCTTTTAACTTTGTTCTCTCTCTTTTCTCTTCCTAGAAGCTACACCTGGCCTGACTCTGTGTCTACCTGTAACACCTTTCTGGAGAGGGGCATCGTCCGAGCTTCTGCTGGCAACAACTTAATGCTCACCCTCTACCGATGATCCACTTGGCCCTGTCTTTCAGTGTTTAACCCTTTCTCTCTCCTAGACATAGCTACTGACTGCGCTTCTACTGTAACTAATTCTATGTGCTCTCTTCAGACTCTAACCTTGAAAACTGGCTCAGAGTTTATCTGTTCCTTCTTTCTAGGTGAAACGACTAAAGGAGCTACATCCATTAACATTTACTTTTCCTTCCCATAGAAAGGACTCCTGGATCAGTGCTTCTTTGTTCTCTTTGTGTCTCTGCTCTGTTCTCTCTAACCCCCAGTCGGTCGTGGCAGATGGCCGGTCACTCTGAGCCTGGTTCTGGTTCTGCTGGAGGTTTCTTCCTGTTAAAAGGAAGTTTTTCCTCTCCACTGTCGCTACATGCATGCTCAGTATGAGGGATTGCTGCAAAGTCAACGCCAGTGACTGTCCACTGTCTCTACATGCTCATCCAGGAGGAGTGAATGCTGCAAGTCACTGACTGGATGCAATCTGCTGGGTTTCCTTAGATAGAAAAACTTTTTATCCAATTTGAATAAATAACAGAATCTGACTGCACTGTTCAATGATTAGGATTAATTGGAATGTATGAACCTGACTTTTGTGAAGTGCCTTGAGACGACATGTGTTGTGAATTGGCGCTATATAAATAAAATTAAATTGAATTGAATAAAATTGAATTAAAGAATGTATGGCAAGAGTAGCTCCATTAATGGCTTCATCTAGTAGAGAAACAGAGCCAAGCAGATAAACTCTCTGGCAGGAGGAAACTCTAAAGGATAAAACACACTGTTGTCAGCAGCAATAACTCCCACAGTTGCTTTGTCTTTGAGAGACAGGGTTAAACACTGAAAGACAGGGCCAAGTGGATCATCTGTAGAAGGTGAGCATTAAGTTGTTGGCAGCACCAGCTCAGCCGATGCCTCCCTCCAGGAAGGTGCCACAGCTAAACACAGAGCCAGGTCTGGTGTAGCTTCTAGGAAGAGGAAAGTACAGAGAGAACAAGATGTTCCACCTTAACAAGTTCATGTCAGCGATCACTTCAGATAATGTATAATTGGAGAGTAGCGTGAGAAAGTAGCAAAGAGGGTGAAAGTGGTCATTATGTCCTCCAGCAGCCTAAGCCTATAGCAGCATAACTACAGAGATAGCTCAGGATAACCTAAGCCACTCTAACTATAAGCTTTATCAAAAAGGAAAGTTTTAAGCCTAGTCGGGAAGATTGGCAGAGATGTCTGAGATGTTTTCCTCTAGGAACATTTTTTATTTCTATAGAATGATGGATTTCAGATATTTTGGACCTTTTCCAGGTTGATGGGCAGCAACAGTTGCTTCTTTGAGGTCATTGCTGATGTTTTTCTTGGCATTGTGTTATCATTGTGTTATGCTGCAGAGCATAAAGGTGACAAAGATCCAGTTTTTACAGAGGTTCTCACACTGATGATGATCAGGTAATCAATCCATTTGACCAGCAGCACCTGGCTGATACTGGACCTCTTTCTCTCTGTGGAAGTGCTGTGAGTGATTTCCATCATTTAAAAAAAGTTGACTTTTTCCAGCAAGAGAACTCACAACGATTGACTTGAACAGGTTATGTTTGGTCTAAGCCCCACCCACCAACCACTCAGGTGTTGCCATCTTCCTCCAGGTGATATGAGTGTTCCTGAAGCAATCATTTCCAGTAATATTGTACAAAAGGATCGAGCTGTGTATGGAATTTCCCAATGAGAGAAAACTGCAGCTGAATGATGTGTGTGTGTGTGCGTTCATAAACCATACATTTGATGTTATGATGCACACAGTTAGGTTTCTGCTGGCCATAAGTGCATTTGTTGAATTGTCTGGAGTTCTGGTTCCACTTCTGTTTATATGAAGTTTTGCATATGTGGTGGTTCGCCAGCATAAAGGATTTTATTCCTAGCTCGTTTCTAGCCGATAAATTGCTGTTATCGTGTTGCTGCTTCTGTATCCCTTGTAGTAGCAGATGAAGAGTTAGACAGTGGCTTTGCTGTAAAGCTGTAATGAGAATGTCTGACTTTAAGTTTAAACAACCAGTTTAAGTGATATGTCAGCGTGTTTTCTGTATAGAGTTTTTAACTACAGCTTGACTGTATCTTTATGTTCGTGATGTACTCTGGTTCTAATCAGTTTGTATTATTCTGCTTCGTTTACAGAAACCACACACACACACACACACACCCTTGCATTCATGTTTTGGAAATTCTTGATTTCAATAAAAAGAGCAAACGTCATTCAAGGACTCTGCCTATTTTGTTCTACAATCATCTGAATAACAAAGTGTTCTGATCGGACACCCTGAATCGATTGCTGCCAGCCCAGATCCGTACATTAAACTTAGTAACAAATATGTTTTCTGTAATCTGCTGCCATTAATCCATTAAGTCCCACTGAGAGTTGAGCAGCAGGTAAATGATTAAATGAATCAGTCAGACATGTAGGAGCCGAGACCTTCGACCTCCCACCTCTCTGACACTGGTGGGAGTGGAGGGAGGGATTTTCAGCTGAATCATAAATCATAGAAACATGATGATGAACAAATTTCACATATCATTCCTTTTTGTGTCTTTCTAGTTTTTAAACCATCTTTTGTCATTTTGTGCCACTTTGTGGCTCATTCTGTGTTTTTATGGGTATTTGCTCTCCTATTTATCACATCTTTAACTGTCATTATTCACTTCAGATCTCTGCGCTGATGTGTCTCTAAGTTTCTGTTTTGTTTCTGGTGGTTTTGTTAATGTTTGACTGTATTGGTACATGTATTCATACTGAAAAAATGCGGTACAGCCCTGTCGGTCCTATACACACATGTTCCAAACTAATACAACATTATTGTCTACCTGAACTCTGGCAGAATGTTTATGTGCAGAACTAAGTGGCCAATGCTACGTTCTGAGGCTACTTTAAAAAGTGACAGACTTAACAGAGAGGACTCCCAGCTGTCACTGAACTTTGCTGTTTGGGAACATGAAGGTCTCTCATGCAGCTACTGTGAAGAAAGAACGGTGGACCGAGCCAGAACCTTTTGTCGTTCACATTTTTCAGCAGCAATAGGGTGCATAGAAGCTCTGCACTGAACTGAATGACTCACCTGAAACAACATCAAGCTGAATGGAAACATCACTGGTTCTGGAGAAAAGTCCGCTGAGATCCAAATCCAGCTCCCTGCCGCATTCAACCGGTCCAAAACACACTGCACAGAACAAGATGCAACAACACACTGATACCATCCTGACCAGTGGTGCATTCTTGTAAATCTGGTAAACTGGAATATCTAATTACAAAACAAGTCCAAAGTGATTTAAACCTTTTTTATTCTCATGTGGCACAATTCCTCAGTTTGATTGTTGCATAATCCGTCCATCAGTCCGTCTGTCCATCCATGTAGTGCTATAATGGCCACTTTTTATCTGTTTATCTTTATTAAAACAAGCCAAAAAGGTACCAAACCGTGACCTTTGTGTACTGTTACACTCCTAGAATTAACCCTTTTTTTTACGTCTCCATTTTTATCTGCTTATAGAACCTGCTGCCAACTGCAGGCTGCTGGCCTCCAGCAGGACAAGCTGTGAAACACTTCAACAGACATAGAGCCAAACTGCAACTTATGGAAAGCCAGTCCTCGATCTTCCAGGGAAAGTGGGGAGAGGAATGGGATGACGCAGCATTCCTGTTGCAGGAAACATTTCAGCTCGTGCAGCAAGAGGAAACTATTCCCCTGCAGCTACCCCCCTGGTTACATCATCACTACATAGCAGCAGCCTCCTCTGATGGAGAGCGAAGAAATGAAAGAGATGCGTGCCCCAATCAGTTAATCGATGTATTTGATCAGCAACATCTGGCTGGAAGATGGATCCTCTTCCTCATTGCTTCTGGGTTTGATTTTAGACACTATGAACAATAAAGTAGAAGAAAGAGTGTGAAAACTGATTGCCAGGGTTCAGTTTTACATCCAGCCGCTGTGTTTGTTGCTCACTGAGACGAGCTCTTAGTGACTCAGAGTTAAACAGAAATCTGTATCAGATGGAGACTGATGGATTTACTCCTGATGGCAATGATTTCCGGGTTGAGTGTTTCCTCTCAGATCAGAAACATTCAGACACGTTTTTACATGAAAAAATCCTGCGTCTCCTGGTCCGAGGTCAGCATGCAAAATGTAGCCAAAAACACGAGCATATAAAACAACCCCTAACAGGGAACCCTGGATGCTGAAGACTGTTTGCTGATGATGTAAACCATCTAGTGGGGCATTCAAGTTCATGTTCTAGCATGAAAAGTGACTCAACTTGATTTAGATTAAGAGAATAATTCAATAAAATTCCAAATGTTGTGTTTTTATAACCATCTGCTGACATACTGAACATGGAGCGACTCAGAGACAGTGATCAAACTTTCTCTGAAATCCGAAGGATAAAGATGTGGATTCCTGCCTCCCATCATGTGAGGAAACATGCAGGAAACTTCCTAACTCTGATGTCAAAGCTTCTGAGAAGATGGTGGGCGGCTTCCGAAGAAGGACTGCCGATCCAGGATGGATGGAGGATAAATATCGGCATCAGCAGAAGGGATGTTCTACATCAGCACCAGGATCAGAACCAGAGATAAACCTGAGGTCTGCATCATCTCAGCTGCTTCAGCTTCCATCAGAAGAAAAAAGTCAGTATTTGTTCAGTTTTTCTTCTTCAGCTTTAGAACCAATTTCATATCTTGCCTTAAGCAGATTTATTTGAAAATGTTCTGGTTTGTTGTAGAAACTCTGATTCTGAATCGGAAATGTTTAGTTCAGAGTTTAACATCCTAAAACCTGGAGAGGAGATCGGAGGAAAATCTAAGCTTTTTATTTTAGTTTTATTATTACTGTAGCTTACAGACGCAGTTTAATGAGTTAGAATATTATCAAAAATATCATTTCTTTCAGTATTTTAATTTATCAAGTGAAGCTTGAACGTTAAACCGATTATTTTTCACAGAGTGATACAATTCAGCTGTTTATTTTGATTATTATGGCTTACAGCTAACAAATAACCAGAGTTCAGTTTCTCAGAGGTTTAGTAATACATCAGACCAATAAAAAGGATTTTTCCTGCAGAAATGCTAAGTTCTGATTATTTTCTGTCCGACAAAATTATGGGGATACTGCTGGTCTGACAGATGTCCAGCAGACTCCCGCTGACTCCCTCCACAAGGACTGTAAGCCACAAATGGTGATTACTAAAGAAGAGCATCCAAGCAGTTTAATTTAAAGTTTAGTGGAAGGAAAAGGTGCTTCAGTAAAGTTGCCCAATCAGCAAGAATAACTGAAGCCTTGAGAGCAAAAACCTGTTCAAGAGTTTGGAGGAGATTAACAAGGAGTGGACTTCAGCTTCCACACACACACAGATCCAGAACATGAGCAACAACTGTCACATCTCTTGTGTTAAACCACTCCTGAACCAGAGACAACATCAGTACCATTCTACCTGGGTTAAGGAGAAAAAGAACCGGACTGTTGATTAGTGGAAAGTAAAATTTTCATTTCATTTGGACATCAAGGTCCCACAGTCTGGAGGAAGTGTGGAGAGGAACAGAATCCACATTGCTTGAAGTCTAGGATTAGGTTTCTACATTTAGAGATTATTTCGGAGCCTTTCATCTGCTGGTTCTGTTCCACTGGGTTTTCTGAAGTCTAAAGTCAATGCAGCCATCTACCAGGACATTTTAGAGCGCTTCATGCTTCCTTCGGCTGACGAGCTGTATGGAGATGCTGATTTTATTTTCCAGCAGGACTTGGTACTTACCCACACTGCCAAATGTACCAAAAGCTGGTCCAATGACCATGGTGTTATTGGTAAATGGACTGAACTTATATAGCACCTTTCCGGTCTTACTGACCACTCAAAGCGCATTACACTTGAGCCACATTCACCCAGACGCACTCATTCATTCACCGATATGCAGATCGGTAGGGAATTTGAGGTTAAGTGCCTTGCATAGGGGCACATCGACATGTGGCAGTAGGAAGCTGGAAATGATCCCACAACTTTTGGATTGCACCACTCTTCTCACTGAGCCACAGTCGCCTCCTCCAATTAATGTACTTGATTGGCCAGTAAACAGGCCTGACCAGAACCCCATAGGGAATCTATGGAGTTCTGTCCAGAAGAAGATGAGAGACACCAGAACCAACAATGCAGATGACCAGAAGCCAGCTATCAAAGCAACCTGGACTTCCTGAACACCTCAGCAGAACCACAGGCTGATCTCCTCCTTCCACGCCACATTGATGCAGTAATTCATGCAAAAGGAGCCCAGACAAGTATTGATAGCAGATACTGTACAGAAGATCGATAAACTGTTCAATATCTAAAAGATTTCATCATCCAGGTAGAAGCGGAAGAAATGTTTTTCCATCCTGGTCCTGCTGACAGCTCAGACTTACATTTTTAGCTTAAATCTCTGGCAGCAGAGACTAAATCTATTCTGATCTGTTCTGTAGTTGGCCATGTAATTACGCTTATGGGAACCGTGTTTGGTTCCAGTGAAAAATACTCAAATGAGGAATGTTAAACTTACTGTAAGTTCAGATTGTCATGAGTCACTCCACTATTGCCATGTGGCCATAGATTAATCTGCTGTCTCACAGACACATCTGGTTTTAATCTTCTGCAGTTTCAGCGCAGCCGGGTTAGAAAAACAGACGATGTTTTTAAATAAACCACGAGTCTGAGAAATGAGAACTTTCATTAAATGAGTCACTTCAGGCTATTTTCAAAATGTTAGTCAGAAATGATTTCTTCACATTCACCTATTTAAACTCGAAACACAATGTGAATTTCATATTTTGTCAAAGGAAAACCTCTCATGGACCAGGCTGTTGAAGGCTGAATCCATATAGGAAGCTCTGTGTTTGAACCTGATTATTAACATTATTAGTGGATCTCAGTAAATTTAGACATCTCCTTCATTTGGAAGGTAGCCTCAGTTCTCAGCAAATTTTTCTTTCATGTCCTCAAAATGTTCTTCTGCATCCTCTCAACACTGAATTCATCAGCATCACCTTCCCACGGTGATCCTACCACCTCCACTCATGATCAGAACACGTCCCAGCCCGGGGCCCCGAAAAGGGGGTTTCCCTCCCCCACAAAACAAGGCTACCACTCCTAACACTAAGGCCAAGATGTTTCTGTGCCGGGTTCAAAATTTTTTGTTTTGGGGGAAATCATCAGTGCTTTAAGCAGCTTAATAGCAGCATACGAGGATGAAAGTGGAGGTTTTTAAGGGACTGAAGTTTGGAAAAAATAATCCCCAAAGTTTAAAAAAAGGTTTGAACCTTTTGGGGTAAGGGGGGAGTGGGGTCCCGCAGCTGTCGCCCCTCTGGGGCTTTGGCCCCCCCTCCTTCCCGGGTCGAATGGAGGAAGGGGTGGGTATTTTCCTTTTAATTTTATTTTCGGAAACTCTGCTTTCAAATTGCACCTTGAATACTCACAACTTCCTTTGGTCTCTCAGCAACCAGCACAGCCTGGCCTCAACACAATTTCAGGTTTCTTTCCAGCTTCTCTCCCGGTGCATACTGATTTCTATGTGCAAGGAGCCTCAGCCTGGCGGAGCATTTATTCCAACACTTCCACTGCATTCTAGTGGATTTTCCACTGCAGCTGCTTGGTGGGAACGTTGTGGTTGCAGACAGAGTAGCAGCGGGATGAAATCAGTTTTTAGAGCAACTAACATGGTCTTTGAAATGTTTTCATTTTCGTTTTTCCTATTCCCATCCTTTATCATGACAAGGGGTTGGGAAACAGTCCCTCCGGGGTTTCCAGCAAAAAACAAAAACCTTTTTTTTTAAAAATCTTTTTGCCCGTTTAATTGTGGGTTCCTTTGCTTCCTGTTCTTGGGCTTGTGGGCGGAGCTTGTAACAGTCCAAGCTCTGCCAATGAATGCTGAAATGAGAAGCATCGCTGAGGACCTTTTGAAGGTGCTGTACAGCTACAGCAGCGAGCTCAAAAAAACGGTGAGGCTCTGCAGGGGCCGTTTTTTGGGTTCCCTACTAACATCCCTAATTATCATTTCCCAAAAGGGTTTTTTATTTTTTTTAAAGGGAAAATTTTTTGTCCCCCGGGAGAAAATTCCCCGAAAGGCCCCCCATCAAACTAAAATGGGGAACGGACGGGTGTTTCCCTGGAAAAGGTAAAAACCCGGGTGCAAATCCTTAGAGGGGGTTTAATTCTCCTAGTTTCCAAAATTTTAGGCCAAATCAAGTGTTTTTTCATTCATTTTTTTGCCAGGGTTGAAATAGTTTTTTAAATTGGGAAATGTTTTCATTACTAAACCTTTTTAAAAAATGACGTCAGGGCTGGTAAACCCAAAGTTTTTTTGAAGGCAGGGGTCCAAACAAAGAACCCCCCACAGTAAAACCTCACCCCAAAAATCCCTTTTTTCTTGGTTTTTTAAGTATGATCACTTTGGGTAAGAAAGGTTTTTTTTGTTTATCCCTTGATTTTTGGCGTTTCCTTTTTTGGTTTTTTACTTCCCTCACAACCAAATTTTTTCCACCGGGGGGGGGAAAGTTGATTTAGGGGGTTTGGTTTGTTTTTTTTTTGTTTTTTTGGGTCACAAAGATTGTTTGCAACCCCCACCACCCCACCTCACCTCCCACCCCATCCTAAAACCTCTCTTTCTTAGTTTTGATTTTCTAGCACCAAAACAATTTGTTGGGTAGAAACTCAAACAATTCAAGATAAACTGATGAGAAAAAATTGTTAAACCAGAAAAGTCTCAGGATTCATGTCCTCTACAGGCTGAGGGGATTTTTGTTAGTTTGGTAGATGTGGCTCACCACCCAGGGCACCAGTCTGCTATAGGGGTGGCACAAACACAAAAAAGTAATCAGTTGTGTCACTGAGTTTCTGTTGGTAGTTCGCATGTCCAGCAAACTGCTGAAGTTGGTCTCGGATTTATCACTAATGAGTTTACAAGGAACCTGAGATGGATTTTATCCTCTTTAGTTTAATTCTAAAGTACTTGCTAGATGAAGGCACACTGATGACAGATTCTCTTAAATATACGAGAGATGCTATAATATACTTCTTTATATACCCACTGGCAACAGCCGGTTCGTTAGACATAGTTTGCTAATCCAGGACTGGCAACCCTATTGCCTTCAGAAAAGCTTTAATCCTTCAGGGCACAGCTTCAGCAAGGTGTCAGAAACATTACTCAGAGTTTCTGGTCCATTTCAACACACTAGCATTACGCAGTTGTTGCAGATTTGTCCTGCAAGATGGTTAACTGTGCTCATGAAGGGATGGACACCCACAAGCCTGGACCAGTGACACAAGGCAGGATGGACCCATGCTTTTATGTTGTTTACACCACATTCTGACTCAACCATCTGAATGTTGCAGCTGACGATGAGACTCATCGGACCAGGCAGCATGTTTCCAATCTGTTATTGTCCAGTTTTGGTGAGTCTGTGGGAAGTGTGACCTTAGTTTCCTGGGCTTAGCTGACAGGAGTGGTACCTGGTGTGGTTTCCTGTAGAACATCTGCTTCAAGGTTTCACAGGCTGTGCATTCAGAGGTGGTGCTTTGCAGACCATGGTTAGAACCAATGGTTATTGTAGCTACTGTTGCCTTTCTATTACCTGAAACCAGTCAGCCCATTCTCCTCTGACCTCTGACAGCAAGGACGTGTCACCCTCATCTGTTCACTGGGTATTTTGATCTTTAGGCTGTTGGTTATCAGCAGCCTGTCACAAAGACACTGTTTGTTTCCATGAATTCCCCTAAAAGGATTTTAATTGTAACATGGTGATTCCCAAAGAGCTATTAGGTGAAAAACCTTTGGAGAACCTGGAGAACTGTGGGATGATCCAGTGTTGTGTGGAATGTTCTGCCATTATCTAAGTTTATGTTAATTTTCTAATTAAACATGTTTTCATCGCAGACGTCCATGATGGCCGACAGGCTCCTTCAGAAGCAAACCTGCGCAGAGAAACTCCAACCTTTTTCTCCAGATGTCGACATCTGTCCAGTGATAACTCTGAACCAAGACCTGCTGCAACACCTGGTGAGTCGCTGCGTTCTGATTGGAGGAGAAACGATACAAAACATGCAGACCAATAACAGAAAACAGAAGAAGAAATAAACAGGAAATAACAGAGAACAAAATAAAGGAAGTGAAGAAGAAGAATAAAGATAAATGGAAAAATTAGCAGGGAACAGAAAAACGATTCGCAGACTAAAGAAAGGAGGATTCAGTACCAACATGTCACTGAGATCAAATTAAAATTGCAAAAAGGAAACAATGGAAGAAATAAAGTGCATCTTTCTTTTATAGTTTTTAGCAGGTTTAAACATCAATAAGAAAAAAAAGGACAGAGTCACCATTGAGTTGCACTGTTTGAAAACAGACTCCAGGCCTTTTCCTGCCCCAGATAAACTTTGAAATCATCCTGTTGCATTTGGAGGACGGTTTACTGGTTAGTTCTACAGAGACTGAAAAAGGAAGTCTTGAAAGTATAATCATCTTAATGATATCGATTCAGCTATACATATTCATGGGTAGAAATGACCAACGCTTTAGATCATTCAGCTGGAATGTAATCATAAGTCTTTAGGTAGCGTAACTTCAAGGTCTTTGATATTAGTATTCAACGGAAAGTGGCTCTTTATACAAATCATTTCTTTAGGTACAAATTTAAAAGTGAGGGGCTGAGTTTTGTCTAAGTTTATTTTAAAACCTGAGTATGAACCAAATGTTTTAAGCAATGAGAGAAAGTTTGGTAATGTTCAGTTTCTAACAAAAAAAAAACTTTATAATTTCACAACTTGTCTAATTGATTGATTGACTGGTTTCAGAATGAATCTGGACCGGACTCTTCAGATTGTCCAACCTCATTCTTCAACAGTCCCCTGACACCAAATTTCAACTTTCTGAGGAAATCCATGCAGTGTATTGACTGTTGGATCCAGCAGGTGGCAGCACTGCTAACATAACACACGTTTGTGGGTACCATCAATTCTCTCTTCCTCAATCATCTGCGGATCTTCTTCATTTGCTGCATGATGGGGCAGAACCCTCAGAGAGACGATAGTTTATTGTTTTCAGCTCAAAGCGGTTCTTCAGGGTTCTCTAGGTCAGCTGGACTGATCAACGTTCTCCCAAACAGGAATTCCTTTAATTCAGTCAGGTGTAAGCTTAGAAGATTTTAGTTTTGATTCAAAAAGATTCTACCTTGCTATATTTATTTTTTTCTGATTACACTCACAAAGGCTTAACTATATAAATTATTTTATAATGCAATATTTTTTCTGCTTTCTAGATAAAAACTGGTTTCCATTTGTAACTGTTGACATGTCCACAAAACTTTGTTATTTCATGTTTCATCCTTCTTTTACACAATTACCTTTTTATTTAACTTTACTTTGAAATTGTTTTGAATTGTTTGACCTTTCTGTACAAACTCTGTACAGGCACTGTTGAGTTTGGAAAAATCAGGTCTGAGGACCAACCTAGCTATTGTAGTAGTTCATTTATATATTTAATAAAAATGTTGATAAGACAAACAAGACAAGTTTCTGGGTGTCTCTTTATCACGTTTAATCAGACGAGCTGATTTTGAATAGGTGTGTTTTTCTTTCATCTAAACCTTGTTTCAGATTAAACTCTTTGACTTGTTTTATTGTGTCCTCGGCATTATAAACCTGCTGTGTTTTTAGTTTATTCCTGACCTCTTTCAATTATTTGCACTTCAGCTTGCTGATAAACCATCTAGTGACAGAAGAAAAGGTCTTCTCCTCAAACTGAGTTCATGAATCTCAGCTGGAAGAATGTTGTATATCTCCCTTTGGGTCGGAGGTCAGTCTCTGCCTCCAGTGATGGAGCTGAAGTTCAATAGCAACCCAACACACTCGCCCTGTCTCACTGCTTCCCTGCTCAGACCACTCATATTCTGCAGTGATGTGTACTTGCTGTCACTGAACCTTTCAGCAGCCAGTGGAACCTCCTTCAGAAGCTCGTAGAACCTCCTCCAGCAGCAGTAAATCAGGTTTACTGTATGATTTTGTCAGTTCTCACATCATTGTGGAGCGATTCTGGTCCACTCGTCTGTCCATCATGGCTTTAGTTTATTGAGGTTCCTCCACAGCTCTCTGAAGGTCCCATCACAGCATTTTAATCAGGCTGAGGTCTGGATTTTGATTGGGCCATTTCAGCACCTTGATTATTTTCTTTTTCAGCTGATCTACTGTGTTTGGTTGTCTCCAAACATGATGCTGAGCATTATGACCAAACATCTCTACTTTGGTCTCGTCGGGTCCAAGGGACGCAGATGCAGCTTTGCAAACCTAAGACACGCTGCAGATGTTTGAGTCTCTTCTCTCTTTTTGTAGAGAAGAGAATTTTTCCAGCAACCCTTCAAAGCAAACATACTTGTTCAAGCTTTTTCTCGTTGTCCTTTTGTGAACTTTAACCTTTAACCTGCTAATTGAGGCTTGTGGATTTTTAACATGATTTGCAATAAGAAAGCAGAACAGAATAAAAAACACTGACAATTTTAATCAAAAATACCGATTTGACATTTTAAGCTTAAGTTTACAGCATGTTCAGTTTGAGGGTGTTTAGTAATGTTGAACAGCCTCCTGGTAACCCTGGTTCTGGTCCTGGTAGTCCTGGTAGCAATAGACTGGATCCTGGTACCCCTGGGCTTGGTTCTGGTTGTAGTGGTCATAAGCCATGTTGTTGGTGTCTACAGCAGTCATGTAGTTTGGGTCTTCATCTGGATTGTGGAAGGCGTAGTTTTGCTCTCCGCTGTCCAGGTCGTTGTCGGGGGAGGAGTCTAGGTGGGCTACCTGCTTGTTTTTTTCTCCGAACATGCGGAACAGAAGCGCAGCGATGGAAAGTTCAACCATCTGCAAAGAAAAAGGCACAATGTTCACGGCTGATGAATGCAAGGGGCTGTAAGCGCCCCCATTAGGCCGTCAATGTAATTACAACAGAAATCCAACTTCAGTCGTTCAGGCTCATTCTTTAAAACCTTCAGACAATTATTCTTACCTGGAGTAAAATGAGGATTGCGCCCATGGCAACAATTGTCAGGATGTTCTCCTGCAGCCAACCACTGATCTTCTGACTGCAGCTCTACCACATCAAACACACAAGGTTCAATAAACCAGCAAATTAACCTGGCTAATTAATCTAAATTAATCAATATTTCTCCTGGTCATCCTGGCAAACGTTTAAGTTTAAAGTTATCTAAAAACATAACCTAAAACCTTACTCAGCGAACAGTTTTAAATCTCCTTACTTTCCTTTTTAGTGCAGGATTAATGTGTTTTTGTTCAGTTTAAAAGAAAACATAATTTTGATTCTAAGTGTAGATCCAGATTTCTGCATACAAATATGGTGTTGTTGGTATTCAGCAGTTAGTTTGAGGCTCATCTGTTGTACCTGATTAAAACTTTTAATTCCTTGGTCAATCCTCAGCTCAGTGAAGCTGCTGTTCTCCGAGCACCAAGACGAGTTAAAGACAGGCTGAAAGGACTCAAAACAGGAACATGGCAGCACATCGGGACTCGTCAGGTTCAGAGTTTGAATGAAGGAGTTCTTGAGCCAGTCAGCAGGGCCGGTTCTACCACAGCACTTTGACTGTGAGCCAGAATCAAGACAAATATTGACACGGTGTCTTTTACTTTAAGTAGGACATACCTAATGGCAGAAGGACTCACATTTTTCTGCACGTTATCCATTACTCTGCTGCTGCTGTCACTGCTGTTTCCATACTGAGAGATGATCTGATCCACAGTTTCAGTCAGACTTTGATTAATCTGATTAAAGAAAACAACTACAATCTTCCACAAAGACAGTAAATTAAACACAATCACATTAAAAAAGGTTAAAATGAAATAATGGAAGTGACTGTACCTTTAAGATGGACAACTTTACCATTTCTAGCACTTGAAGTAATATCAGACAAAATACAGCTTTATAGTCAATAAATATTTTGCAACTGCAGGCAGGAACACTACAGAGCTTTGAGGAGTTCCTCAATTCTATTCTAAAAGGTCTTTTTCATCTATTCAGCATAAGTGATATTTTAATTTTATTGAATTTCAGACTCTCTTTTAATTCAAACAAATGTCAATTCAACTTATCTGAGCTAAACCCCAGATTATAATTCTTCATTGGAGAAACGCTAAACGTCCTAACCTAAATAAATCATGATGAACATTTGCACTGATTATTTTAAGCAGACGAGTCATTGTAAATCCCTTTTCCACAGTTTGAGTTGAAAATGAGAGAAACTGGATTCTTGGATCTCCAAAAAACAACATTCCAACAGGAATGTGCTGGACGGATGTGTAGCCATTTTTTGACAGCAAAGTAAAAGATTGGGTGAGCACTCTTACTGTCTCCAAAGGTCCTCTATGTTGGTATGGTGGATGAGCTTGGTGAATGTAAACAGGTGAAAAGGGTGAATTTCTCTTTAGCCACCAAAAACAATGTTTCTCTGATCCAAAAACTTCTTACACCAGAATCATGAAACAAAACACAACATAGTTCTTGCCACAGCTACGGCCGGTGGTTCTGGTTGAGATGATATCCCTAGATCACCATGATAATAGGCTGCCGCAGTTACTGCTTTTTTCTCAGTCTCTGAGTTTTTGACTGCAGCTGCCGTCTGACTGAATATCGGTATTTGAACTTCTCTCACCGCATGTAAGCGTTGGCTAAGAAGTGATGTTTTAGAGACAATTGACATTCTAGTAAGAAAAATAAGCTGGACTTCCAGAGTTTAGGTGGCTGACTGAAGGCTTTCTTGAAATCGGTGCAGTTAAACGCTGCTGAGTGAGACACAGACTGTTTATGTCTAGAAATTTAGACTTTTATCTGCTTCTATTCACTGTTGCCATGTTTTACTTAACAACTGCAAGGCTTACTATTAGATGTTCTGGTCACCAAGTTGTTCCAAGAAAAGGAGTTTTGATCTCTGCACATCAGTCATTCATCTCTGCAGAGAATTAAAACCACATTGGGCTTTTAAATCTCAAGGTAGGGCGCTTGTATATTAGGTCTCCAAGCTTCCCCTCCTATCTTCCTCTTCCTCTGAGAATACATCTTTGGACGAATCTTCACCTTATGAGCTCGGATCTGAGTTGGAGGCTTATTCTACTGTTTTATGCATTGATGTGCAACTTAGCATTTTTTGTGAACCAAGCTCAGCTTTCCTGATGGATTTTCAGTGTAGGAAAATGATCATGACCTATGACCCTGGAAACTCTTTAAATGAATGCATCTCTTGGTGGAAGTAACTGATACTGAATAGTTTGGTGTACATTGCGCCATAAATTTGTACCATAAAAAAGAGGTCCAACAAAATGTTCTTACTGGGATTTAGATGAAAGTTTTTCCTCATTCACTGTATTTGCCTTTATGTAGATGGGCAAGCAAAACAAACTGATCTTTGCATCTGAGAAATTAAAGCAGGACTGACCTTGTCTCTATTAAGGAGCAGCAGAAATGTGACAAACAACTGACCCAGGACCAGGACAACAAGGAAAACCAGGTACTGAGGAGAAAGAGTGTTCAGAGTGTTTAAACGGTGTGTAGCAGGTGGTAACATTTGTTTCCTCCACGTAACTGAACAGTAGAAGGAAACCAGACTGTGGAGATTGATCATTCTGCACTTATAAGGTGTAACCAGACAGGTCAGATGTTGTGGGGACTCACCACCAGGAGCAGGATCCTTTTCTCCATGGTTGCTCCAACACATCCAGTGAGGCTGATCAACACCACCACTCCACCAATCATAAACAGGCCTGCTGCCGCCACACGAAGCTCCGCTGAAGACAAGCACGAGAAGCACAAATCACGTCTCGTTCACACGGACTATGGATGCAGCTATATGAGAGAAGGTCCCAGCAGCACAGCAGTACCACCACAGATATCACGTCTCTGTTATAGGCTGGGTCCATGACCTCGTTAAGAGCTGCAGAACTTCCCTGTAAATGTGAGAAGTTCCTGAACCTCAAACATCAGTTTCAGCCTTGTTATGGTGGAGGATTAGCACAAAGCAACCATAAGTGTTTCACTATAAAATATTTTCTCACCCAATATTTACACACAACCCATGATGAGAAAGTGAAAACAGTTTGGCTTAAACTGTTTCAAATTAAATATAAATTAGGCAAAAAATATTTCAGTTTGGTTAAAAATTATTGCAAATTTATCAGAAATTTGCAGAAAAAATACTTGGTTGTGTGAAAAAAACAACAACAGCGCCACCTGTTGCTGATGTGTTTTCTTGTGTAGAATATTTAGGAGAAAATAGTTTCATAAATTTTGTATTAAGGCTGTAATTTAGCAAAATGTGGGAAAATGCTGTGAAAACGTTCTGAATGTGTAGTATTTCCATCAGCTTATCAGGAACATAAAAGGAAACGGATGAGTTAATTTTCTGAGGAGGATCTCGACCGCATCCCTTCTTCTTGTCCTGGTTCTAGGCTCTCTGCATGTTAAATTGTTGCTCTGACTGCAGCTCAGAGCAAGTTCAGCCCAGCAGCAACAACCATTTCCTGGCTAACAAAAAAAAACATTTCTGCCTTACTTGAATGGGATGCTCTCTTGTCTTTGCCATTTTGCAGAATGGCATAAAGAAATGGGCCTCTGTGTCACATCATATATATACCCCAGGAAAACAGGAAGTGATGGATTATTCAATAAATGGTCCTATAAACTCGGATCCCATTAAAAAAGTACAGCATGAAATAAAAACTTACATTAATTTTACTGAAAATTTCAGGCATGTTAACAATTTTTCCTCTGGTGATTTTGCTTTAATTATTTCGTAACTTCCTAATGTTGAAGGTTGGATTGTTGAAGTGAGATTATTTTGCTGCAATTAAATAAGAATTTATTTTAAGGCTTTTTAACACATCTTTAAAAATGGAAACCTGTTACCAGAGGACAGAACATTCAGCAAGCTTCCAGTGTTGAAGAGGATCCAGACTCCACATCCCAGTATACTCAGACCCAGAACCTGCAGAGAGAGTCCAAATGAAGTTCAAATATCAATCGTGTTGATGTTACATTTAGGTAAGACAGGTTATGGAAACATCAGCTTCAATAGAAATCCTACTGCTCGCATGAAGCTTTCAGGTTTATGTAAAACAATGAAAATGAAGGTACAATAAAATGAGTTGGGGGTGTTTTCTGGTCATCAATAATAACAGGCACTGATTGGCTGACATCAACTGGAGGTTTATCTGAAAGTAGTTCTTCTTCACTTGTGTAGAAATCTTTGAGAGAATAACGGGCTAAAGACGCTAGAGGATTGCTGAGCCATGGGGAACTCCAATGAGGAAACAATTCAACATTGTCTTTTCTCATTGCAATAGAGAGCAGTTTTCCATCTCACTGAGAAACACAAAAAACAAAAACAGCCAGGAGGAGCAGAAGGACTGAGAGGAAAAGATTCAGGATAAAAAGGTGACCGCAGCTAAGGAAGCTGGATTTAAAAGCAGGAAAGAGTGTCCAAAAACATCACAGATAAATGGTAAAATAAAAAATGTTCTAAAAATAAAAATCCTCCTTTACAGCTGTCATTTAGGTGTCCACCGGGTGGTTTTGTTTCTCATGAAACATTGTAGTTTGAGATAAAAACTACAAAGCAGATCTATAATTAAAAGTCATAAAGAAACTAATTTAAACTTCTTAAAAGAAGTTAATGATGAAAACAAACATCAGTATCTTCCTTCCTCTGATTAATTATTCAGGCAAAACTGACACCTCACCAGGAAGATGGAGTTTAAGACTGCAAAGCAGAACTTCAGCAGCTCGATCTTCACCTCCAGCTTCATCCTGACCTACAGCAGCAGGTTCACGTGTTTTAGATCTTCTAGGGTTCAGACGATCCACAACATCAGACGGACCACTTCAGTTCCTTCTCAACCCTCAGACAACCGAGTCAGTGCTGAGACCGGAGGTCACTTCCTCATTGCCTGTAAACATTAAACCACTCAGGTGATTTTCCTGGAAACAAAAACGCTTTGAGTTCAGACGAAAGACGCCACCTTGTCGACTCATGAACTAAATATTTCATTTGGTTCCATCTCTTAGCTGATGGATTTCTGTTGGAGAAGATCCCGTTGATGTCCTCCAACAAACCAAGAACATCCCAGAGTTAGAAACCGAATGTGAAATCATTCAGTCAGTAGTTTTAAATGTTCTTCAAACCACTTTATAACTAAAAACACAAAGTAACTACATTTCCCATCGTGCCCGTGGGCAACCAGAACTCTGTATACTGAGAAGGAACAAGGAAACAGAAGGTCTGACACACATTCCTGACTGATCAATGTTTCACTAATTACACACACAGGAAACAATCAACACACTTTTACTTCAGTTATCTGATCAATATCCCAACACCTGAACCTGTTTATGATGCTTTTATTGTGAAAGAAATGACAGTAAGAACTGTACGGTGGTTCTGTGTGATGATCCCTGATCTGCGCGGTGGGTCCGGCTGATATATGGATGCTGCAGAACATCCTCAACATCTCAGGAAAATTTACCACCGCTGTTTAGGAAAAATGCTCCTGAGCTGTTCTGGAAACCAACAGATGACCTGTTTCCATTAAAATATGGTGAAGACCTGTTCTCACTTTTCCTGAAATTCCCTGCAGGACATCAGAAAGGTCTTGCGTGTCCCCTGGACGGCCCTCTGACCTCAGTGTGGGAACCTTAACTGCAGTTAATCTGAAATACAAACAATCAGGGTGATAATTTCACCCTTAGCCTAACAAAAGGCACAGAGTCCAACAGATGCTACAAATCTGTCTCGTTTCCTCGTCCATCAGCAGCAGGTGTTTTTACTGCTGGGCCGACGGCCAGTCAGCTCCAGGAGGCTGGTTGGGTCCCACTCCTTTCTTCAGATGAACAGCAGCTGGTGAACCTTTATGTAAATGCAGATAATTCACTCACTAAAGTCAGGAAGATTTCTGTTACATTACCTGAAGTAATCCAGCAGAGGGCGCTGCAATGCATGCAAAATAAACCAGTGTCTTCCTGTTATTTATAAACACTGAGCAACAGACAACAGACGTTAGTTGATGGGTTTCTTTTATCATCCAACACAACCTAGAAGCATCTTGAGAACAAAATGTTTTTTTTTTTACTTTAACAACCATCTCCGCTTGGAGGCATCCCTGAACAATGGAGTTATAAATCTGTGATCTCTAACAGAGCTGAATGGGAGCCAGAGCTGCACAAAGGAGCAAAACAGAACCAGAAACTAGAATTGTGCAATGGTCAATGTGGCCTGCTGGCTGTTAAGAAGAACTGAAAGGTTCTCTACAAAGTGATGGAGGTTCTAAAGACCATTAATTACCAGATCCTGTATGGAGTTGTTCAGGTGGCAGAGTTCCTCAAAGGCTTTTAACTGTGATGTATACCATTTCATTGGCCATAATGGGGTTGAAAGAAACTTGTTTTTCTTTGTTACCAGTTAAGAAAGTCTTGAGGAACATCTAAGAGTTTCTGATGGTTCTAAGATGAGGAAGAAAGTCCCCTGCGGTTCTTCAATGCTTGATGATGAAGGTTTTAAGGTACATATATGAGGTATATATATATATTTAGATTGCAGTGTTATTTTAATGTTCTAAAGATGGTTTTGGCTGGGTGGAATAGATATCAGTGGTTTCAGGTGTCTTCTAAGAACCTGAACTGGTCATCCATCCATCTCTTAATCCTTGCAGGGTCACAGGGGTGCTGGTGTCCATCTCATGTGGTTGATTCTGGGTGGGGCAGGGTACACATCAGGAACAGGTGGCGCTGTTAGGTTTTTTTGATGGGGGAGGAAGCAGGAGTACTCAGAGAAAACCTGCAGACACACAGGGAAAACCTGCAGACACACAGGGAAAACCTGCAGACACACAGGGAGAACATGGAAACTCGATACAGAAAGACCACAGACAGGATTTAAACCCAGGACCTGCTTGCTGCAAGGCAATTCTGCAAACCCAGAATGCTCAGGGGTGATTTGGACAGGTAGAATACACAGACATGTTTTATTCACTCTTCAAAACATTACTGATACAAAACTTTGTAGGTCCTTCTTACGCTCCTACAAAAAGCTTTGCATTGCATGATATGTTCTAAGACTGAAAATGACTTTGAATTTGATGTTCCTGTGTAGAAACGTTTCCTTTAGATGCTTTAAACTGTTAACCTGGTTCCTCAGGTGGTTCTGTTGGGTTTTTAGGATGATTTTTACATACCAGATGATTTTTACATACCAGAGTATGTAAAAAGGAGGCCATTATGTTCTTGCTCACAATCACTGATAGTGACAGTCAAACGTCTGCATCATTGGCTCATTGTGTTAAGCGGGGAGGACTCCCAGTCACGTTTCCTGTTTTCTGCTGATCAGACACGGCACCAAGGTCTGCATGTCGGGGTCTGTTCTGAACAAGTTTCGTTCTGACTATCTGCACTCTAAACTGTTCACCACACTTACTGACCTTATCGCTGCAGAAGAGATAACAGGTTCTAAGATGTGTCCCAACACTAAGGTTAGAGCACCAGATCAGCAGCAGGCATTTTTTTTATCAAGTTCTGTTTCAGTCCAACTGGTTTTTATCCACAAATAAAAAATACCACAAAGTGCTAGAGGACGCACACCACCAAACATGCCATCCTCCACATTATCTTTAAACTAACGCACCGCTTTGGGCACATATAAGAGAATGCAGTCAGAAGGAATCCTTCACAAAAAACACAAAATCTGTTTTTCACTTATCATTCACTAGATCTAATTTAACCTGCCTGTTTCTTGCAACTTGTTAAGAGTTAAAAAGCTGATAAACACAGTTTGACTTGCAAGGGTGAGACAGTCCCCTGCCAAACAGTGACTTCCTTCTCACAAAGGAAAAATCCTCACACCCAGCCTTTTATTTATAACTCGCATTCTTACAAGCAAAAAGCGGGAATTGGTTCAGCCAATTCTTACAGAGATCTCAACCTAAAAGAGTAGTCATTCCCATTAATGGTATAAGCTTGTCATGTTCTCTCTACTACACGGAGTGACCGACTCCAGACCGCATTCCTTAACCTTCCACAAACACTTTTTCAAACTATAAAAGCAATAATAGGAAATAGAAATCATCTTAACTATTGTAGAACTTCAGACATAAACATGATTGATTAAAGTTGTTACAGAAAACATGATTTACACTAAACAATGAAATCTTATTTACATTTTTCCAACAATTCCCTCCTGTTTATCATTGGTCAGTTTAATATCTGCCGGGTTTAATATCTGCGAACCGCCCCAGCAGTGTGAAGCGGCTGGGATGAAGATCAGCTCTTCCAAGTCCGAGGCCATGGTTCTCGACTGGAAAAGGGTGGCTTGTCCTCTTCAGGTTGGAGGGGAGTTCCTGCCTCAAGTGGAGGAGTTCAAGTATCTCGGGGTCTTGTTCACGAGTGAGGGAAGAACGGAGCATGAGATCGACAGACGGATCGGTGCGGCTGCCGCAGTAATGGAGGCGCTGTGCCGGTCCGTTGTGGTGAAGAGAGAGCTGAGCCGAAAAGCGAAGCTCTTGATTTACCGGTCGGTCTACGTTCCTACCCTCACCTATGGCCATGAACTTTGGGTCATGACCGAAAGAACGAGATCCCGGATACAAGCGGCTGAAATGAGCTTCCTCCGTAGGGTGGCCGGGCTCTCCCTTAGAGATAGGGTGAGGAGCTCGGCCATCCGGGAGGAGCTGGGAGTAGAACCGCTGCTCCTCCACATCGAGATGAGGCAGCTGAGATGGCTCCTGGACGGGAGGTGTTCCAGGCCCGTCCCACCAGGAGGAGGCCCAGCGGACGGCTCAGGACAAGCTGGAGGGACTATTTCTCGGCTGGCCTGGGAACGCCTTGGGCTCCCCCCGGAGGAGCTGGAGGAGGTGTCTGGGGAGAGGGACGTCTGGGTATCTCTGCTGAGTCTGCTGCCCCTGTGACCCGGTCCCGGATAAAGCGGAAGACGACGAGTACGAGTACGAGTAGATTAATATCACATCCATGTATACGGTTCCAAAAGGCTTTATGCATACACCTCATTAAAGATTAAACTATTGTTAAGTTTAGTGATTCCTCCTCCATAGTATCATCATAGTCCTGGTCCTTGTCCAGAAGCTGGTAATCCTGGGACAACATTGTAGCAACAATTCCTGCAACCATCCTTGACATCATTGCTCTGATACAGGAGACAATGCAAAAAGGCAGAACAACAATAACACAGTGATGACAGGGGTCATGCTTTTCAAAAGCAGTTCCCACCACAGTCCTGAAGTAAACCAGGAAAAAAGGCTTCCTCGGCCAGGATGGACATCCTGCTGCATTCCCCTCTTAAGTTCATTTAATTGGTGTATAGCATCGCTCACTCTGTGTCCATCTTCACCGTTGGTCTCATCAGGGATGTAGGTGCAGCAGGTCTCGTTCAGGAGAGCACAAACTCCCCCAACCAGCATATTGGCTGTCTGTATAAATCGTCACTGACTGCCCTTTAAAAATCTCACATGCCCTGATTAGTGCCACAAGCTCTGCTGCTTGTGCAGAGTATGTAGACGGTAACAGTTTTGCTTCAATTGTCTCTTTCAGGGTTACTACTGAGTAACCTACTTTATTTTTACCAGTGTAATCTTTGCTCGCTGAGCCATCAACAAACTCTTTAAGTGAGTCTGGAATTGCTGTGTCTTTTAAATCAGGCCTGGGTAGAAAAACATTTTGTGTTTCCTCTATGCAGTCTTGTTGCTCCCCATCATCAGAATGTGTTAACAACGTGGCTGGATTTAGACATGTGCTCCTTCTAAGTTCCACATGAGGTTGTGACATCAACGTTGCCATGCATGAGAGGTGTCTTGCAGGCAATAAAAAGGCCATTTTAGTTTGAAGAAGAAGAAGAGATACCGCATGCGGGACTAACAATGTTAGTGGGTGATAAAGTACCACTTCCACTGAGCATATGACGGCTAGCACTGCTGCAACCACAGCTTGCACACAAAGTGGTAACGCTTGTGCTACTGGGTCTAGCCAGCTTAAATAGTAAGCTACTGGTCTGTTTTTGTAGCAAGAAAGATGTCAGGTAACCATTCCTGCAATCTACTGTTTAAATAGATGGTTTTTTATAGTTTGGGAGTGCTAGAATAGATGCTGAACATAATGCTTGTTTTATTTTGCAGAAGGCTATTTCCCCCTCATCTGTCCAGGCTATTTTATCAGAGGCTGTCATGAGTTCAGAATAGATCATTTTTGAAAGCGGCCTAGTGTATATGTATCTTTTCCCTTTAAATGTAAAAGCAAACCAGAATTGACTGTTTTCATGTAATGAAATAGAAAAGAATGCATTGCTCAAGTCGATTATAGAGAAATATTTCATTTCTGGCTTTAACGAGTTCAATAATGTGTGTGGATCAGGCACATTTGGAGCTCTCTGAACCATTCTCCATAACCAAAAACCTCTTCCCAGTACTGTTGCTGTGAAAGAAGTTTCTGGGGTCCCAGCCAGGACCTTTCTTGGGAACTTTGTATGTTCTCCATGTATACATCTGAGTTATCTCCAGGTACTCCTCCTGTCAGGTTTCCTCCCTGTCACAAAGGGGAGTTGGTTGTGGAGAACCCAATTGCAGCAAAAGGGGGCAGAGGTGGAGCACAAATAAAGATGTATAATGATACAAAAAGCAACTTACAAAAACAAAGCCCAAGGCCCAAAAATCCAAGAGCATGACCTGAAGATCATGAAACTAAAAACATCCAAAAATAAACTTACACATTTAGGGAAGAATTACACACTAAATAATATAGTAGGATTGAGTGGAAGCAGCCGAGAGTCCAATCAGAGACAGAGGGAAACAAAGAGAATAAATGGCAGAAAAGGAACCAAACCCAGACCAGAAACTAACAAGCAGTATACAAACAGAACACAACCAGAAATAAGAAACACTCAAAGCCAAAAGGAAACTGGGAAACTCAGAAACCGTAAGAAATCAGGAAGTACAGAGAATAGAGAACAGAAAGGGTCAGACTAACCAAATTAAAACAGGAAGCTACTAATAAGAAACCAAAGAAAACTCTAAATGCCGGGAGCTTAGCAACCGAATCAAGCCAAACAAAGTCCAACACAGGACACTCCCGCAGTTCCCTAACATGACCGTTAGATTAACTGGTGACCCTAAACTACCGTTAGGTATGAAAGGTCGTGCATCCTTATCTGTCCTGTGTTGCTCCCCCAGTGGCTGCGAGAGATAAGCACCAGCCCGTCCATGACCTTCCATGATGGGTGGATGGATGGATGGATGGATGGAAGGAAGCCTTGCCCCCTGCTGGTTTGTACCTGCATTGCAGGTTTAAGGTTTCATAAACACCACTGAGAACAAGCTACCTCTGATTAAAGCTGTTGTGTTACATTGGTCTAAATGGGACAAAATGAGGGAGATCTTTCTGAAACATCAAACCCTGTCACATTTCTGATGTAAGTGTGTTGCTATGATGCGTGCATAATGGGATCAATGGTGTGGAATTCACAGTGTTCTGGTGCTTCAATACTGGTTAGGTCACTTTTCTGTGATGTTGTTATCTTTGTTTTTTAATTTTAAAAGGTCACATGACCTTTCAAAAGGAAATGAAGTTTCTATGCTTTACGACCACCCCCAGGCCATCAAATAATTATTCAATTCAATTCAATTCAATTCAGTTTATTTATATAGCGCCAATTCACAACACATGTTGTCTCAAGGCACTTCACAAAACTCAGGTACATACATTCCAATTAATAACTAATCATTGAACGGTGCAGTCAGAGTTAGTTATTTATTCAAATTGGATAAAAAGTTTTTCTATCTAAGGAAACCCAGCAGATTGCATCCAGTCAGTGACTTGCAGCATTCACTCCTCCTGGATGAGCATGTAGAGACAGTGGACAGTCACTGGCGTTGACTTTGCAGCAATCCCTCATACTGAGCATGCATGTAGCGACAGTGGAGAGGAAAAACTCCCTTTTAACAGGAAGAAACCTCCAGCAGAACCAGAACCAGGCTCAGTGTGAGCGGCCATCTGCCACGACCGACTGGGGGTTAGAGAGAACAGAGCAGAGACACAAAGAGAACAAAGAAGCACTGATCCAGGAGTACTTTCTATGGGAAGGAAAAGTAAATGTTAGTGGATGTAGCTCCTTTAGTCGTTTCACCTAGAAAGAAAGAACAGATAAACTCTGAGCCAGTTTTCAAGGTTAGAGTCTGAAGAGAGCACATAGAGTTAGTTACAGTAAAAGCTCAGTCAGTAGCTATGTCTAGGAGAGAGAAAGGGTTAAACACTGAAAGACAGGGCCATGTGGATCATTGGTAGAGGGTGAGCATTAAGTTGTTGCCAGCAGAAGCTCGGACGATGCCCCTCTCCAGAAAGGTGTCACAGGTAGACACAGAGTCAGGCCAGGTGTAGCTTCTAGGAAGAGAAAAGAGAGAGAACAAAGTTAAAAGCTGAAATAACAGCAAATAATGTAAAATTTTAGAGTAGTGTGAGAATGTAGCAAAGAGAGTGAAAGTGGTCATTATGTCCTCCAGCAGTCTAAGCCTATAGCAGCATAAATACACAGATAGTTTCAGTTCAGATTATTTAGTTAGACACCGCTTATTTTCAACAAAGTCGTCTCAAGGCACCCCACAAAGGGTCCCACTGATGGTCATTGTTATACTAAAAACCACAAGGACTGGGATACCTCTCTCCGTCAGACTGATTATAACCATTGGAAAAGAGAGGGGGTCATACTGGTAGCAGAAATAGATGGTGTGTTTGCACCTCAACCATAATTGAGCCGGTTTTGGCTAAACCTGACTCCCCCTTACTCCATCCAACAGGGAAGGAGGAATGCTCCCTAACTAAGCCACTCTAACTATAAGCTTTATCAAAAAGGAAAGTTTTAAGCCCAGCCTTAAAAGTAGACAGGGTGTCCGCCTCACGGACTACAACTGGGAGCTGGTTCCACAGGAGAGGAGCCTGATAACTAAAGGATCTGCCTCCCATTCTACTTCTAGAGACTCTAGGAACCACCAGTAAACCTGCAGTCTGAGAACGAAGCGCTCTGTTAGGAACGTATGGAACAATCAGATCTCTGATGTATGATGGAGCTAAATCATTAAGGGCTTTATATGTGAGGAGGAGAATTTTAAATTCTATTCTGGATTTAACAGGGAGCCAATGTAGGGAAGCTAAAATAGGAGAAATATGATCTCTCTTTTTAATTTTCATCAGAACTCTTGCTGCAGCATTTTGAATCAGCTGAAGGCTTTTAACTGCATTTTGTGGACATCCTGATAGTAAAGAATTACAATAGTCCAGCCTTGAAGTAACAAATGCCTGGACTAGTTTTTCAGCGTCACTCCTGGTTAGGATATTTCTAATTTTGGCAATGTTCCGGAGGTGAAAGATGGAAATCCGAGAAACCTGTTTAATATGGGATTTAAATGACATGTCCTGGTCAAAAGTAACACCAAGGTTTTTTACTTTATTACCGGAGGTCAATTTAATGCCATCCAGGTTAAGTGATTGACTAAGCAGTTTCTTTTTTAAAGACTCTGGTCCAAAGACGACAACTTCTGTCTTGTCTGAATTTAGAAGCAAAAAATTTAAAGTCATCCAAGTTTTTATGTCTTCAAGACATGCTTGTAGTCTATCTAACTGGTTGGGCTCATCAGGATTTATGGATAAGTAAAGCTGAGTATCATCAGCGTAACAGTGAAAATTTATCCTATGCTGCCTGATAATTTGACCTATTGGAAGCATATATATAGTAAAGAGAATTGGCCCAAGTACTGAACCCTGTGGTACTCCACAATTAACCCTGGAGTTTAAAGATGATTTATCATTTACATGAATAAAGTGGAATCTGTCAGACAGATAAGATTTAAACCAGCCTAGCGTTCCCCTGATCCCTACAGCATATTCCAGTCTTTTTAAGAGAATATTATGGTCGACTGTATCAAATGCAGCACTGAGATCTAACAGAACCAGTCCATTAAGTCCATTATCTGAGGCCATAAGAATATCATTAGTGACTTTCAACAGAGCTGTTTCAGTGCTATGATGAGCTCTGAAGCCTGACTGAAACTCTTCAAACAGGTCATTGCTGTGTAAATGCTCACACATTTGATTAGCAACTATTTTCTCAAGGATTTTAGATAAGAATGGAAGGTTGGATATAGGTCTGTAATTTTTCAAGTCATCTCGATCAAGCAAAGGTTTCTTAAGTAAAGGTTTAATTACAGCTACCTTAAAAGCCTGTGCTACATATCCATTTACTAAAGATAGATTAATCATATCTAAAATGGGGCTGGTAATCAGAGGGAACACTTCCTTAAATAATTTGGTTGGGATTGGGTCTAACATACAAGTTGAAGGTTTAGATGAAGCTAATATTTCTGATAACTGATAACTCAGGAAGCACAGATCAGGTTCTACAGTTATTTCCAATGTTGTTTCACTTGCTGAGGATGAAGTAATCATCTTCAGGAGTATGTCAAATATTTTATTTTCAATAGAATCAATTTTATTTAAAAAGAATCCCATAAAGTCATGACTGCTAAGAGCTAAGGGAATGGATGGCTCAACAGAGCTATGACTCTGTGTAAGTTTAGCAACTGTACTAAAGAGAAACCTCGGATTATTCTTGTTCTCTTCTATTAATGATGAGAAATAAGCTGTTCTGGCTTGGTGAAGTGTCTTTTTATACAACAGTAGGCTATTTTTCCAGATTAAGTAGGAGTCCTCTAGTTGTGTAGAGCGCCATTTTCTCTCCAATTTTCTAACATTGTGCTTTAAAGTACGCAGATCTAAATTAAACCAAGGAGCCCGCCTCCTATGAATAATTACCTTCTTTTTCAAAGGGGCTGCATTGTCTAATGCACCACGCAATGATGAAGTAACACTCTGAACAAGAGAATCAATTTGTGAAGGGGCAGAAACAGAATTATTGCCCTCCAATATGTTTTTCTGTGATAATGAGGAGATTAAAAGTGGAACAGATTCTTGAAGGGTTGTTACAGCATTGTCTGATAATGATCTACTATAATGAAATTTTCTTTCAGGTGTGGAGTACTCTGTTAAATTAAACTCAAAGGTTATTAAGAAATGGTCAGATGGTTATGAGAAAATATTGTTATGTCTTTACACTCAATGCCATATGTCAGCACAAGGTCCAGAGAATGAAGACAAAGGTGGGTAGGTTTGTTAATGTTTTGAACAAAGCCAATTGAGTCTAAGATAGCATTAAAGGCTATATTTAGGCTATCACGTTCAGTGTCAACATGAATGTTAAAATCCCCCACTATATTAACTTTATTTGTATTTAACACTAAATCAGATAAAAGGTCTGAAAACTGATCTAAAAATTGAGCGTAAGGGCCTGGTGGACAGTACAAAACAACAAACAGAAGTGGTTTTAGTGCTTTGCAATTTGGATGAGGAAAACTAAGGATTAAATATTCAAAAGAGTTGTAGCTATTGATTGGTCTGGGACTAGTCAATAAATCGGACTGAAAGATGGTTGCTACTCCTCCTCCTCACCCAGTATTTCGAGGAATGTGAAAATTTAAATATTTAGTAGGAGTTGACTAATTTATAGTAACATAATCCTCTTGATGCAGCCAGGTTTCTGTGAGGCAAAATAAATCAATCTGATTGTCAGAAATCAGGTCACTAACTAACAATGTCTTTGAAGAGAGAGATCTTATGTTCAGTAAGCCACATTTAATTGTTTTATTTTTCTTTGTGTTTATTTTTATGAGATTTTCCTGATTTCGTCTTTTTAGATTATTTTTTAATCTATTCAATTTTGGCTGTGGGCGAGACACTGTCTTAATAGGGTAATGGGTGGGTAGCAGTACAGAAGCTGCAGAGAGGAGTGATAAACTACGACCCTGCTTCCTGGTCTGAACCCTGGGTTGTCAGAGTTTTGGGGAACTAATAAATTCGGCCAGATTCCTAGAAAGAAGAGCTGCTCCGTCCAAAGTGGGATGGATGGCGTCTCTCCGGATCAGACCAGGTTTTCCCCAAAATGTTCGCCAGTTATCAATGTAGCCCACATCATTTTCTGGACACCACCTAGACAGCCAGCGGTTGAATGACAGCATGCGGCTAAACATGTCATCACTGGTCAGATCGGGGAGGGGACCAGAGAAAATTATGGAGTCCGACATTGCTTTTGGCAAACTTACACACCGAAGCAACACTACCTTTGGTGACCTCCGATTGACGTAACCGGGTGTCATTACCGCCAGTTTGAATAACAATCTTACTGTATTTACGCTTATCCTTAGCCAGCAGTTTCAGGTAGGATTTAATGTCGCCCGTTCTGGCCCCTGGCAGACATTTGACTATGGTCGCTGGTGTCTCTAGTGCCACTTTTCTGACTATGGAGTTGCCAATTACCAGAGTTGGCTTCTCAGCGGGTGTGTAGCTGAGCGGGGAAAATCTGTTAGAAACGCAGACGGGTTGGTGGTGATCTGTGGGCTGGGATCTAGGACTATGCTTTCTACGTACCGTCACCCAGCCGGCCTGAGGCCCCGGCTGCACGGCTCTGCTGGAGGACTGCTACGGGGAGCTACCCTCGGTGGCTCCGCACTGGATAAGGGGCCTCAGCTATCTGCTGGTTTTTCAACAGCGCGGAGCCGGGCCTCCAATTCCGACACCCTCGCCTGCAAAGCTACAAAAATGCTACATTTATTACACGTACCATTATCACTAAAGGAGGCAGAGGACTAACTGAACATCTGACACAGAGAGCAGGAGAGAGGAGACTCAGAGAGAGAAACAGCAGAACGGGTAGCCATGGTGGAACTAAAGCTAACGCTAAGCTAGCGACCCCTTACCACTACTAGAAAAACCGTGTAAAACACGGAGAGTCGCCAAACGTTAAATACAGCAACAGAAAGTATGTGTTTTAACGTGCTTATGTATTATAACAAGTAAGAGATATCACAGTAGAGAGAAATCAGATCAAATGAAAGAGCCTTCACACACCAAACAATCCACCAAGTGCAACAGCGAAAACAGGAAGTGACGTTACCCAGAGCTCCAGCCTTATCCACCAAATTAATCAGACAGTTATTGAAGCCATCTGTTTCTGTTCTAAGCATCCAGCATTCTCAGGTGAGTAAAGTGTCTGGACAGATCAAGTCATGTTATTATTGGCTCTTTCACCCAATCTGAGTGGCAGATCTGTTGATTCTGTTGCAGAGGATATGTGTGGTGTGCATAATGCGTATGAGCTGTGGGGCTCATTTTTTCACGTCAAAGATATGTGTCAGTCTGGCCTACATGGTGATCAAACTGTGTTTTCTACAGTGTTAAATGCATAGGAAGACGATAAGGGAGATGTTGTTTTAGTGGGTTTTAGTTGACATTGTTTTCTTGGGTCAGTGAAGATAGTGAAAATCCTTCAAACTAACACCTTCATGACCTGGTGAAGCATTGCACATAGCCGTCAGGTGTTTCATCTGGGTGACACCCTTTTTATCCTGGCATGGAAGCAGAGTTCAGGGTAGACCCAGAGTTCGCTGTAGGGACTACATATATCTTCTGGTGTTGGAACAACTGGGTCCTCCAGGAGGAGCTACTGGGGAGAGGGGATCAGAGGATGATGGACAGATGAGTGGATGCATCAGAAATATTACAGAACATTCTGGAATTCTTCAGTGTCCTGACTAAGCTTCATCTAAGAAGGATCTTTAAATGATTGGTCAGTTGTGTCCAACAGAACCATCACTGCTGCAGTCATTCTAGTGGCGATCAATGTGCTATGGGTACAGGACTGTAGATGTTGAGGTTCTGGGAGGTCATGAGCGCTCTGTCTGTTCATCTGTGGGTCAGAACCTGAAACTTTTTTTTTGCGTGTGTTTATTAAAACTGCAGGTAAGACTGGGGGATTTGGACTGATCCAGACCAGAACAGAAAACTGAGCAGATCTGTGACTGAAGGTCTCATCTTGTTTACAGACTACATTCAACCTGAAGGAAGGACTTAGATGTTTATCTGAGGACACACCTCCCTCCCAGCCACAGCTCTGCCTCTGGGTTTCAGTCAGTACCAGCCTCTTGTCCAGGATGAACGTCCTGCTCCCTCTCTGGATCGTCCTGATCCTGTTTTCCTGCTACGGTGAGTGACCTACAACCTCTGACCTTCTAATAGACCTAATTAGTCCGCTCACATTCAGAAAATGGTTTGACTGAAACTGCTTGCCTGATTTACACCTGGTACTGGTCCAGCTTTATCATCTGTCTGTTTTTACGCTGCAAAAGATGTAGACCCTTCAAATATCCCTGCTGTCCTTGTTCAACATATGAATCAATGTTCTGCAGGATTAAATCCTCCGATTTTAGCACCAGTCAGTTAGGTTAAGTGTATCCTGAAGCAAATGCAACACAGAAAAGTTTTTTTTAATAAATGCTGCTGAATGTAAATCAGTTTGGGTCACTGAGTTGCACTTTATCTAAAAAGTTAAATAAAAGGGACATTCTGCTGCTTCCTTGTTATGAGATCTTATTATTCAGATTTGGAAACATTCATGTTACATAACTGGTTATGTGACTGATCAGCTGTTTCTGCCCTTAAAGAAAGTTCAACACTTTCACACTCACTGGTTTCATGTCTTGTTTTCCTTTAAAGTTTGACTTTTGCTGCCTTGTAAACAAAATGAACACTGACCTGTTGTGTCTCGCTTATTTTCCTCAAACCATGTGACATGTCTGACAAACTCTTTCTGTTACACAAGATTTGAAAATCTGCCTGAAAAACAGTTTTCAGCCTGTTAGTAATAATGAGATTAGTCCGCAGTGACTGTAAAGGTCTCTGTGGACCTGGTAAGGCTGAAAGAGGCTGTATGACAGGCACTTGGACCTGCAGGGACCTGAAAGATCATCCATCATTAAGAAGTCGACTTTGTTTAAAATGTTAATCCTGTTGTTGACCAATGATCCACAACAAGAGGCAGGAAATTTAACGCTGTGAGATTAACTGAGCGTGGTAAAACGGGTCTGAAAGCGACGTTCACTGAGCTGCAGGAATAATCAAACACACTATAATATTGTAGAGATAATGGATAAAACTGGTCAATAACAGGATTTTATTAAATTGATGCAATTATAAGTTATGTTAGGGAAAAGCCTAAGGGTAAAAATTACACTGAAACAAAATATAATTAAACAAATCCACTGTAAGCATTACTATTCTCCCACAGAGTTCCCAGTAATGTGCCGTGATTGGGAAGACTGGGATATTATATTTTTGTTCTGAGAAAAGTTTATCCACAGACGATAACTGAAGTTTGATGAAAGGAGGAAGCAAACCCAGTCCTGTTTAAACCTCCATATCTCACCCATCCTTTCCATCAGAACCACCATTCAAAGTTTAAATGGGTCACAGAAACCTGGACTCTGCCTGACCCAGTTATCATCGTTCTCCCTTTTCCAGATTTTCCACCAAGCACAGTTGAAGTTTGAGGATTTCTTCTGATTTTCCCACAAAATGTTCAGCAACATGTTCAGCATGATGACAGTTCTGACCCTGTGAAATATTCAGAACCTTTAAGTTAAACAGAATTGAAACAGTTGGTATTTCTGTATCCTTCCAGCCAGTGTGTCTCCCACTGCTGTAGGACTTACAGTTTTCTGACCAATCAGAGCCCAGAATGCAGAGAGACGTGCCCAAACTCTCATTCACTCCCAGTAGATTTCAGCTCTGGATGGTTCTGTAGAAACTGGACCTGGACTCTGCAGAAAACACTGTGATGATGTACACGTGTGCCCACCAGAGGTTCTGACGGTCACCGTCCAGGATTTGTTTTGTTAAGACGTCTAGTTTTACACAGAGAAACTCTGCGTTTCCTTCAGATGTACAGTGGTGTTGTGGTAACCATAGCAACTAGTGACTCAACAGTATTTTGTTTCATTTCTCAGCAGCTTCTTCTTCTGTCTTTCTGACATGAACCAAGTCGAGCATGGCTGCCCCCGCAGACCCTGCTTGATCTCAGGAGACGTCCCGTTCTCTCATGGAAGTTCTTCAGAATTCAGTATTTCTGCTCCTGAAAACCCAAAAGCAGGCAGAGTAAAGTTCCTATGTAGGTTCCTATTGGGTTTGAAGCAACAAAGTTGGAGTTTCTCCCCCATTAAAAATCTCTGCTAAAACTTTGCAGTATTTAGTTTTTTCCTGCTGGTTTGAGTTAAAATTTCAATTAGCAGAAATAAAACGTGGAGATCTGAAAAACGCACAGCTGCACGTTTTATGTTTTACTTTCATGGTCCATATCTGCCCGTCTGACCTGGCAGGACCATGTGTACCAGACTGCGTGTTTAACAGGCGCTGCAGTAAAACTTACAGTTCTTCCTCTGGGCAGCAGCATGTTTTACAGACCAACAGATCTGGGCCTCTGGGGTTTTGTGTCCTTCTGTTTAAATCAAGTTTCTCCTCTCTGGTTATTGGTACTTTTAACTGGTCTTGGCCTGGCTCAGAACTTTTTCCAGCCAATATTTGAAACCAAGCTGAAAGAATTATGTTGATTTCAGCGCCGATATAAGTGAAATGTAAGGCAGATGTGGAGAGGAAGAGTTGGAGAGGAAGAGTCGAAGCATTCGTTACTTCAAAACAAACACATTTTTCAAAAGAAACTAGAAACATTTTTACCTTCAACTTTTTGGTGCATGTGGATCATTTATAATAATAGTCCTTCATAGAGCAGCTAGCCCAGTTTTTAAAAGTCAGAGTAGAGCTGATTCTTGATCCAGACTTTCTCCTGGTGTTCTGAAGGTCTTTAAGGGCTTTTCTTTGGACTTTAGCTGCTTTATTCACTCTGTTTCTATTCTAATTATTTAGGGGGGATGTTTGTGTTTAAGGTTACTTACGAATCATCCAGGTGGAGGAAGGTTTGAACCACAATTATGTAGAAAACTCGGCAATGAACCATTTTTAAATGGGCCTCAGGCGCTTTATTATCAGCAGACAGTCAGAGACAAGCTTTATTTCCATTTATTTAGGAAATCAGCTCCAAAAAGCAGATTCCCAATGGGTTGACCATCATAAAGCATGAAGATGCATCTCAGTAAGGTAGAATATCATTCATATGTTCATTTATTTTAGTAATTTGCAGATGATGAATAACCCAAAATCAGTTTCTGACAAAATTTGAATATTAAAACCAATAAAAAGCATTTTATTCCAGAAATATGGACCTGCTGAACAGTTTTTCCAGGATCTGTACAGTATCTGACCTCGTTTTTTGGTCTGTGCTCCTTTTGCATGAATTAATGCATCAATGCGGCGTGACATGGAGATCAGCTTGTGCTCTGCTGACGTGTTCAGGAAGCCCAGGTTGCTTTGATAGCGGGGCTTTCTGTACATCTGCATTGTTGGTTCTGGTGTCTCTTATCTTCCTCTTGACAGAACCCATAGATTCTCTGTGGGGTTCTGGTAGGCCCAGTTTGTTGATGTTATCATTGTGATTAAAGCCGGTCTTGGTACTTCTGGCTGTGTGGGCCAGTATTTTCTGCAGGAAAATAATCAGCATCCCTATAAAGCTTGTGAGAAGGAGGAAGCATGAAGTGTTGGACAGAACTTGGACATAACAGACGATTTCTGCAGGAAAAATCATTTTTTATTAGTTTTATTTTATATTGTAGATTTCTGAGAAACTTTATTTTGGATATTTTTTAGCTGTGAGCCACAATCACCTAATTCAACAGAAATAAACATTTGAAATATAACGCACCGTGTGTAAGAAATCTATGTATACATTTCAGTTTTTGAATTTTGAAAACTTTCTAAGGATATTCTGTGATACTGAGATGCAGATTCATTTATTCAGACTCTACTGCAAAGTTTGGCTTCCTAAAAACAAACCAGAACTTCTGCCTTAGTGAACCCACAACATCGAGACGGAAAATAAGCAGCAGGTGACACTAAATAAGTCCGACTTGCAGAAGAAGTTTTCACAGAGAACCCTGAAGGAACCCATTAGAGCAGTTATTATCTTTGCTCTCTGCGGGGGAGGTGCTGACTGTGGGAAACTGTGTTTTTGCGGGAAACCACAGAACAAATGATCCCAGGAACAAACTCACAGTGAAGAAACGAAAGCACATGGTGATTTATTGGGAAAAGGCCATAAGCAAGATGTGGAGGAGTTTGGTTGAACATAAGCCAAATAAAAACTGTTTCCAAAAGTTAGCGAACAGAAGTGAATCCAGAGGATCAGGGCTGTTTCCAGGTTTAAATGCACGACTTCAGTTGAGTAATCAGGAAGAAATGCAGTGGGAACTTGGGACAGCTACATAGAACAAGGGAGATGGAGGATGAAAGCATTTTTAGGAGGTTGGGAGAAGAAGAACTCATCCTCTGACAACCGATTTCCTTCAGTATCCTTTACTTTTAATTTGCTTCATTGTGTTTAGTTATAAAATTTCCTTCATTTAGGAAATTATTGTCTTTGGTTCTGATGTTCTCAGGTTGTCAGGGTGCTTTGTTCCAGAGCTAAACTGTTGTTTAGTTTTGGTCCTGGGAGAAGGTCTCTGATGGCCTGAGGTTCATACCTGACAGGAGCTCCAAGATGGATTTAAGTTTGGAAATGTCTCCTTTTAAACAGGGACCCATTGTATATATTTAAGGACCGCTGGGATGCGATCCATCTTCCTGGTGTTGGTCAGGACTCTGGCAGCAGCACTTTGGATGAGCTGCACACCTAAATAATCGAATGTATTTTTAAGATGGAGTTTAGACGAAAATTCAGAATGAAAGACTTCACCGCCTCCACCTTCCAATGACTCTTCTGTGTGTCTCCCGGCCTTCCAATCAGCATCCTGTCTGCCTGATTCTCCATCCTTCCGACGCCTTGCTTTTAAAGGACCTTCAGCTGTGTTCATCCTCGCTTGTCAGCTGATCTCATCCCTCCTCCACCCCACCTCCACCATCTTCCTTCCCATCTCCTCCCGACTTCCTCGCTCCCTGGCCGCCAATCCACCACCAGTGTTGGATCAGGGGGAAGACATCCCTGAATCTAAACCTTACAAATGTTCATCTTAGCTCATGTCATTCTCAGCATTCATGTCTTCCTCCCAGGTCCGAGGGCCAAGGAAATATCCATGTAATTTTACATCATTAAACCTTTTCCAATTGCCATCCCTTTTCTTTGTGAGTCTTTTCAGATTGAATTGATATTTGACTGATTTAATAACAGGCCCAACATGGCTGTTAGCCTGTTTGACTCTTCTTCTGACCAGAAGAAGAGTCAAACAGGAAGTACTTCTGCCCCATCTGACCTTATCAGTTAACAAGTTAATATCTGACTGATTTACAGGAACTTTCTAAAGTTTACGTCTTCACACCTCTGTAAAATTATTATTTTATTCATGATGCAAAAAATTAGAACATAAATTATTTAAAAACCCTTTTCTACATATATTGTAACAGTTGTTCCTTGCAATCAAACAAAAACCAACATTTCTCAGCATCTCACATCCTGTCTGCCTTCTCTAAAACCACTCACGTTTGAGGACATCTGTTGTCTTCAGGTCTTCAGATGCTAGCCTGTCTTCAGGTGGATGATGAAGAGGCCTGCTGTCTAATTCAGGTCTGGATTCTGCCGTTCTGTTGACGATGTGGGCATGCGTTAGGCTTAACTCTGATGCCAAAAAAATAAAACCCTTATCCTCCTTGTTCCAGCAAACACCTAAAGCTTTGGAGTGAAAACTGACTAATGTGGAGAATTGTGCATAATTTCATCCTTCTTGATAAAACCCCAGTTCCATCTTCGGAAAAGTAACCCCAGAGCATGATGCTGCCACCACCATGTTTTACTGTGGGCATGCTGTGGGGCATCACTGACTGAGTCTGGATGTTTTCCTTGCTTTTGTGTCGCAATCTAATTCCTTCACCTGGACATCAGGAGAATACAGAAGGTTGTAGTTTTTGCCTCCCGGACAGTTTCCGTCTTGTGCTTTAATAATTGTTGAGAAATGTTCAGTTTTTATGATGCCCAACTAGCTATCTAGCTTTATTTTAGGTTAATCAGATTGATAAGTGATTGCAGGTTAAATTCATAAAGGACTGAAAAATGAAATTGTTTGATATGCTCTACTGGGATCCTAAATCTGGTTTAAATGATCTGACAAAAGGTTTGTATTTTTATTATAGATTGTTCGGTTATTTTTCTACAGCAGAGACAGGAATTGATGTCTCTTTACCAAAATATGTAAATAAGCAATACATTTATACAATATAAATATCTAATTAAAAAAATAGATTTTGCTTAGCTTAGCTTGGCATTTGGACTGGAGGCCAGAGCAAACTATTAGTCTGACTTACTTCCAGCCTTTTTTCCTTGATGTTTTATTGGCTCTGTATGATGATTATCTGGACAAGATATTTGCACATTAAAGCAGAAAAATGTACAGAAAGCTTAGCATGAAAAATGGAGGCCAGAGCATTTAGTCCACCTTCAACCTTATCTAAATAAACATGTTGACATAACCATCTCTGCATTATTACCATCCAGCTTTAAATAGTTGCCTCTTAAACACTGAAAATAAATGTTTAAAAAAGTGTCTGGTTATGCTTAGCATTGAGCAAACTGTTAGCCTGTCTTCCTCCAGCTGTTTCATTTCTAATCTTAATCTCTTGTCTTTATGATTTAGTGTTTTCAGATAATAGAGTGATTAAAAAAGAACATATTAGGGTGTAACAGAAGATCTCTCTTTCTGTGCCTCGCAGTCAGACTTTCTCTGTTTAGTTGTGAAATTTGACCCTCAGGATGTGATCAGACAGGAGAAAAAGCTGCTCTGCTTTCACTTTGTTCTCACTAATTCACCAACAAACAGGGAGACAAAACCCTGGAACATGAGTGATCATGTTCATTGCTTCAGACCGATTCCTCTGAGCTCAGCAGGATCACAGCCAACGTCTCATCATTATAAAGCAGCGTTCGGGTCACAGTCAGAGATGCGAACTTTAACAGTGCAGACAGTTTTTCCTTTCATGCCTATAGAAGAAAAACAAAAACACTGTAGAAACTATTTTCAGGGTTTTGTGTCGTGGTCTGTCATTAAACCTGTTACTGGTCCAAACAGAGATTGAGGGCCGAGCCCTGTTAGTTTGGTTTGATTGGACAATAACTAAGAGCTCCATTTAATTTAACAAAAATTAAACCAAAATGCAGAACCTGTGTGTGTGAAAAACTTAATCAGTTGTTGATTTTTCCTCTAGAATTAAGAGGGAAAGCCATTGATTGAGAGAGAGAGATGTCAAGAAGGTGTGTTCTCTAGGTACCGGGTCAGACAAACAGAATAATTTCTTGTATTGGTATATGGAGCCTCCTGATATACTTTGCCCAACCTCTGGCCACCCTTTGTATAATGAATGTATAATTAATTAACTGAAGCACTGTTGGAAAGAAGAGCAGAACAGAACTCCTCCATAATGATGTGAGAGACTGATAAAGTCAAACAGAAAACCTGCTGAGAGTTCTGGTGCTAAAGGAGGATCTACAGGTTGCTGGATCATTAATTGGTCTTAGTTTGTTGGTTCAGTATTAGTGAAGTAAATAAGGACACAGTGTAATATCTCTGCATGCAGTCTCAGCCAACAAACAGCCCCCTACAGAAACAGTAACTGGGCTTCTGCTAGATAGCTGGGAGCTGGAAGGGGACCTGGGGTTTTCCATCAAACCAAAGTTTAACTGTTGAATCCATTTAACGCTTCCAGGTTTTGTCAGAAACTATTCAAAGTATCTGCTGATTAAATCTGAGTCAAGATTTCTGATTCCTGATGAAGATTTCATGTTAACCGTATAGGGATTTGGTATTTTTCTTGAATCCAGGTCTTCCTGCCTACGTCCCTTAGTATAATGTCTACTTTTCCTACTCTGTGTTCTTATGTCAGCTCTTTCAGGGGGTTTGTTGACCAAAGGCCCACAAAGCAGCATGAACAGACAGATCCTTTGAGCCTGAGGAGGATAAACCGCTGACAGCAGAGTTTCTGACACAATCTGTTTTGTCTCCCTGTGGCTCAGACTGCAAACAAGTCTCGACACATCTTCTTTCTAACTGTCAAAAACGGCTTCAGGAAGGAAGACTGGTGAAGTTCACTCTGTTCTCTAAAAACATGGCAAGTCTTCTCAGAAAGAGGAACCTCTGAGCCCAAATGTCTGCCCAACAGAAAAGTGAAGCAAAGCGTACTTTTATCCAGGCTGCTGCTGTTCCTCTGCAATGTGGAAAAAATAGTTTCATTATATTCTGATCTGTAGAGGAAGACATTTTTAAATCCCTTCTAGTCTTTCTCTGATGAACTCCTTTTGGTCAAGTGTATGAGCAAATGTTTTATTACCTGTTCCAGACATTCTCAGATCGTATTTTATCAGTTCTCTGTCTGAGTTGTTTGTTGGACAGTCAGTAACTGTGTTGGTTGAAATCCTTTTCTTGACCATATTTGATGACAAATCTGCCCTCTCACATGTCTCTACATGTTACTGCTGAATTTGATGTTATCCTTTGGTTTCTAGTGAGGCTGTTTCGTGTGTTTTTGGTTTTGTCTCTTAAGCATTTCACCTTTACTTTCACCTTGATTTTTTAGATACCTGGTGTGCGCTTTAAGTGTTTTTGGATTGTCTTTCTGATTGTAGTTCCACCATATCACTGCATATGGTAAAGGGTAAATGGACTGAACTTATATAGCGCTTTCCCAGTCGTACAGACCACTCAAAGCGCAGTACACTAGAGCCACATTCACCCAATCGCACTCACTAACGCTCACACATTCATACACCGATACGCAGATCGGTAGGCAACTTTAGGTTAAGTGCCTTGCCCAGGGGCACATTGCCATATGGCAGGAGGAAGCTGGAATCAAACCCACAACCTTCTGATTGCAAGACGACTACTCTTCCTACTGAACCACAGTCGCCTCAGTGTTCCAATGGAAGACATACAAATGTTATCAAATGCTGTTACATAGGGGAAGGTAAGGTACAGAAACATTCGTCATGTTGCCTCATGATTTATCTAATTGAAACTAGAGGGGGCCATAGGGATACCAGTGAGTTATTCCTACAATATAATCCGTGTGTCGAGTACATTTGAACAGTAAAGCATTCACATAATTAGGACAACAAGTAAATGAAGGGACAATTAAAAACAATTTCCGGTTGCTAAGCAGACTAAAGAGCAAACTAGGCGTGGATCACTTGAGATATTGGATTTATTGTGAGCAGTTTACTAAGTTTCTTCAAAGAATTATACTTTTGAATATTCTTCCTTTTCTACCTTTTAAGTATTTATGCTGAATGTAAGATTGATGAAAAACATCAGTGTTAGCAAACATTAGTTTTCCTAAAGATTAGAGACATAAAACAATATGTTGAGGAAAAGAATTGTGGAACATTGAGAAACATTTCACAACTTCAGATGGTTGTTTATGATGTTCGACTGAAGGTGACTTGCTTAAAAGTACGCTTTTAGTGGATAAAATTCAACAGACATTTTTTTTCAAACGACAGAACTGGCAATTCTGAGTCTTTGGTCAAAGGAGTACTTATTTATTTGGTTTTTTGAGGATTCTGGAAAAGGAATTTGGCATCTTTATCTTTATTTATTTTAGAAGTCTTTACTTACAAACCACCACCTGGAACTAACTGCAAAACCAATATGATTAATATGCAATTTCATTTGAGAAATGAATGAACTGGGAAACATATTAATTTACGTGTTTGTTATTTATTCCTCCTCAGCTCTTCAGTTCAGCTGCTGCACATTCTGTTGATAAGACTCACCTGATTTCCGTGCTATGAATCACCTTCCCCAGCAGTGTAAGCCTGTCAGTTTCCCTTCACTCCTCGTCAGATCCTCCTGGTTTCTGGGTCTACATTTGTCTGTCTTCCCTTTAGCTGACTATATCGTCATTGTTCTGACAGTTTTTGTCCTTGCCAGAGCCAGATTCTCCTGTCTGCACCTGGGTCCAACTGCTGCCTGCCAATGATAACAAGATACAAAGTTGTCTGAAAAAGCATTTTCTCTCCTACTGATTTCTTGTGTTTTTCCTTTTTGTCACTCTTAGATGTTTCAGATCAAACAAATTCTAATATCAGATAAACCTGAGAAAACACAAAAAGCATTTTTTTTATCACAATTTCATTTTTAAAAGATTTCATTTTTAAAAGAAAAGCTCCAAACAAGCCTGGCTGAATGTGGAAAGTAATTGTCCACTTTATAAAATCACAAATTTACTGTGAGGAATACATTTTCTGAGTTAAATTTTCCCAGCCACACTGAAGCCTGATTACTGCCAAACCTGTAGAATCAAAAAAATAACTTAAATAGAACCTGTATGACAACACAAAGTAGGCTAGAAGTCCTTAAAGCAACACCTTATGCCCTGATCTAAAGCAATTCAAGAACATAAGAGAAAAAAAGTAATCTCTAAGGGTTTGAACACACACTGAGAAATCGTGGAACAGTGGAGAACCTTCCTTGGAGTGGTCAACCTATCAAATTATTCCAAGAGAGCATCTACAACTCCCCCAGGAGGTCACAGAAGAATGGATGTAACAAGTCTAATAAATCCACCTAAATCATTCACTTAGTCTCACTTCTTTTCATAAAAAATGTTCCAGGTTTTAAAATGACTGACACCAGAACTGGTGTCAGCTGTAAAGCCAGATCTAGTTACCAGGTTTTAATGGGTTTCTGAACTGGACATACACACACACACACACACACACACACTCTTGTTTTGCTGTATGTAGTGAGGACCATGTGTTGACTCCCATTGACTTCCATTGATTTTCAGTCATTTTCAACCCTTTCTATGCCCTAACCCTGACAATAACCCTAAACCTAACCATTACCAGTGCATGCCTAACCCTAACCTTAACCTAAACTCAATTCACACCTTAGTCCTAAACCTAAATGTTAGCTAAATAGGTCGTGAGGACCAGCAAAATGTCCTCACTTTGGTACAAATGGTCCTCAATTTGATGGTGAAATCGGGAAAATGGTTCTCGCTGTGATGCCAAGACAGGAACACACACACACACACTTGTCCTACAATATGTTGTGAGGACCTGGCATTGACTTTCATTGACTTTCTATTCATTTTCAACCCTTTCTATGGTCAAACCCTGAGCCAACCCTTAACCCTAGCCATTACCTGTATATACCTAACCATAAGCCTAACCTTAACTCAGTTCACACCTTAGTCCTAAACCTGACCCCTAACCCAAAAATAGCATGAAAAAAGTGAGGACCAGGAAAATGTCCTCTCTTTGTTGGTTAAAAAAGTATGACGGTCCTCTTTCTGCGGCAAATATAAGTACTCACACACACACAGCTGCACCACATTCACACACTGTAAATGGTGGTGCAGCTGGTGGTGATGTTGTCTTGCAGCAAGAAGGTCCTCGACTCCCGGCCGGGGGTCTTCTGCACGAAGGTTGCATGTTCTCACCATGCATGCCTGGGTCCTCTCTGGGTACTGCAACGTCCTCCGACAGTCCCAAAACATGACTGTTAATTGGTCTTTCTAAATTGCCCGTAGGTGTTATGATTTGGGGTTGTTTAGGTTTTGGTTTCTGGTTTTTCTTTATGTTTTTCACAGTTAAGGTTTTGAATCATGTTTCTGTTTGTTTTTCTGGGTTTTTCTTATATTTCTCACAGTTTTTGAATCATGCTTTGTTTATTATCTTTCTGGTCATGCTTTAGTTTTTGTTTGTATCCATGAGTCTCTGTTCTTGCTCCAGCCACGTTCTGTCTGTTAATTATCTTTATCCGGTTCACCTGCACCTTGTCAATCTGTCTTCTTGCTCCACTTGGTTTTCACTCCATATATACACACCTGTTCAGTTAGTCTTTGCGGAATCATTGTCTCCACTCATGTCTTGTTTTGTGGACCATGCCATGCCTGTCAAGCCAGCCTGCTTCTGTTTTGTTTCTGCCTCTTATGAGAGTGAGTTTTTGTTGATTAAATTTTCATTTACCGTCACGCTGCCTCCTCGTCTGCATTCTGGGGTTCCTCCGTTGCACAGATCTTGAGAGAATGATTCCGCCTACTACGGACCCCGCGGACAAGCGGAAGGCAGACGCCTTGGATCGCTGGGTAGAACGTCTGAAGGAGGAGGCGATGAGGAATCTGCCCACCGACCTGGAGGTGCTGCCCTCTCCACTGCTGCTGGAACAGATGGAGCGTGAGGCAGCCCAGCGCTAGAGAGTTCGGGAGGGCTGCTCTGTCCCTCCGCCTCAGCTCCGATGTTCCCCTCCTGCTTCCATACCGGCAGCTAAGCCGTCATCTTCCTCCCGCTGCAGGAATCGCCGACGTGCAGGGGTTAACAGCCGGTCGGCTGGCGAAGAGGTGGTTACCCTCCCAGCTGACGTGAGGACTGCAGCAAGCAAGCCCGCATCTTCGTCTGCCACAGCAAAGTTTCCCAGGGTCGCTGCAGCTCCGCCCATGCAGTCTTCAGCCCGGTGTTCTGAGGCAACACCAGAGGAGCTGGAGGAGTGATTAAGGTTTTTTGCCCACCAGATCAAGAGCTTTAGGAGGACTAGTCTCATGTATTCTTCTCCGGAGCTGATGGAGAGGATCAGGCAGATGGAGAGGGACTATGAGACTGCAGTAAGGCAGTTTTACTGCCGTCCACCTTCCACGCCAGGACTCCAGGGAGCTGCTGCTGCAGAGCAGCCCACGCCAGGACTCCAGGGAGCTGCTGCTGCAGAGCAGCCCACGCCAGGACTCCAGGGAGCTGCTGCTGCAGAGCAGCCCACGCCAGGACTCCACAGCCTGTCTCTACCGGGTCTGACCCTCCACAGCCTGTCTCTGCTAGATCCACACGCTGCAGAGGACGTCGTAAGAGGGGCGCCTCAGCCCCTGGTCTCTTCATTGAGGGTCTCTGCGACGCCTCGGCTCCTGCTCCTAGTTTGCAGGGGTTCAGTGAGAAACTGACCCTCGTTCTGTGTGGCATTGACCTGTTCTCTAATCTAAGCTGCTGTTAACCTGCGATTTCTGAGACTGGTGACTCGGATGAACTTATCGTCCGCAGCAGAGGTGACTCTTGGTCTTCCTTTCCTGGGGAGGTCCTCATGTGAGCCAGTTTCTTTGTAGCGCTTCATGGTTTTTGCGACTGCACTTGGGGACACTTTCAAAGTTTTCGCAATTGTTCGGACTGACTGACCTTCATTTCTTAAAGTAATGATGGCCACTCGTTTTTCTTTACTTAGCTGCTTTCTTCTTGCCATAATACAAATTCTAACAGTCTATTCAGTAGGACTATCAGCTGTGTACTGTATCCACCTCCTGCACAACACAACTGATGGTCCCAACCCCATTTATAAGGCTTGAAATCCCACTTATTAAACCTGACAGGTCACACCTGTGAAGTGAAAACCATTTCAGGTGACTACCTCTTGAAGCTCATCAACAGAATGCCAAGAGTGTGCAGCAGTAATCAAAGCAAAAGGTGGCTACTTTGAAGAACCTAGAATATAAGACATATTTTCAGTTGTTTCAAACTTTTTTGTTCAGTATATAATTCCACATGTGTTAATTCATAGTTTTGATGCCTTCAGTGTGAAGCTACAATATTCATAGTCATGAAAATACAGAAACAACTCTTTGAATGAGAAGGTGTTATATACAGGATTTATTTTAGATATTTAAACTCTGACATACGAACTGAAGCATTCTGTTTCCTGATAGGAAATGTAAGAAGTGACAATGGTGGAGAAGAAGAAGAAGAGACGACATCTTTCTATGAGTCAAGTGTAACTCCGACGCCCGACTACGACTATGACTACAACGTCACCTTCGATTATTACATTGGTAACAGCAGAGCAGAACACTGCTCCGTTATCAGTAGTCTCACACTATGCTATGCAGACAACCAGGCAAAAAGTGAAACATGTTTCTTCTCTTGTCTTTCTAGTGACCATGAACCAAAGCTTTACCCACTCTACTGAGGTGAGTAACAGTTCTCTATTTATCTGATTTATAATTCCTAAAGTAATATTCATTTCTACCCTGAAAGCTCTGGTAGTTTCCTCCAGCAGAAACAGCCAAAGTACCAAGGAAAACCTTTTCAACCGATAGTTTGATTTAGATTTGAGAATGGTTTGAGTGTTTGTAAAATAAATATTAAAAAACATCATAAATACAAAAGAGAAACATTTTAGATTCAGATCATTGTTTGGGTATATTTTGCTCTAACAATTTTCCACAGTTTGCAATTGTGAAACAAATACCTGCACAAGTAAATAAGTGTGAACCTCCAGAATCTTTCTTGTTTCAGGTTAAAATGAAAATTATTTCTTAAATGTTTACATTTTTATCAAGTATTTTTAATCAGATCATTTTACATTTGACACATGCCATCTCAAAATGACACCAGAGAGTTCAGATTTATTTTAAAAAACACAATTTTTAGGTTCTGTATTGAAACAATATTTAGTCACAGCTTTCCATCCATTGTCTTCTTCATCACATTCCAGAGGTTTTCAGGAGGGTTCAGATGGAGATCTTGATCTGATGGTTTTTCACTCACAGCTCAGTTGACCTAGTTTTGTAGCATGGAGCCATGTCCCGCTGTTTTAGCCATCCAGTGAAGCTCTGTGTTTTATACAGGGCTGCATCCTATTTATGTACATGTTCGAACTCAGAAGTAACGCAGACGTTCTTCTGAGGCCGAGACCTGGTTGGCTGATTTAAATGTTGTGAAAAGGAGTTCTAATGTTTCCTGAATCGGGTCGTTTTACACAGAAACACAAAATTATTGTTTGAAAAAGGGAAAGAGATCATCTCTTGATTCTTTGTGGATGAATCTGAAAGAAATTCTTAATTTATCTGAAGGCAGTCAAGCTTCAATAAGAAGAAACATACCCACACCCATTGAGGCATAGACTCCACCTGTGGTATCTGACATTTAGATGTTAGCAGCAGATCTGTTAAGTTCTGGATGTTGTGAGGTGGCACCTCCATGGATCGGACCCATTTGTCCAGCACATCTTACAGGTGCTTGACTGGATTAAGATTCGGGGAATCGGGAGGCCAAGTTAGCATCTCAGACTTGTTATTTGTTCCCCAAACCGAGCATTTTTTGCAGCATTATGCATCATCCTGCAGAAAGAGGCCAGGACCATCAGAGAAAACTGTTTCCATTATGGTACGTACATGGTCTGCAGCAATGCTTAGGTAGGATGGAGGGACATGGATGGAGGGACCCAAGGTTTCCCATCTGATATAGCCCACAGCATTACACTGCCTTCGCCTGCTGGCCTTCCCATGGTGCATCTTGGTGTCATGTGTTCCCCAGGTTCACTCACTCTGCCATCCATGTGAGGTAAAACAAAATGTGACTCATCAGACCAGACCACACTTGCTCCCTGCTCTAGTTCTGATGCTCATGTTCCAACTGTTGGAGCTTTCAGCTTTTCAGCCTGAAACACTGCTGTGTTGTGTGTTCTGACACCACACAGGCCAGCCATCACCCCCATGTGCATCTAAGAGCCTTGGCTTTTCATGTTCCTGCCCCAGTTCACAACAGATCCTTCCTTGGACCACATTAGATATGGGTCCCACAAGAGCCACAGATTTGTAGATGGTCTCACATAAACTTGCTTAAATCTTTAAAGTTGGCCATTTTGTTTCTCAACTCTGTTCACTCGTACTCGTACTCGTACTCGTACTCGTACTCGTACTCGTCGTCTTCCGCTTATCCGGAACCGGGTCGCGGGGGCAGCAGACTCAGCAGAGACACCCAGACGTCCCTCTCCCCAGACACCTCCTCCAGCTCCTCCGGGGGGAGCCCAAGGCGTTCCCAGGGCAGCCGAGAGACATAGTCCCTCCAGCGTGTCCTGGGCCTCCTCCCGGTGGGACGTGCCTGGAACACCGCCCGAGGAAGGCGTCCAGGAGGCATCCGGTATAGATGCCCGAGCCACCTCAACTGGTTCCTCTCGATGTGGAGGAGCAGCGGCTCTACTCCGAATGCCCGAGCTCCTCACCCTATCTCTAAGGGAGTGCCCGGCCACCCTACGGAGGAAGCTCATTTCAGCCGCTTGTATCCGGGATCTCTTTCTTTCGGTTATGACCCAAAGTTCATGGCCATAGGTGAGGGTAGGAACGTAGACCGACCGGTAAATCGAGAGCTTCGCTTTTCGGCTCAGCTCTCTCTTCACCACAATGGACCGGCACAGCGCCCCCATTACTGCGGCAGCCGCACCGATCCGTCTGTCGATCTCCCGCTCCATTTTTCCGTCACTCGTGAACAAGACCCCGAGATACTTGAACTCCTCCACTTGAGGCAGGAACTCCCCTCCAACCTGAAGAGGACAAGAGGACAATAATCAGTGTTACTGACTTCGTCTGCTGGTGGTCATGATGTTATGCCTGGTGGGTGTATCTAGACTGCTGAATGTTTTCCTGTAGGATTAGTGAAGTCTGCTGTCTTCACAAAGTTTTTTAGCTGCCGATTGAAGGAGCGTTGGGACGTTCGGTATCGGTTTCGGTCGGACTGTCTTTCAGGAAGGAGGAATTTCAGCTCAGCAAGCATCTGTTGGAAGAAAATGAAAACTGTGGTAGAGTCTCTTCATTTAAAGCAGCAAAGTGTCAGATGTCCGGCAGCTCTGTGTCCAGAGACGAGCTGCTCATCCTCACAGAGAGGGGGCGCTGCTGCAGAGAACCTCCGCAAGCAAATCTCTGGATGCTTCTGCTTCACAGTCAAAGCTTGTCTGGTTGTGTTTATCTGCTGACGATCTCAGATCTGTTTTGTTCTCCTGCAGACGCCCAACGTAAGACGGCTCAGCCCTGTGGACGCCACCAGCAGCTGCAGATCAATAACCGACCAATCACTAATCACCAGCACCCTGCTGGTGTCTCTCGCTGCTCTCTTTCAATAAGCGCTCAGAGTTACCATGACGATGCTGCATCCACATTGAGTTTGTTCTGTTTTGTACTCACATGTTTTTACTTTGTAATAAATCATATCTTGCACACATGAAGAAGAGGCATGTTAGTGGTGCTGAAATCGTGGAGAAACTGTGTACCACATATCGGTGCACTTTGTACCAAATATCAGTGGGATGTTGAGGACCTTATCTTCTGTACTAATCCCTGATCTGTACTGGCCCAGCCAGGAGGGATTTCTATTATGGTTCTGTTCAGAAACAGAACCTGGCAGAACACAGCTGAGACCAGTTATACCGTTTAGGATCTGTAGTCATCCCCTTTCATAATGGTGGTATGGTGCTCTGAGTGGTATGGGAATTTAGGTCATGTATTAATTTAATCATATTTATGAAACCAATTAATGAAATGGCCTTTGTCGTCCATCGTTCCAGTGTTTCTTTGCCGTCAACGACTAACGGATCGTGTGTTGCTGGCATGACTATTTTAAATTCAGGTGTAAATATGACACCAAGATGGGTAAATCCCTCATTTTCATTAGTTAAATGTGTTCTTCCTGCAGGATTAATTCTTGGAGGGACTGCTCCAAAGCCAATGTCTCCAGGCGGTCACCTGGGAACCTTAGATAGAAAGCTGTTTAATCTAATTGGCTAAACAAACTGAACATAACCACACCATGTTCTAACTAGGACCCAAGAGTTTGAATTTGAATCTGTCTACATGATTAGACTGATCAGATTACATGTTTCTTTTTTATACAAACTGGACCCGATTGTCTTGTAAATGTTCCTGAGATATAAATAAACTGTACTGAACTCAGCTTAATTCTACACTTAATTAATTTTTATATTATATGCTGTGAGATGTCCAGATACACTCACCGACCACTTTATTAGGTACACCTGTCCAACTGCTCGTTAACGGAAATTTCTAATCAGCCAATCACATGGCAGCAACTCAATGCATTTATGCATGTAGACATGGTCAAGACGATCTGCTGCAGTTCAAACCGAGCATCAGAATGGGGAAGAAAGGTGATTTAAGTGACTTTGAACGTGGCATGGCTGTTGGTGCCAGATGGGCTGGTCTGAGTATTTCAGAAACTGCTGATCTACTGGGATTTTCACGCACTACCATCTCTAAGGTTTACAGAGAATGGTCTGAAAAAGAGAAAATATCCAGTGAGCTGCAGTTCTGTGGGCGCAAATGCCTTGTTGATGCCAGAGGTCAGAGGAGAACGGCCAGACTGTTTCGAGCTGATAGAAAGGCAACAGTTACTCAAATAACCCCACGTTACAACCAAGGCATGCAGAAGAGCATCGAACCTTGAGGCAGATGGGCTACAGCAGCAGAAGACCACACCGGGTGCCACTCCTGTCAGCTAAGAACAGGAAACTGAGGCTACAATTCGCACAGGCTCACCAAGATTGGACAATAGAAGACTGGAAAAACGTTGCCTGGTCTGATGAGTCTCGATTTCTGCTGCGACATTCGGATGGTAGGGTCAGAATTTGGCGTCAACAACATGAAAGCATGGATCCATCCTGCCTTGTATCAACGGTTCAGGCTGGTGGTGGTGGTGTAATGGTGTGGGGGATATTTTCTTGGCACACTTTTGGCCCCTTAGTACCAATTGAGCATCGTGTCAACGCCACAGCCTACCTGAGTATTGTTGCTGACCATGTCCATCCCTTTATGACCGCAGTGTATACATCTTCTGATGGTTACTTCCAGCAGGATAACGTGCCATGTCATAAAGCACGAATCATCTCAGACTGGTTTCTTGAACATGACAATAAGTTCACTGGACTCAAATGGCCTCCACAGTCACCAGATCTCAATCCAATAGATCAACTTTGGGATGTGGTGGAACGGGAGATTCGCATCATGGATGCAGCCAATAAATCTGCAGCATCTGTGTGATGCTATCATGTCAATATGGATCAAACTGTCCATATTGTTTCCAGTACCTTGTTGAATCTATGCCACGAAGGATTGAGGCAGTTATGAAGGCAAAAGGGGGTCCAACCAGGTACTAGCAAGGTGTTCTTAATAAAGTGGCCGGTGAGTGAAAGTTCAGAAGGGCAGCATTCCTTTTTTTTTTTTTTAAACCTTGTCCTGTCCGGCAGAGTAGCTCAGAATTGTTGTCTGAGTGCCAAGAAGAACCCCAACAGATTTACTTTCATAAGTGTTGTATTATGGCTAACACTTTAATGCTCTGCTTGATATTTATTTAAAAAAAACTTTATTAGAAACTTCTTTGGGATTATTTCAATTGTTACGGACACGGAGACAGAAATGAAAAGGAAAAACATAAGAAGCACAAAAGAGAGAGCGGTAGGGCAAGAAGGAAAAGGGGAGAGAAGAAGATAAATAATAACAGCTTTTTTACCAAAATGTGCACGGTACTTATGAATGCAAGACGTATTTAGTGGTAAATGCGGCTCAATATAGAACATTTGTGTATCTGTTAACACCTGAATCTAAACACCTGTGGGTCATGCTTGTGTATATAAGGTTTCTCCATAAAAGACAGGCAGACCGCCCCAGCACCAGCCCAAACTAGTGCCAGCACCACCTGAACCCGAGCGAACCTGGCCTGGACCCCGACCCACCGCCCCGACCCCAGTCCCCAACGACCCTTATCCTCAAACGGAGAGGGGCCATGTACAAAACAGGGATCTATGTGGTCCAAACGATGAACCATGAACCCCAACATGAATTTCCCCACAGGGCCACCCTCAACCAGGACACAGATACCATACACATACCCCCAAACCCAAACACCATGAATCCGCTCCCCACAGGGGCACACTCTACAGGTGAACTCCATCTCCAAAAAGCCAACAAAGCCATACCCACACAGCGCAAGCTTCACACACAGTCTGCTTCAAGCACCCCTGCTGCATCCTACCCCCCACCACACAGCGCACCGTGACAGCAAGGCAAGGGCTCCGTGCAACGCCACCCCAGCCTCCGCCCACAGGCACAACGGGACAGACACCACTGAGCACTGTGCCCACAACAGAACCCCCGACCCTACACCAACACGGGACAAATTCACCTGGCAAGAGGTCCCCAGCCAGCAGCAAGCACCCGGGGCCCCCACCACGCCCCTTGCAACCACACAAACACACCACATCACCATCACTGCAAAGATCCAAATGCTGTTGACCCCACATTCAAGAATAGGAAACAACCCTCCCACCCCACACGCTGGAGCCCCTCCATGCCACCTTCTAGCCCACGGCCCAATCCCCCACGGACATGACAGCCAGCAGAGCAGCACACCACCAAGCCTGCCCAACCATCCAGCCAGCGTCAGCAGCCCCAGCCCTCCAGTCCATGAGAGAGAAATTTGCACTAGCTGGGTAACCGGGCCAGGCAGGCCAACCACTCCAGGCCAAGCACAACCCGCCAGCCGCCCCAGTGCAGGCACAACACATGCTCCAACGCCCCACCCACCTGACCACCAACCGCAGCTAGGCGCACGGCCAGGAGCCCGAGCCACGGAAGGAAGCATTGGAGGAAGGCCACCACAGCACAGGGACCGAGATCCAAAGAAATCCAAGCAAGTCCCAGCACCCGACAACCCCCAAGACCCGAACCCGAACCCCAGCCCAGATCCCAACCAGAAGGCACACTCCCTCCCCCCGCCTCCGATCCTAGACAGCAAACAGCGAACGGGGGTGTTGAAAGACCCCAAGCCTACCTCCGCCGCTCAAATGTGGTGTTGATGCATGAACCCTCAATGTCCACATGCAACTTAACCCTTAGAGGTGAGCGCAGCCACCAGAGGTGAAGTTAATCAAATACACTCCCTCTTGATGCCATCTAGTGCACCCACCCCCAAGGCCCTACATGTGAATGTCATAAAAATATAATAAGTGAGAGTGTCTAAGTTGTAAAATAAAATTGGGGCTCAGGCTGCCATGGGACCACAGAAATGGAAAACCCTTGTGGCACTCCAATGACGCACCCGCACCCTAAGGCCCTACATGAGTGGTGGTGTGATGGAGGGTGCAGAGGAAGGTGTCTGGGAATGGGGAAGGAAGGGCTGGGGGGTAAAATGCTCTCCCAGGGAGCCAGCTCCCCGGTTGACCCCAATAGGCACCCCTGTTCGCCGAGTTTCAACAAAGGAGGGAGGCATAGGCACATCCACCAGGCCAAAGGCTACGGACAGGCACCGGGCCCCGAGGACCGACTGAAAACCATTTGTTACATTTGTCCAGTCAAACTCTCAAACACATTCATACAACGATACACTGACCAATTGGATACCTGGGATGAAGCACCTTGCTGAGGGGCACATGGACATGCAGCAGGGCAGAAGGCAGGAACTGAACCCACAACGTTTAGTTTGCAAGACAACAACTCTTCTTTTTGAGCAGCTGTTGCTCTTGTGGCCAATGAAAGCTTTTCAATGGCTAGTGTAGCGAGGCTGAGGCTTGGGGCATCGTGATTTACTGCATCTTTCAAAAATATTTATACCCCCTTTTCTCATTTTGCATACTTGTGAAGTGCATGGTTTTAAATATTTTGATATCTAAATAGTGTGGGTAGTACTTGTATCCTGTCCCTTTTGCTCTGTTGCAACCAATTTCCACACAAGACCATGAAGATTGAAACTGTGCTTTGGTGGAATTTATCTGTTAACATTAAAATGTTCAAATTAATGAAGGTTATCAAAGCTACTTTAAAGTGTGTAATCTATATAAAGAGCTGTTGATGTTGCTGTGATAGATAATGATCAAAATAATAACAGGTTTTTACTTTCAGTTTTATCTCATGGTGTAAATAGACTCTCATTCACTATAACGGTCCTGTCCAATAGGCTTGGTGCAGTCCTAGGGTCTTTTAATTTAATTTAGGAACAATACAGTGCTGCCCCCTACTGTAAAAAACAGGTACTGTTGCTCTCTCTCATCCTGTCCGATCAAACTCAAATTTAAATCATTTTTATATGCATTTAAAATATTTTCACAGCTAAAACAAGCATCAAAATTATCTAAAATAAAGGCACTAAATGCACGTTCTATCACCAAAATAAATGTTTCCAAAAACAAAGCGTGAATGGTGAAGCACTACCACTTTCTAAACGGAAGGGGGCAGCACAACACCGCTACCTCAGCTCTGACCGGAGAAGGAGAAGCGAAAGGGAGAGCTGAAGGCCTACAGACGGAGAGAAACATCGAACCATCTAGTGTGTCATCTGAGGGGGGTCATCAGAGAGCAGCTAGCTCCACCTGTGAAGATTACCAGATGATCCAGGCAGGAGATGAATCATCAGCAAGTAGCACTGGACTTCACCTGGAGACCCGGAATAAAGCTGCACACATCAGGTGAGTGACTCAATCAGAGCTGCTGTAATCTTCCACACAGAAGGAAGGTCAACATCTTCAGACACCCAAAACACCTGAGCACCTGTTGAAGAAAAAGGTTCAAATGTTTCAGGCTCAGAAACACAAAGAGACGCAGATCAGAGAGAAACAGCAGGCGGAGCTGCGGAATTAATGTCTCTAGTTGACAATAAAACCTCTGACAGATTGTGACCCACAAAATGTCCCTCCCTCCTGACTGGGTGGTGTTGAGGTGGTGCAGTTTATCCGGCCAACAACTTCTTCAGATGTGGGATCTCTGGTGAACCTGGAGCTCGCTGCAGCGATATAAACATTCTCCTTGTTAAGTCATTTTCTGAGTGGGAGAACGACGCTTACATGTGTCGTTTTTAGGACCCACTTTGTGTTAAATGATGCGGAACATTTAGTCTGAATTAAAGGCGAATAATGTTTGGAGCTTCAGAAAAATTCCTTCACTAAAGAAAACCCGGTCGAAATTCAGATCAGAATTTGTCAGGATTTTCATGCATCCTCCCATAGACACAGGTCTGTCCTCAGTGAATGAGCTACAGAACTGCAGTGCAGGTGGTGCAGGTGGTGCACTGATGTTTGTGATCTAAACACATGATTCCGCAGATATTCAGTCAGAACATCAAATGTTTTAGTAGTACGTAGTTTACTGAAGTACGCGTCTGTTTTGCTTTGGTCCGCTTTCACATTCTGGGATGAAAACAATAAGAACTTGAAAAACTGCCTCAGATATCAGGTTCAGGGTTAAAGGTCATGACAGGACAGTTAGAAAGACACTGAACCAGTCTGGCTGCTTAGGAGGGTTGAAGGAGTAAGCCTGTCTAACAGCAAGATGGCAGAAGGACGTAGGTTGCAAAGCTCCATCTGGATGAAGGACGAGAAGACTTCTAGGACAATGTCCTCTAGATACATGAGACCAAAGTGGAGATGTTTGGTCTTAATGCTCAGCCCCATGTTTAGAGAAAACCACACACAGTGTATCAGCTCAAACACCTCAGAGCAACGTAAAGCACAGTGGTGGAGGGATGGTGATGTGGGCTTGTTTTGTGGCTACATGATCTGGGCACCTTGCAGTCATTGAGTGGACCAGGATCTCCTATCTACCCTTGGTATTCTAGAGTCAAATATGAGTTCATCTTTCCAACAGCTGAGGCTTCAGCCAAACTGGTTCAACAGAACCATGATCCTAAACACAGCAGCAGATCTACAGAAGAAAAAAAGAGTCAAGGCGTTGCAGTGGCCTAGTTAAAGTCCAGTAGAATGTATTTAGCAGGATGCAGGTTTTAAGCGATTAAACACATTTTCTGCTTGTTTTCCTATCCAGACTCCAGCAGCAGCATCTGTTCAAAGAGGAGGAGGTTCTTGTGGATCAGCAGCTCTGTCAATTGGAGAGGAACTCTAATCTGGACCAGAAGGAACCAGAACCTCCACACATAAAAGAGGAACCAGAAGATCTCTGCATCAGTCAGGATGAGGAGCAGCCTGATCACGGTACTCTTATTTTGTTCATGTAGGGGTGTGTGCTCCTGCTGGATGGTACCAGAACCATGCGCTGCAGAGGGTTTATTTGCTGTTCAGGGATGGGATGCTCCAGGAAGAACCTGAACCTGTAAACAATTCAGGCTCATTAGTCCCACTTCACAACTTCCACGTGTTTCACTAAATGTCCAACAGAATAGAAGTTTAAATGTTTTCCAAATTTACCACAAGATGGAGCTCTAACACCAGTTTTTATTTCTCTTACTGATCGTTGTTCCTCTCTAATCAGGCTTCGTTTATTCGGTACCTGGAGGATGTTTTGCTTCTGTACAACAAACCATTTAGTGCTCAGAGTCTCTGGTTAAATTTACTTTATCGTCTCCAGACCTTCATGTGTCCTGGTGTCCTATCAATGAGTGATGGATGGATAAACGGTAACATGGGGGTTGCTCTGGTTGCTACCTGTATGACCCCTTCTCTTTTCCAATGGTTATAATCAGTCTTACAGAGAGAGGTATCCCAATCCTTGTGGTTTTTAGTATAACAATGACCATCAGTGGGACCCTTTGTGGGGTGCCTTGAGACGACATTGTTGAAAATAAGCGCTGTTTAACTAAATAATCTGAACTGAAACTATCTCTGTATTTATGCTGCTATAGGCTTATGCTGCTGGAGGACATAATGACCACTTTCACCCTCTTCGCTACATTCTCACACTACTCTCCAATTTTGTATTATTTGCTGTTATTTCAGCTTTTAACTTTGTTCTCTCTCTTTTCTCTTCCTAGAAGCTACACCTGGTCTGACTCTGTGTCTACCTGTGACACCTTTCTGGAGAGGGGAATCCTCCAAGCTTCTGCTGGCAACAACTTAATGCTCACCCTCTACCGATGATACACTTGGCCCTGTCTTTCAGTGTTTAACCCTTTCTCTCTCCTAGACATAGCTACTGACTGAGTTTTACTGTAACTAACTCTATGTGCTCTCTTTCAGACTCTAACCTTGAAAACTGGCTCAGAGTTTATCTGTTCCTTCTTTCTAGGTGAAACGACTAAAGGAGCTACATCCATTAACATTTACTTTTCCTTCCCATAGAAAGTACTCCTGGATCAGTGCTTCTTTGTTCTCTTTGTGTCTCTGCTTCACCTAGAAAGAAAGAACATATAAACTCTGAGACAGTTTTCAAGGTTAGAGTCTGAAGAGAGCACATAGAGTTAGTCACAGTAGAAGCTCAGTCAGTAGCTATGTCTAGGAGAGAGAAAGGGTTAAACACTGAAAGACAGGGCCATGTGGATCATCGGTAGAGGGTGAGCATTAAGTTGTTGGCAGCAGAAGCCCACTCTAACTATAAGCTTTATCAAAAAGGAAAGTTTTAAGCCTAGCCTTAAAAGTAGACAGGGTGTCCGCCTCACGGACTAAAACTGGGAGCTGGTTCCACAGGAGAGGAGCCTGATAACTAAAGGATCTGCCTCCCATTCTACTTCTAGAGACTCTAGGAACCACCAGTAAACCTGCAGTCTGGGAGCTAGTTCTAATATAAAAGATGAAAACTTTTAGAAGAATTAATGAAAACCAAGTTTCAGTTTTCAGTTTAAAAATGATTATTTAATCTTCTTTCATCTCTCTAGACTTCTTTCTGCACATCATCTGCAAAGAGGAGGATTTCTTCTCAGACCAGCAGCTCTGTAAACAGGAGGGGAACTCAAGTTTGGACCAAGAGGAAGCAGAACCTCCACATATTAAAATGGAAGAGGGGGATTTGTGCATCAGTCAAGATGAAGAGCAACTTAAACTAAAGCAGGTCACCAACTTCTTCATGGTGTCTCTTATTAAAGAAGAAAGTGACCACAGTGAAGCAGAACCCAACCCGAACCATCTCCTGTCTAAGAACAGAAGTCTCAGGAGTGAAGCAGACATCTCGCCCATCTCAGAGAGTTGGAGCCACCATAATTGGGGTCACAAGTCTTTACAGTGTGAGTTCTGTGGAAAAGTTTATAAGTCTCAGTCCAAACTGAAAGCCCACTACAGGGTCCACACCGGAGAGAGGCCGTATGTCTGCAGCACATGTGGAAAAAGTTTTTCCAGCTCCTCTTCACTACACAATCATGTCAACACTCACTCAGATGAGCGACCGCACTCTTGTGAACAATGTGGGAAAAGTTTCAGGGTCCATGAAAAACTGCTGATCCACTTCAGAACCCACACCGGAGAGAAGCCGTACTCCTGCAAAACGTGTGGCAAACGTTTTTCTCAGAATGGGAACCTGACCGTCCACATGAGGACGCACACGGGTGAGAAGCGGTACCCCTGTGACATGTGCGAGAAGCGCTTCAGTAACAGCGGCGATCTATCGCGCCATGTATCGATCCACACCGGTGAGCGGCCGTTCTCCTGCCGGACCTGCGGGAAACGCTTCACCCAGAACGGTAGCCTGACGTCTCACATGAGGACGCACACGGGCGAGCGGCCGTTCCTGTGTGAGACATGTGGGAAGGGCTTCAGGCAAAACCGAGACCTGTTGGTCCACATGACATCTCGCCACAGATGAGAAGGTGGAGTTCTGATGAATCTACAGAGAACCATCGTTCCTCAGCTAGAGACTCTGTTAAAACCTGTCAGAAGAACCTTGAGGCTTTGCTTTGAAGAGATCTTTGATTATAAGTGGTCTGGAGATGACTCCACTCGTCAGTTTGGATCACCAGTGTTACCCAGAAACCATGAGTTACTGCTAAAGTGAGGGTCAGAGGTCAGCTTTAATGAACTATCATGATTTTTCGTGAATAAAATGGTTTCTATTGCAGAAACATTTACAGCATCTCTCCTGCTGATTTGGAGAAGCTGGTTTGTGTTGTCAAGCTTAGCTACAGTCTGGAAGATTTCTTCTGTTTTTGCTTTATTGTCACACAGATTTAAGTCCCAGCTTTAACTAGGCCACCACAAAAACTTCATTTTTTGAGCAATTCAGAGGGCGCTAGCTGGTGTGCTTTGGATCAGTGTCTTTATGCAGAACTCATGAGTCCACAGAAGATTTTCTGAAAAGGCCTGATGATCATCAAGATGTTTCTGGTAAATATGAGGCGGGTCCATTTGTTCTTTTGGGTCAGCAGTGGTTCTGGCCTTGGAACTCGCCCATGGAGGTGATTTTTATCCAGTCTCTCTTTGTTATTGTTGAATCATGACCTCTGACCTTAAATGATGCAGTGAGGCCTGCAAAGCTTTAGATAGGCCCACTGACCACTCCTGGGAAGGTTCTTCACTGTTCCATTTTTCTTCATTTGTGGAAGATGGTTCTTCCTGAGGTTCTCTGGAGTTCCAAAACCTTAGAAATGGATCAGTAACCCTTTCCATCCAGACTGGTAGATGTCAGGGTCTTTGTTTCTGGTCTGTTGTTTTAGCCTACTTCATGTTGTCAGACAGGTTCTGTTTGAATTTGTGGTACAGGTCAGACACTAATAATGAGTGGCTGCCAATATTCACCACTTTCATCCCAGTTAATTTATGTTTTAATTGGGGTGGGGGGTTGGAGCTTTTTCCTTTTAATGAATAAAATCCTCATTTGCATTTTGTTTATATTATTTAATGAAACATTTAAGTTTGACAGAAAAGCAAAAATGGAGGAAAAAAATTTCCATCACTGTATTTCATGTGTTTTTAACATCTTTGTTTTTATGTTAATATCAAACTTTTAATAATGCTGCTTTATCCATTATGATGCATTTTATGGAATGCTTTTTAATTTATTTGATTTTATTATTTAATTTTAATAAAATCATTTTAAATAAACAACTTCTATGATAAAATGATTTAGTTGGAAAAGAGCGGGTCGGGGAGGAATGGCTGCAAATCATTTTGTTGCTTTGGTAAAATTCAGAATAAAAACAGAAGGTTTAGAAGCTGAGTTTAATAGTTTCCAAATAAAAGAGCTCTGCTCAGCCAGAAGATCACGTGTAAATTTATCATAATCATGGATCTATTTTATTATGACAAAATTATTACATTAGTAGCATTTTTGTAGGGATCATATATAATAATTTTACATTCCAAAACGTATGCATGAGTCTGTTAAAGGTATGCTAAGCTGACAGACGGAGGCCGAGGGCTAGTGAGTGTAAAAGCTGTCCTATCCTGGACAGAGCAGCAGATCCTGGAGCACATCAGGTCAACGGGCCACAAAGACAATCTGCTAAATGAACATCTCAGGAAGCAGAAACCCAGAGTCCACGAAGAAGACCAGGAGGAACCGTCATGGTAAGATTAAAGATGTGGCTCATACTGAGTGGTCCCATCAATGATTGGAGCATGCTGGACTGAAAGAACATACAGAGACCCTAATCATGGCAGCACAGAAACTCAGCAGTAGAGACCATCTCTGCAAACACGACAGGAACCAAGATGCAGGTTGGGCAAAGATGCCTCTGAAAGAGTCCTCCACACAACCGCTGGGTGCCCGATGCAGGCAGGTGAAGCGTACATGGAGCACCATAACCTGGTGGTGAGAAAAGGTTACAGGAACATCTGTGCCGAGTATGGATTGAAGGTCCCCAGTCAAAGTGGGAGACATGGGATGGTGGAGAATGATGGGGCTAAGATCCTGAGGAACATCTAGATCCAAACTGATCAACAGCAGATGGATAAAAAAAAACAGACAATGTGGTGGTGGACAAAGCAGGAAAGAGAGCAGCATCGTTACAACAAGTAATGAGAAGAAAAACTGATGTTTGAAAAATAAGGTGGAAAGATTCCCACCTTCTGAACACCTTAACTAGAACACACAACACAACAGAACTAAATACAGTTTACTTTTTATCATTAACACGTCATTGATTTGCTAAAGGCCAATTAGGTTGAAGTATATTTTAATCATGTTTTGTTTCATGTTGGCATTCCTATGATCACCACTACTATCACTATAATAAATATGAACTGCTTTAACCACACGCAAACACACATACTTACACACACACACAGAGAGAAAGGTGTGCTTGCCACTCACAACATGGCGGTGAAGGACGACGTGTTTGTGGGCGGAGGTAATAGAAGCAGGCAGGAAGGAAGAAGAAGCTGCAGAGATCAGCTGGAGGAACCTTTGTGTGTCTCAGACCAGGTTGGTAGAAGCTGCAGTAAAACATCTCCCGGTCAGCATCCGAGGAAGTTGATTTAGGAAGAGATGGATCGTCTGCACAGACTGCTGGATCTGAACTGGGAGCCTCGGATCCTGGGACGGTTGCTAGGCGACGGTTCCGCTCCCATCCCAGAGAGAGAAACATCCACAAGCAGGGAAGACTGGTATGAGAGCGCTGCTTTGATCCGTGCAGAGCGCAGAAGGAGAAAACATCTGCAAGAAGCATTAAATCTGAGCGCAGAAACCATTATTTGAGGGAGAAGCGAAAGAAATAAGTTTTGAGTACATGAATGAAATCCTGCTTTTTCATTGAAAATATGTGGTCTTTATTTTTGGCAGTAAAATTCCCCGATAGGCCGGCTGTTATGGACCTTTCACAGTACCCAGTACGTTCTTGGGTGCTTGGTTAGTGTGGCGCTAATATTTGTACCACGGAGTGAGACTGATGTGAGCGCATAAATCGAGCAATTATTTGTGGTGTGTGCGTTTAAATCTCACAAACGCTCTCACGCCGCGTTCTGGCACGTGCTCAACTCCCAACAAACGATGGCAAGCCAAAAGAGTCAAAAATCGTCCGAATAATAACGCGTTGTTCTAATCAGAACGCGTGGTGGCGTTTTATGCATATTTTATCATCAAAAGGCTGTACTATTATTGCTCAGATTTTAAGGCATTTTACCCAATCAATTCACTGCGAGGGCAGACTCTACCAGGAGATCCCTGATCTTTGGGGAAAGGCAGAAAGTACATGAGCCTGTCATTCTGCTCCTGTCTAAATCACATTCAGCTCAACACTAAACTCTGATATAACATAAAACTCACTCTACTGGTTCTCTTGGGGCAGAAAATAAGTCATCTTTAACAGGCAATTAATTATTAATTAAAAAAGTTCGTGCATCCATCCATCCGTCTGTCCGTCCATCCATCCATTAGTCTGTCCATCCATCCATCTATTCGTGGATCCATCCATCCATCCATCTGTCCATCCAACCATTAGTCTGTCCATCCATTCGTTTGTCCGTCCATCCATCCATCCATCCATCCATCTGTCCATCCATCCATCCATCCATCCGTCTGTCCATCCATCCATCCATCCATCCGTCTGTCCATCCATCCATCTTTGGGTTTTGCAGGTTCCATGTTTAAAGTCTGACTACTCTAGAAATCTTTCTGTCGAAAGCCACCTTTCGTGTTTATATACCTGATCTTCGTTGGCTATAACAATTTGATTGATCTGAAACATTCAAGTGTGACTAAATAAATCTGTCAGGAGAAAAACCTTATTTACAGCTTTAGTTATTAATAAGTTTGATTTCTGTAGTAAACTTAAAAAAAAAAACTCTTTCTTCGTGTTTTTTCAGACCTCCAACATCAACATGTCTGCAGAAAAGAGGAGATCTTCATGGATTATCAGCTCATAAAACAGGAGAACTACTCCAGATTGGACCAGAAGGTGCCAGAACCTGCACAGATTAAAGAGGAACAAGAACCACAATGGATTGAAGAGGTCCAAAATGAACCAGAACCTTTACACCTTAAAGAGGAACACAAGGATCTGTGCATCAGTCAGGATGAAATGCAGCTTGAAGTGAACCAGGAGACCTTCATGGTGACTCTTATTAATGAGGAACGAGACCGACGTGAAGCAGAACCAAACAGGAACCAGCTCCTCTCTGAGAACAGAAGAACCAACAGCAAGGCAGACATCTCTCCCATCTCAGAGAGTCGGAGCAGGACTGAATCGGGTCAGAAATCTTTGCAGTGTTCCCACTGTGGGAAAACGTTTGTGTGTAGAGCCAAACTGACTTCTCACTACAGAGTCCACACCGGAGAGAAGCCATTTGTTTGTAAAATGTGTGGAAAAAGATTCAGATCCAACAATTGCCTTAAGAGACATGGGAAAATCCACACAGGTGAAAAACCGTTGACCTGTGAGATCTGTGGGAAAGGATTCAGCCAGAGCTGCTACTTATCGGTCCACCTGAGGGTCCACACCGGAGAGAAGCCGTATGTCTGCGAGACATGTGGTTCCCAAGCAACTCTGCCTAGAGCAGTCATTCCAGCGTTCACTCGGCAGAGAGGCTGCATCCATGTGAACAATGCGGGAGAAAGTTTGATCGGAAGGGAACCTTAGTCAGACACATGAGAATCCATACAGGAGAAAAGCTATATTTCTGTGAGACATGTGGAAAACTTTTCAGATGCAGTTACACGTTATCTCTGCGCACAAAAATCCACATGGGGGACCGGACCTCTTCCTGCTAGAGGTGTGGGAAACGTTTCCCTGAAAAGGCAATGGTGACCTCTCACATGAAAGGTCACACAGAAGAGCAGCCAAAGACTCCAAACAGCAGGTGGAGCTTTAGGCAGGATTTGGAGGTTCTTGTAATGGGTGTCAGATTCTGGAATGGTCTTCCTCCAGTGACAGGATATAAACTGGACCTCTTTTTCCCCTCTACCTGACCCGAATCACTCTGAGTTGCTTTGTTTTTGAGTCTGTTAACTAGATAAACAGTTATTCTTTAGAGTTAATTTAACTTGGTTAAAAGTACCCAGAGGCTGCTCTCTGCCTGAATTGTAGTTTTATTTGACATGAAATCATCTTTCACAAAGATTTTACCAGGAAACGGCTACAGAACATTTACAGTTCTGCTCAGAACCTACTCATCCTGAGCATGGATGTCCTTCATTTTGGGGAATGTTTAAACATCCAGCTGCAACCATTTTTAAACACGTGAACTGTGTGCACGAGTTTGAATTGTCAGTTTTCTCTGATCAGCACAGGGTCTAAAATATACATACAGACCCACTAATATTAGCTTCATGTCCCTAACCAAGTTAGACCTCAACCACACCATCGACAAGCTGCAGCTGCATTTCAGGCTGGGGATTTAACCTCTTATTAGCTGAATTGTTAGAGCTTATTTAAACGCTTTGGTTTTTTTCGGCTAGACCTTTGGGATACTAGCCTGGATGACTGGGATCGGTCTCCTGGAACGTCCATCTGACTGTTGATTGCAGGTGAAGTTGAGGAGTTTAGGGCTTAGCTTTCATTCACTATGTGCAACACCCCCATAGCATAATGCTCACACCACCATGCTTGACAGTTGAGACTGTGTTAATAGGTTTGAAAGCCTCAAACATAAACCTTTCTGAAGAAAACATTTGGCTCATCCACGTTTGAAGATGTAAACTTCAGTACAGCTTAAAGGTGTTGATTGTGGAGCAGGAGGTTCCTTCCTGGTTGGTCCACATCACTGATGGGTTTGGAGGTAATCCTCCCCGTTCACTGCTCCATCCACTAGTTGTTTGAAGTTCTGCAGTATAAAATGTTCCTGCTGAGGAAGAGGAGGGTCTCACCACCCAGCTTGCTGTCTGTATGTTGCCTAATCATTCCGGTTCAGATCATTCCAGCCTCATATTAAAGACATTCATACCTGGTGGATGGAACCAACTTCAGGTTGTTTTGCATGTCAAAATAAACTTAATGCTGATCCAGTATCTATCTGCTGAGATATGGAAATAAACTTTGCCGATTAAAGATCCAAGTCGGCGCTTTGCTAAGCTGGATTTTAAACACCATAAACAACCTTGAAATTGTGCATTTTTACAATAAAACTATTTGTAAAATCAACCCAGGCTGGTGGCTTGATTCTGACCGAACATCTGTAACCCTTGGATGAGAAGATTCAGGAAACACCGAAGAACTTTCAGAGCTGACGATATTGGATCAGTTGCTGGTTTAAGATCAAAATCGTTAAGGACATTCATTGTTCTCCAAAATAAAACTAAAGCCATGAAAAGAGCTTAAGGAGGAACATAGGCAAGCAGTTGGTGAGTCTTTAACAGCAACATCATGTAGGAGCTGCATCTCCTGCTGCTTAAAATCAGGTTCTGCCTAAACCAGGGTGTCCTCCAGTGGCCGGAGGAGCAAACTGCAGCTTAGGTTGTAAATACTGAGAAATGACCACAGCTTGTTTAAACTTTATCTTTGGAACTACTGAGGAATCACTGAGGTCCATCTGACAGTTTTAACAGTTCTGAATACGTCCCTGCTGCTCTGCTATGGAGTAAGAAGAATGTCAAAAAGATGAAGGCATGATTCTCTCCATTAGTTTTTTATTTCAGTAGAAATGTTGCACACAAAATTCTGCTGTCATTTCCTCGAGTCTGAGAAAATGTGGGTTCGGAGTATGAATCTAAAAGCTGTGAGTGCATTGTCTGGTGAATACAACTAATTTCTATGACTACGAAGTCTTCACTGCTGTGGACACGAATTTAATAATAAGAAAAGCGTTGACATGACGTCACAGGGGAGAGTAATCGAACCGCGATTCCACCGAACTCCAAAGATGGCTGACGACAGCGGACCGGGTGGAGCTACCAGCTCTGGTGAAGCGTCACAGGTGACTTCAATAAGGAGTCTGTCAAGTATTTCTTTCATAAATTTTACTATTTTAAATAACATTCAGTTCTTGGATTTACAGACTTACTGCTGTAGCTTGGAAGCTAACGACATGCTGGTGACGCTGAGTCAGTGTTAGCTTTACTAGCATTAGAAGTTGGTTTCTGCTAACTAATTAGCACTGACCTGCAAAATATGAAATATGTATTTTGAGACATACACAGTCGATCAAAATACGACTTTGATCGATTAAGAAATTGCGCCATTTAGAGTATAAATCTGTCCGTCGCAAACCCTTCTTTCGCCCATTGGCATTTGTTGTTTCTGAAACGAGAAATCGATCCATGCATCAGTGGAGAACGTTATTCATCATATATGAAGCCACGATACAATATTTATGCATTCTTCTCTGTCATAAACCAGAGGTTACAGGTTACTGGGGGGACACCGGTGGGTGGAAGGGACCGAGCCTCCATTCTCCCTGTAACAAGTTACAGTTCATTTATTTAAGCATCACTATTACTCTGAAGCTGGTTAATTAAGGTACAAATAAACTGTAAGACAAATATGTTGCACAGTTCCTCCTGGACCACCTCTGTGCTCCTCTGGTCAGAGCGGCGTCCCTAGCAACGGTGTGTTTACAGAAATAACACGTAGAATAATGTGGAGATTGACAGCATTCAATAGAGCCATGGAATAATTAAAAGTTATTGTTTTAACTTGCAAGCTAATGACTGGCATAATGATTTGATCAAAAGTCTTACGTTTTGCAAAAAAGTATTTAGAATATCTGCCGAGTCTAACGTTACATTATGTGGAACTGATGGAGTGCTGTAGGTTGTTAACAGCAGCATTTAATGCATAAAACTTGGATTTTGTTGTTACAGGGACCATTGGCTTCTCGGTTATTGGAACGTCTGAAATCAAGGATTACCGATTTGTTGAATCAGCTACACTTGAACTTGGACTACTTCCAGGATGTTGTAAGTCAAGAAGCATTTATTCTGCCTCTAATACATCCCAGCTGAAATTGTGAAGAGAGTTCCTGTGCTTTTGTTAGAACCGGAGGACAAGGCAGGAGCATCTTTCCCGGCTCATCGACGTCCCCTCACCAGTGTCCTGCGTCGTAAATCTGTTAGATGTCAGCCAGCTTATGCTTGAAATTCGGTTGTCCACAACATTACACACAGCAACTTATCTGATTGTGAATCGAATGATGTGCATAAAAAGGAGGATAGAGAATGGTTAAAGGCTGTCTGCAAGCAGATGGGCATAGAGTTCAGTGGGATCCATGCACAGAGTTGATGCTTCAGGAAAGCATCAACTCTGTGCAAGAGATGACTCAGCTGGGGTAGGAGGACCTACTTTGTGCAGGGGCCTTAGCCGTTAGTCCATGAAGACACAGAGCATAAGCTTATAAGGCATTCATTTGCACATTTATTTATTTGTTTATAGAGGACGACGGCTCATCGTCATTTCATCTTTCGTTTCCAAGGTACACCATCATATTTGGAGCAATAGATGGGCTCTCAAAGGTTTGGCATCTTTTATTGCAGTGCTTTTTATCATGTATTCACGGTACATTGACTGCATTGGTGTTACTCAAACCGCTCAACCACATTAACAATGAATTTTCAAAACCTTTTATAATGTTTATCATATTTTACTCCATCACTTCAAGTAGATGGCAGATGGCAATGATACGGCTTCACTTTACATGCTCACCACTGCTCACTGGTCTGAATATACTCCGAAAAGGAAAAACGGTTGCATTTAGAAGGACTTAATTACTCCTAAAAATGGATGGAGGATGAGGAAAGAGGAGCAAGGAATAAACCTTTTAAAACATTGTATATTCAGAACTTTACAAGACATTTTGTTAATTCTAATCACTTTCCATTCCTGACATGACTGTAGAAACTCCGTACCAAGACAACAAATGGTGCAGATTCAAGTGTCAGAAAGCTTATTTCAATTACTATTTATTTTTCATTTTATATTCATACTTGTGGTTCCTGATGTTTATCTGTTTCTGCTTTTACCGCTGTTGCTATGACTTCCCTTGAGATCAATGTAGATTATTAATCTTGTGTGTTGGCCTTAATATTTTGCCTCCGCAGATTCAAACACTGTTTGTCTTTCTATGCAGATTTTCTATCCGGAACCAGCAACCAATAACCGCTCAAGCTCTGCTCATTCTTTTTTCTGAAGGCAGTGGAGGACCATTTCTGTCCTTCCAGGTAAACGATGATACAAACAGACTGTTGTTTCCATGCTCTAATTGCTCATTTCAGTAATGTTCACTGAAATATTTTGTTGTGGTGAATATGACTGAACATTTCTGTATTTTCAAGGTGATGAATGTATTGAAAATGTCTGTTGCTGAAACCATGTTCACTGTTAAAGGCAGCTTCACAGCTGGGTGGAGTTTACATAATCAGAGGTGCCAATAATATGCCCCGTTGCATTTGGCAGATTCTGTTCATCTGTTTTGTGCCCAAGGTTTCTCTCCCACGTCTGGCAGAGACCCTGCACACCATCACAGAAGGCCGGGACAACCATCCTTTAAGGTCAGGTGGACTCTGCCCAAACCAGCTCTGGGTTTTCACATGAAGAACCCTTGTGTTTTTGACAATATTTCTAAATCATTCGCGTCATTCCTTAATTGCCTAAGTCATACTTTGGCTAAATTGGAATATCTACCTCGTTCTACTCTCCTAACAAGGCTGATTCAATGTGCTAAAAGCCTTTAAATATGACATAGGCAGTTATTCCATGAAGCTAACAAATGGTGTTTCATACAAAATATTAAAAAAAATTTTTTTCCAGAACATGGAGCTATTTGGAACCGACTGGTAGATGTTTGATGTGACATGAGGAGCCACGTTGAGTTCAAGTCCTGGAAATTGACTGTCGTCTGAATCCATATATTATGGAAACAGTCCATGATAAATCCGAGATAATGGACCCGTTCACTCAAAGTCGAAGGGCAACACAAGAAATGCCTGAGAGGCAAGAAGACCTTGCAAAAGATTAGGTGGTGTAAAAGTTGTTTAAAAAAGGGGGTGCTTTGTCATGTGTTGAATTTAACGTGAGACCAGATTCCCAAACATTTTATTGAAAAACAACAATTTCTTTTGCAGTTTTCAGAATAAAATTTGTGAAAACCGAAAATTACTACAGGTTCCCAGAAGAGTAAGATGGAGATAAAAACTAGCTTTGGAGTAAAGCAAACAAGTTGAGTGAAACCAGAATGTGTCTCATAAAAATTAAAAAAGAATAAAACCTGTGATTTGACATGTGGCACGTTTACCGTGGCATACGGCTGTTGTCGAGATGTTTCTGATTTCTTGTCTGTTCTCGGGGAGCTAAGGGGAACATGACTGTTGGAAAACAAACTGTGTCGTGTGTCATAGTCATGGTGGAATTTCATAATTAATTCCTCCTAACGCTGTTGTTGCTGAGGCCCTCTGGTTTTCAATGAAGACATTAACACAATGTCAGTTTTCAAGTTTTACATAAACACAATATACACAAATTATGTTGACCTTTGAGTATAAGAACACCTGATAAAGGCAGAACGTACATAGAGATTTGAGTAAAGCTGCATTTGTTGAGGCTGGATGACAGGTCATTATGTTCAGACACTTCCAGTTACTGTCAAGAAAACTATACAAGTTATCCATAACTAGTTTCATGAAACAGATGATAATATTACATTTAATAAATTACATACATTTTCAATAGTGATATCAAGTTTCCAAAAACTTTTAGATTTCATGAGTTGTATAGTTTGAATCAATTAACCCTCTACACCACACGGTATACAATGAACTGCTGGATAGCAGAAAAATTTTCTCTTATTTACCCTATCTTGGCTAAAACATACCAGAATTCTCAATTTCTGGAAGGTATTCCTGGAGAAAGTTCCTAATTTGTACTTCCTTTGGTGCTTGGCAGAACCATCTCACTGAAGACGGGGCTGCTGCTCTCCACGAGGAAGGTTGCGTCCATCTATAAGAAGAATGTGCATTTCAGTCTGCATCAACATTGTAATTCTTGCAAAAGACATTTCTGCCCAGTTAAAAAGAGCTTGAAACTAAGAATATATGTCATCAGCTTCCCCTGGAACAAACAGTGGTAGGCAGAGGTCTTGATGGGTCTTCATGGTAGTTGGTAGGTCATAAAGCTGCAGGCCTTTTCTGAGCTGATTAAGCATCGGGATGACTCTCATGGTGGAGTAAAGTACAACAGTTCTAATGGTCAAGATGTTTTATCAGGAAACTTTAGTACTAAAACGCGATGAAAAGGAAAAACTACTTAAAAATGATTTGGTGACACTTAAAGAAGTTAACAACACAGCTTGCTTGAAACCAACCATGTTGCTTGTAATCCATGTTTTAGACATGAACAAACAAGGAGCTGTACTGTAATTCAGGTCACGGATTCTTGTAAATAGACCCTTGTCTTAATGAAAACCAATAATGTCACCAAAACGCCTCATCATGCTGTCTCTGTTTTCCACAGAGACAATTCCGGTGAAGCCGCAGGTCACCCCATCGTCCAGCAGGTCACTGATGTTATTTCCAGTGCTGTTTATCTGAAAACAGAGGAGGTCTCAAGTGAAATAAAGTTGCACTTTATCACCGTTGTTTACAGGCAACAAAACCTAAAATTAAGTGTGCAATTAGGTTAATGCAACTACCGGCTTTCATAAAACTGTATTTACCCTCAATGAGCAGTGATAGTTTGAAATCTGTTACATGACTTGTGTGCAGCCAGGGTCACGCAGAGCAGAGCAGAGATTTCTGAAGCTCCACTCGGGCGTGAAGTTGGGGAAAGGTCCGCCTTGTGCCAGGCTAGCTGATCTCTCCCACAGTCCTAACCCAAACCTACCAACACAGCATATAAACCGCCACAATATATTTACAATGATATAAAACCGGTTTAATTAGTATTGCAATTAATATGTTAAAAGAAAACACACGAGAGGGATTTAACTACACACCTGAAGTAGTTAGAGTCCAAACTGTTGAGACAATAAGCAGGATTCTTCCCTTTCTTATCTGACCCTCCAATAAAGAGTCTGTTTTTCACCTCTGGCTGTCATTATCTACACACATAGCATTTAGCAAGGCAGTTTTCTCATATGTAATTTGTTAAATGTTCATAGTTATACATTTAAAAAGTGACAATGTAATCAATATTATTACCGTAATCCACATGTGGCTGCAGGGACTTCAATGATTTCAACCTGAACAGAATTCACAAGGCATGTGAATAAAACCTTTCATCATTCCGGAGATTAATTTCTTAATTTGCCAGAAAGCCACAAACTATTTCACATGTCTGACTGGTTGCAACTGGAATCTGGGAATTCATCTTCATGTTGGATGCAGCTTTCCTGGGGAGGAAAACAATAATAGTTTAGAGTTTACTACAGAATAACATCTCATTTTCAATATAAACAGCTGTGAAAAAAAGCCTAAAGACTAATCTTGGACATACCTCTTCAGCAGAACAGCACAAATCTACAAGTTGTGTGTTCCATTCCTTGATGTGAACTGGAAGAATCTGAAGTGGAGCCTGCAGGTTGTACAATGGGCTTTAGGGATGTTCTCAAACTCCTTTGCTTCAGGTGGTAAAGGATCTGTATCAAGTTCTTGTAAAGGAGAAATGAAAAATGTATTTTCAATTCCCGCTCACTGCTTTTAGCTGCTGGCTAGTATTTCCATGTAGATCTGGAGGGTTAACAGCCAGCTTCCACCACCCACTCCCACCTAAAATTATAGATATTTAACAAACCTGCATATAAAAACCACACCCATAGAGAGTGTTTTGAAACAACATTAATCAAGTGTTGACACCTACAGACCTGTGGACTTGTGCAGTGTGCTAGTTTCACTGCCAGTCCAGGGTCAATGTGCTGAGATCTTTGTTGCGCTGCCTGCTGAGGCCTCGCTGTTGTCACTGACTGCGCTCCCTGTCCAACAGCAGCTCCTCCTGTGTTTCCCTGTCTGACTGGCCACATATTACACTGTTACTTAACATCAGAACAAGGTTTCATTCTGTGTTTAAGTCTCTTAATTGGACCCGAGTGACAAAAATTACCAACGTGAATAGCAGATGTTACAGATGTGGGCATTTGTCACTATTGTACAGAATGTCTAACTTCTTCTCAAAGTCTGAGCTTGGGTCAGCATCTATACCAAACAGCAAACCAGTCTGGTCCAGCAGACCACTACAAAATCCAAGTTTTATGCATTAAATGCTGCTGTTAACAACCTACAGCACTCCATCAGTTCCACATAATGTAACGTTAGACTCGGCAGATATTCTAAATACTTTTTTGCAAAACGTAAGACTTTTGATCAAATCATTATGCCAGTCATTAGCTTGCAAGTTAAAACAATAACTTTTAATTATTCCATGGCTCTATTGAATGCTGTCAATCTCCACATTATTCTACGTGTTATTTCTGTAAACACACCGTTGCTAGGGACGCCGCTCTGACCAGAGGAGCACAGAGGTGGTCCAGGAGGAACTGTGCAACATATTTGTCTTACAGTTTATTTGTACCTTAATTAACCAGCTTCAGAGTAATAGTGATGCTTAAATAAATGAACTGTAACTTGTTACAGGGAGAATGGAGGCTCGGTCCCTTCCACCCACCGGTGTCCCCCCAGTAACCTGTAACCTCTGGTTTATGACAGAGAAGAATGCATAAATATTGTATCGTGGCTTCATATATGATGAATAACGTTCTCCACTGATGCATGGATCGATTTCTCGTTTCAGAAACAACAAATGCCAATGGGCGAAAGAAGGGTTTGCGACGGACAGATTTATACTCTAAATGGCGCAATTTCTTAATCGATCAAAGTCGTATTTTGATCGACTGTGTATGTCTCAAAATACATATTTCATATTTTGCAGGTCAGTGCTAATTAGTTAGCAGAAACCAACTTCTAATGCTAGTAAAGCTAACACTGACTCAGCGTCACCAGCATGTCGTTAGCTTCCAAGCTACAGCAGTAAGTCTGTAAATCCAAGAACTGAATGTTATTTAAAATAGTAAAATTTATGAAAGAAATACTTGACAGACTCCTTATTGAAGTCACCTGTGACGCTTCACCAGAGCTGGTAGCTCCACCCGGTCCGCTGTCGTCAGCCATCTTTGGAGTTCGGTGGAATCGCGGTTCGATTACTCTCCCCTGTGACGTCATGTCAACGCTTTTCTTATTGTTAAATTCGTGTCCACAGCAGTGAAGACTTCGTAGTCATAGAAATTAGTTGTATTCACCAGACAATGCACTCACAGCTTTTAGATTCATACTCCGAACCCACATTTTCTCAGACTCGAGGAAATGACAGCAGAATTTTGTGTGCAACATTTCTACTGAAATAAAAAACTAATGGAGAGAATCATGCCTTCATCTTTTTGACATTCTTCTTACTCCATAGCAGAGCAGCAGGGACGTATTCAGAACTGTTAAAACTGTCAGATGGACCTCAGTGATTCCTCAGTAGTTCCAAAGATAAAGTTTAAACAAGCTGTGGTCATTTCTCAGTATTTACAACCTAAGCTGCAGTTTGCTCCTCCGGCCACTGGAGGACACCCTGGTTTAGGCAGAACCTGATTTTAAGCAGCAGGAGATGCAGCTCCTACATGATGTTGCTGTTAAAGACTCACCAACTGCTTGCCTATGTTCCTCCTTAAGCTCTTTTCATGGCTTTAGTTTTATTTTGGAGAACAATGAATGTCCTTAACGATTTTGATCTTAAACCAGCAACTGATCCAATATCGTCAGCTCTGAAAGTTCTTCGGTGTTTCCTGAATCTTCTCATCCAAGGGTTACAGATGTTCGGTCAGAATCAAGCCACCAGCCTGGGTTGATTTTACAAATAGTTTTATTGTAAAAATGCACAATTTCAAGGTTGTTTATGGTGTTTAAAATCCAGCTTAGCAAAGCGCCGACTTGGATCTTTAATCGGCAAAGTTTATTTCCATATCTCAGCAGATAGATACTGGATCAGCATTAAGTTTATTTTGACATGCAAAACAACCTGAAGTTGGTTCCATCCACCAGGTATGAATGTCTTTAATATGAGGCTGGAATGATCTGAACCGGAATGATTAGGCAACATACAGACAGCAAGCTGGGTGGTGAGACCCTCCTCTTCCTCAGCAGGAACATTTTATACTGCAGAACTTCAAACAACTAGTGGATGGAGCAGTGAACGGGGAGGATTACCTCCAAACCCATCAGTGATGTGGACCAACCAGGAAGGAACCTCCTGCTCCACAATCAACACCTTTAAGCTGTACTGAAGTTTACATCTTCAAACGTGGATGAGCCAAATGTTTTCTTCAGAAAGGTTTATGTTTGAGGCTTTCAAACCTATTAACACAGTCTCAACTGTCAAGCATGGTGGTGTGAGCATTATGCTATGGGGGTGTTGCACATAGTGAATGAAAGCTAAGCCCTAAACTCCTCAACTTCACCTGCAATCAACAGTCAGATGGACGTTCCAGGAGACCGATCCCAGTCATCCAGGCTAGTATCCCAAAGGTCTAGCCGAAAAAAACCAAAGCGTTTAAATAAGCTCTAACAATTCAGCTAATAAGAGGTTAAATCCCCAGCCTGAAATGCAGCTGCAGCTTGTCGATGGTGTGGTTGAGGTCTAACTTGGTTAGGGACATGAAGCTAATATTAGTGGGTCTGTATGTATATTTTAGACCCTGTGCTGATCAGAGAAAACTGACAATTCAAACTCGTGCACACAGTTCACGTGTTTAAAAATGGTTGCAGCTGGATGTTTAAACATTCCCCAAAATGAAGGACATCCATGCTCAGGATGAGTAGGTTCTGAGCAGAACTGTAAATGTTCTGTAGCCGTTTCCTGGTAAAATCTTTGTGAAAGATGATTTCATGTCAAATAAAACTACAATTCAGGCAGAGAGCAGCCTCTGGGTACTTTTAACCAAGTTAAATTAACTCTAAAGAATAACTGTTTATCTAGTTAACAGACTCAAAAACAAAGCAACTCAGAGTGATTCGGGTCAGGTAGAGGGGAAAAAGAGGTCCAGTTTATATCCTGTCACTGGAGGAAGACCATTCCAGAATCTGACACCCATTACAAGAACCTCCAAATCCTGCCTAAAGCTCCACCTGCTGTTTGGAGTCTTTGGCTGCTCTTCTGTGTGACCTTTCATGTGAGAGGTCACCATTGCCTTTTCAGGGAAACGTTTCCCACACCTCTAGCAGGAAGAGGTCCGGTCCCCCATGTGGATTTTTGTGCGCAGAGATAACGTGTAACTGCATCTGAAAAGTTTTCCACATGTCTCACAGAAATATAGCTTTTCTCCTGTATGGATTCTCATGTGTCTGACTAAGGTTCCCTTCCGATCAAACTTTCTCCCGCATTGTTCACATGGATGCAGCCTCTCTGCCGAGTGAACGCTGGAATGACTGCTCTAGGCAGAGTTGCTTGGGAACCACATGTCTCGCAGACATACGGCTTCTCTCCGGTGTGGACCCTCAGGTGGACCGATAAGTAGCAGCTCTGGCTGAATCCTTTCCCACAGATCTCACAGGTCAACGGTTTTTCACCTGTGTGGATTTTCCCATGTCTCTTAAGGCAATTGTTGGATCTGAATCTTTTTCCACACATTTTACAAACAAATGGCTTCTCTCCGGTGTGGACTCTGTAGTGAGAAGTCAGTTTGGCTCTACACACAAACGTTTTCCCACAGTGGGAACACTGCAAAGATTTCTGACCCGATTCAGTCCTGCTCCGACTCTCTGAGATGGGAGAGATGTCTGCCTTGCTGTTGGTTCTTCTGTTCTCAGAGAGGAGCTGGTTCCTGTTTGGTTCTGCTTCACGTCGGTCTCGTTCCTCATTAATAAGAGTCACCATGAAGGTCTCCTGGTTCACTTCAAGCTGCATTTCATCCTGACTGATGCACAGATCCTTGTGTTCCTCTTTAAGGTGTAAAGGTTCTGGTTCATTTTGGACCTCTTCAATCCATTGTGGTTCTTGTTCCTCTTTAATCTGTGCAGGTTCTGGCACCTTCTGGTCCAATCTGGAGTAGTTCTCCTGTTTTATGAGCTGATAATCCATGAAGATCTCCTCTTTTCTGCAGACATGTTGATGTTGGAGGTCTGAAAAAACACGAAGAAAGAGTTTTTTTTTTTAAGTTTACTACAGAAATCAAACTTATTAATAACTAAAGCTGTAAATAAGGTTTTTCTCCTGACAGATTTATTTAGTCACACTTGAATGTTTCAGATCAATCAAATTGTTATAGCCAACGAAGATCAGGTATATAAACACGAAAGGTGGCTTTCGACAGAAAGATTTCTAGAGTAGTCAGACTTTAAACATGGAACCTGCAAAACCCAAAGATGGATGGATGGACAGACGGATGGATGGATGGATGGATGGACAGACGGATGGATGGATGGATGGATGGACAGATGGATGGATGGATGGATGGATGGACGGACAAACGAATGGATGGACAGACTAATGGTTGGATGGACAGATGGATGGATGGATGGATCCACGAATAGATGGATGGATGGACAGACTAATGGATGGATGGACGGACAGACGGATGGATGGATGCACGAACTTTTTTAATTAATAATTAATTGCCTGTTAAAGATGACTTATTTTCTGCCCCAAGAGAACCAGTAGAGTGAGTTTTATGTTATATCAGAGTTTAGTGTTGAGCTGAATGTGATTTAGACAGGAGCAGAATGACAGGCTCATGTACTTTCTGCCTTTCCCCAAAGATCAGGGATCTCCTGGTAGAGTCTGCCCTCGCAGTGAATTGATTGGGTAAAATGCCTTAAAATCTGAGCAATAATAGTACAGCCTTTTGATGATAAAATATGCATAAAACGCCACCACGCGTTCTGATTAGAACAACGCGTTATTATTCGGACGATTTTTGACTCTTTTGGCTTGCCATCGTTTGTTGGGAGTTGAGCACGTGCCAGAACGCGGCGTGAGAGCGTTTGTGAGATTTAAACGCACACACCACAAATAATTGCTCGATTTATGCGCTCACATCAGTCTCACTCCGTGGTACAAATATTAGCGCCACACTAACCAAGCACCCAAGAACGTACTGGGTACTGTGAAAGGTCCATAACAGCCGGCCTATCGGGGAATTTTACTGCCAAAAATAAAGACCACATATTTTCAATGAAAAAGCAGGATTTCATTCATGTACTCAAAACTTATTTCTTTCGCTTCTCCCTCAAATAATGGTTTCTGCGCTCAGATTTAATGCTTCTTGCAGATGTTTTCTCCTTCTGCGCTCTGCACGGATCAAAGCAGCGCTCTCATACCAGTCTTCCCTGCTTGTGGATGTTTCTCTCTCTGGGATGGGAGCGGAACCGTCGCCTAGCAACCGTCCCAGGATCCGAGGCTCCCAGTTCAGATCCAGCAGTCTGTGCAGACGATCCATCTCTTCCTAAATCAACTTCCTCGGATGCTGACCGGGAGATGTTTTACTGCAGCTTCTACCAACCTGGTCTGAGACACACAAAGGTTCCTCCAGCTGATCTCTGCAGCTTCTTCTTCCTTCCTGCCTGCTTCTATTACCTCCGCCCACAAACACGTCGTCCTTCACCGCCATGTTGTGAGTGGCAAGCACACCTTTCTCTCTGTGTGTGTGTGTAAGTATGTGTGTTTGCGTGTGGTTAAAGCAGTTCATATTTATTATAGTGATAGTAGTGGTGATCATAGGAATGCCAACATGAAACAAAACATGATTAAAATATACTTCAACCTAATTGGCCTTTAGCAAATCAATGACGTGTTAATGATAAAAAGTAAACTGTATTTAGTTCTGTTGTGTTGTGTGTTCTAGTTAAGGTGTTCAGAAGGTGGGAATCTTTCCACCTTATTTTTCAAACATCAGTTTTTCTTCTCATTACTTGTTGTAACGATGCTGCTCTCTTTCCTGCTTTGTCCACCACCACATTGTCTGTTTTTTTTTATCCATCTGCTGTTGATCAGTTTGGATCTAGATGTTCCTCAGGATCTTAGCCCCATCATTCTCCACCATCCCATGTCTCCCACTTTGACTGGGGACCTTCAATCCATACTCGGCACAGATGTTCCTGTAACCTTTTCTCACCACCAGGTTATGGTGCTCCATGTACGCTTCACCTGCCTGCATCGGGCACCCAGCGGTTGTGTGGAGGACTCTTTCAGAGGCATCTTTGCCCAACCTGCATCTTGGTTCCTGTCGTGTTTGCAGAGATGGTCTCTACTGCTGAGTTTCTGTGCTGCCATGATTAGGGTCTCTGTATGTTCTTTCAGTCCAGCATGCTCCAATCATTGATGGGACCACTCAGTATGAGCCACATCTTTAATCTTACCATGACGGTTCCTCCTGGTCTTCTTCGTGGACTCTGGGTTTCTGCTTCCTGAGATGTTCATTTAGCAGATTGTCTTTGTGGCCCGTTGACCTGATGTGCTCCAGGATCTGCTGCTCTGTCCAGGATAGGACAGCTTTTACACTCACTAGCCCTCGGCCTCCGTCTGTCAGCTTAGCATACCTTTAACAGACTCATGCATACGTTTTGGAATGTAAAATTATTATATATGATCCCTACAAAAATGCTACTAATGTAATAATTTTGTCATAATAAAATAGATCCATGATTATGATAAATTTACACGTGATCTTCTGGCTGAGCAGAGCTCTTTTATTTGGAAACTATTAAACTCAGCTTCTAAACCTTCTGTTTTTATTCTGAATTTTACCAAAGCAACAAAATGATTTGCAGCCATTCCTCCCCGACCCGCTCTTTTCCAACTAAATCATTTTATCATAGAAGTTGTTTATTTAAAATGATTTTATTAAAATTAAATAATAAAATCAAATAAATTAAAAAGCATTCCATAAAATGCATCATAATGGATAAAGCAGCATTATTAAAAGTTTGATATTAACATAAAAACAAAGATGTTAAAAACACATGAAATACAGTGATGGAAATTTTTTTCCTCCATTTTTGCTTTTCTGTCAAACTTAAATGTTTCATTAAATAATATAAACAAAATGCAAATGAGGATTTTATTCATTAAAAGGAAAAAGCTCCAACCCCCCACCCCAATTAAAACATAAATTAACTGGGATGAAAGTGGTGAATATTGGCAGCCACTCATTATTAGTGTCTGACCTGTACCACAAATTCAAACAGAACCTGTCTGACAACATGAAGTAGGCTAAAACAACAGACCAGAAACAAAGACCCTGACATCTACCAGTCTGGATGGAAAGGGTTACTGATCCATTTCTAAGGTTTTGGAACTCCAGAGAACCTCAGGAAGAACCATCTTCCACAAATGAAGAAAAATGGAACAGTGAAGAACCTTCCCAGGAGTGGTCAGTGGGCCTATCTAAAGCTTTGCAGGCCTCACTGCATCATTTAAGGTCAGAGGTCATGATTCAACAATAACAAAGAGAGACTGGATAAAAATCACCTCCATGGGCGAGTTCCAAGGCCAGAACCACTGCTGACCCAAAAGAACAAATGGACCCGCCTCATATTTACCAGAAACATCTTGATGATCATCAGGCCTTTTCAGAAAATCTTCTGTGGACTCATGAGTTCTGCATAAAGACACTGATCCAAAGCACACCAGCTAGCGCCCTCTGAATTGCTCAAAAAATGAAGTTTTTGTGGTGGCCTAGTTAAAGCTGGGACTTAAATCTGTGTGACAATAAAGCAAAAACAGAAGAAATCTTCCAGACTGTAGCTAAGCTTGACAACACAAACCAGCTTCTCCAAATCAGCAGGAGAGATGCTGTAAATGTTTCTGCAATAGAAACCATTTTATTCACGAAAAATCATGATAGTTCATTAAAGCTGACCTCTGACCCTCACTTTAGCAGTAACTCATGGTTTCTGGGTAACACTGGTGATCCAAACTGACGAGTGGAGTCATCTCCAGACCACTTATAATCAAAGATCTCTTCAAAGCAAAGCCTCAAGGTTCTTCTGACAGGTTTTAACAGAGTCTCTAGCTGAGGAACGATGGTTCTCTGTAGATTCATCAGAACTCCACCTTCTCATCTGTGGCGAGATGTCATGTGGACCAACAGGTCTCGGTTTTGCCTGAAGCCCTTCCCACATGTCTCACACAGGAACGGCCGCTCGCCCGTGTGCGTCCTCATGTGAGACGTCAGGCTACCGTTCTGGGTGAAGCGTTTCCCGCAGGTCCGGCAGGAGAACGGCCGCTCACCGGTGTGGATCGATACATGGCGCGATAGATCGCCGCTGTTACTGAAGCGCTTCTCGCACATGTCACAGGGGTACCGCTTCTCACCCGTGTGCGTCCTCATGTGGACGGTCAGGTTCCCATTCTGAGAAAAACGTTTGCCACACGTTTTGCAGGAGTACGGCTTCTCTCCGGTGTGGGTTCTGAAGTGGATCAGCAGTTTTTCATGGACCCTGAAACTTTTCCCACATTGTTCACAAGAGTGCGGTCGCTCATCTGAGTGAGTGTTGACATGATTGTGTAGTGAAGAGGAGCTGGAAAAACTTTTTCCACATGTGCTGCAGACATACGGCCTCTCTCCGGTGTGGACCCTGTAGTGGGCTTTCAGTTTGGACTGAGACTTATAAACTTTTCCACAGAACTCACACTGTAAAGACTTGTGACCCCAATTATGGTGGCTCCAACTCTCTGAGATGGGCGAGATGTCTGCTTCACTCCTGAGACTTCTGTTCTTAGACAGGAGATGGTTCGGGTTGGGTTCTGCTTCACTGTGGTCACTTTCTTCTTTAATAAGAGACACCATGAAGAAGTTGGTGACCTGCTTTAGTTTAAGTTGCTCTTCATCTTGACTGATGCACAAATCCCCCTCTTCCATTTTAATATGTGGAGGTTCTGCTTCCTCTTGGTCCAAACTTGAGTTCCCCTCCTGTTTACAGAGCTGCTGGTCTGAGAAGAAATCCTCCTCTTTGCAGATGATGTGCAGAAAGAAGTCTAGAGAGATGAAAGAAGATTAAATAATCATTTTTAAACTGAAAACTGAAACTTGGTTTTCATTAATTCTTCTAAAAGTTTTCATCTTTTATATTAGAACTAGCTCCCAGACTGCAGGTTTACTGGTGGTTCCTAGAGTCTCTAGAAGTAGAATGGGAGGCAGATCCTTTAGTTATCAGGCTCCTCTCCTGTGGAACCAGCTCCCAGTTTTAGTCCGTGAGGCGGACACCCTGTCTACTTTTAAGGCTAGGCTTAAAACTTTCCTTTTTGATAAAGCTTATAGTTAGAGTGGGCTTCTGCTGCCAACAACTTAATGCTCACCCTCTACCGATGATCCACATGGCCCTGTCTTTCAGTGTTTAACCCTTTCTCTCTCCTAGACATAGCTACTGACTGAGCTTCTACTGTGACTAACTCTATGTGCTCTCTTCAGACTCTAACCTTGAAAACTGTCTCAGAGTTTATATGTTCTTTCTTTCTAGGTGAAGCAGAGACACAAAGAGAACAAAGAAGCACTGATCCAGGAGTACTTTCTATGGGAAGGAAAAGTAAATGTTAATGGATGTAGCTCCTTTAGTCGTTTCACCTAGAATGAAGGAACAGATAAACTCTGAGCCAGTTTTCAAGTTTAGAGTCTGAAGAGAGCACATAGAGTTAGTTACAGTAAAAGCTCAGTCAGTAGCTATGTCTAGGAGAGAGAAAGGGCTAAACACTGAAATTGTTCAGACTTACTGCTGTAGCTTGGAAGCTAACGACATGCCGGTGACGCTGAGTCAGTGTTAGCTTTACTAGCATTAGAAGTTGGCTTGTGCTAATAAATTAGCACTGACCTGCAAAATATGAAATATTTATTTTGAGACATACACAGTCGATCAAAATACGACTTTGATCGATTAAGAAATTGCGCCATTTAGAGTATAAATCTGTCCGTCGCAAACCCTTCTTTCGCCCATTGGCATTTGTTGTTTCTGAAACGAGAAATCGATTCATGTATCAGTGGATAACGTTATTCATCATATATGAAGCCACGATACAATATTTATGCATTCTTCTCTGTCATAAACCAGAGGTTACAGGTTACTGGGGGGACACCGGTGGGTGGAAAGGACAGAGCCTCCTTTCTCCCTGTAACAAGTCACAATTCACCAATTTAATCAGAACTATTACTCTGGTAATTTAAGGTACAAATAAACTATAAGACAAATATCTTGCATAGTTCCTCCTTGACCTCCTCTGTGCTCCTCTGGTCAGAGCAACGTCCCTAGCAGCGGTGTGTATTAAGTCTTTTTACAGAAATAACAGACCGTATAATGCAGCAATTGACAGCATTCAATAGAGCCATGTAATAATTACAAGTTATTGTTTGAACTTGCAAACTAATGATTGCCACATTAATTAGATCAAAATACATACGTTTTGCAAAAAAGTATTTTGAATATATGCCAAGTGTTACGTTACATTATGTGGAACTGATGGAGTGCTGTAGGTTGTTAACAGCAGCATTTAATGCATAAAACTTGGATTTTGTTGTTACAGGGACCATTGGCTTCTCGGTTATTGGAACGTCTGAAATCAAGGATTACCGATTTGTTGAATCAGCTACACTTGAACTTGGACTACTTCCAGGATGTTGTAAGTCAAGAAGCATTTATTCTGCCTCTAATACATCCCAGCTGAAATTGTGAAGAGAGTTCCTGTGCTTTTGTTAGAACCGGAGGACAAGGCAGGAGCATCTTTCCCGGCTCATCGACGTCCCCTCACCAGTGTCCTGCGTCGTAAATCTGTTAGATGTCAGCCAGCTTATGCTTGAAATTCGGTTGTCCACAACATTACACACAGCAACTTATCTGATTGTGAATCGAATGATGTGCATAAAAAGGAGGATAGAGAATGGTTAAAGGCTGTCTGCAAGCAGATGGGCATAGAGTTCAGTGGGATCCATGCACAGAGTTGATGCTTCAGGAAAGCATCAACTCTGTGCAAGAGATGACTCAGCTGGGGTAGGAGGACCTACTTTGTGCAGGGGCCTTAGCCGTTAGTCCATGAAGACACAGAGCATAAGCTTATAAGGCATTCATTTGCACATTTATTTATTTGTTTATAGAGGACGACGGCTCATCGTCATTTCATCTTTCGTTTCCAAGGTACACCATCATATTTGGAGCAATAGATGGGCTCTCAAAGGTTTGGCATCTTTTATTGCAGTGCTTTTTATCATGTATTCACGGTACATTGACTGCATTGGTGTTACTCAAACCGCTCAACCACATTAACAATGAATTTTCAAAACCTTTTATAATGTTTATCATATTTTACTCCATCACTTCAAGTAGATGGCAGATGGCAATGATACGGCTTCACTTTACATGCTCACCACTGCTCACTGGTCTGAATATACTCCGAAAAGGAAAAACGGTTGCATTTAGAAGGACTTAATTACTCCTAAAAATGGATGGAGGATGAGGAAAGAGGAGCAAGGAATAAACCTTTTAAAACATTGTATATTCAGAACTTTACAAGACATTTTGTTAATTCTAATCACTTTCCATTCCTGACATGACTGTAGAAACTCCGTACCAAGACAACAAATGGTGCAGATTCAAGTGTCAGAAAGCTTATTTCAATTACTATTTATTTTTCATTTTATATTCATACTTGTGGTTCCTGATGTTTATCTGTTTCTGCTTTTACCGCTGTTGCTATGACTTCCCTTGAGATCAATGTAGATTATTAATCTTGTGTGTTGGCCTTAATATTTTGCCTCCGCAGATTCAAACACTGTTTGTCTTTCTATGCAGATTTTCTATCCGGAACCAGCAACCAATAACCGCTCAAGCTCTGCTCATTCTTTTTTTTCTGAAGGCAGTGGAGGACCATTTCTGTCCTTCCAGGTAAACGATGATACAAACAGACTGTTGTTTCCATGCTCTAATTGCTCATTTCAGTAATGTTCACTGAAATATTTTGTTGTGGTGAATATGACTGAACATTTCTGTATTTTCAAGGTGATGAATGTATTGAAAATGTCTGTTGCTGAAACCATGTTCACTGTTAAAGGCAGCTTCACAGCTGGGTGGAGTTTACATAATCAGAGGTGCCAATAATATGCCCCGTTGCATTTGGCAGATTCTGTTCATCTGTTTTGTGCCCAAGGTTTCTCTCCCACGTCTGGCAGAGACCCTGCACACCATCACAGAAGGCCGGGACAACCATCCTTTAAGGTCAGGTGGACTCTGCCCAAACCAGCTCTGGGTTTTCACATGAAGAACCCTTGTGTTTTTGACAATATTTCTAAATCATTCGCGTCATTCCTTAATTGCCTAAGTCATACTTTGGCTAAATTGGAATATCTACCTCGTTCTACTCTCCTAACAAGGCTGATTCAATGTGCTAAAAGCCTTTAAATATGACATAGGCAGTTATTCCATGAAGCTAACAAATGGTGTTTCATACAAAATATTAAAAAAAATTTTTTTCCAGAACATGGAGCTATTTGGAACCGACTGGTAGATGTTTGATGTGACATGAGGAGCCACGTTGAGTTCAAGTCCTGGAAATTGACTGTCGTCTGAATCCATATATTATGGAAACAGTCCATGATAAATCCGAGATAATGGACCCGTTCACTCAAAGTCGAAGGGCAACACAAGAAATGCCTGAGAGGCAAGAAGACCTTGCAAAAGATTAGGTGGTGTAAAAGTTGTTTAAAAAAGGGGGTGCTTTGTCATGTGTTGAATTTAACGTGAGACCAGATTCCCAAACATTTTATTGAAAAACAACAATTTCTTTTGCAGTTTTCAGAATAAAATTTGTGAAAACCGAAAATTACTACAGGTTCCCAGAAGAGTAAGATGGAGATAAAAACTAGCTTTGGAGTAAAGCAAACAAGTTGAGTGAAACCAGAATGTGTCTCATAAAAATTAAAAAAGAATAAAACCTGTGATTTGACATGTGGCACGTTTACCGTGGCATACGGCTGTTGTCGAGATGTTTCTGATTTCTTGTCTGTTCTCGGGGAGCTAAGGGGAACATGACTGTTGGAAAACAAACTGTGTCGTGTGTCATAGTCATGGTGGAATTTCATAATTAATTCCTCCTAACGCTGTTGTTGCTGAGGCCCTCTGGTTTTCAATGAAGACATTAACACAATGTCAGTTTTCAAGTTTTACATAAACACAATATACACAAATTATGTTGACCTTTGAGTATAAGAACACCTGATAAAGGCAGAACGTACATAGAGATTTGAGTAAAGCTGCATTTGTTGAGGCTGGATGACAGGTCATTATGTTCAGACACTTCCAGTTACTGTCAAGAAAACTATACAAGTTATCCATAACTAGTTTCATGAAACAGATGATAATATTACATTTAATAAATTACATACATTTTCAATAGTGATATCAAGTTTCCAAAAACTTTTAGATTTCATGAGTTGTATAGTTTGAATCAATTAACCCTCTACACCACACGGTATACAATGAACTGCTGGATAGCAGAAAAATTTTCTCTTATTTACCCTATCTTGGCTAAAACATACCAGAATTCTCAATTTCTGGAAGGTATTCCTGGAGAAAGTTCCTAATTTGTACTTCCTTTGGTGCTTGGCAGAACCATCTCACTGAAGACGGGGCTGCTGCTCTCCACGAGGAAGGTTGCGTCCATCTATAAGAAGAATGTGCATTTCAGTCTGCATCAACATTGTAATTCTTGCAAAAGACATTTCTGCCCAGTTAAAAAGAGCTTGAAACTAAGAATATATGTCATCAGCTTCCCCTGGAACAAACAGTGGTAGGCAGAGGTCTTGATGGGTCTTCATGGTAGTTGGTAGGTCATAAAGCTGCAGGCCTTTTCTGAGCTGATTAAGCATCGGGATGACTCTCATGGTGGAGTAAAGTACAACAGTTCTAATGGTCAAGATGTTTTATCAGGAAACTTTAGTACTAAAACGCGATGAAAAGGAAAAACTACTTAAAAATGATTTGGTGACACTTAAAGAAGTTAACAACACAGCTTGCTTGAAACCAACCATGTTGCTTGTAATCCATGTTTTAGACATGAACAAACAAGGAGCTGTACTGTAATTCAGGTCACGGATTCTTGTAAATAGACCCTTGTCTTAATGAAAACCAATAATGTCACCAAAACGCCTCATCATGCTGTCTCTGTTTTCCACAGAGACAATTCCGGTGAAGCCGCAGGTCACCCCATCGTCCAGCAGGTCACTGATGTTATTTCCAGTGCTGTTTATCTGAAAACAGAGGAGGTCTCAAGTGAAATAAAGTTGCACTTTATCACCGTTGTTTACAGGCAACAAAACCTAAAATTAAGTGTGCAATTAGGTTAATGCAACTACCGGCTTTCATAAAACTGTATTTACCCTCAATGAGCAGTGATAGTTTGAAATCTGTTACATGACTTGTGTGCAGCCAGGGTCACGCAGAGCAGAGCAGAGATTTCTGAAGCTCCACTCGGGCGTGAAGTTGGGGAAAGGTCCGCCTTGTGCCAGGCTAGCTGATCTCTCCCACAGTCCTAACCCAAACCTACCAACACAGCATATAAACCGCCACAATATATTTACAATGATATAAAACCGGTTTAATTAGTATTGCAATTAATATGTTAAAAGAAAACACACGAGAGGGATTTAACTACACACCTGAAGTAGTTAGAGTCCAAACTGTTGAGACAATAAGCAGGATTCTTCCCTTTCTTATCTGACCCTCCAATAAAGAGTCTGTTTTTCACCTCTGGCTGTCATTATCTACACACATAGCATTTAGCAAGGCAGTTTTCTCATATGTAATTTGTTAAATGTTCATAGTTATACATTTAAAAAGTGACAATGTAATCAATATTATTACCGTAATCCACATGTGGCTGCAGGGACTTCAATGATTTCAACCTGAACAGAATTCACAAGGCATGTGAATAAAACCTTTCATCATTCCGGAGATTAATTTCTTAATTTGCCAGAAAGCCACAAACTATTTCACATGTCTGACTGGTTGCAACTGGAATCTGGGAATTCATCTTCATGTTGGATGCAGCTTTCCTGGGGAGGAAAACAATAATAGTTTAGAGTTTACTACAGAATAACATCTCATTTTCAATATAAACAGCTGTGAAAAAAAGCCTAAAGACTAATCTTGGACATACCTCTTCAGCAGAACAGCACAAATCTACAAGTTGTGTGTTCCATTCCTTGATGTGAACTGGAAGAATCTGAAGTGGAGCCTGCAGGTTGTACAATGGGCTTTAGGGATGTTCTCAAACTCCTTTGCTTCAGGTGGTAAAGGATCTGTATCAAGTTCTTGTAAAGGAGAAATGAAAAATGTATTTTCAATTCCCGCTCACTGCTTTTAGCTGCTGGCTAGTATTTCCATGTAGATCTGGAGGGTTAACAGCCAGCTTCCACCACCCACTCCCACCTAAAATTATAGATATTTAACAAACCTGCATATAAAAACCACACCCATAGAGAGTGTTTTGAAACAACATTAATCAAGTGTTGACACCTACAGACCTGTGGACTTGTGCAGTGTGCTAGTTTCACTGCCAGTCCAGGGTCAATGTGCTGAGATCTTTGTTGCGCTGCCTGCTGAGGCCTTACAGTTGTCACTGACTGCACGCCCTGTCCAACAGCAGCTTCTCCTGTGTTTCCCTTTCTGACTGGCCTGATATTAGCTACTACACTGGTACTTAACATCAAAACAAGGTTTTATTCTGTGTTTAAGTCTCTTAGTTGGACCTGAGTGACAAAAAAGACTAACTTGAATAGCAAATGTTACAGACATGGGTATTTTTCACTATTGTGCGTAGTGTCTAACTTCTTCTTCTCAAAGTCTGAGCTTCGGAAAGCATCTTTTCCAAACAGCAAACCACTCTGGTCCAGCAGACCAAAACAAAATACAAGTTTTATGCATTAAATGCTACTGTTAACAACCTACAGTACTCTAGCAATTCCACATAATGTAACGTAACACTTGGCATATATTCAAAATACTTTTTTGCAAAACGTATGTATTTTGATCTAATTAATGTGGCAATCATTAGTTTGCAAGTTCAAACAATAACTTGTAATTATTACATGGCTCTATTGAATGCTGTCAATCTCCGCATTATTCTACGTGTTATTTCTGTAAACACACCGCTGCTAGGGACGTTGCTCTGACCAGAGGAGCACAGAGGAGGTCAAGGAGGAACTATGCAAGATATTTGTCTTATAGTTTATTTGTACCTTAATTAACCAGCTTCAGAGTAATAGTGATGCTTAAATAGGTGAATTGTGACTTGTTACAGGGAGAAAGGAGGCTCGGTCCTTTCCACCCACCGGTGTCCCCCCAGTAACCTGTAATCTCTGGTTTATGACAGAGAAGAATACATAAATATTGTATTGTGGCATCATAAATGATGAATAACGTTATCCACTGATACATGGATCGATTTCTCGTTTCAGAAACAACAAATGAAAATGGGCGAAAGAAGGGTTTGAGATGGACAGATTTATACTCTAAATGACACAATTTCTTAATAGATCAAAGTCGTATTTTGATCAACTGTGTATGTCTCAAAATACATATTTCATATTTTGCAGGTCAGTGCTAATTAGTTAGCACAAACCAACTTCTAATGCTAGTAATGCTAACACTAACTCAGCGTCACCAGCATGTCATTAGCTTGCAAGCTATAGTAGTAAGTCTGTAAATCCAAGAACTGAATGTTATTTAAAATAGTAAAATTTTTGAAATAAATACTTGACAGACTCCTTATTGAAGTCACCTGTGACGCTTCACCAGAGCTGGTAGCTCCACCCGGTCCGCTGTCGTCAGCCATCTTTGGAGTTCGGTGGAATCGCGGTTCGATTACTCTCCCCTGTGACGTCATGTCAACGCTTTTCTTATTATTAAATTCGTGTCCACAGCAGTGAAGACTTCGTAGTCATAGAAATTAGTTGTATTCACCAGACAATGCACTCACAGCTTTTAGATTCATACTCCGAACCCACATTTTCTCAGACTCGAGGAAATGACAGCAGAATTTTGTGTGCAACATTTCTACTGAAATAAAAAACTAATGGAGAGAATCATGCCTTCATCTTTTTGACATTCTTCTTACTCCATAGCAGAGCAGCAGGGACGTATTCAGAACTGTTAAAACTGTCAGATGGACCTCAGTGATTCCTCAGTAGTTCCAAAGATAAAGTTTAAACAAGCTGTGGTCATTTCTCAGTATTTACAACCTAAGCTGCAGTTTGCTCCTCCGGCCACTGGAGGACACCCTGGTTTAGGCAGAACCTGATTTTAAGCAGCAGGAGATGCAGCTCCTACATGATGTTGCTGTTAAAGACTCACCAACTGCTTGCCTATGTTCCTCCTTAAGCTCTTTTCATGGCTTTAGTTTTATTTTGGAGAACAATGAATGTCCTTAACGATTTTGATCTTAAACCAGCAACTGATCCAATATCGTCAGCTCTGAAAGTTCTTCGGTGTTTCCTGAATCTTCTCATCCAAGGGTTACAGATGTTCGGTCAGAATCAAGCCACCAGCCTGGGTTGATTTTACAAATAGTTTTATTGTAAAAATGCACAATTTCAAGGTTGTTTATGGTGTTTAAAATCCAGCTTAGCAAAGCGCCGACTTGGATCTTTAATCGGCAAAGTTTATTTCCATATCTCAGCAGATAGATACTGGATCAGCATTAAGTTTATTTTGACATGCAAAACAACCTGAAGTTGGTTCCATCCACCAGGTATGAATGTCTTTAATATGAGGCTGGAATGATCTGAACCGGAATGATTAGGCAACATACAGACAGCAAGCTGGGTGGTGAGACCCTCCTCTTCCTCAGCAGGAACATTTTATACTGCAGAACTTCAAACAACTAGTGGATGGAGCAGTGAACGGGGAGGATTACCTCCAAACCCATCAGTGATGTGGACCAACCAGGAAGGAACCTCCTGCTCCACAATCAACACCTTTAAGCTGTACTGAAGTTTACATCTTCAAACGTGGATGAGCCAAATGTTTTCTTCAGAAAGGTTTATGTTTGAGGCTTTCAAACCTATTAACACAGTCTCAACTGTCAAGCATGGTGGTGTGAGCATTATGCTATGGGGGTGTTGCACATAGTGAATGAAAGCTAAGCCCTAAACTCCTCAACTTCACCTGCAATCAACAGTCAGATGGACGTTCCAGGAGACCGATCCCAGTCATCCAGGCTAGTATCCCAAAGGTCTAGCCGAAAAAAACCAAAGCGTTTAAATAAGCTCTAACAATTCAGCTAATAAGAGGTTAAATCCCCAGCCTGAAATGCAGCTGCAGCTTGTCGATGGTGTGGTTGAGGTCTAACTTGGTTAGGGACATGAAGCTAATATTAGTGGGTCTGTATGTATATTTTAGACCCTGTGCTGATCAGAGAAAACTGACAATTCAAACTCGTGCACACAGTTCACGTGTTTAAAAATGGTTGCAGCTGGATGTTTAAACATTCCCCAAAATGAAGGACATCCATGCTCAGGATGAGTAGGTTCTGAGCAGAACTGTAAATGTTCTGTAGCCGTTTCCTGGTAAAATCTTTGTGAAAGATGATTTCATGTCAAATAAAACTACAATTCAGGCAGAGAGCAGCCTCTGGGTACTTTTAACCAAGTTAAATTAACTCTAAAGAATAACTGTTTATCTAGTTAACAGACTCAAAAACAAAGCAACTCAGAGTGATTCGGGTCAGGTAGAGGGGAAAAAGAGGTCCAGTTTATATCCTGTCACTGGAGGAAGACCATTCCAGAATCTGACACCCATTACAAGAACCTCCAAATCCTGCCTAAAGCTCCACCTGCTGTTTGGAGTCTTTGGCTGCTCTTCTGTGTGACCTTTCATGTGAGAGGTCACCATTGCCTTTTCAGGGAAACGTTTCCCACACCTCTAGCAGGAAGAGGTCCGGTCCCCCATGTGGATTTTTGTGCGCAGAGATAACGTGTAACTGCATCTGAAAAGTTTTCCACATGTCTCACAGAAATATAGCTTTTCTCCTGTATGGATTCTCATGTGTCTGACTAAGGTTCCCTTCCGATCAAACTTTCTCCCGCATTGTTCACATGGATGCAGCCTCTCTGCCGAGTGAACGCTGGAATGACTGCTCTAGGCAGAGTTGCTTGGGAACCACATGTCTCGCAGACATACGGCTTCTCTCCGGTGTGGACCCTCAGGTGGACCGATAAGTAGCAGCTCTGGCTGAATCCTTTCCCACAGATCTCACAGGTCAACGGTTTTTCACCTGTGTGGATTTTCCCATGTCTCTTAAGGCAATTGTTGGATCTGAATCTTTTTCCACACATTTTACAAACAAATGGCTTCTCTCCGGTGTGGACTCTGTAGTGAGAAGTCAGTTTGGCTCTACACACAAACGTTTTCCCACAGTGGGAACACTGCAAAGATTTCTGACCCGATTCAGTCCTGCTCCGACTCTCTGAGATGGGAGAGATGTCTGCCTTGCTGTTGGTTCTTCTGTTCTCAGAGAGGAGCTGGTTCCTGTTTGGTTCTGCTTCACGTCGGTCTCGTTCCTCATTAATAAGAGTCACCATGAAGGTCTCCTGGTTCACTTCAAGCTGCATTTCATCCTGACTGATGCACAGATCCTTGTGTTCCTCTTTAAGGTGTAAAGGTTCTGGTTCATTTTGGACCTCTTCAATCCATTGTGGTTCTTGTTCCTCTTTAATCTGTGCAGGTTCTGGCACCTTCTGGTCCAATCTGGAGTAGTTCTCCTGTTTTATGAGCTGATAATCCATGAAGATCTCCTCTTTTCTGCAGACATGTTGATGTTGGAGGTCTGAAAAAACACGAAGAAAGAGTTTTTTTTTTTAAGTTTACTACAGAAATCAAACTTATTAATAACTAAAGCTGTAAATAAGGTTTTTCTCCTGACAGATTTATTTAGTCACACTTGAATGTTTCAGATCAATCAAATTGTTATAGCCAACGAAGATCAGGTATATAAACACGAAAGGTGGCTTTCGACAGAAAGATTTCTAGAGTAGTCAGACTTTAAACATGGAACCTGCAAAACCCAAAGATGGATGGATGGACAGACGGATGGATGGATGGATGGATGGACAGACGGATGGATGGATGGATGGATGGACAGATGGATGGATGGATGGATGGATGGACGGACAAACGAATGGATGGACAGACTAATGGTTGGATGGACAGATGGATGGATGGATGGATCCACGAATAGATGGATGGATGGACAGACTAATGGATGGATGGACGGACAGACGGATGGATGGATGCACGAACTTTTTTAATTAATAATTAATTGCCTGTTAAAGATGACTTATTTTCTGCCCCAAGAGAACCAGTAGAGTGAGTTTTATGTTATATCAGAGTTTAGTGTTGAGCTGAATGTGATTTAGACAGGAGCAGAATGACAGGCTCATGTACTTTCTGCCTTTCCCCAAAGATCAGGGATCTCCTGGTAGAGTCTGCCCTCGCAGTGAATTGATTGGGTAAAATGCCTTAAAATCTGAGCAATAATAGTACAGCCTTTTGATGATAAAATATGCATAAAACGCCACCACGCGTTCTGATTAGAACAACGCGTTATTATTCGGACGATTTTTGACTCTTTTGGCTTGCCATCGTTTGTTGGGAGTTGAGCACGTGCCAGAACGCGGCGTGAGAGCGTTTGTGAGATTTAAACGCACACACCACAAATAATTGCTCGATTTATGCGCTCACATCAGTCTCACTCCGTGGTACAAATATTAGCGCCACACTAACCAAGCACCCAAGAACGTACTGGGTACTGTGAAAGGTCCATAACAGCCGGCCTATCGGGGAATTTTACTGCCAAAAATAAAGACCACATATTTTCAATGAAAAAGCAGGATTTCATTCATGTACTCAAAACTTATTTCTTTCGCTTCTCCCTCAAATAATGGTTTCTGCGCTCAGATTTAATGCTTCTTGCAGATGTTTTCTCCTTCTGCGCTCTGCACGGATCAAAGCAGCGCTCTCATACCAGTCTTCCCTGCTTGTGGATGTTTCTCTCTCTGGGATGGGAGCGGAACCGTCGCCTAGCAACCGTCCCAGGATCCGAGGCTCCCAGTTCAGATCCAGCAGTCTGTGCAGACGATCCATCTCTTCCTAAATCAACTTCCTCGGATGCTGACCGGGAGATGTTTTACTGCAGCTTCTACCAACCTGGTCTGAGACACACAAAGGTTCCTCCAGCTGATCTCTGCAGCTTCTTCTTCCTTCCTGCCTGCTTCTATTACCTCCGCCCACAAACACGTCGTCCTTCACCGCCATGTTGTGAGTGGCAAGCACACCTTTCTCTCTGTGTGTGTGTGTAAGTATGTGTGTTTGCGTGTGGTTAAAGCAGTTCATATTTATTATAGTGATAGTAGTGGTGATCATAGGAATGCCAACATGAAACAAAACATGATTAAAATATACTTCAACCTAATTGGCCTTTAGCAAATCAATGACGTGTTAATGATAAAAAGTAAACTGTATTTAGTTCTGTTGTGTTGTGTGTTCTAGTTAAGGTGTTCAGAAGGTGGGAATCTTTCCACCTTATTTTTCAAACATCAGTTTTTCTTCTCATTACTTGTTGTAACGATGCTGCTCTCTTTCCTGCTTTGTCCACCACCACATTGTCTGTTTTTTTTTATCCATCTGCTGTTGATCAGTTTGGATCTAGATGTTCCTCAGGATCTTAGCCCCATCATTCTCCACCATCCCATGTCTCCCACTTTGACTGGGGACCTTCAATCCATACTCGGCACAGATGTTCCTGTAACCTTTTCTCACCACCAGGTTATGGTGCTCCATGTACGCTTCACCTGCCTGCATCGGGCACCCAGCGGTTGTGTGGAGGACTCTTTCAGAGGCATCTTTGCCCAACCTGCATCTTGGTTCCTGTCGTGTTTGCAGAGATGGTCTCTACTGCTGAGTTTCTGTGCTGCCATGATTAGGGTCTCTGTATGTTCTTTCAGTCCAGCATGCTCCAATCATTGATGGGACCACTCAGTATGAGCCACATCTTTAATCTTACCATGACGGTTCCTCCTGGTCTTCTTCGTGGACTCTGGGTTTCTGCTTCCTGAGATGTTCATTTAGCAGATTGTCTTTGTGGCCCGTTGACCTGATGTGCTCCAGGATCTGCTGCTCTGTCCAGGATAGGACAGCTTTTACACTCACTAGCCCTCGGCCTCCGTCTGTCAGCTTAGCATACCTTTAACAGACTCATGCATACGTTTTGGAATGTAAAATTATTATATATGATCCCTACAAAAATGCTACTAATGTAATAATTTTGTCATAATAAAATAGATCCATGATTATGATAAATTTACACGTGATCTTCTGGCTGAGCAGAGCTCTTTTATTTGGAAACTATTAAACTCAGCTTCTAAACCTTCTGTTTTTATTCTGAATTTTACCAAAGCAACAAAATGATTTGCAGCCATTCCTCCCCGACCCGCTCTTTTCCAACTAAATCATTTTATCATAGAAGTTGTTTATTTAAAATGATTTTATTAAAATTAAATAATAAAATCAAATAAATTAAAAAGCATTCCATAAAATGCATCATAATGGATAAAGCAGCATTATTAAAAGTTTGATATTAACATAAAAACAAAGATGTTAAAAACACATGAAATACAGTGATGGAAATTTTTTTCCTCCATTTTTGCTTTTCTGTCAAACTTAAATGTTTCATTAAATAATATAAACAAAATGCAAATGAGGATTTTATTCATTAAAAGGAAAAAGCTCCAACCCCCCACCCCAATTAAAACATAAATTAACTGGGATGAAAGTGGTGAATATTGGCAGCCACTCATTATTAGTGTCTGACCTGTACCACAAATTCAAACAGAACCTGTCTGACAACATGAAGTAGGCTAAAACAACAGACCAGAAACAAAGACCCTGACATCTACCAGTCTGGATGGAAAGGGTTACTGATCCATTTCTAAGGTTTTGGAACTCCAGAGAACCTCAGGAAGAACCATCTTCCACAAATGAAGAAAAATGGAACAGTGAAGAACCTTCCCAGGAGTGGTCAGTGGGCCTATCTAAAGCTTTGCAGGCCTCACTGCATCATTTAAGGTCAGAGGTCATGATTCAACAATAACAAAGAGAGACTGGATAAAAATCACCTCCATGGGCGAGTTCCAAGGCCAGAACCACTGCTGACCCAAAAGAACAAATGGACCCGCCTCATATTTACCAGAAACATCTTGATGATCATCAGGCCTTTTCAGAAAATCTTCTGTGGACTCATGAGTTCTGCATAAAGACACTGATCCAAAGCACACCAGCTAGCGCCCTCTGAATTGCTCAAAAAATGAAGTTTTTGTGGTGGCCTAGTTAAAGCTGGGACTTAAATCTGTGTGACAATAAAGCAAAAACAGAAGAAATCTTCCAGACTGTAGCTAAGCTTGACAACACAAACCAGCTTCTCCAAATCAGCAGGAGAGATGCTGTAAATGTTTCTGCAATAGAAACCATTTTATTCACGAAAAATCATGATAGTTCATTAAAGCTGACCTCTGACCCTCACTTTAGCAGTAACTCATGGTTTCTGGGTAACACTGGTGATCCAAACTGACGAGTGGAGTCATCTCCAGACCACTTATAATCAAAGATCTCTTCAAAGCAAAGCCTCAAGGTTCTTCTGACAGGTTTTAACAGAGTCTCTAGCTGAGGAACGATGGTTCTCTGTAGATTCATCAGAACTCCACCTTCTCATCTGTGGCGAGATGTCATGTGGACCAACAGGTCTCGGTTTTGCCTGAAGCCCTTCCCACATGTCTCACACAGGAACGGCCGCTCGCCCGTGTGCGTCCTCATGTGAGACGTCAGGCTACCGTTCTGGGTGAAGCGTTTCCCGCAGGTCCGGCAGGAGAACGGCCGCTCACCGGTGTGGATCGATACATGGCGCGATAGATCGCCGCTGTTACTGAAGCGCTTCTCGCACATGTCACAGGGGTACCGCTTCTCACCCGTGTGCGTCCTCATGTGGACGGTCAGGTTCCCATTCTGAGAAAAACGTTTGCCACACGTTTTGCAGGAGTACGGCTTCTCTCCGGTGTGGGTTCTGAAGTGGATCAGCAGTTTTTCATGGACCCTGAAACTTTTCCCACATTGTTCACAAGAGTGCGGTCGCTCATCTGAGTGAGTGTTGACATGATTGTGTAGTGAAGAGGAGCTGGAAAAACTTTTTCCACATGTGCTGCAGACATACGGCCTCTCTCCGGTGTGGACCCTGTAGTGGGCTTTCAGTTTGGACTGAGACTTATAAACTTTTCCACAGAACTCACACTGTAAAGACTTGTGACCCCAATTATGGTGGCTCCAACTCTCTGAGATGGGCGAGATGTCTGCTTCACTCCTGAGACTTCTGTTCTTAGACAGGAGATGGTTCGGGTTGGGTTCTGCTTCACTGTGGTCACTTTCTTCTTTAATAAGAGACACCATGAAGAAGTTGGTGACCTGCTTTAGTTTAAGTTGCTCTTCATCTTGACTGATGCACAAATCCCCCTCTTCCATTTTAATATGTGGAGGTTCTGCTTCCTCTTGGTCCAAACTTGAGTTCCCCTCCTGTTTACAGAGCTGCTGGTCTGAGAAGAAATCCTCCTCTTTGCAGATGATGTGCAGAAAGAAGTCTAGAGAGATGAAAGAAGATTAAATAATCATTTTTAAACTGAAAACTGAAACTTGGTTTTCATTAATTCTTCTAAAAGTTTTCATCTTTTATATTAGAACTAGCTCCCAGACTGCAGGTTTACTGGTGGTTCCTAGAGTCTCTAGAAGTAGAATGGGAGGCAGATCCTTTAGTTATCAGGCTCCTCTCCTGTGGAACCAGCTCCCAGTTTTAGTCCGTGAGGCGGACACCCTGTCTACTTTTAAGGCTAGGCTTAAAACTTTCCTTTTTGATAAAGCTTATAGTTAGAGTGGGCTTCTGCTGCCAACAACTTAATGCTCACCCTCTACCGATGATCCACATGGCCCTGTCTTTCAGTGTTTAACCCTTTCTCTCTCCTAGACATAGCTACTGACTGAGCTTCTACTGTGACTAACTCTATGTGCTCTCTTCAGACTCTAACCTTGAAAACTGTCTCAGAGTTTATATGTTCTTTCTTTCTAGGTGAAGCAGAGACACAAAGAGAACAAAGAAGCACTGATCCAGGAGTACTTTCTATGGGAAGGAAAAGTAAATGTTAATGGATGTAGCTCCTTTAGTCGTTTCACCTAGAATGAAGGAACAGATAAACTCTGAGCCAGTTTTCAAGTTTAGAGTCTGAAGAGAGCACATAGAGTTAGTTACAGTAAAAGCTCAGTCAGTAGCTATGTCTAGGAGAGAGAAAGGGCTAAACACTGAAATTGTTCAGACTTACTGCTGTAGCTTGGAAGCTAACGACATGCCGGTGACGCTGAGTCAGTGTTAGCTTTACTAGCATTAGAAGTTGGTTTCTGCTAACTAATTAGCACTGACCTGCAAAATATGAAATATGTATTTTGAGACATACACAGTCGATCAAAATACGACTTTGATCGATTAAGAAATTGCGCCATTTAGAGTATAAATCTGTCCGTCGCAAACCCTTCTTTCGCCCATTGGCATTTGTTGTTTCTGAAACGAGAAATCGATCCATGCATCAGTGGAGAACGTTATTCATCATATATGAAGCCACGATACAATATTTATGCATTCTTCTCTGTCATAAACCAGAGGTTACAGGTTACTGGGGGGACACCGGTGGGTGGAAGGGACCGAGCCTCCATTCTCCCTGTAACAAGTTACAGTTCATTTATTTAAGCATCACTATTACTCTGAAGCTGGTTAATTAAGGTACAAATAAACTGTAAGACAAATATGTTGCACAGTTCCTCCTGGACCACCTCTGTGCTCCTCTGGTCAGAGCGGCGTCCCTAGCAACGGTGTGTTTACAGAAATAACACGTAGAATAATGTGGAGATTGACAGCATTCAATAGAGCCATGGAATAATTACAAGTTATTGTTTTAACTTGCAAGCTAATGACTGGCATAATGATTTGATCAAAAGTCTTACGTTTTGCAAAAAAGTATTTAGAATATCTGCCGAGTCTAACGTTACATTATGTGGAACTGATGGAGTGCTGTAGGTTGTTAACAGCAGCATTTAATGCATAAAACTTGGATTTTGTAGTGGTCTGCTGGACCAGACTGGTTTGCTGTTTGGTATAGATGCTGACCCAAGCTCAGACTTTGAGAAGAAGTTAGACATTCTGTACAATAGTGACAAATGCCCACATCTGTAACATCTGCTATTCACGTTGGTAATTTTTGTCACTCGGGTCCAATTAAGAGACTTAAACACAGAATGAAACCTTGTTCTGATGTTAAGTAACAGTGTAATATGTGGCCAGTCAGACAGGGAAACACAGGAGGAGCTGCTGTTGGACAGGGAGCGCAGTCAGTGACAACAGCGAGGCCTCAGCAGGCAGCGCAACAAAGATCTCAGCACATTGACCCTGGACTGGCAGTGAAACTAGCACACTGCACAAGTCCACAGGTCTGTAGGTGTCAACACTTGATTAATGTTGTTTCAAAACACTCTCTATGGGTGTGGTTTTTATATGCAGGTTTGTTAAATATCTATAATTTTAGGTGGGAGTGGGTGGTGGAAGCTGGCTGTTAACCCTCCAGATCTACATGGAAATACTAGCCAGCAGCTAAAAGCAGTGAGCGGGAATTGAAAATACATTTTTCATTTCTCCTTTACAAGAACTTGATACAGATCCTTTACCACCTGAAGCAAAGGAGTTTGAGAACATCCCTAAAGCCCATTGTACAACCTGCAGGCTCCACTTCAGATTCTTCCAGTTCACATCAAGGAATGGAACACACAACTTGTAGATTTGTGCTGTTCTGCTGAAGAGGTATGTCCAAGATTAGTCTTTAGGCTTTTTTTCACAGCTGTTTATATTGAAAATGAGATGTTATTCTGTAGTAAACTCTAAACTATTATTGTTTTCCTCCCCAGGAAAGCTGCATCCAACATGAAGATGAATTCCCAGATTCCAGTTGCAACCAGTCAGACATGTGAAATAGTTTGTGGCTTTCTGGCAAATTAAGAAATTAATCTCCGGAATGATGAAAGGTTTTATTCACATGCCTTGTGAATTCTGTTCAGGTTGAAATCATTGAAGTCCCTGCAGCCACATGTGGATTACGGTAATAATATTGATTACATTGTCACTTTTTAAATGTATAACTATGAACATTTAACAAATTACATATGAGAAAACTGCCTTGCTAAATGCTATGTGTGTAGATAATGACAGCCAGAGGTGAAAAACAGACTCTTTATTGGAGGGTCAGATAAGAAAGGGAAGAATCCTGCTTATTGTCTCAACAGTTTGGACTCTAACTACTTCAGGTGTGTAGTTAAATCCCTCTCGTGTGTTTTCTTTTAACATATTAATTGCAATACTAATTAAACCGGTTTTATATCATTGTAAATATATTGTGGCGGTTTATATGCTGTGTTGGTAGGTTTGGGTTAGGACTGTGGGAGAGATCAGCTAGCCTGGCACAAGGCGGACCTTTCCCCAACTTCACGCCCGAGTGGAGCTTCAGAAATCTCTGCTCTGCTCTGCGTGACCCTGGCTGCACACAAGTCATGTAACAGATTTCAAACTATCACTGCTCATTGAGGGTAAATACAGTTTTATGAAAGCCGGTAGTTGCATTAACCTAATTGCACACTTAATTTTAGGTTTTGTTGCCTGTAAACAACGGTGATAAAGTGCAACTTTATTTCACTTGAGACCTCCTCTGTTTTCAGATAAACAGCACTGGAAATAACATCAGTGACCTGCTGGACGATGGGGTGACCTGCGGCTTCACCGGAATTGTCTCTGTGGAAAACAGAGACAGCATGATGAGGCGTTTTGGTGACATTATTGGTTTTCATTAAGACAAGGGTCTATTTACAAGAATCCGTGACCTGAATTACAGTACAGCTCCTTGTTTGTTCATGTCTAAAACATGGATTACAAGCAACATGGTTGGTTTCAAGCAAGCTGTGTTGTTAACTTCTTTAAGTGTCACCAAATCATTTTTAAGTAGTTTTTCCTTTTCATCGCGTTTTAGTACTAAAGTTTCCTGATAAAACATCTTGACCATTAGAACTGTTGTACTTTACTCCACCATGAGAGTCATCCCGATGCTTAATCAGCTCAGAAAAGGCCTGCAGCTTTATGACCTACCAACTACCATGAAGACCCATCAAGACCTCTGCCTACCACTGTTTGTTCCAGGGGAAGCTGATGACATATATTCTTAGTTTCAAGCTCTTTTTAACTGGGCAGAAATGTCTTTTGCAAGAATTACAATGTTGATGCAGACTGAAATGCACATTCTTCTTATAGATGGACGCAACCTTCCTCGTGGAGAGCAGCAGCCCCGTCTTCAGTGAGATGGTTCTGCCAAGCACCAAAGGAAGTACAAATTAGGAACTTTCTCCAGGAATACCTTCCAGAAATTGAGAATTCTGGTATGTTTTAGCCAAGATAGGGTAAATAAGAGAAAATTTTTCTGCTATCCAGCAGTTCATTGTATACCGTGTGGTGTAGAGGGTTAATTGATTCAAACTATACAACTCATGAAATCTAAAAGTTTTTGGAAACTTGATATCACTATTGAAAATGTATGTAATTTATTAAATGTAATATTATCATCTGTTTCATGAAACTAGTTATGGATAACTTGTATAGTTTTCTTGACAGTAACTGGAAGTGTCTGAACATAATGACCTGTCATCCAGCCTCAACAAATGCAGCTTTACTCAAATCTCTATGTACGTTCTGCCTTTATCAGGTGTTCTTATACTCAAAGGTCAACATAATTTGTGTATATTGTGTTTATGTAAAACTTGAAAACTGACATTGTGTTAATGTCTTCATTGAAAACCAGAGGGCCTCAGCAACAACAGCGTTAGGAGGAATTAATTATGAAATTCCACCATGACTATGACACACGACACAGTTTGTTTTCCAACAGTCATGTTCCCCTTAGCTCCCCGAGAACAGACAAGAAATCAGAAACATCTCGACAACAGCCGTATGCCACGGTAAACGTGCCACATGTCAAATCACAGGTTTTATTCTTTTTTAATTTTTATGAGACACATTCTGGTTTCACTCAACTTGTTTGCTTTACTCCAAAGCTAGTTTTTATCTCCATCTTACTCTTCTGGGAACCTGTAGTAATTTTCGGTTTTCACAAATTTTATTCTGAAAACTGCAAAAGAAATTGTTGTTTTTCAATAAAATGTTTGGGAATCTGGTCTCACGTTAAATTCAACACATGACAAAGCACCCCCTTTTTTAAACAACTTTTACACCACCTAATCTTTTGCAAGGTCTTCTTGCCTCTCAGGCATTTCTTGTGTTGCCCTTCGACTTTGAGTGAACGGGTCCATTATCTCGGATTTATCATGGACTGTTTCCATAATATATGGATTCAGACGACAGTCAATTTCCAGGACTTGAACTCAACGTGGCTCCTCATGTCACATCAAACATCTACCAGTCGGTTCCAAATAGCTCCATGTTCTGGAAAAAAATTTTTTTTAATATTTTGTATGAAACACCATTTGTTAGCTTCATGGAATAACTGCCTATGTCATATTTAAAGGCTTTTAGCACATTGAATCAGCCTTGTTAGGAGAGTAGAACGAGGTAGATATTCCAATTTAGCCAAAGTATGACTTAGGCAATTAAGGAATGACGCGAATGATTTAGAAATATTGTCAAAAACACAAGGGTTCTTCATGTGAAAACCCAGAGCTGGTTTGGGCAGAGTCCACCTGACCTTAAAGGATGGTTGTCCCGGCCTTCTGTGATGGTGTGCAGGGTCTCTGCCAGACGTGGGAGAGAAACCTTGGGCACAAAACAGATGAACAGAATCTGCCAAATGCAACGGGGCATATTATTGGCACCTCTGATTATGTAAACTCCACCCAGCTGTGAAGCTGCCTTTAACAGTGAACATGGTTTCAGCAACAGACATTTTCAATACATTCATCACCTTGAAAATACAGAAATGTTCAGTCATATTCACCACAACAAAATATTTCAGTGAACATTACTGAAATGAGCAATTAGAGCATGGAAACAACAGTCTGTTTGTATCATCGTTTACCTGGAAGGACAGAAATGGTCCTCCACTGCCTTCAGAAAAAAGAATGAGCAGAGCTTGAGCGGTTATTGGTTGCTGGTTCCGGATAGAAAATCTGCATAGAAAGACAAACAGTGTTTGAATCTGCGGAGGCAAAATATTAAGGCCAACACACAAGATTAATAATCTACATTGATCTCAAGGGAAGTCATAGCAACAGCGGTAAAAGCAGAAACAGATAAACATCAGGAACCACAAGTATGAATATAAAATGAAAAATAAATAGTAATTGAAATAAGCTTTCTGACACTTGAATCTGCACCATTTGTTGTCTTGGTACGGAGTTTCTACAGTCATGTCAGGAATGGAAAGTGATTAGAATTAACAAAATGTCTTGTAAAGTTCTGAATATACAATGTTTTAAAAGGTTTATTCCTTGCTCCTCTTTCCTCATCCTCCATCCATTTTTAGGAGTAATTAAGTCCTTCTAAATGCAACCGTTTTTCCTTTTCGGAGTATATTCAGACCAGTGAGCAGTGGTGAGCATGTAAAGTGAAGCCGTATCATTGCCATCTGCCATCTACTTGAAGTGATGGAGTAAAATATGATAAACATTATAAAAGGTTTTGAAAATTCATTGTTAATGTGGTTGAGCGGTTTGAGTAACACCAATGCAGTCAATGTACCGTGAATACATGATAAAAAGCACTGCAATAAAAGATGCCAAACCTTTGAGAGCCCATCTATTGCTCCAAATATGATGGTGTACCTTGGAAACGAAAGATGAAATGACGATGAGCCGTCGTCCTCTATAAACAAATAAATAAATGTGCAAATGAATGCCTTATAAGCTTATGCTCTGTGTCTTCATGGACTAACGGCTAAGGCCCCTGCACAAAGTAGGTCCTCCTACCCCAGCTGAGTCATCTCTTGCACAGAGTTGATGCTTTCCTGAAGCATCAACTCTGTGCATGGATCCCACTGAACTCTATGCCCATCTGCTTGCAGACAGCCTTTAACCATTCTCTATCCTCCTTTTTATGCACATCATTCGATTCACAATCAGATAAGTTGCTGTGTGTAATGTTGTGGACAACCGAATTTCAAGCATAAGCTGGCTGACATCTAACAGATTTACGACGCAGGACACTGGTGAGGGGACGTCGATGAGCCGGGAAAGATGCTCCTGCCTTGTCCTCCGGTTCTAACAAAAGCACAGGAACTCTCTTCACAATTTCAGCTGGGATGTATTAGAGGCAGAATAAATGCTTCTTGACTTACAACATCCTGGAAGTAGTCCAAGTTCAAGTGTAGCTGATTCAACAAATCGGTAATCCTTGATTTCAGACGTTCCAATAACCGAGAAGCCAATGGTCCCTGTAACAACAAAATCCAAGTTTTATGCATTAAATGCTGCTGTTAACAACCTACAGCACTCCATCAGTTCCACATAATGTAACGTTAGACTCGGCAGATATTCTAAATACTTTTTTGCAAAACGTAAGACTTTTGATCAAATCATTATGCCAGTCATTAGCTTGCAAGTTAAAACAATAACTTGTAATTATTCCATGGCTCTATTGAATGCTGTCAATCTCCACATTATTCTACGTGTTATTTCTGTAAACACACCGTTGCTAGGGACGCCGCTCTGACCAGAGGAGCACAGAGGTGGTCCAGGAGGAACTGTGCAACATATTTGTCTTACAGTTTATTTGTACCTTAATTAACCAGCTTCAGAGTAATAGTGATGCTTAAATAAATGAACTGTAACTTGTTACAGGGAGAATGGAGGCTCGGTCCCTTCCACCCACCGGTGTCCCCCCAGTAACCTGTAACCTCTGGTTTATGACAGAGAAGAATGCATAAATATTGTATCGTGGCTTCATATATGATGAATAACGTTCTCCACTGATGCATGGATCGATTTCTCGTTTCAGAAACAACAAATGCCAATGGGCGAAAGAAGGGTTTGCGACGGACAGATTTATACTCTAAATGGCGCAATTTCTTAATCGATCAAAGTCGTATTTTGATCGACTGTGTATGTCTCAAAATACATATTTCATATTTTGCAGGTCAGTGCTAATTAGTTAGCAGAAACCAACTTCTAATGCTAGTAAAGCTAACACTGACTCAGCGTCACCGGCATGTCGTTAGCTTCCAAGCTACAGCAGTAAGTCTGAACAATTTCAGTGTTTAGCCCTTTCTCTCTCCTAGACATAGCTACTGACTGAGCTTTTACTGTAACTAACTCTATGTGCTCTCTTCAGACTCTAAACTTGAAAACTGGCTCAGAGTTTATCTGTTCCTTCATTCTAGGTGAAACGACTAAAGGAGCTACATCCATTAACATTTACTTTTCCTTCCCATAGAAAGTACTCCTGGATCAGTGCTTCTTTGTTCTCTTTGTGTCTCTGCTTCACCTAGAAAGAAAGAACATATAAACTCTGAGACAGTTTTCAAGGTTAGAGTCTGAAGAGAGCACATAGAGTTAGTCACAGTAGAAGCTCAGTCAGTAGCTATGTCTAGGAGAGAGAAAGGGTTAAACACTGAAAGACAGGGCCATGTGGATCATCGGTAGAGGGTGAGCATTAAGTTGTTGGCAGCAGAAGCCCACTCTAACTATAAGCTTTATCAAAAAGGAAAGTTTTAAGCCTAGCCTTAAAAGTAGACAGGGTGTCCGCCTCACGGACTAAAACTGGGAGCTGGTTCCACAGGAGAGGAGCCTGATAACTAAAGGATCTGCCTCCCATTCTACTTCTAGAGACTCTAGGAACCACCAGTAAACCTGCAGTCTGGGAGCTAGTTCTAATATAAAAGATGAAAACTTTTAGAAGAATTAATGAAAACCAAGTTTCAGTTTTCAGTTTAAAAATGATTATTTAATCTTCTTTCATCTCTCTAGACTTCTTTCTGCACATCATCTGCAAAGAGGAGGATTTCTTCTCAGACCAGCAGCTCTGTAAACAGGAGGGGAACTCAAGTTTGGACCAAGAGGAAGCAGAACCTCCACATATTAAAATGGAAGAGGGGGATTTGTGCATCAGTCAAGATGAAGAGCAACTTAAACTAAAGCAGGTCACCAACTTCTTCATGGTGTCTCTTATTAAAGAAGAAAGTGACCACAGTGAAGCAGAACCCAACCCGAACCATCTCCTGTCTAAGAACAGAAGTCTCAGGAGTGAAGCAGACATCTCGCCCATCTCAGAGAGTTGGAGCCACCATAATTGGGGTCACAAGTCTTTACAGTGTGAGTTCTGTGGAAAAGTTTATAAGTCTCAGTCCAAACTGAAAGCCCACTACAGGGTCCACACCGGAGAGAGGCCGTATGTCTGCAGCACATGTGGAAAAAGTTTTTCCAGCTCCTCTTCACTACACAATCATGTCAACACTCACTCAGATGAGCGACCGCACTCTTGTGAACAATGTGGGAAAAGTTTCAGGGTCCATGAAAAACTGCTGATCCACTTCAGAACCCACACCGGAGAGAAGCCGTACTCCTGCAAAACGTGTGGCAAACGTTTTTCTCAGAATGGGAACCTGACCGTCCACATGAGGACGCACACGGGTGAGAAGCGGTACCCCTGTGACATGTGCGAGAAGCGCTTCAGTAACAGCGGCGATCTATCGCGCCATGTATCGATCCACACCGGTGAGCGGCCGTTCTCCTGCCGGACCTGCGGGAAACGCTTCACCCAGAACGGTAGCCTGACGTCTCACATGAGGACGCACACGGGCGAGCGGCCGTTCCTGTGTGAGACATGTGGGAAGGGCTTCAGGCAAAACCGAGACCTGTTGGTCCACATGACATCTCGCCACAGATGAGAAGGTGGAGTTCTGATGAATCTACAGAGAACCATCGTTCCTCAGCTAGAGACTCTGTTAAAACCTGTCAGAAGAACCTTGAGGCTTTGCTTTGAAGAGATCTTTGATTATAAGTGGTCTGGAGATGACTCCACTCGTCAGTTTGGATCACCAGTGTTACCCAGAAACCATGAGTTACTGCTAAAGTGAGGGTCAGAGGTCAGCTTTAATGAACTATCATGATTTTTCGTGAATAAAATGGTTTCTATTGCAGAAACATTTACAGCATCTCTCCTGCTGATTTGGAGAAGCTGGTTTGTGTTGTCAAGCTTAGCTACAGTCTGGAAGATTTCTTCTGTTTTTGCTTTATTGTCACACAGATTTAAGTCCCAGCTTTAACTAGGCCACCACAAAAACTTCATTTTTTGAGCAATTCAGAGGGCGCTAGCTGGTGTGCTTTGGATCAGTGTCTTTATGCAGAACTCATGAGTCCACAGAAGATTTTCTGAAAAGGCCTGATGATCATCAAGATGTTTCTGGTAAATATGAGGCGGGTCCATTTGTTCTTTTGGGTCAGCAGTGGTTCTGGCCTTGGAACTCGCCCATGGAGGTGATTTTTATCCAGTCTCTCTTTGTTATTGTTGAATCATGACCTCTGACCTTAAATGATGCAGTGAGGCCTGCAAAGCTTTAGATAGGCCCACTGACCACTCCTGGGAAGGTTCTTCACTGTTCCATTTTTCTTCATTTGTGGAAGATGGTTCTTCCTGAGGTTCTCTGGAGTTCCAAAACCTTAGAAATGGATCAGTAACCCTTTCCATCCAGACTGGTAGATGTCAGGGTCTTTGTTTCTGGTCTGTTGTTTTAGCCTACTTCATGTTGTCAGACAGGTTCTGTTTGAATTTGTGGTACAGGTCAGACACTAATAATGAGTGGCTGCCAATATTCACCACTTTCATCCCAGTTAATTTATGTTTTAATTGGGGTGGGGGGTTGGAGCTTTTTCCTTTTAATGAATAAAATCCTCATTTGCATTTTGTTTATATTATTTAATGAAACATTTAAGTTTGACAGAAAAGCAAAAATGGAGGAAAAAAATTTCCATCACTGTATTTCATGTGTTTTTAACATCTTTGTTTTTATGTTAATATCAAACTTTTAATAATGCTGCTTTATCCATTATGATGCATTTTATGGAATGCTTTTTAATTTATTTGATTTTATTATTTAATTTTAATAAAATCATTTTAAATAAACAACTTCTATGATAAAATGATTTAGTTGGAAAAGAGCGGGTCGGGGAGGAATGGCTGCAAATCATTTTGTTGCTTTGGTAAAATTCAGAATAAAAACAGAAGGTTTAGAAGCTGAGTTTAATAGTTTCCAAATAAAAGAGCTCTGCTCAGCCAGAAGATCACGTGTAAATTTATCATAATCATGGATCTATTTTATTATGACAAAATTATTACATTAGTAGCATTTTTGTAGGGATCATATATAATAATTTTACATTCCAAAACGTATGCATGAGTCTGTTAAAGGTATGCTAAGCTGACAGACGGAGGCCGAGGGCTAGTGAGTGTAAAAGCTGTCCTATCCTGGACAGAGCAGCAGATCCTGGAGCACATCAGGTCAACGGGCCACAAAGACAATCTGCTAAATGAACATCTCAGGAAGCAGAAACCCAGAGTCCACGAAGAAGACCAGGAGGAACCGTCATGGTAAGATTAAAGATGTGGCTCATACTGAGTGGTCCCATCAATGATTGGAGCATGCTGGACTGAAAGAACATACAGAGACCCTAATCATGGCAGCACAGAAACTCAGCAGTAGAGACCATCTCTGCAAACACGACAGGAACCAAGATGCAGGTTGGGCAAAGATGCCTCTGAAAGAGTCCTCCACACAACCGCTGGGTGCCCGATGCAGGCAGGTGAAGCGTACATGGAGCACCATAACCTGGTGGTGAGAAAAGGTTACAGGAACATCTGTGCCGAGTATGGATTGAAGGTCCCCAGTCAAAGTGGGAGACATGGGATGGTGGAGAATGATGGGGCTAAGATCCTGAGGAACATCTAGATCCAAACTGATCAACAGCAGATGGATAAAAAAAAACAGACAATGTGGTGGTGGACAAAGCAGGAAAGAGAGCAGCATCGTTACAACAAGTAATGAGAAGAAAAACTGATGTTTGAAAAATAAGGTGGAAAGATTCCCACCTTCTGAACACCTTAACTAGAACACACAACACAACAGAACTAAATACAGTTTACTTTTTATCATTAACACGTCATTGATTTGCTAAAGGCCAATTAGGTTGAAGTATATTTTAATCATGTTTTGTTTCATGTTGGCATTCCTATGATCACCACTACTATCACTATAATAAATATGAACTGCTTTAACCACACGCAAACACACATACTTACACACACACACAGAGAGAAAGGTGTGCTTGCCACTCACAACATGGCGGTGAAGGACGACGTGTTTGTGGGCGGAGGTAATAGAAGCAGGCAGGAAGGAAGAAGAAGCTGCAGAGATCAGCTGGAGGAACCTTTGTGTGTCTCAGACCAGGTTGGTAGAAGCTGCAGTAAAACATCTCCCGGTCAGCATCCGAGGAAGTTGATTTAGGAAGAGATGGATCGTCTGCACAGACTGCTGGATCTGAACTGGGAGCCTCGGATCCTGGGACGGTTGCTAGGCGACGGTTCCGCTCCCATCCCAGAGAGAGAAACATCCACAAGCAGGGAAGACTGGTATGAGAGCGCTGCTTTGATCCGTGCAGAGCGCAGAAGGAGAAAACATCTGCAAGAAGCATTAAATCTGAGCGCAGAAACCATTATTTGAGGGAGAAGCGAAAGAAATAAGTTTTGAGTACATGAATGAAATCCTGCTTTTTCATTGAAAATATGTGGTCTTTATTTTTGGCAGTAAAATTCCCCGATAGGCCGGCTGTTATGGACCTTTCACAGTACCCAGTACGTTCTTGGGTGCTTGGTTAGTGTGGCGCTAATATTTGTACCACGGAGTGAGACTGATGTGAGCGCATAAATCGAGCAATTATTTGTGGTGTGTGCGTTTAAATCTCACAAACGCTCTCACGCCGCGTTCTGGCACGTGCTCAACTCCCAACAAACGATGGCAAGCCAAAAGAGTCAAAAATCGTCCGAATAATAACGCGTTGTTCTAATCAGAACGCGTGGTGGCGTTTTATGCATATTTTATCATCAAAAGGCTGTACTATTATTGCTCAGATTTTAAGGCATTTTACCCAATCAATTCACTGCGAGGGCAGACTCTACCAGGAGATCCCTGATCTTTGGGGAAAGGCAGAAAGTACATGAGCCTGTCATTCTGCTCCTGTCTAAATCACATTCAGCTCAACACTAAACTCTGATATAACATAAAACTCACTCTACTGGTTCTCTTGGGGCAGAAAATAAGTCATCTTTAACAGGCAATTAATTATTAATTAAAAAAGTTCGTGCATCCATCCATCCGTCTGTCCGTCCATCCATCCATTAGTCTGTCCATCCATCCATCTATTCGTGGATCCATCCATCCATCCATCTGTCCATCCAACCATTAGTCTGTCCATCCATTCGTTTGTCCGTCCATCCATCCATCCATCCATCCATCTGTCCATCCATCCATCCATCCATCCGTCTGTCCATCCATCCATCCATCCATCCGTCTGTCCATCCATCCATCTTTGGGTTTTGCAGGTTCCATGTTTAAAGTCTGACTACTCTAGAAATCTTTCTGTCGAAAGCCACCTTTCGTGTTTATATACCTGATCTTCGTTGGCTATAACAATTTGATTGATCTGAAACATTCAAGTGTGACTAAATAAATCTGTCAGGAGAAAAACCTTATTTACAGCTTTAGTTATTAATAAGTTTGATTTCTGTAGTAAACTTAAAAAAAAAAACTCTTTCTTCGTGTTTTTTCAGACCTCCAACATCAACATGTCTGCAGAAAAGAGGAGATCTTCATGGATTATCAGCTCATAAAACAGGAGAACTACTCCAGATTGGACCAGAAGGTGCCAGAACCTGCACAGATTAAAGAGGAACAAGAACCACAATGGATTGAAGAGGTCCAAAATGAACCAGAACCTTTACACCTTAAAGAGGAACACAAGGATCTGTGCATCAGTCAGGATGAAATGCAGCTTGAAGTGAACCAGGAGACCTTCATGGTGACTCTTATTAATGAGGAACGAGACCGACGTGAAGCAGAACCAAACAGGAACCAGCTCCTCTCTGAGAACAGAAGAACCAACAGCAAGGCAGACATCTCTCCCATCTCAGAGAGTCGGAGCAGGACTGAATCGGGTCAGAAATCTTTGCAGTGTTCCCACTGTGGGAAAACGTTTGTGTGTAGAGCCAAACTGACTTCTCACTACAGAGTCCACACCGGAGAGAAGCCATTTGTTTGTAAAATGTGTGGAAAAAGATTCAGATCCAACAATTGCCTTAAGAGACATGGGAAAATCCACACAGGTGAAAAACCGTTGACCTGTGAGATCTGTGGGAAAGGATTCAGCCAGAGCTGCTACTTATCGGTCCACCTGAGGGTCCACACCGGAGAGAAGCCGTATGTCTGCGAGACATGTGGTTCCCAAGCAACTCTGCCTAGAGCAGTCATTCCAGCGTTCACTCGGCAGAGAGGCTGCATCCATGTGAACAATGCGGGAGAAAGTTTGATCGGAAGGGAACCTTAGTCAGACACATGAGAATCCATACAGGAGAAAAGCTATATTTCTGTGAGACATGTGGAAAACTTTTCAGATGCAGTTACACGTTATCTCTGCGCACAAAAATCCACATGGGGGACCGGACCTCTTCCTGCTAGAGGTGTGGGAAACGTTTCCCTGAAAAGGCAATGGTGACCTCTCACATGAAAGGTCACACAGAAGAGCAGCCAAAGACTCCAAACAGCAGGTGGAGCTTTAGGCAGGATTTGGAGGTTCTTGTAATGGGTGTCAGATTCTGGAATGGTCTTCCTCCAGTGACAGGATATAAACTGGACCTCTTTTTCCCCTCTACCTGACCCGAATCACTCTGAGTTGCTTTGTTTTTGAGTCTGTTAACTAGATAAACAGTTATTCTTTAGAGTTAATTTAACTTGGTTAAAAGTACCCAGAGGCTGCTCTCTGCCTGAATTGTAGTTTTATTTGACATGAAATCATCTTTCACAAAGATTTTACCAGGAAACGGCTACAGAACATTTACAGTTCTGCTCAGAACCTACTCATCCTGAGCATGGATGTCCTTCATTTTGGGGAATGTTTAAACATCCAGCTGCAACCATTTTTAAACACGTGAACTGTGTGCACGAGTTTGAATTGTCAGTTTTCTCTGATCAGCACAGGGTCTAAAATATACATACAGACCCACTAATATTAGCTTCATGTCCCTAACCAAGTTAGACCTCAACCACACCATCGACAAGCTGCAGCTGCATTTCAGGCTGGGGATTTAACCTCTTATTAGCTGAATTGTTAGAGCTTATTTAAACGCTTTGGTTTTTTTCGGCTAGACCTTTGGGATACTAGCCTGGATGACTGGGATCGGTCTCCTGGAACGTCCATCTGACTGTTGATTGCAGGTGAAGTTGAGGAGTTTAGGGCTTAGCTTTCATTCACTATGTGCAACACCCCCATAGCATAATGCTCACACCACCATGCTTGACAGTTGAGACTGTGTTAATAGGTTTGAAAGCCTCAAACATAAACCTTTCTGAAGAAAACATTTGGCTCATCCACGTTTGAAGATGTAAACTTCAGTACAGCTTAAAGGTGTTGATTGTGGAGCAGGAGGTTCCTTCCTGGTTGGTCCACATCACTGATGGGTTTGGAGGTAATCCTCCCCGTTCACTGCTCCATCCACTAGTTGTTTGAAGTTCTGCAGTATAAAATGTTCCTGCTGAGGAAGAGGAGGGTCTCACCACCCAGCTTGCTGTCTGTATGTTGCCTAATCATTCCGGTTCAGATCATTCCAGCCTCATATTAAAGACATTCATACCTGGTGGATGGAACCAACTTCAGGTTGTTTTGCATGTCAAAATAAACTTAATGCTGATCCAGTATCTATCTGCTGAGATATGGAAATAAACTTTGCCGATTAAAGATCCAAGTCGGCGCTTTGCTAAGCTGGATTTTAAACACCATAAACAACCTTGAAATTGTGCATTTTTACAATAAAACTATTTGTAAAATCAACCCAGGCTGGTGGCTTGATTCTGACCGAACATCTGTAACCCTTGGATGAGAAGATTCAGGAAACACCGAAGAACTTTCAGAGCTGACGATATTGGATCAGTTGCTGGTTTAAGATCAAAATCGTTAAGGACATTCATTGTTCTCCAAAATAAAACTAAAGCCATGAAAAGAGCTTAAGGAGGAACATAGGCAAGCAGTTGGTGAGTCTTTAACAGCAACATCATGTAGGAGCTGCATCTCCTGCTGCTTAAAATCAGGTTCTGCCTAAACCAGGGTGTCCTCCAGTGGCCGGAGGAGCAAACTGCAGCTTAGGTTGTAAATACTGAGAAATGACCACAGCTTGTTTAAACTTTATCTTTGGAACTACTGAGGAATCACTGAGGTCCATCTGACAGTTTTAACAGTTCTGAATACGTCCCTGCTGCTCTGCTATGGAGTAAGAAGAATGTCAAAAAGATGAAGGCATGATTCTCTCCATTAGTTTTTTATTTCAGTAGAAATGTTGCACACAAAATTCTGCTGTCATTTCCTCGAGTCTGAGAAAATGTGGGTTCGGAGTATGAATCTAAAAGCTGTGAGTGCATTGTCTGGTGAATACAACTAATTTCTATGACTACGAAGTCTTCACTGCTGTGGACACGAATTTAATAATAAGAAAAGCGTTGACATGACGTCACAGGGGAGAGTAATCGAACCGCGATTCCACCGAACTCCAAAGATGGCTGACGACAGCGGACCGGGTGGAGCTACCAGCTCTGGTGAAGCGTCACAGGTGACTTTAATAACGAGTCTGTCCAGTATTCCTTTCACAAATTTTACTATTTTAAATAACAGTTTTTGGATTCAATTCAGTTTTATTTATATAGCGCCAATTCACAACACGTCGTCTCAAGGCACTTCACAAAAGTCAGGTACATACATTCCAATTAATCTTAATCATTGAACAGTGCAGTCAGATTCAGTTATTTATTCAAATTGGATAAAAGGTTTTTCTGTCTAAGGAAACCCAGCAGATTGCATCCAGTCAGTGACTTGCAGCATTCACTCCTCCTGGATGAGCATGTAGAGACAGTGGACAGTCACTGGCGTTGACTTTGCAGCAATCCCTCATACTGAGCATGCATGTAGCGATAGTGGAGAGGAAAAACTCCCCTTTAACAGGAAGAAACCTCCAGCAGAACCAGAACCAGGCTCAGTGTGAGCGGCCATCTGCCACGACCGACTGGGGGTTAGAGAGAACAGAGCAGAGACACAAAGAGAACAAAGAAGCACTGATCCAGGAGTACTTTCTATGGGAAGGAAAAGTAAATGTTAATGGATGTAGCTCCTTTAGTCGTTTCACCTAGAATGAAGGAACAGATAAACTCTGAGCCAGTTTTCAAGTTTAGAGTCTGAAGAGAGCACATAGAGTTAGTTACAGTAAAAGCTCAGTCAGTAGCTATGTCTAGGAGAGAGAAAGGGCTAAACACTGAAATTGTTCAGACTTACTGCTGTAGCTTGGAAGCTAACGACATGCCGGTGACGCTGAGTCAGTGTTAGCTTTACTAGCATTAGAAGTTGGTTTCTGCTAACTAATTAGCACTGACCTGCAAAATATGAAATATGTATTTTGAGACATACACAGTCGATCAAAATACGACTTTGATCGATTAAGAAATTGCGCCATTTAGAGTATAAATCTGTCCGTCGCAAACCCTTCTTTCGCCCATTGGCATTTGTTGTTTCTGAAACGAGAAATCGATCCATGCATCAGTGGAGAACGTTATTCATCATATATGAAGCCACGATACAATATTTATGCATTCTTCTCTGTCATAAACCAGAGGTTACAGGTTACTGGGGGGACACCGGTGGGTGGAAGGGACCGAGCCTCCATTCTCCCTGTAACAAGTTACAGTTCATTTATTTAAGCATCACTATTACTCTGAAGCTGGTTAATTAAGGTACAAATAAACTGTAAGACAAATATGTTGCACAGTTCCTCCTGGACCACCTCTGTGCTCCTCTGGTCAGAGCGGCGTCCCTAGCAACGGTGTGTTTACAGAAATAACACGTAGAATAATGTGGAGATTGACAGCATTCAATAGAGCCATGGAATAATTACAAGTTATTGTTTTAACTTGCAAGCTAATGACTGGCATAATGATTTGATCAAAAGTCTTACGTTTTGCAAAAAAGTATTTAGAATATCTGCCGAGTCTAACGTTACATTATGTGGAACTGATGGAGTGCTGTAGGTTGTTAACAGCAGCATTTAATGCATAAAACTTGGATTTTGTTGTTACAGGGACCATTGGCTTCTCGGTTATTGGAACGTCTGAAATCAAGGATTACCGATTTGTTGAATCAGCTACACTTGAACTTGGACTACTTCCAGGATGTTGTAAGTCAAGAAGCATTTATTCTGCCTCTAATACATCCCAGCTGAAATTGTGAAGAGAGTTCCTGTGCTTTTGTTAGAACCGGAGGACAAGGCAGGAGCATCTTTCCCGGCTCATCGACGTCCCCTCACCAGTGTCCTGCGTCGTAAATCTGTTAGATGTCAGCCAGCTTATGCTTGAAATTCGGTTGTCCACAACATTACACACAGCAACTTATCTGATTGTGAATCGAATGATGTGCATAAAAAGGAGGATAGAGAATGGTTAAAGGCTGTCTGCAAGCAGATGGGCATAGAGTTCAGTGGGATCCATGCACAGAGTTGATGCTTCAGGAAAGCATCAACTCTGTGCAAGAGATGACTCAGCTGGGGTAGGAGGACCTACTTTGTGCAGGGGCCTTAGCCGTTAGTCCATGAAGACACAGAGCATAAGCTTATAAGGCATTCATTTGCACATTTATTTATTTGTTTATAGAGGACGACGGCTCATCGTCATTTCATCTTTCGTTTCCAAGGTACACCATCATATTTGGAGCAATAGATGGGCTCTCAAAGGTTTGGCATCTTTTATTGCAGTGCTTTTTATCATGTATTCACGGTACATTGACTGCATTGGTGTTACTCAAACCGCTCAACCACATTAACAATGAATTTTCAAAACCTTTTATAATGTTTATCATATTTTACTCCATCACTTCAAGTAGATGGCAGATGGCAATGATACGGCTTCACTTTACATGCTCACCACTGCTCACTGGTCTGAATATACTCCGAAAAGGAAAAACGGTTGCATTTAGAAGGACTTAATTACTCCTAAAAATGGATGGAGGATGAGGAAAGAGGAGCAAGGAATAAACCTTTTAAAACATTGTATATTCAGAACTTTACAAGACATTTTGTTAATTCTAATCACTTTCCATTCCTGACATGACTGTAGAAACTCCGTACCAAGACAACAAATGGTGCAGATTCAAGTGTCAGAAAGCTTATTTCAATTACTATTTATTTTTCATTTTATATTCATACTTGTGGTTCCTGATGTTTATCTGTTTCTGCTTTTACCGCTGTTGCTATGACTTCCCTTGAGATCAATGTAGATTATTAATCTTGTGTGTTGGCCTTAATATTTTGCCTCCGCAGATTCAAACACTGTTTGTCTTTCTATGCAGATTTTCTATCCGGAACCAGCAACCAATAACCGCTCAAGCTCTGCTCATTCTTTTTTCTGAAGGCAGTGGAGGACCATTTCTGTCCTTCCAGGTAAACGATGATACAAACAGACTGTTGTTTCCATGCTCTAATTGCTCATTTCAGTAATGTTCACTGAAATATTTTGTTGTGGTGAATATGACTGAACATTTCTGTATTTTCAAGGTGATGAATGTATTGAAAATGTCTGTTGCTGAAACCATGTTCACTGTTAAAGGCAGCTTCACAGCTGGGTGGAGTTTACATAATCAGAGGTGCCAATAATATGCCCCGTTGCATTTGGCAGATTCTGTTCATCTGTTTTGTGCCCAAGGTTTCTCTCCCACGTCTGGCAGAGACCCTGCACACCATCACAGAAGGCCGGGACAACCATCCTTTAAGGTCAGGTGGACTCTGCCCAAACCAGCTCTGGGTTTTCACATGAAGAACCCTTGTGTTTTTGACAATATTTCTAAATCATTCGCGTCATTCCTTAATTGCCTAAGTCATACTTTGGCTAAATTGGAATATCTACCTCGTTCTACTCTCCTAACAAGGCTGATTCAATGTGCTAAAAGCCTTTAAATATGACATAGGCAGTTATTCCATGAAGCTAACAAATGGTGTTTCATACAAAATATTAAAAAAAATTTTTTTCCAGAACATGGAGCTATTTGGAACCGACTGGTAGATGTTTGATGTGACATGAGGAGCCACGTTGAGTTCAAGTCCTGGTAATTGACTGTCGTCTGAATCCATATATTATGGAAACAGTCCATGATAAATCCGAGATAATGGACCCGTTCACTCAAAGTCGAAGGGCAACACAAGAAATGCCTGAGAGGCAAGAAGACCTTGCAAAAGATTAGGTGGTGTAAAAGTTGTTTAAAAAAGGGGGTGCTTTGTCATGTGTTGAATTTAACGTGAGACCAGATTCCCAAACATTTTATTGAAAAACAACAATTTCTTTTGCAGTTTTCAGAATAAAATTTGTGAAAACCGAAAATTACTACAGGTTCCCAGAAGAGTAAGATGGAGATAAAAACTAGCTTTGGAGTAAAGCAAACAAGTTGAGTGAAACCAGAATGTGTCTCATAAAAATTAAAAAAGAATAAAACCTGTGATTTGACATGTGGCACGTTTACCGTGGCATACGGCTGTTGTCGAGATGTTTCTGATTTCTTGTCTGTTCTCGGGGAGCTAAGGGGAACATGACTGTTGGAAAACAAACTGTGTCGTGTGTCATAGTCATGGTGGAATTTCATAATTAATTCCTCCTAACGCTGTTGTTGCTGAGGCCCTCTGGTTTTCAATGAAGACATTAACACAATGTCAGTTTTCAAGTTTTACATAAACACAATATACACAAATTATGTTGACCTTTGAGTATAAGAACACCTGATAAAGGCAGAACGTACATAGAGATTTGAGTAAAGCTGCATTTGTTGAGGCTGGATGACAGGTCATTATGTTCAGACACTTCCAGTTACTGTCAAGAAAACTATACAAGTTATCCATAACTAGTTTCATGAAACAGATGATAATATTACATTTAATAAATTACATACATTTTCAATAGTGATATCAAGTTTCCAAAAACTTTTAGATTTCATGAGTTGTATAGTTTGAATCAATTAACCCTCTACACCACACGGTATACAATGAACTGCTGGATAGCAGAAAAATTTTCTCTTATTTACCCTATCTTGGCTAAAACATACCAGAATTCTCAATTTCTGGAAGGTATTCCTGGAGAAAGTTCCTAATTTGTACTTCCTTTGGTGCTTGGCAGAACCATCTCACTGAAGACGGGGCTGCTGCTCTCCACGAGGAAGGTTGCGTCCATCTATAAGAAGAATGTGCATTTCAGTCTGCATCAACATTGTAATTCTTGCAAAAGACATTTCTGCCCAGTTAAAAAGAGCTTGAAACTAAGAATATATGTCATCAGCTTCCCCTGGAACAAACAGTGGTAGGCAGAGGTCTTGATGGGTCTTCATGGTAGTTGGTAGGTCATAAAGCTGCAGGCCTTTTCTGAGCTGATTAAGCATCGGGATGACTCTCATGGTGGAGTAAAGTACAACAGTTCTAATGGTCAAGATGTTTTATCAGGAAACTTTAGTACTAAAACGCGATGAAAAGGAAAAACTACTTAAAAATGATTTGGTGACACTTAAAGAAGTTAACAACACAGCTTGCTTGAAACCAACCATGTTGCTTGTAATCCATGTTTTAGACATGAACAAACAAGGAGCTGTACTGTAATTCAGGTCACGGATTCTTGTAAATAGACCCTTGTCTTAATGAAAACCAATAATGTCACCAAAACGCCTCATCATGCTGTCTCTGTTTTCCACAGAGACAATTCCGGTGAAGCCGCAGGTCACCCCATCGTCCAGCAGGTCACTGATGTTATTTCCAGTGCTGTTTATCTGAAAACAGAGGAGGTCTCAAGTGAAATAAAGTTGCACTTTATCACCGTTGTTTACAGGCAACAAAACCTAAAATTAAGTGTGCAATTAGGTTAATGCAACTACCGGCTTTCATAAAACTGTATTTACCCTCAATGAGCAGTGATAGTTTGAAATCTGTTACATGACTTGTGTGCAGCCAGGGTCACGCAGAGCAGAGCAGAGATTTCTGAAGCTCCACTCGGGCGTGAAGTTGGGGAAAGGTCCGCCTTGTGCCAGGCTAGCTGATCTCTCCCACAGTCCTAACCCAAACCTACCAACACAGCATATAAACCGCCACAATATATTTACAATGATATAAAACCGGTTTAATTAGTATTGCAATTAATATGTTAAAAGAAAACACACGAGAGGGATTTAACTACACACCTGAAGTAGTTAGAGTCCAAACTGTTGAGACAATAAGCAGGATTCTTCCCTTTCTTATCTGACCCTCCAATAAAGAGTCTGTTTTTCACCTCTGGCTGTCATTATCTACACACATAGCATTTAGCAAGGCAGTTTTCTCATATGTAATTTGTTAAATGTTCATAGTTATACATTTAAAAAGTGACAATGTAATCAATATTATTACCGTAATCCACATGTGGCTGCAGGGACTTCAATGATTTCAACCTGAACAGAATTCACAAGGCATGTGAATAAAACCTTTCATCATTCCGGAGATTAATTTCTTAATTTGCCAGAAAGCCACAAACTATTTCACATGTCTGACTGGTTGCAACTGGAATCTGGGAATTCATCTTCATGTTGGATGCAGCTTTCCTGGGGAGGAAAACAATAATAGTTTAGAGTTTACTACAGAATAACATCTCATTTTCAATATAAACAGCTGTGAAAAAAAGCCTAAAGACTAATCTTGGACATACCTCTTCAGCAGAACAGCACAAATCTACAAGTTGTGTGTTCCATTCCTTGATGTGAACTGGAAGAATCTGAAGTGGAGCCTGCAGGTTGTACAATGGGCTTTAGGGATGTTCTCAAACTCCTTTGCTTCAGGTGGTAAAGGATCTGTATCAAGTTCTTGTAAAGGAGAAATGAAAAATGTATTTTCAATTCCCGCTCACTGCTTTTAGCTGCTGGCTAGTATTTCCATGTAGATCTGGAGGGTTAACAGCCAGCTTCCACCACCCACTCCCACCTAAAATTATAGATATTTAACAAACCTGCATATAAAAACCACACCCATAGAGAGTGTTTTGAAACAACATTAATCAAGTGTTGACACCTACAGACCTGTGGACTTGTGCAGTGTGCTAGTTTCACTGCCAGTCCAGGGTCAATGTGCTGAGATCTTTGTTGCGCTGCCTGCTGAGGCCTCGCTGTTGTCACTGACTGCGCTCCCTGTCCAACAGCAGCTCCTCCTGTGTTTCCCTGTCTGACTGGCCACATATTACACTGTTACTTAACATCAGAACAAGGTTTCATTCTGTGTTTAAGTCTCTTAATTGGACCCGAGTGACAAAAATTACCAACGTGAATAGCAGATGTTACAGATGTGGGCATTTGTCACTATTGTACAGAATGTCTAACTTCTTCTCAAAGTCTGAGCTTGGGTCAGCATCTATACCAAACAGCAAACCAGTCTGGTCCAGCAGACCACTACAAAATCCAAGTTTTATGCATTAAATGCTGCTGTTAACAACCTACAGCACTCCATCAGTTCCACATAATGTAACGTTAGACTCGGCAGATATTCTAAATACTTTTTTGCAAAACGTAAGACTTTTGATCAAATCATTATGCCAGTCATTAGCTTGCAAGTTAAAACAATAACTTGTAATTATTCCATGGCTCTATTGAATGCTGTCAATCTCCACATTATTCTACGTGTTATTTCTGTAAACACACCGTTGCTAGGGACGCCGCTCTGACCAGAGGAGCACAGAGGTGGTCCAGGAGGAACTGTGCAACATATTTGTCTTACAGTTTATTTGTACCTTAATTAACCAGCTTCAGAGTAATAGTGATGCTTAAATAAATGAACTGTAACTTGTTACAGGGAGAATGGAGGCTCGGTCCCTTCCACCCACCGGTGTCCCCCCAGTAACCTGTAACCTCTGGTTTATGACAGAGAAGAATGCATAAATATTGTATCGTGGCTTCATATATGATGAATAACGTTCTCCACTGATGCATGGATCGATTTCTCGTTTCAGAAACAACAAATGCCAATGGGCGAAAGAAGGGTTTGCGACGGACAGATTTATACTCTAAATGGCGCAATTTCTTAATCGATCAAAGTCGTATTTTGATCGACTGTGTATGTCTCAAAATACATATTTCATATTTTGCAGGTCAGTGCTAATTAGTTAGCAGAAACCAACTTCTAATGCTAGTAAAGCTAACACTGACTCAGCGTCACCGGCATGTCGTTAGCTTCCAAGCTACAGCAGTAAGTCTGAACAATTTCAGTGTTTAGCCCTTTCTCTCTCCTAGACATAGCTACTGACTGAGCTTTTACTGTAACTAACTCTATGTGCTCTCTTCAGACTCTAAACTTGAAAACTGGCTCAGAGTTTATCTGTTCCTTCATTCTAGGTGAAACGACTAAAGGAGCTACATCCATTAACATTTACTTTTCCTTCCCATAGAAAGTACTCCTGGATCAGTGCTTCTTTGTTCTCTTTGTGTCTCTGCTTCACCTAGAAAGAAAGAACATATAAACTCTGAGACAGTTTTCAAGGTTAGAGTCTGAAGAGAGCACATAGAGTTAGTCACAGTAGAAGCTCAGTCAGTAGCTATGTCTAGGAGAGAGAAAGGGTTAAACACTGAAAGACAGGGCCATGTGGATCATCGGTAGAGGGTGAGCATTAAGTTGTTGGCAGCAGAAGCCCACTCTAACTATAAGCTTTATCAAAAAGGAAAGTTTTAAGCCTAGCCTTAAAAGTAGACAGGGTGTCCGCCTCACGGACTAAAACTGGGAGCTGGTTCCACAGGAGAGGAGCCTGATAACTAAAGGATCTGCCTCCCATTCTACTTCTAGAGACTCTAGGAACCACCAGTAAACCTGCAGTCTGGGAGCTAGTTCTAATATAAAAGATGAAAACTTTTAGAAGAATTAATGAAAACCAAGTTTCAGTTTTCAGTTTAAAAATGATTATTTAATCTTCTTTCATCTCTCTAGACTTCTTTCTGCACATCATCTGCAAAGAGGAGGATTTCTTCTCAGACCAGCAGCTCTGTAAACAGGAGGGGAACTCAAGTTTGGACCAAGAGGAAGCAGAACCTCCACATATTAAAATGGAAGAGGGGGATTTGTGCATCAGTCAAGATGAAGAGCAACTTAAACTAAAGCAGGTCACCAACTTCTTCATGGTGTCTCTTATTAAAGAAGAAAGTGACCACAGTGAAGCAGAACCCAACCCGAACCATCTCCTGTCTAAGAACAGAAGTCTCAGGAGTGAAGCAGACATCTCGCCCATCTCAGAGAGTTGGAGCCACCATAATTGGGGTCACAAGTCTTTACAGTGTGAGTTCTGTGGAAAAGTTTATAAGTCTCAGTCCAAACTGAAAGCCCACTACAGGGTCCACACCGGAGAGAGGCCGTATGTCTGCAGCACATGTGGAAAAAGTTTTTCCAGCTCCTCTTCACTACACAATCATGTCAACACTCACTCAGATGAGCGACCGCACTCTTGTGAACAATGTGGGAAAAGTTTCAGGGTCCATGAAAAACTGCTGATCCACTTCAGAACCCACACCGGAGAGAAGCCGTACTCCTGCAAAACGTGTGGCAAACGTTTTTCTCAGAATGGGAACCTGACCGTCCACATGAGGACGCACACGGGTGAGAAGCGGTACCCCTGTGACATGTGCGAGAAGCGCTTCAGTAACAGCGGCGATCTATCGCGCCATGTATCGATCCACACCGGTGAGCGGCCGTTCTCCTGCCGGACCTGCGGGAAACGCTTCACCCAGAACGGTAGCCTGACGTCTCACATGAGGACGCACACGGGCGAGCGGCCGTTCCTGTGTGAGACATGTGGGAAGGGCTTCAGGCAAAACCGAGACCTGTTGGTCCACATGACATCTCGCCACAGATGAGAAGGTGGAGTTCTGATGAATCTACAGAGAACCATCGTTCCTCAGCTAGAGACTCTGTTAAAACCTGTCAGAAGAACCTTGAGGCTTTGCTTTGAAGAGATCTTTGATTATAAGTGGTCTGGAGATGACTCCACTCGTCAGTTTGGATCACCAGTGTTACCCAGAAACCATGAGTTACTGCTAAAGTGAGGGTCAGAGGTCAGCTTTAATGAACTATCATGATTTTTCGTGAATAAAATGGTTTCTATTGCAGAAACATTTACAGCATCTCTCCTGCTGATTTGGAGAAGCTGGTTTGTGTTGTCAAGCTTAGCTACAGTCTGGAAGATTTCTTCTGTTTTTGCTTTATTGTCACACAGATTTAAGTCCCAGCTTTAACTAGGCCACCACAAAAACTTCATTTTTTGAGCAATTCAGAGGGCGCTAGCTGGTGTGCTTTGGATCAGTGTCTTTATGCAGAACTCATGAGTCCACAGAAGATTTTCTGAAAAGGCCTGATGATCATCAAGATGTTTCTGGTAAATATGAGGCGGGTCCATTTGTTCTTTTGGGTCAGCAGTGGTTCTGGCCTTGGAACTCGCCCATGGAGGTGATTTTTATCCAGTCTCTCTTTGTTATTGTTGAATCATGACCTCTGACCTTAAATGATGCAGTGAGGCCTGCAAAGCTTTAGATAGGCCCACTGACCACTCCTGGGAAGGTTCTTCACTGTTCCATTTTTCTTCATTTGTGGAAGATGGTTCTTCCTGAGGTTCTCTGGAGTTCCAAAACCTTAGAAATGGATCAGTAACCCTTTCCATCCAGACTGGTAGATGTCAGGGTCTTTGTTTCTGGTCTGTTGTTTTAGCCTACTTCATGTTGTCAGACAGGTTCTGTTTGAATTTGTGGTACAGGTCAGACACTAATAATGAGTGGCTGCCAATATTCACCACTTTCATCCCAGTTAATTTATGTTTTAATTGGGGTGGGGGGTTGGAGCTTTTTCCTTTTAATGAATAAAATCCTCATTTGCATTTTGTTTATATTATTTAATGAAACATTTAAGTTTGACAGAAAAGCAAAAATGGAGGAAAAAAATTTCCATCACTGTATTTCATGTGTTTTTAACATCTTTGTTTTTATGTTAATATCAAACTTTTAATAATGCTGCTTTATCCATTATGATGCATTTTATGGAATGCTTTTTAATTTATTTGATTTTATTATTTAATTTTAATAAAATCATTTTAAATAAACAACTTCTATGATAAAATGATTTAGTTGGAAAAGAGCGGGTCGGGGAGGAATGGCTGCAAATCATTTTGTTGCTTTGGTAAAATTCAGAATAAAAACAGAAGGTTTAGAAGCTGAGTTTAATAGTTTCCAAATAAAAGAGCTCTGCTCAGCCAGAAGATCACGTGTAAATTTATCATAATCATGGATCTATTTTATTATGACAAAATTATTACATTAGTAGCATTTTTGTAGGGATCATATATAATAATTTTACATTCCAAAACGTATGCATGAGTCTGTTAAAGGTATGCTAAGCTGACAGACGGAGGCCGAGGGCTAGTGAGTGTAAAAGCTGTCCTATCCTGGACAGAGCAGCAGATCCTGGAGCACATCAGGTCAACGGGCCACAAAGACAATCTGCTAAATGAACATCTCAGGAAGCAGAAACCCAGAGTCCACGAAGAAGACCAGGAGGAACCGTCATGGTAAGATTAAAGATGTGGCTCATACTGAGTGGTCCCATCAATGATTGGAGCATGCTGGACTGAAAGAACATACAGAGACCCTAATCATGGCAGCACAGAAACTCAGCAGTAGAGACCATCTCTGCAAACACGACAGGAACCAAGATGCAGGTTGGGCAAAGATGCCTCTGAAAGAGTCCTCCACACAACCGCTGGGTGCCCGATGCAGGCAGGTGAAGCGTACATGGAGCACCATAACCTGGTGGTGAGAAAAGGTTACAGGAACATCTGTGCCGAGTATGGATTGAAGGTCCCCAGTCAAAGTGGGAGACATGGGATGGTGGAGAATGATGGGGCTAAGATCCTGAGGAACATCTAGATCCAAACTGATCAACAGCAGATGGATAAAAAAAAACAGACAATGTGGTGGTGGACAAAGCAGGAAAGAGAGCAGCATCGTTACAACAAGTAATGAGAAGAAAAACTGATGTTTGAAAAATAAGGTGGAAAGATTCCCACCTTCTGAACACCTTAACTAGAACACACAACACAACAGAACTAAATACAGTTTACTTTTTATCATTAACACGTCATTGATTTGCTAAAGGCCAATTAGGTTGAAGTATATTTTAATCATGTTTTGTTTCATGTTGGCATTCCTATGATCACCACTACTATCACTATAATAAATATGAACTGCTTTAACCACACGCAAACACACATACTTACACACACACACAGAGAGAAAGGTGTGCTTGCCACTCACAACATGGCGGTGAAGGACGACGTGTTTGTGGGCGGAGGTAATAGAAGCAGGCAGGAAGGAAGAAGAAGCTGCAGAGATCAGCTGGAGGAACCTTTGTGTGTCTCAGACCAGGTTGGTAGAAGCTGCAGTAAAACATCTCCCGGTCAGCATCCGAGGAAGTTGATTTAGGAAGAGATGGATCGTCTGCACAGACTGCTGGATCTGAACTGGGAGCCTCGGATCCTGGGACGGTTGCTAGGCGACGGTTCCGCTCCCATCCCAGAGAGAGAAACATCCACAAGCAGGGAAGACTGGTATGAGAGCGCTGCTTTGATCCGTGCAGAGCGCAGAAGGAGAAAACATCTGCAAGAAGCATTAAATCTGAGCGCAGAAACCATTATTTGAGGGAGAAGCGAAAGAAATAAGTTTTGAGTACATGAATGAAATCCTGCTTTTTCATTGAAAATATGTGGTCTTTATTTTTGGCAGTAAAATTCCCCGATAGGCCGGCTGTTATGGACCTTTCACAGTACCCAGTACGTTCTTGGGTGCTTGGTTAGTGTGGCGCTAATATTTGTACCACGGAGTGAGACTGATGTGAGCGCATAAATCGAGCAATTATTTGTGGTGTGTGCGTTTAAATCTCACAAACGCTCTCACGCCGCGTTCTGGCACGTGCTCAACTCCCAACAAACGATGGCAAGCCAAAAGAGTCAAAAATCGTCCGAATAATAACGCGTTGTTCTAATCAGAACGCGTGGTGGCGTTTTATGCATATTTTATCATCAAAAGGCTGTACTATTATTGCTCAGATTTTAAGGCATTTTACCCAATCAATTCACTGCGAGGGCAGACTCTACCAGGAGATCCCTGATCTTTGGGGAAAGGCAGAAAGTACATGAGCCTGTCATTCTGCTCCTGTCTAAATCACATTCAGCTCAACACTAAACTCTGATATAACATAAAACTCACTCTACTGGTTCTCTTGGGGCAGAAAATAAGTCATCTTTAACAGGCAATTAATTATTAATTAAAAAAGTTCGTGCATCCATCCATCCGTCTGTCCGTCCATCCATCCATTAGTCTGTCCATCCATCCATCTATTCGTGGATCCATCCATCCATCCATCTGTCCATCCAACCATTAGTCTGTCCATCCATTCGTTTGTCCGTCCATCCATCCATCCATCCATCCATCTGTCCATCCATCCATCCATCCATCCGTCTGTCCATCCATCCATCCATCCATCCGTCTGTCCATCCATCCATCTTTGGGTTTTGCAGGTTCCATGTTTAAAGTCTGACTACTCTAGAAATCTTTCTGTCGAAAGCCACCTTTCGTGTTTATATACCTGATCTTCGTTGGCTATAACAATTTGATTGATCTGAAACATTCAAGTGTGACTAAATAAATCTGTCAGGAGAAAAACCTTATTTACAGCTTTAGTTATTAATAAGTTTGATTTCTGTAGTAAACTTAAAAAAAAAAACTCTTTCTTCGTGTTTTTTCAGACCTCCAACATCAACATGTCTGCAGAAAAGAGGAGATCTTCATGGATTATCAGCTCATAAAACAGGAGAACTACTCCAGATTGGACCAGAAGGTGCCAGAACCTGCACAGATTAAAGAGGAACAAGAACCACAATGGATTGAAGAGGTCCAAAATGAACCAGAACCTTTACACCTTAAAGAGGAACACAAGGATCTGTGCATCAGTCAGGATGAAATGCAGCTTGAAGTGAACCAGGAGACCTTCATGGTGACTCTTATTAATGAGGAACGAGACCGACGTGAAGCAGAACCAAACAGGAACCAGCTCCTCTCTGAGAACAGAAGAACCAACAGCAAGGCAGACATCTCTCCCATCTCAGAGAGTCGGAGCAGGACTGAATCGGGTCAGAAATCTTTGCAGTGTTCCCACTGTGGGAAAACGTTTGTGTGTAGAGCCAAACTGACTTCTCACTACAGAGTCCACACCGGAGAGAAGCCATTTGTTTGTAAAATGTGTGGAAAAAGATTCAGATCCAACAATTGCCTTAAGAGACATGGGAAAATCCACACAGGTGAAAAACCGTTGACCTGTGAGATCTGTGGGAAAGGATTCAGCCAGAGCTGCTACTTATCGGTCCACCTGAGGGTCCACACCGGAGAGAAGCCGTATGTCTGCGAGACATGTGGTTCCCAAGCAACTCTGCCTAGAGCAGTCATTCCAGCGTTCACTCGGCAGAGAGGCTGCATCCATGTGAACAATGCGGGAGAAAGTTTGATCGGAAGGGAACCTTAGTCAGACACATGAGAATCCATACAGGAGAAAAGCTATATTTCTGTGAGACATGTGGAAAACTTTTCAGATGCAGTTACACGTTATCTCTGCGCACAAAAATCCACATGGGGGACCGGACCTCTTCCTGCTAGAGGTGTGGGAAACGTTTCCCTGAAAAGGCAATGGTGACCTCTCACATGAAAGGTCACACAGAAGAGCAGCCAAAGACTCCAAACAGCAGGTGGAGCTTTAGGCAGGATTTGGAGGTTCTTGTAATGGGTGTCAGATTCTGGAATGGTCTTCCTCCAGTGACAGGATATAAACTGGACCTCTTTTTCCCCTCTACCTGACCCGAATCACTCTGAGTTGCTTTGTTTTTGAGTCTGTTAACTAGATAAACAGTTATTCTTTAGAGTTAATTTAACTTGGTTAAAAGTACCCAGAGGCTGCTCTCTGCCTGAATTGTAGTTTTATTTGACATGAAATCATCTTTCACAAAGATTTTACCAGGAAACGGCTACAGAACATTTACAGTTCTGCTCAGAACCTACTCATCCTGAGCATGGATGTCCTTCATTTTGGGGAATGTTTAAACATCCAGCTGCAACCATTTTTAAACACGTGAACTGTGTGCACGAGTTTGAATTGTCAGTTTTCTCTGATCAGCACAGGGTCTAAAATATACATACAGACCCACTAATATTAGCTTCATGTCCCTAACCAAGTTAGACCTCAACCACACCATCGACAAGCTGCAGCTGCATTTCAGGCTGGGGATTTAACCTCTTATTAGCTGAATTGTTAGAGCTTATTTAAACGCTTTGGTTTTTTTCGGCTAGACCTTTGGGATACTAGCCTGGATGACTGGGATCGGTCTCCTGGAACGTCCATCTGACTGTTGATTGCAGGTGAAGTTGAGGAGTTTAGGGCTTAGCTTTCATTCACTATGTGCAACACCCCCATAGCATAATGCTCACACCACCATGCTTGACAGTTGAGACTGTGTTAATAGGTTTGAAAGCCTCAAACATAAACCTTTCTGAAGAAAACATTTGGCTCATCCACGTTTGAAGATGTAAACTTCAGTACAGCTTAAAGGTGTTGATTGTGGAGCAGGAGGTTCCTTCCTGGTTGGTCCACATCACTGATGGGTTTGGAGGTAATCCTCCCCGTTCACTGCTCCATCCACTAGTTGTTTGAAGTTCTGCAGTATAAAATGTTCCTGCTGAGGAAGAGGAGGGTCTCACCACCCAGCTTGCTGTCTGTATGTTGCCTAATCATTCCGGTTCAGATCATTCCAGCCTCATATTAAAGACATTCATACCTGGTGGATGGAACCAACTTCAGGTTGTTTTGCATGTCAAAATAAACTTAATGCTGATCCAGTATCTATCTGCTGAGATATGGAAATAAACTTTGCCGATTAAAGATCCAAGTCGGCGCTTTGCTAAGCTGGATTTTAAACACCATAAACAACCTTGAAATTGTGCATTTTTACAATAAAACTATTTGTAAAATCAACCCAGGCTGGTGGCTTGATTCTGACCGAACATCTGTAACCCTTGGATGAGAAGATTCAGGAAACACCGAAGAACTTTCAGAGCTGACGATATTGGATCAGTTGCTGGTTTAAGATCAAAATCGTTAAGGACATTCATTGTTCTCCAAAATAAAACTAAAGCCATGAAAAGAGCTTAAGGAGGAACATAGGCAAGCAGTTGGTGAGTCTTTAACAGCAACATCATGTAGGAGCTGCATCTCCTGCTGCTTAAAATCAGGTTCTGCCTAAACCAGGGTGTCCTCCAGTGGCCGGAGGAGCAAACTGCAGCTTAGGTTGTAAATACTGAGAAATGACCACAGCTTGTTTAAACTTTATCTTTGGAACTACTGAGGAATCACTGAGGTCCATCTGACAGTTTTAACAGTTCTGAATACGTCCCTGCTGCTCTGCTATGGAGTAAGAAGAATGTCAAAAAGATGAAGGCATGATTCTCTCCATTAGTTTTTTATTTCAGTAGAAATGTTGCACACAAAATTCTGCTGTCATTTCCTCGAGTCTGAGAAAATGTGGGTTCGGAGTATGAATCTAAAAGCTGTGAGTGCATTGTCTGGTGAATACAACTAATTTCTATGACTACGAAGTCTTCACTGCTGTGGACACGAATTTAACAATAAGAAAAGCGTTGACATGACGTCACAGGGGAGAGTAATCGAACCGCGATTCCACCGAACTCCAAAGATGGCTGACGACAGCGGACCGGGTGGAGCTACCAGCTCTGGTGAAGCGTCACAGGTGACTTCAATAAGGAGTCTGTCAAGTATTTCTTTCATAAATTTTACTATTTTAAATAACATTCAGTTCTTGGATTTACAGACTTACTGCTGTAGCTTGGAAGCTAACGACATGCTGGTGACGCTGAGTCAGTGTTAGCTTTACTAGCATTAGAAGTTGGTTTCTGCTAACTAATTAGCACTGACCTGCAAAATATGAAATATGTATTTTGAGACATACACAGTCGATCAAAATACGACTTTGATCGATTAAGAAATTGCGCCATTTAGAGTATAAATCTGTCCGTCGCAAACCCTTCTTTCGCCCATTGGCATTTGTTGTTTCTGAAACGAGAAATCGATCCATGCATCAGTGGAGAACGTTATTCATCATATATGAAGCCACGATACAATATTTATGCATTCTTCTCTGTCATAAACCAGAGGTTACAGGTTACTGGGGGGACACCGGTGGGTGGAAGGGACCGAGCCTCCATTCTCCCTGTAACAAGTTACAGTTCATTTATTTAAGCATCACTATTACTCTGAAGCTGGTTAATTAAGGTACAAATAAACTGTAAGACAAATATGTTGCACAGTTCCTCCTGGACCACCTCTGTGCTCCTCTGGTCAGAGCGGCGTCCCTAGCAACGGTGTGTTTACAGAAATAACACGTAGAATAATGTGGAGATTGACAGCATTCAATAGAGCCATGGAATAATTACAAGTTATTGTTTTAACTTGCAAGCTAATGACTGGCATAATGATTTGATCAAAAGTCTTACGTTTTGCAAAAAAGTATTTAGAATATCTGCCGAGTCTAACGTTACATTATGTGGAACTGATGGAGTGCTGTAGGTTGTTAACAGCAGCATTTAATGCATAAAACTTGGATTTTGTTGTTACAGGGACCATTGGCTTCTCGGTTATTGGAACGTCTGAAATCAAGGATTACCGATTTGTTGAATCAGCTACACTTGAACTTGGACTACTTCCAGGATGTTGTAAGTCAAGAAGCATTTATTCTGCCTCTAATACATCCCAGCTGAAATTGTGAAGAGAGTTCCTGTGCTTTTGTTAGAACCGGAGGACAAGGCAGGAGCATCTTTCCCGGCTCATCGACGTCCCCTCACCAGTGTCCTGCGTCGTAAATCTGTTAGATGTCAGCCAGCTTATGCTTGAAATTCGGTTGTCCACAACATTACACACAGCAACTTATCTGATTGTGAATCGAATGATGTGCATAAAAAGGAGGATAGAGAATGGTTAAAGGCTGTCTGCAAGCAGATGGGCATAGAGTTCAGTGGGATCCATGCACAGAGTTGATGCTTCAGGAAAGCATCAACTCTGTGCAAGAGATGACTCAGCTGGGGTAGGAGGACCTACTTTGTGCAGGGGCCTTAGCCGTTAGTCCATGAAGACACAGAGCATAAGCTTATAAGGCATTCATTTGCACATTTATTTATTTGTTTATAGAGGACGACGGCTCATCGTCATTTCATCTTTCGTTTCCAAGGTACACCATCATATTTGGAGCAATAGATGGGCTCTCAAAGGTTTGGCATCTTTTATTGCAGTGCTTTTTATCATGTATTCACGGTACATTGACTGCATTGGTGTTACTCAAACCGCTCAACCACATTAACAATGAATTTTCAAAACCTTTTATAATGTTTATCATATTTTACTCCATCACTTCAAGTAGATGGCAGATGGCAATGATACGGCTTCACTTTACATGCTCACCACTGCTCACTGGTCTGAATATACTCCGAAAAGGAAAAACGGTTGCATTTAGAAGGACTTAATTACTCCTAAAAATGGATGGAGGATGAGGAAAGAGGAGCAAGGAATAAACCTTTTAAAACATTGTATATTCAGAACTTTACAAGACATTTTGTTAATTCTAATCACTTTCCATTCCTGACATGACTGTAGAAACTCCGTACCAAGACAACAAATGGTGCAGATTCAAGTGTCAGAAAGCTTATTTCAATTACTATTTATTTTTCATTTTATATTCATACTTGTGGTTCCTGATGTTTATCTGTTTCTGCTTTTACCGCTGTTGCTATGACTTCCCTTGAGATCAATGTAGATTATTAATCTTGTGTGTTGGCCTTAATATTTTGCCTCCGCAGATTCAAACACTGTTTGTCTTTCTATGCAGATTTTCTATCCGGAACCAGCAACCAATAACCGCTCAAGCTCTGCTCATTCTTTTTTCTGAAGGCAGTGGAGGACCATTTCTGTCCTTCCAGGTAAACGATGATACAAACAGACTGTTGTTTCCATGCTCTAATTGCTCATTTCAGTAATGTTCACTGAAATATTTTGTTGTGGTGAATATGACTGAACATTTCTGTATTTTCAAGGTGATGAATGTATTGAAAATGTCTGTTGCTGAAACCATGTTCACTGTTAAAGGCAGCTTCACAGCTGGGTGGAGTTTACATAATCAGAGGTGCCAATAATATGCCCCGTTGCATTTGGCAGATTCTGTTCATCTGTTTTGTGCCCAAGGTTTCTCTCCCACGTCTGGCAGAGACCCTGCACACCATCACAGAAGGCCGGGACAACCATCCTTTAAGGTCAGGTGGACTCTGCCCAAACCAGCTCTGGGTTTTCACATGAAGAACCCTTGTGTTTTTGACAATATTTCTAAATCATTCGCGTCATTCCTTAATTGCCTAAGTCATACTTTGGCTAAATTGGAATATCTACCTCGTTCTACTCTCCTAACAAGGCTGATTCAATGTGCTAAAAGCCTTTAAATATGACATAGGCAGTTATTCCATGAAGCTAACAAATGGTGTTTCATACAAAATATTAAAAAAAATTTTTTTCCAGAACATGGAGCTATTTGGAACCGACTGGTAGATGTTTGATGTGACATGAGGAGCCACGTTGAGTTCAAGTCCTGGAAATTGACTGTCGTCTGAATCCATATATTATGGAAACAGTCCATGATAAATCCGAGATAATGGACCCGTTCACTCAAAGTCGAAGGGCAACACAAGAAATGCCTGAGAGGCAAGAAGACCTTGCAAAAGATTAGGTGGTGTAAAAGTTGTTTAAAAAAGGGGGTGCTTTGTCATGTGTTGAATTTAACGTGAGACCAGATTCCCAAACATTTTATTGAAAAACAACAATTTCTTTTGCAGTTTTCAGAATAAAATTTGTGAAAACCGAAAATTACTACAGGTTCCCAGAAGAGTAAGATGGAGATAAAAACTAGCTTTGGAGTAAAGCAAACAAGTTGAGTGAAACCAGAATGTGTCTCATAAAAATTAAAAAAGAATAAAACCTGTGATTTGACATGTGGCACGTTTACCGTGGCATACGGCTGTTGTCGAGATGTTTCTGATTTCTTGTCTGTTCTCGGGGAGCTAAGGGGAACATGACTGTTGGAAAACAAACTGTGTCGTGTGTCATAGTCATGGTGGAATTTCATAATTAATTCCTCCTAACGCTGTTGTTGCTGAGGCCCTCTGGTTTTCAATGAAGACATTAACACAATGTCAGTTTTCAAGTTTTACATAAACACAATATACACAAATTATGTTGACCTTTGAGTATAAGAACACCTGATAAAGGCAGAACGTACATAGAGATTTGAGTAAAGCTGCATTTGTTGAGGCTGGATGACAGGTCATTATGTTCAGACACTTCCAGTTACTGTCAAGAAAACTATACAAGTTATCCATAACTAGTTTCATGAAACAGATGATAATATTACATTTAATAAATTACATACATTTTCAATAGTGATATCAAGTTTCCAAAAACTTTTAGATTTCATGAGTTGTATAGTTTGAATCAATTAACCCTCTACACCACACGGTATACAATGAACTGCTGGATAGCAGAAAAATTTTCTCTTATTTACCCTATCTTGGCTAAAACATACCAGAATTCTCAATTTCTGGAAGGTATTCCTGGAGAAAGTTCCTAATTTGTACTTCCTTTGGTGCTTGGCAGAACCATCTCACTGAAGACGGGGCTGCTGCTCTCCACGAGGAAGGTTGCGTCCATCTATAAGAAGAATGTGCATTTCAGTCTGCATCAACATTGTAATTCTTGCAAAAGACATTTCTGCCCAGTTAAAAAGAGCTTGAAACTAAGAATATATGTCATCAGCTTCCCCTGGAACAAACAGTGGTAGGCAGAGGTCTTGATGGGTCTTCATGGTAGTTGGTAGGTCATAAAGCTGCAGGCCTTTTCTGAGCTGATTAAGCATCGGGATGACTCTCATGGTGGAGTAAAGTACAACAGTTCTAATGGTCAAGATGTTTTATCAGGAAACTTTAGTACTAAAACGCGATGAAAAGGAAAAACTACTTAAAAATGATTTGGTGACACTTAAAGAAGTTAACAACACAGCTTGCTTGAAACCAACCATGTTGCTTGTAATCCATGTTTTAGACATGAACAAACAAGGAGCTGTACTGTAATTCAGGTCACGGATTCTTGTAAATAGACCCTTGTCTTAATGAAAACCAATAATGTCACCAAAACGCCTCATCATGCTGTCTCTGTTTTCCACAGAGACAATTCCGGTGAAGCCGCAGGTCACCCCATCGTCCAGCAGGTCACTGATGTTATTTCCAGTGCTGTTTATCTGAAAACAGAGGAGGTCTCAAGTGAAATAAAGTTGCACTTTATCACCGTTGTTTACAGGCAACAAAACCTAAAATTAAGTGTGCAATTAGGTTAATGCAACTACCGGCTTTCATAAAACTGTATTTACCCTCAATGAGCAGTGATAGTTTGAAATCTGTTACATGACTTGTGTGCAGCCAGGGTCACGCAGAGCAGAGCAGAGATTTCTGAAGCTCCACTCGGGCGTGAAGTTGGGGAAAGGTCCGCCTTGTGCCAGGCTAGCTGATCTCTCCCACAGTCCTAACCCAAACCTACCAACACAGCATATAAACCGCCACAATATATTTACAATGATATAAAACCGGTTTAATTAGTATTGCAATTAATATGTTAAAAGAAAACACACGAGAGGGATTTAACTACACACCTGAAGTAGTTAGAGTCCAAACTGTTGAGACAATAAGCAGGATTCTTCCCTTTCTTATCTGACCCTCCAATAAAGAGTCTGTTTTTCACCTCTGGCTGTCATTATCTACACACATAGCATTTAGCAAGGCAGTTTTCTCATATGTAATTTGTTAAATGTTCATAGTTATACATTTAAAAAGTGACAATGTAATCAATATTATTACCGTAATCCACATGTGGCTGCAGGGACTTCAATGATTTCAACCTGAACAGAATTCACAAGGCATGTGAATAAAACCTTTCATCATTCCGGAGATTAATTTCTTAATTTGCCAGAAAGCCACAAACTATTTCACATGTCTGACTGGTTGCAACTGGAATCTGGGAATTCATCTTCATGTTGGATGCAGCTTTCCTGGGGAGGAAAACAATAATAGTTTAGAGTTTACTACAGAATAACATCTCATTTTCAATATAAACAGCTGTGAAAAAAAGCCTAAAGACTAATCTTGGACATACCTCTTCAGCAGAACAGCACAAATCTACAAGTTGTGTGTTCCATTCCTTGATGTGAACTGGAAGAATCTGAAGTGGAGCCTGCAGGTTGTACAATGGGCTTTAGGGATGTTCTCAAACTCCTTTGCTTCAGGTGGTAAAGGATCTGTATCAAGTTCTTGTAAAGGAGAAATGAAAAATGTATTTTCAATTCCCGCTCACTGCTTTTAGCTGCTGGCTAGTATTTCCATGTAGATCTGGAGGGTTAACAGCCAGCTTCCACCACCCACTCCCACCTAAAATTATAGATATTTAACAAACCTGCATATAAAAACCACACCCATAGAGAGTGTTTTGAAACAACATTAATCAAGTGTTGACACCTACAGACCTGTGGACTTGTGCAGTGTGCTAGTTTCACTGCCAGTCCAGGGTCAATGTGCTGAGATCTTTGTTGCGCTGCCTGCTGAGGCCTCGCTGTTGTCACTGACTGCGCTCCCTGTCCAACAGCAGCTCCTCCTGTGTTTCCCTGTCTGACTGGCCACATATTACACTGTTACTTAACATCAGAACAAGGTTTCATTCTGTGTTTAAGTCTCTTAATTGGACCCGAGTGACAAAAATTACCAACGTGAATAGCAGATGTTACAGATGTGGGCATTTGTCACTATTGTACAGAATGTCTAACTTCTTCTCAAAGTCTGAGCTTGGGTCAGCATCTATACCAAACAGCAAACCAGTCTGGTCCAGCAGACCACTACAAAATCCAAGTTTTATGCATTAAATGCTGCTGTTAACAACCTACAGCACTCCATCAGTTCCACATAATGTAACGTTAGACTCGGCAGATATTCTAAATACTTTTTGCAAAACGTAAGACTTTTGATCAAATCATTATGCCAGTCATTAGCTTGCAAGTTAAAACAATAACTTGTAATTATTCCATGGCTCTATTGAATGCTGTCAATCTCCACATTATTCTACGTGTTATTTCTGTAAACACACCGTTGCTAGGGACGCCGCTCTGACCAGAGGAGCACAGAGGTGGTCCAGGAGGAACTGTGCAACATATTTGTCTTACAGTTTATTTGTACCTTAATTAACCAGCTTCAGAGTAATAGTGATGCTTAAATAAATGAACTGTAACTTGTTACAGGGAGAATGGAGGCTCGGTCCCTTCCACCCACCGGTGTCCCCCCAGTAACCTGTAACCTCTGGTTTATGACCGAGAATGTAACGTTTCTAATTAATGATCACTGCAGTGAGGTCAAACGGCGTTCTTAATGCAGCAGGTGTTACGACTACCTCTAATCAGCCACACGATGCGTTCTGCATGATAAAAGGTATGTCTGCCCTCTACCTTGCTGTTCATAACCCCCAACAAACAGTAGTTAAACTTTTACCTTCCATCTATCTTATAACAATATTTATATACATATTATTTTCAAACCTTTTTCCTATATATTTAAATACATCATTTGACAACAATTCAGTTTAACTCAGTCTTTAGTCTGAAAGGATACACATTCCAGTCATAGGTTCAGTCTATCAGGAGGTCTGACTTTACGAGTTGATCTTCTCAAAACACACCGAGAAGGTATCTGCTCAGGTCCCATCAGTGGTTCAGCTGAGTTAGCAGATTTTTCTTCCAATGTTGGTTCTTGAACTTTCAGATTTACTTCTTCTGCTGATTCTCCAACTGTCTCATTTTTTCTCAACAAGCTTCAACGATTCCTCCTCAGAATCTGACCATCTTCTGTCCTGACTGTGTGGATCTTGGACTTACTTCTTCTAGCGCTGTGGCTTTTTTACTCCAGTTAGAATCTTGAACTCTTACCGTGTCATGTTTTTCCAGTGGAACCAGAGGTATTATTATGTATTTTGTCTCTTTTGCAGATTCTTTTGTTTTTGTATCATCTCTGCGAGGTGCGAAGGTTTTTTGCCATGTTCAAGAGTTGAAGCTTGATAACTCAGTAAAACCAGATTTGGATCAGAGTTACGGTCTTTTGCTTTCTTAAGTAATTGCTTGACAATTTGAAGTCCCATTTTCTGCTCTACCATTGGACTGAGCACACAGAGGGCTGATGTCATGTGAAGAAAGTCATATTCTTTGCAGTTATATATGTAAACAATCTGAGGAACTCCATGTCTTGATAAGATAGATTTCATGTGCTCTACCATACAGGTTGCAGTCATGTGGGGTAGGAAGATAACTTCTGGATAGTTGATCATTTTTTCCATGCAGGTGAAACAGGTCTGTCCCAACTTTCTGCCATGGTCCTTGTGGTAAGTGTGTGATGCCATCGGCTCCTTTGGCTGGTTTGCTTGATACTTCAGGCATGTTTCACAACTTGAAACCATTCTTTCAATATCTGCATTGATTCCTGGCCAATAAATAGCTGCTCTGTCTCTCCTTTTCCATTTTTCCATACCCAGATGCCCTTCATGAAGTTTTTGAAGCATCTCTGGTCTGAGTGACTGAGGAATAACAGTTTGGTTCTTCCTGAGTAAAAGACCATTAACAAAGCTCAGTTCAGCTCTGACATTGTAATACTGTTTTCAGTCATCTGGTAGCAAACACTCACTTAAATGTTTGATGACTTTCTGTAGAATCATGTCTTTCTCTGTTTCACATGAGATCTGTTTGTATTTCCTCTCAGACACAGACAGTTCACATGAAGTTCCACGTCACTCTCTGCTTTGGTCTCAGTCTGTCCTTCACGCAGAACCATTGCTCTCGACAAAGCATCAGCAAGTACAATGTGCTTATCAGGTGTGTAGATCAGGTCAAAATCAAAGCACTAGAGCTTCATCAGACGTCTTTGAATTCGTGGTGACATTTCACTGAGATTCCTCTTGATGATGGCCATCAGTGGCTTGTGATCTGTGTCTGCAATGAGATTTGGTAAGCCATAGACATAGTTATGAAACTTTTCAAAGCCATACACCAGTCCTAAGCACTCTTTTTCTATCTGTGCACATCGACATTCAGCTGAGGTCATCGCTCTTGATGCTTATGCAACTGCCTTCCAGTCTCTTCCATCTGACTGTAGCAAAACAGCTGCAAGTCCATTTTTTGATGAATCTGTGGATATCATCGTCTTTTTGGATGGATCAAAGAATGCAAAAACGGTTCTGTGGGGAGAATGTTTTGAGTTGCCCCATTCTTCTTCATTTTGCCTGCCCCCCTTGAATTCACTTTACCTAAAACATTGTTCCTGTATACGTTTTTGCAAAAAGTTTTGGTATAATTTTTCAAAAAATTTGAACTTCCCAAGCCTCTAGAAAACTCTTTTTATCACGGGTCGAGGCATTGTTGATTTTCCTTTATTTACTCTCATCTGGCTCAAACCTGCCTCAGACATTTGTTTTTTTTTCCCCAAAAAGGTGATCTTTTTACACCAAAATGCATTTTTGCTCTATTGAGCTTTAATCCCTCTCGATTCGTCGAAACCTTTTATAAAGTCCTTTTGTGCTGCTCCGTGGGGAAGCCCATAGAATGTGTCTCCCAAAAACACTTGAACCCCGCAAACCTTCTATAAGATGCTCCATAGACCTATGAAAAAAATTTAGGAGCGATGAAATTCCAAACGGTTTTCCCCCAAAAACTGTAGGGAAAAAAAGGGTGTATGAATGTAAAAATTTTTTGGTTTTTTTTCATGCAGTTTTTAAAACGCTAAAAAACCCGAGTGATCCCGTTACTAAAAAAATGCGGGACCAGCCATCTCCTGATAATGTTCTTCTTTATTTTGGATTCGAGTCGTAGGATCCAAATTCTGCACACTCTTAAAACTCCCTTTGGCTTTTTTAAAACAAACCTAGAGTTTTAACCCCTTCAGTGGGGTCTTCACTTTTTAATAAACTCCCAAGACGTCATCCTATCCAGTTCTTCCTTCAGTTTGTCTCTTATTGCTGCTGTTTGCCGCCTGGGAGCATGGACAACAGGTTGTACATTATCTTTTAACTGCACCTTATAGGTGAAAGGTATGACACCAAACCCTTTAAATATCTCAGGATATTGATCCACTATATGCGCTAGACACCTCTGTGGAGTCGCATTCATGCAGTAAATCCACCTGACGAAGCCTAATTTTTCACATGCCTCAGCACCTAGCAGTGACTCATGTCCATCTGGCTCGACTACAACATGAGGTTACGTTCCATTAACTCTCACTTTGAGTCTGCACTTGCCTTTTGTGTTGATGGGTTGTCCATTATAGGCTTTGAGTGAGCAAGTGTGTAGAAACATCCGAGGTCTTGTCTTCATTGCACAAATTTCCCTCTCATTTACTATTAAGTTAGTTTTTGCTCCTGTGTCGAGCTTAAAAGGAATGACGGCTCCATTTACCTGCAAAGGGCCCGTCCACCTGTCCTGCTCATCTCTGTTCACTGACTGTCTACTTTAACTTGGCTTTGAATCTTCTTGTGTTACAACACTCACAAAGAAAGTGTCACTGAGAGGAGTCTCTTCCACGGCATGAACACTTTTATTTTCATTTTGTTGCATCTTGGTGAAACACTGCTTTGCAAAGTGATTCTGACCTTTGCACCTTTTACAAATTTTTCCATACACTGGACACTGTTTTGGTGCATGTTGACTACCACACCTTTTCCAATTAGAAGTCTCTGTGTCCTTCTGACGTTTAGCCTTTTCCATCCTCTTTTTGTATTTTCCAGAAGAAATTGTGGAAACTGGCATAGCAGAGTCCCTCCAAACATCCCAGCATGCTGCAGGCCTACGTCACTGGCATGTCACATGCTCACAGCACCAGCTAAGGTCAACTCAGTCTCTCTCAGCAACCTCTCTCTCACTTTTTATCATATATTCCGATCACAATCTGATCCCGAATCAGTGAATCTTGCAGGCCACCAAAGTTACATGTTTTAGCCTTCAGTTTTAAGGCTGCTGCAAACGTGAGCAGAACACATATCTTTCATAGGTTTCATATTTCTTTGGTGAACAGCGTTCATCAAACTTCTTAATGACCGAGTCAAACTTGTCTTTATCCTCTTCATCCGAGCAGACAAACGTGTTGTAAACCTCCGAAGCTTGAGGTCCCCTGCCGGTAAGTAGGAGTGAAATTTCCCTTGCATCAGGTTTGTTATCCAACCCGATGGCTTCAATATGCAGCATAAAACGCTGCTTAAAGGTCCTCCAATCACAGTCCAGTTCACAGGGTCAGGCAGCTTCAAACTTTCCATGGCGTCTGAAGCACTCCTGGTACCATGTAACGTTTCTAATAAATGAAGAAACTTGGGTTCTTTAATGATCACTGCAGTGAGGTCATGCAGCAGGTGTTACGACTACCTCTAATCAGCCACACAATGCCTATGCATGATAAAAGGTATGTCTGCCCTCTAGTGGTAGGAATAATAATGACAAATATCACTACAGAGAAGAATGCATAAATATTATATCGTGGCTTCATATATGATGAATAACGTTCTCCACTGATGCATGGATCGATTTCTCGTTTCAGAAACAACAAATGCCAATGGGCGAAAGAAGGGTTTGCGACGGACAGATTTATACTCTAAATGGCGCAATTTCTTAATCGATCAAAGTCGTATTTTGATCGACTGTGTATGTCTCAAAATACATATTTCATATTTTGCAGGTCATGCTAATTAGTTTTGCAGAAACCAACTTCTAATGCTAGTAAAGCTAACACTGACTCAGCGTCACCGGCATGTCGTTAGCTTCCAAGCTACAGCAGTAAGTCTGAACAATTTCAGTGTTTTGGCCCCTTTCTTTTCTCCTAGACATGCTACTGAAATGGCTTTTAAATGTAATACAACTCTATGTTCTCCCCTTCGGGCCCCTAAACTTGAAAACTGGGTCAAGTTTTTTCTGTTCCTTATTTTTAGGTTTAAAAGACTAAAGGAAAATACATCCATTAAACATTTTTCTTTTCCTTCCCAAAAAGAAAATACTCCCCCGGGGGTCAAGGGGCTTCTTTTGGGTTTTTTGTGTCCCCTGCTCTGTTCCCTCTTTTCCCCAACCCCCAGCCCGGGGTTTGTGGGGAAATGGGGGCCCCTCAACAAAAATGGGGGGCCTGGTTTTTTGTTTCTGCTGGGGGTTTTCTTCCTTTTTTAAAAAGGGGGGTTTTTTCCCCTTTCCCTATCGCTACATGCATGCTCGTATAGGGGTTTGAAAGTAAAACCCCAGTGCCCTGTCCCTGTCTCTACATCCACCAGGAGGATTTAAAATGCTAAAGTCACGGACTGGATCAATCTGCTTGGGGTTTTCCTTAGACGAAAAATTTTATCCAAATTTTGGGAATAAAAAACGGGAATCTGACTGCACGGGGTTCAATGATTAAGATTAATTGGAATGTAATGTCCCTCTTTTGTAAATGCCTTGAGCGCTGTTTGTAATTGGCGCTAATAAAAAACTAAATTAATCCAAAAACTGTTTTTTAAAAATAGTAAAAAATTTGTGAAAAAATATGGCGACTCGTTTTAAAAGTCCCCTGTACCTTCACAGACTGGTAGCTCCACCCGGTCCGCTGTCGTACCCCTTTTTGGAGTTCGGGGGAATCGGGGTTCGATTACTCTCCCCTGTGACTCATGCCCAAACGTTTTTCTTTTGTTAAATTCGTGCCCACACGTAAAGACTTCGTAGTCTAAAAATTAGTTTATTCACCAACAATCCTCACGCTTTTAGATTCATAATCAGAAAAAGGTTTTTTTTTATAAAAGCGCTTTTCAGTAACAAGACATTCAAAGGCCTGTAACATGAGGAAAAAAATTACAATACAATCACAAAGAAAAAAAACACAGATACCGACCCCAAAAAACAAACCCAAATGACACTAAAAACCCGGGGAGTAATAAAATTAACTAGAAAACAAAATTTCGGGAAAATTTAGACGGGGGCCCCGCCTCTTGTGCGTGCGACTAGATTTAGCTATTTAAAAATAATTATGTATGCAATTGTCACCTTTAAAATTACTAGTAACTGTGGGAAGAGACTGAGGCTTTTATTTGAAAATTTCTGAGAGTCTTATTTTAAAAGGGCCAACATCTCCTATTTCCAAAATGGGGAGCTCCAAACAGTAGTGTGAAGGCCAGTCCTCCCTTTATCTAGTGTCAAAATGTAAAGGCCTTTTTTTTTGTAGAGCATGTTTTTTGGCTTATTTTGAAAATCCAGCATGGTCGTCCTTTCAGGTCTGGGTAACTTCCATTAGTCATATAGAACCTGCTTGCTATTCTAAAATCATTATGTATAATATTATCTGCTTAAATAAACACTAGTAACTACTAAAAATTGAGGCTTTTATTTTGACAGTTTCAGTAAGCTTTATTTTAAAAGGCCGACATGGTCCTATTTTCAACACTGGGTGAGCTCCAACATTAGTGTGAAGCCCAGTCTTGAAATGATCTATTGTTTAATATGCTAAGGCTTTTATTTTGTAAAGCATGTTTTTTCTTATTTTGAAAGTCCAGCATTGTTGTCCTTTCAGGTCTGAGTTAGTTCCATTAGTTATACCCAACCTGCTTGCTATTTAAAAATCTTTATCTATGCTATTATCGGCCTATAAAATAAATAGTAAGTACGGAAGGATTAGGTTTTTATTTTGAAAGTTTCAGTAAGCCTTATTTCAAGGGACCAGCATAGTCCCATTTCCAACACTGAGTGAGCTCCGATATTACTGTAATGCCCAGTCCTGCAATTATTTATAATTTAAAATGTAAAGGCTTTTATTGTGTAGAGATATTTTTGTCTTATTTTGAAAGTCCAGCATTGTTGTCCCTTCACATCTGGGTTAGTTCCAATAGTTATATAGAACCTACTTGCTATTTAAAATCATTATGTATGCCATTATCAGCTCAAAAAATCACTAGTAATTATTAAAGATTACGGCTTTTATTTTGAAAGTTTCAGTAGGGTTTATTTTAAAAGGCCAACATGGTCCTATTCACCAGACCGGGTGAGCTCCAATATTAGTGTAAAGCCCAGTCCTGCAATGATCTACTGTTTAAAGTGTAAAGGATTTTATTTTGTGTAGCATGTTTTGTCTTATTTTGAAAGTCCAGCATGGTTGTATTTTCAGGTCTGGGTTATTTCTATTAGTTATATAGAACCTGCTTGCTCTTCTGAAATCATTAGTAACAATGGAAGGTTGATGAAAGAAATTGCCCTTTAGGGTCAATCACTGTTGTCTGGGTGTTGGAACAGCAGTACATGCTGTTTAAGTACCCCACACAAAATGGCCGCCATGTAGTTGCCTCTTATGAAGATGGTCAAAGGGTTAGGGGTCATGTCAGGTTTAGGCCATATAAATGAATGAAAATCAATGGAAGTCAATGAAAAGTCCTCAAAAAGATAGCAATCCATGGATGTGTGTGTGTGTGTGTGTCTGAGTGTGAGACACAGAGAGAAGAGAGACAGAAAGAAAGACAGAATCACATACAGACAGATACAGTAGGAGATACACAGAGCTATAAATACAACAGTGAGGAATGAATCAGCCAATCAGCAAAGAGCGTCAGTAAGGAATGAATCAGCCAATCAGCAAAGAGCGTCAGTAAGGAATGAATCAGCCAATCAGCAAAGAGCGTCAGTGTAACTTGACACCTGCTGTTTCTCACTCACGCAGCACCTCACTCTGTGTCTGCCTCTGGCCTGGCTTTATAACATGGAGGCGCATGCTCCCGAACTACTGGCCATAACTCGGAAACCGTAGGTGCTATCGACGTCATTCCTGGACTGTTTTTATCAGAACGGACAGGGGAACGATAATATCAATCCTTTATTTTTGAAAATATAATAATAAAGACACAGCACTAGGTGAAAAGAGAGGGAAAATGGAGAAAAAGACAAAAATGCTTGAACATGCTCCCGAACAAAGTCTAATAACTCGGAAACCGTACATGGTATTTGAAAAATGTTTGTACTGTGGTTGACAGCTGTCCCTCGTCCCCGATCATGGAGATTTTCATAGCTCTACATCATTCACAGTATAAAAGAGGAGGATGGAAAGATATGGTTTCACTCATGGATTACTGGTCAAGCTCTCATTGAAAATGCATGGGAGAAGGCCTAGAGAAATCTAACTCTTGGTGATCGAGGGGGGTTTGACAGAAAACCGTGAGACCTAGAACAATTTTAAAGATATTGTGTGAAAGCAGAGGCCCGGCCCTACAATCTGACCAAAAATGGTGACTTTAGAGCGAAATACGTGGCCGTGAGGGTCGGTTAAAAATCAGTTTTCCTGAAAAAATCCCTGCTTTCTACACACTAGTAACTGCCATCTCCACTGTAAGAGTGGGATTTCCTGGCAAACTTTGTGTTGATTGGAGTCTAATTTTAGAGAAACCGTAGCAGTTATCAACAAACCGTTTTCACTTCTGAAAAGCCGGCGGATTTATCTACAAACTGAAAGTCAAACTGTGTTTCTAGGTGAAAGTATGGCAATACAGCAGAGGCTCAAAATCAGTGAATTTTGAGGATTTCTTCCTTCCCTGACTCCATTCGTTTCTATGGGGTTTTTGGGGGGTGGTTTTTCGTTAATTACGTCGCCATGGTAACTCGAAAAGTAAAAGTAATAGCACCCATCCCGGGACCGAGCCGGACGTTTTGATATATATATTGTGGGGGTGCGCGCTACGGTTCGGGCCGCATTAATCTGGACGGAATAAAAATAAAGAAAAATAATAAAGAGTCCAGTTTAGAGGTGAATAACAATAGGTGCCTCCTATGCATTGCTTTGGCAGGCCCCAATAATCCTGCCAAGTTTACTGGTAATAAATGGTGACCTACCTGCTTCTCAGTACCGGGCCCTGAGGTGTTTCTGGAGGTCCCTCAGATTCCCTAATGTTTAGGAAATATGTATGACTGTGGCTCAATGGGAAGAGTAGGGTTCTTGTACTTGGGAAAGTTGTGGGTTTGATACCAGCTTTCTATGTGCCCTTGGGCAAGACATTTAACTGTTACGGATTAGTGTGCGACTAGGTGAATGCAGCTTTAGGGTAAAGCGTTCAGAGTGGTCATCATTACAAGTTCAGTCCATTTAGCATAACCTTATCACCCCGTAATGGTGTGTTGGTTCCACTCTTGCAGCCCTGACCCATCGAGGCATGAACTGCCCTGAACATGTGCTGTGGCATCTGGCCACAAGATGTTAGCAGCAGTCGTATCAGCTCCATGGATCACACCGTTTCTCAGAACCAGCGTGAACTTCAACAGTTTAAGCTACTTGCTGCCTGATGAACCCCACCCACTAACAGGGGGCATGATGAACAAATCATCAGTTGTTCACCCATCAGTGGTCATAATTTTATGTCCAATATGCATGCGTCCCTCTGACAGAAAGTCTAAAACCATCAGTGACAGAAGTCTGAATAAACTGCCCGGTGGAAAAGTGGTTAGCACTGTTGGTCCAGGGTTTGAATTCTGGGGTCTTTTTGCATCTTTTCCCCACGCATGCATGGGTTCCCGGACTGGTCTTAGGTATGCGTGTGTGCGTAACTGGACCCTGCCTCTCACCCAGTGACCCGTGGAAAGACTGACTGGTTTTCCACGGTAAACTCTGGAACTGGATTATTTTGAACATTTTCAGATGATTAGAAGTTATCCTCAGGTTTGTATAAACTTGTCTTTTCTGTTAAAATAAACTTTAATATAAATATAAAGAACATTAAAGCAGAAAAAACAGCAGCGAATGTTTGTGCTGAGGTGAAGGAAAACCCAACAGAACATTTTTACTTTGAATCAGTTTATTCAGGATAAGGCCACTGTGGACTGTGCAGACATTGGAAAGGAGAGCAGAAGTACTCGACACCAGAACCCTGTGAAGACCCATGGTGCTGCTGAACTCAGAAAATATCAGCACACCTGGAGACATCTGTTCACTTCAGTTCACCTCCTATGAGAGTTAAAAGTCTGGCCCAAACAGGTGTTTCTGTCCAACAACTATCTCCTGATGATCAGATCCATGCTGGAGCTTCTAAGGCCACTTCCCATCTTAGCAATAACTCTGTATTCCAGGAGTCTGCGAGATCCTGGAGCTCCGCTTCGACAAACTAACATGAAGTGATATGAAGAAAAAGTCCTTCACCACATGGAGCTCCTGATCTGGAGCAGATCTCCATGTCATCATCTTTGGTTTCTTCTGCCAAACTCACATGAAGAGACTTTTTCACACAATCAGCTGTCGGAATGAAGAAAATGCAGGAAAAAAAAGGCAGGAAGGTGGAAATATTCATTTCATGGGAAAAAGAAAGATGAAGAAAAGCAGAAACTAAAACTGTTGCTTTCAGAAAATCATTCAGCATCAGAACATCTCATCAGCTCCATCTGCTGTTCAACCCTTCCAGCTTTCACAGATCCAACCTGAAGCAGCTTCTCTGCAGACCTTCAGTTTGAGGTGTTCAGACTCTCTGCTGCACGGAGGCTTAAAGCCTCAAAGGGAAATGTCTGGAAATGTGTTTCAGAAGCAGAAACAGCAGCAGCAGCTTCTCAGGGACTCATCCATTAAACTCAGTCCACACACAGTAAGGTCTAAGTGAAGAGAAAAATACACGATTCTAAGGCCTCGCATGGTTTTTACAGCGGCTACAGCGCCATACACAGAAACTCACAGAGTCCAACTGAGTTCCTCCTTTCTGCAGCTCCAGAGGAACAACCAGATGTAGGATTATAGGAGCCACAAGGGGGAGCCATCACGTCATTTTTGCAGAGATCAGTCCTGTGGCGTTGATCCTCCTCAGACAGGAGAACCTGAACACCAGCTTCCACCAACAGGATTATTTCACAGCAGGTGGTTCTTTATCTCGTTTGGCTGCAGGTTTCTCCACAGGTTTGGGAGCAGCCTTGGGTTTCTGAGCCGCCGAGTGCAGGCTGGACTCGGTACCAATGTTGACGGTGATGTTGGTGTAGAGCGGCAGGTATTTGCGAGAGAGGAGCTCATATTCACAAGTGTTCATCCCGTCCATCTTCCAGGTCTGACGTGTCTTTGCCAGCATGTTGAACCTGAGGACGAAGAAGACGAGATCAACTTGATCACAAAAAGCAGAACGTATAGAGCCGGTATCGTTTGTGGTTCTGATTACCATTGGTCAAAGCTAAATGAAAATGCAGAAGCTGTGGATGAATAGCAGCTTGTTGAACCACCTTTAGCAGCAATAACACAGTAGTCCTGATTTTATCAGGAACTTTGACTAGGCCATTATATCACTGATTATTTTCTCTTTCAGCCATTCTGTTGTAGCTGCGTTGTTTTGGATCATTGTTCTGTTGGTGACCCAGCTGGGACCAAGCAGCTGTAAGACAGATGGACTCACATTTGACTCTAGAATACTTTGACTGGACCATAAATTCCTGTTTACAAATGACTGCAAACAAACCCAAACCATCAGCCCTCCACCACCGTGCTGTACAGTTGGTATGAGCTGCTTGTGCCGATATGCTGGGTTTGATTTTTAAATTGACCTTTTAACCCTTCAAACGACTGTTGAGCAGCAGAAGTTGCTTCTCTGAGGTCATTGCTGATGTCTTTCTACCTCGGCAGGAACCTGTGTGAGCTTTGTTTGGTGTCTTGTTGAACTGTACCTCTTCGGGTTCACGTCGTTGCCTTTGTCCAGCTTGTGTTTGATCATTTTGTAGCGGCCGACTTTCAGGGACGGCCGGCTGATGTACATCCCACCCAGAGAAACTCTGAGGACACAAAACAACAAGGCATAAGCTGCACAGCTCAGCAATCAGTCTGCTGGAACGAGGTGTACAGAGGAATCTGTGTTATTAAAAATGCACTCAGCAGGATGTCAGGGCTTGGTCATGAAATGCCGCTTTTCGATTAGTACCTAATCTATTCGGATCGGGTCAGTTTAACACGTTTTGATTAATTTTCCATTACAACTAAGTGCCATCTCAATGTGGACGGGATCGTTAATAGCAAGGCGGCCTCACGGTCTGAAGTGATGCGATTTAAAGACAAAAACACACCACCAGCCTAGACTGCTGCTCCGTTTATGGCTGCTGTCAGACTCTGAGTGAAAGAAAAAACCAGAAAAGGTTCTGGGCAACGAGACCCGAAGAACTGTGGATCAGTCAGGATAGAGAGGCAAGCCATGCGGCATCATACGGAAGGATGCGAGTTAGAGGACGTGTGAGGGTGAGCTAACGCTACCTAATGCTAGCTTGCTAATGATAGTGCTCATATCCACAGTAAGCCCAGCGTAAAACAATTGAACAGCTGAAGATATGACTCCGCCCCTAACCAGTGACCCCCAGTCTTCTGACGTCGAGTTTTCAGGCCGCTCTAAGTTGAGACTAGTGCAAAAGGGTCAAGAGTGAAACTGCTGTATGGTCCATGGTGTAGAACCTCAGAACCAGTCTGACCTGATTCCAATGTCGTCGTCCTCTCCACCCCAGCCCCAGTAGTTGTTGGGAAAACCGTTCATCTTGAGGTAGTGCAGTGGCGACAGAGCAGACACTCCTCCAAAGTACATCTTGTATGGAAGCCTGAAGGGGACAACGAGCAGAAACAGAGGGGTTAGTCTTCCTCAGAATGTGCTGCAGACACTTGATGATCAGCGGCGTACTTGTAGCCGAACTTGTCCATGGCGATGGCGGCATGCTTGGGGTTGGCGTCGCAGACGTAAAGGTTGCGGTCGTCCTCTGGGATGAGGTCGACGTCGTGGAAGAAGAGACAATCCCAGTCCTCCTCCCTCATGGCCTCTCGGAAACCTACGTTCATCAGCTTGGCTCGGTTAAAGGTGTAGTTTCCTGCCTGCAAAAAGTAAAAAATAAATAAACAGATAAAACTCTGAACATTTGCTAAAAAACTCAGATTCAACTGGGACACATTTTGTCCCAGTCACAAGTAAATAAAAATACGTACTAGCCGTGTCATCAGGCAAAAATATCTGAACTAAAGGCTGAAACTGAGTAAAACAAGCAGCCGTCTCCTGAAGAAAGTCTGGAGTAGCGGAAGAGAAATAAAAGGTCCATCTCTGCTTCATGTTGGTAATTCTTCGCTTCCTTAGACTGAATGTTTGACGACTGAGAAATACAGGAAAAAACGGGCAGTTCATCATGTATGGCTCTGTGCCCAGGGCCCCACAGCCAGGCAGCGCAATCCTTTCAAAACCAGGATGGATGTTTCACGTCAAATACTTTTCATTTCTAAAGTCCATTTCTGAGGCTCAGTTCGAACATGTTTTACAGATGCTGCTTGTGTGAAATAATGTGATTATAATCCTTGGTAAGAGGTCAGGGTCACGCTGCTCCAGGCCGTCTTCAATCCAGGAAACACCTGATTTCATGGATTTCACCATTTGAATTCTCTCTTTTAAAAAATGGAGAGAAAAGTTTTCCATGATAATCCAGACCTGAAGAAAACAGCTGCCTCAAAAGGGTCAATTAAAAACAAACAGAGCAAACAACCCAGTGATCAGTGAGCTGCCCGCATGCTCCCACTTCACTGGTGTTTTCTCACCAGTGGACGTCAGCTGGTTTCCAGTACAAGATGCCTTCAAAACCAGAAATATTTCCTGACCAGAGCTGCCCCAAAGGAAAATATGCAATAGTATCACAGTGAGCACTGCAATGATGACCGGAGTCTTTCCCCGTCATCATGCTGTCTTCACCACCACAGAAATGGCCGCGATGCTGCAGAGCGTAAATCCATGAAGCTTCAAACATAACAGCCGGCTGCTGATGGCGATGCAGCGCAGATCGTTAATGATCCAGCTCCGTTTCTGACGGGCCGTTCCTACAATTCAAAGTTTCTACGATAATGAAACGCCAGACAAAGTAAAGGAACTTCCTGCAACTGGATTTACTGCACAGCAGCAGCAACCCTCCCCCACCAGTTGCTGTGAGCCCACAGTCGGCTGAAGGAAATCTTCACTTCCCTCTTCATTAAACACAGGTGGCTGTTGGGAAAATTTCCGCTTTGTGATAGTTTGAATCCTAGAGCTGCACCGCTGGGCCGTCTAAGGTTGGGAACAAGTTCACAGTTCATTTATTAGTGTGGTCTGTCAGTCAGAACCTCAAACTGACCAAGAGCCTGTCTTAAGGTCCAATTCGTTTATCCAGAAAAAACTAAATGCCTGCTTTAATTTTTCTGTTTTTAAAATAAGCTTATTTTTTATTGGAGAGTTTTGGGATTTATTAGACAATCAGCAGGTTGGAAAACCAGAAATAAAATGAAATAAAGGCAGTTAAACAGATAAAAACGATGACATAATGAAATGTATTCCTGCTGGCACCCCTGGAAGCTGCAGAAGAAGAAAGCAGCTGAAAGAAGTGCACATGCAGACATCACTAGAGGGACCTCTAGCTCATAACAAGCACGTTTCCAACTGAAAGCTGATGCAGATGTGACCCAGCTTACTGAATGCAGATCTAGCTGAACCGCAACTGGGTTCTGTGGGTCTCACCTGGTGGATGACGTAGATCCCGTAGCTGAGCTGCTGCCGCTGCAGGAACGGATGCAGGTAGTAGAGCAGGAATTTTAGGTGATGCTCTCGGTGCCGGTGGGGGATGATGATGGCCGTCTTGTGTCTGGGCTCGCAGTAGGGCGGCCTGTAGCGCCCTCCTCGCACCACCAGGGGGTTTTTCCTCTGAACCTCAGCCAGGGTGAGGCCGGACGGGAAGCTGACGTGGATCGGCCCCCCTGCAGACACAGAGCAAAGGCAAATGTTCTGGTCAGAGACGAAGAGGTGGTGATTTGAATGCAGCACCACAGAGTCACATTTCCCTCTGGGTAGGACACGAAGGGAGCAAAATACTGCTTAAAGCTGCGTTTCAACCAGCAGCTCGTTAACATATTTATTCTGTTTTATTACACAATCATGAGTGGAAGGTTGTTTCATTGTGATTTTCCTCTTCCTGCTGCTTAGCACAAAGTGTTCTTGAGAACGGCTCTAATGGTTCTGACCCAGTGATCAGAAGGTAGTTTACAGGAACAGGGTGGCACAGGGCAGAGCCTCCTTCCAGTCTATCAGAACCCTGCAGTGTAATGATTAAGCAGGAACATATCAGCTCATACATCTGACCAACGTCTGAAGGCACAGAAAACATTAACAGATTAACAGAGTGGCTTAGGTTATCCTGAGCTATCTGTGTAGTTATGCTGCTATAGGCTTAGGCTGCTGGAGGACATAATGACCACTTTCACCCTCTTCGCTACATTCTCACACTACTCTTCAATTTTGCATTATTTGCTGTTATTTCAGCTTTTAACTTTGTTCTCTATCTTTTCTCTTCCTAGAAGCTACACCTGGCCTGACTCTGTGTCTACCTGTGACACCTTTCTGGAGAGGGGAATCCTCCAAGCTTCTGCTGGCAACAACTTAATGCTCACCCTCTACCGATGATCCACATGGCCCTGTCTTTCAGTGTTTAACCCTTTCTCTCTCCTAGACATAGCTACAGACTGAGCTTTTACTGTAACTAACTCTATGTGCTCTCTTTCAGACTCTAAACTTGAAAACTGGCTCAGAGTTTATCTGTTCTTTCTTTCTAGATGAAACGACTAAAGGAGCTACATCCATTAACATTTACTTTTCCTGAGACGACATGTGTTGTGAATTGGCGCTATATAAATAAACTGAATTGAATAGATCCAACGGCTCCACCTCTCCAACGGTTCAGTCCCACCTGGTTGCTGCTCAGGTTGACTGGTTCATAAAAACAAATCATTTTAACCTCTGTGTATCAACGTCATTTACATGTTTATGGCACCATTATCTGACCCAAAAACAGCTGATAAAAACAGATCTATTAAAACAAGAAGTTCTCCTGCAGCAGCCATCAGAGCTGAACCTCAGGTAGAAGAAAAAGCCCTGAAAAAAACCCGGTCTGTTAGGAGCGCAGCAGAAGGTGCACCCTGAGGAAAAACGAGCAGAAGCAAAGCTGATTTTGTTCAAATTATTGTCCCAGAAACACTAAATTGCCTAAAGTATCCGTCTACTTCTACATGTACATGAACTTTGATGACATCCTGTTCTTAATCTCTAAGGTCCAGTTTGTTGATGGACCTCCGTTGCCATCAACAGCAACTTTAACTGTTCTGTAACCTCTGTCCAAGGTTTAGGAGTGAGTTCATAGTTAGATCAGAACCAGAACTGCAACCTCCATCCCAAAGGTGTTCAGGAAGGTTGAGGTCAGGACTCTGCAGGTCAGTCAAGGTTCTCCACACCTGCAGCCGTGGCAGTAATTGGACCACTAGGACTCATTGATCTGGTGCTGGGACCCAATACTTCTGGCAATATAGTGTTTATTTAAAATCTGTGTTATGAGTCAACCTTGTAAATTTTAAAATATTCCCATTAATTTCGGTATATTCTCATGGACAGATTCCAACTTGGTAAATCCCTGAAATGTTGCCTCCCGACTAGTGATGGGGATGTCAGGAACTGCTGAGAACGGCATCAGCGTCAGCAGGGTGGCGTAATCAGGCAGTTCCTGAGCTGGTCCAGTCAGTAAACAGCTGAAGCTAAACAGCGGGCAGAAGAACTTCAATAAAACCTTGTTGTTGAGATGAAGATGTTACATTTAGATGTCCTTCCAGTGGCTGGATGGACCACTTGGGTTTCTGGGGTTTATGCTGCAAATGAACCCAAAGCAGAAGACATCAGTACCATTTTTATGATTTATGGATCCATCGCAACATTAACCAGCATTATCACGTTTTCCTAATATCGTGCAGCTCTAACGATCACAGATTAAATAAGCTTTAATCCAGTTTGTGACAAAGTTCACAAACTGGATTAAAACTGCTTCATTTGGCTTCTAAACCAAACCCAGTCCAGGAACCCTGGGTCCAGTTAAAAACAAAAGGATATAGAGGCCCAAAAAGTAGAGACTCAACCAACCAACCAGTCTGCCACTGGAATCGTCCAATTTTCCTTTAAACGTCTCTTCAATTATTAGATTGTTACCCTTTAGGTGATAAATCATAAATAAAGTTTCTTTTTCATCCTCAACTTATATTTTTCAAATATAAAAAGGCTCAAATCTGACACAGAGCCCACTCAGAACCATCATTTCTGGAGAATTATTGGATTTTTTGGCACGCTGCAGAACCACAGCAAGCATAAGAAAACATTTCTGTCTCTGAACCCGAACATGCAGCTGGTTGGAAGGTGGAAACAGCAGCAGATGATTGATTCAAAGATCCCCATTAAGCCCTTTCCTTCTTTAGAAGACAGACTTTTACTGAGATAATTAATCCCAAATCCCTTAACAGCCAAACACACAGCGGAGCTGCTCTCATTAAGCTCGATTCACTCCAGTTTGCCAAATTAGCGTCACTGTGACTTTAAGGCATTCACTGCTGGAGCGGCACAGCGATGACTGCAGACACTGAATGGTTGCATAAGCTGAGCCGAGGAGAACCAGGAAGCAGAGATCTTAGAAGAGCTGAACGCTGAAGAGAAATAAGATTCCTCAGGCAGCGTGTCGACCAGGCTGCAGATCCCTGAGCACCATGTTTCTTTCTGATCATAACCACATTTACAGCATGAAGGCTGCAGCCATGACTGGCAGATTATACAACCAGACGCAGAACGAGTGGAGAAGCAGCCAAAGTCCAACTTGCTCTCCTGCAGCTCAACCAAGCAGAACACATGACAAAACAAAGCCTTCAGAAAGCCTGATGATACAGAGAGATTCACATAAAATCTCCCCACCTCAACGAAAAACTAACAGCAGAAAGAAAACCTGAAACAGGAAGAGCACAGAAAGTCTGCGGCAGATGTTCAGATGTTTCTCTTAAATGTCAGGACAGACAGAGAGGTAACTGGTGGGATAAACTGAAAATAAAACGGCTCCTCTGCTAAATATGTGCTAAATAAAGTCATCTTCTACTGCAGCAGGATAATCCAAATCACCAGTGGGACAGTTATGGTCCTTCAGTTTTCTCCTTCCCACAGTCAGAGGTGGATCTTTGACAGATGGTCCAGAGTTCTGGTTCCCCCTCTGGTGTTCTCTTTTCTTCAGCTCAGCCCACAGCTTCTCTACAGGGTTTAGATCTAGAGACTGAGGTGGTCATGGAAGAAGGTTGATTCTGAGAGAAACAAGCCCACAGCATGATAGATCCTCCTCCATACTAAACAATATGAGCTGTTCCTCAACCACTGCTGCCCTCCAAACTCACCTCAGGTGTTTGTTGAGGAAAAGCTCAGGTCCAGTTCAAGTCCCAGTACAGTTTAGTAAACTCCACATGTTTATGTTTGTGATGCTAGGACAGGCTCACCCCTGGGGTGCCTCCCAAACTACCAGCTGGCCTGGTCGTTATGGAAACCTGGTGACACCAGCTGCTTTGGAGATGTTTTCACTTTGCTTGCAGGTAGGAGGTAACAGCACATGAATGGGTCCTCGTCTGTCCCCCTGGTGGCTAAGAGAAATGGCCCACTGTGTCACATCATATTTCTACCCCCAGGACACAAATTACTAACTAGAAGTTCCTGGAAACTTTGATGAAATCAAACAGGTGAGGAACACATGAAGGTTTCTCCAGTTCTAACTTTCATACGGGACCATCAGGGACGGCAGTTCTTGTGCAGCTGGGTTGTTCTGCCTCTTTCAGATCGACAAACAGCCGTAATGATGAATTTATTTAACACATTTTACCAGGCGGACCACTGACTCTGGACGGTACCAAACATTTAGTGGAAACAGGACAGCACTCACCTATCAGGGGGGACGTCTTTGGGCAGTAAGGCATTTCGTCTCCATGGCTGTGTCCTTTGGACAGATGGGACAGGTTGGCGTAAACGTCCCCTCCACTGAAGGCGGCGCTTGTGCGGTTCCGGAGCTGTGGACCTGCCGCGTCCCCCTTGCGGAAGATCCGGATAAAGTAGCTGACCCGTTTGTGGTATCCCTCCCGGGACAGCAGCGCCATGACCACCAGCTGGATGCCCAGGAACATGAACAGGAAGCGCCATTTGGACTGTAGTGTAACCATGGCGACGGGTCTCCGGCAGCTGAAGCTAGTCAGAAACAAACTCCCAAACAAAGTGAAAAAGAACTTCAGGTGTTCTGCTGAGCCTGATCCAAAATATGGCAAAACCAGTTCTCAAAGAGTGTTTATGTAAAAAGTGAGAAAATGAGGAGATGAACCACAGTTCAGGGCCAACAACCCTCAGAAGTCAGAAGAAAGGCACTTTTGGCAGCTGGTAACTGTTAACGTCCACCCAGGACCCAGAACCAGAACCAGAACAATATCAATCAGCAGAAAAAAGGCTTCTGTTGAGTCTCTCAGTGCATCCTACTGCAGGTCAGCAGGAGGCTAATTTCTCAGGTCGACTGTTGGTCCAGTTTGGGTTGGCTGTGGGGTGATAATGGACACATCCCGTAGTTCCTCCCCCCATCCTGCGGCCCGGGAAACTCATTCTCCTGCCGTCAGCTCTTTATGCTGCCGTCTGTTCTCCCTCATGGCCTCTGTGGGCCTCCGCTGCAACAACAGCCGCGCAGACAAAAGAGAGCATGTGCAGCCGTGCGGGCCCGGTTTCACACAGGATTACAGCGTGGGAGGGGTGGTCCGATGGGCTGTGGAGCTGTGTGGGTGACTCTGATGGGGGAGGATTTCAGCCGGAGAGAAAAAGAAATGTTATTGTCCAGTAACAATGTGGTCCGTGGCTCGGAGAACCCTCAGGCCCGCTGCCAGTAAACCCAGTGGACGGACAGGAACCAGCGAGTCCAGTAGGGCTCTGAAAGACAAACCAGGAGAAGAACAGGTGGGCGGTTACGACTGACCTTTGAAACACAAACTGAAACTACATATATCAGAGGTCATTTGTGTGTCCAGATCAGCCCAAACAAATAGACTGTTAACATAGAGCCCAACCAGAACAGAGGGAAGCTCTGGACTTATCAGAACCAGCGTGAGCTCCAGAGCAGATGCCTCCTCCTGAGGAGTGGTCTGCTGCCAGCAGAAAGTCACAGAGGCAGCAATGACACTAAAAACAGAAGAAGTGCTGCAGTCGAAGCGAGAATGACCTCTAACCTCTGCTCTGAGGACGCCTGCTGCAGCGCCAGAAATTAATTAGTGTTCGTTAAAGCAGTCAGCCTTACGGCGCTAATCCTAATCCCACTGAAGGCTACCAGCTTCCCACTAATCACCTGCACACAAGCCTTCCTGATCCTACAGCGCAGAAAAATAACCAGGCCAGAACTTAGAGAGCTGCACCTGCACTCATACAGTCTGGGCTAAAATACGTAACCAGTGTTCTGGTTCGGCCACAGAATCCAATGGATCTGACCTGAAGGAGGATCCTGGGATATCGATGATTATTCCTCCCCTCGAATGTGAGCAGAAACGGGCTGATGAAGAGCTGTGCTCACAGAAGGAGGAGGTCCAGTGTCTTCATTAGAGGACCACAGGGAGGTCCAGAAGGAGGAACAAGGGCGGGATTGTTTAAATCCAAGTGGTTCAGTCGCAAAGGGACAGAAAAATCTAAACTCTGATAAAAATATGAAAATGAATAAATCTACATACAAGAAACAGAAACAGATGTGAAGCTCAGTGTTTGAGGTCTAATGAGAAATCAGCCTGTTGTGGTCAGAGAACATCACGTTAATCCCAGAGGAGAACTATGCATTATGAGCACTTTGGAGCGTGGTCTTTATCTGAGACAGCACAGTCCTGGGTTCTTCTCCCCTCTAATATTTCTGTCTCATTAAACTGGAGAACCAGTTAGAGTCTTTATTAATAAGAGATGAACTTTAGTCTGGAAAGCTGCACAGAAGCACCAAACTCTTCATGTGACGGGAAGGAATGTTGTAACCGACGTTTGTCCAGCGATAAACCTGCACAGCGCTCACGGTTGGTTGGTTTTTATCCTTGATGAGCCACAGATATCAAAGCGTTCTCCTGGGAGAAGATGTTTGGGCCAAACAGGAGCGGGAAGCCTTTCCGCTACAGATGGTTTTCAGCCACATGTCCGTATGTATGCTGATGGACCATCAGAACCGCTGATAACCCCGAAACAATGAACAGCTAATCCCAGAACATCTGAAACACACAGCTTCACTGAACACTTTAGGCTCTTTCAAGAACTTCCTCAACAGGAGAGCGAGACAGACGGAGATCAGTGAGAGGAGACTACTGGTCATACTCTGAGTGACACACCTCTAGGTCCTCCCATATTCCACCTTCAGTCATCTATGACGCATTTACAGCTCAGATCGCCTACATGTGACTAAATGTGTGTCCTGTTAAACGGATGTTGTCGTTTTTATGGATGTCAAACACATTTAAATCACAATCAAGAGAAACTACCTGTTTGTTTAATAGTACCTGAACAGAAATACAGAGCAGCGCCCCCACAGGAGTCGTTGCGACACTACAAGTTCTCCAATTGTTTGGTGATCTTGGTGGCCAGCGGAAAACCGAACAGTTGAATTGGGTTCATGTTGTAAACAAACCAGTATAGGGGGTAGTTAGGTTTGCTGCTAAGGGTTCAGATCTGAATGGACGACATGGTCCCATCAACAACCCCGTCCCCACAGCAGACTCTCTCTTTAGGCCCCCTGTCAAACTCTGCAGGAAGATGATGCTAGGAACCAAGAGAAAGGGCCAAACCACAGATGGGAAACAGAGCCTCCAACACTGATCATGTGATTTAATACAAAACAGGAGCATTCATGCTGCAGAGGAAATTAAATATGAACTTCTCAGTAATCCTGTCTGATGCTGAATCCATCAAACTCCAAGTTAAGGCCCTGGAGTCACTGCAAAGATTTAAAGTTTGCTTAATTATTTTTTAAACAACAAGTACAAAATATTTGCTCACCTCTGAATAAAAACAATAGTCCTTATTATAACCAGGTTCAGACTAAATAAATTACAGCAGTGCAACAAAATAGCAACCAGGCATCAGATGTGTGCCAGACTGGCCTGTTAAAGTAGAGAACAAAGAGACAGGAAACCATTGATGAACTAACAAAACATCCTGCAGCAGCTGCTCCTATATTAAAACACATGAACCAACATCACATTTGGTTCAGAACAGAAAATTAATCTCATTCCCTCTAAAACTCCTCATCCAGCCCTCAGTTCTTTAGAAATTGCTTCAATTACTGGACATTACTGGAATATTTTAAAAGATGATTCTCCAGGACTTCTGAGGGTCTGTAAAAATGGATCCGAATCCACAATCGTGGTTCTACTGTACAGGGAGAAGGTACGAGTGCTGACCTGATGATGTCCAGGAAACACTCGTGGCCCACAAAACATCGTTGTAATAGACAGGGTGCTGAACTCAAGGATATTATTGGAAAGTTGAGTGGAAGAAAAAAGTGTGGTTGAAAAAGGTGAATAAGCAACAGGGATAAGTGCAATCTTTAGAATGACGACTAAAAACCTACAGACAATTTATAGGCTTTTATCAAGAAGAAGATGAGAGACCAGAACAATGCAGATGAGCTGAAGGTCACCATTAAAGCAACCTGGGATTTCTCAACACCTCAGCCGAGGCACAAAGTGACCTCCTCCATCCACATTTGATGTTATATACTAACAGCAATTGAATTTTAATTAGTTATAGGCCAAAACTTAACAGAAAAACACTTGAAGTGTCTGTGTGCAGTGAATCTCTCTAAATGAGTCGTCTCAAGTGCCTCGAGTGTGAATCAAGTCTCGATTGGAACCGGGACCAACTTTCAGATTCTCCCGGAAATATTCAAATATTTGGCGGTGGAAGGTGTGGCTTAACTTTAATAAAAGAAATGATTATTCTGCTCAGTGCAACACTTTCATAGACAAAGGACCTGAAATGGCTAACGTTGGGCAGGCAGTGGAGCAGCCTCCACCATGCCCAAGGGAAAGATGTCGGAGCAACAAGCTGAAGACCGCCACAGAAAGGTTACAGCACATACTGGGAAAAGGTTGCATCCCTTTTCAGATGTGAAATCACCATGACGACGACGATAGGTGTGTCTGTTAATTAGCTCCAAGTCAACATTACAGTAACAGCTACATCATATGTGGAGCTGAAACAGTCAGATTAATTATCGTTAACTGGAGCATATAGACAAACATTTGAACAAACAGAGCAGTAATTAAGCCAAAACTGTACAAAAATATTAACATTTTGCATTTAAGATGAAGATCTGTAAATATCCTCTATCCAGAACTCACCTGGATGAAATACTGTAAAATATCTATTAAGCAGCTCTTGCTATGCATTTATTAATAATAATAAACAGATGAATTGATTAGCAAAATAATCGTTAGTTGCAGACGTAATGATATGTTTGTTTATGCGGGACCATGGTGAAAACCATCAACCCAGAGCACACACCCCACCAGGGAGCAAATAAGCTAATCCCATCATGGAGGTGGAGAGCTCAGTGCCGTCTGGAGAAGCAGCATTACCTTCATCACATCATACAGTGGAGGCCAACATGCAGCAAAACACGCTTAAAAGAAGCCGTGTCCACATCTGACTGGATGTGTTGTGGCAGAGGAAATCAGCAGCGTTCTGTCAAAGTTGGGCATTTCTGACAGAATTACTGTAGATGATGCTGCCATGAAACGCCTGTGTGAAACTCAGCTGTTTGCCCCCGTGCTAAATCTAGCAGCACCAAGTCCTGAAAATGTGTGGATGAGGAGGTGCTTAATGGCAAAAGTGGTTCTCCAGAAGAAGCAGGAGCTTCTACATAAGAAACACGACCCTCGCTTTCTCCAACCGTTGCGTATGAGGTTAAATTGATGACCTTGTGTCTGTGATCTTCGTGATATTTATGAGTTCTGGGGAGTAATACTACAGTATCGTTTCTCTCCTAGCATTAAAGCGTGTGCTCAATGATTTAATAGTAATGTTTCCATCATGGTTGTCTTTAGCTAAAGCTGCAGAGATTCACAGAGAAGTACTGAGATCCAACGGCTCAGAAATCAACAAGCTATGAATGATCAGGAAATACGCTGCATCAGTGCAATGATTCTCACCTCAGACGTGCTACAAATAAGAGCGCAGGTTAGATGGTTCTTAAGGTTTCTAACACCGACCTGTTTGGGTTTTCATACAGGTTTGCTCGGTTGACTGAGGAGGATTTTGGGAGAGGAGAACCTTCACAGATTTACATTTCATAGAGAGGTTCAGACTATCTCATCCAGGAGCTAGCTCATTTAAACCAGGTCAACTTTCCTGACCCTGCCTCTTAAAAGAATCACAATCAGGAATCGATAGGAACCAGAACTGAAAGGAGGAATCAGAACCGTTCTAATTTAAACCATGTCTATCCCTAGTGGGGATCTTCCTCATGCTTTACATGTTTCAAGCATGAGGTTAATTTCAGCTTCACCATTGAACTTATTTTGCTTTATTTCTTTATTTTGCTCTTTGCTGCATATATTTTTACTGATTGCTATTTATCGTTATATTTAGCTTTGTTACGCTTAGTTTGCTTTTAACTTGGCCTCTTAACTGGGACCTGAGTCCAAATTTCGTACCTTAACATGTAAATGTGAGCTGGTGTGACACTAAAAACCCTTGAATCTTTCTGTTGGTAGAAGATGATATCATGTTTTATGTCCCTATAATCTTTGTTTTTATTAATAAGCTACAACCGCTGAGGACAGGGCTGCTTTCAGCCTGCAGGGCATTAACGGTACATTACGTAGTAGGTCTGCTTACAGGACCGCAACAGGAAGGGTCACTGAAGAGTCTCACCAACATCTTCTGCATCAGGCGTGGACGTAGACAGCAACCAGCCAAATGTTTTACTGCAGAGTCTGAACGCCTGGCACTCAACCCATTAACCCATTACATACTGCAGCCCAGCAATCTTCTGCAATGATTACTGATTGAACATATTGTGCGGAAGGTCGTTACTCTGTCTGCAAATCCTTTTTCCTGCTTTTACGGATGAAAACAGGGGAAACATGAAGCCAACTCCTTGGACTAGAGACAATTAGCAGCAACTCAGGACAATTAATCCTGTTTCAAACTCAGGAAGGACAACCTTCTACAGGAGCTGCTGGTCATCTGCCATCATTCAGTCCGTCCTGTGTCCAAACAGCAGGGAACCATCAGGTCTGCAGAGAGGACCATCAGGGCTAGGGTTACCTTCATCCAGGACTTCTACAGGTCTAGGGTCAAGAACAGGGCAGCTAACGTCTCTGCAGACCCCACACATCCTGGACACAGACTGTTTATTACCTTCAGGACGGTGCTACAGATCCAGACAGTTTCTCCCCCCAGGCTGTCTCGCTGATGAACACATGACCACCTCACGGCCAGGGTAGCCTGCTACTCTGCTGGAAACTAAACAAGCACATCTGAACTATTATAACCTGCCTTTCTGGACACACGTTCATATTTTTCCTTCATTTTATTTCCTCTAAAGTTTATATATTTATGTTTAATGTCTGTATGCTGCGAGGCTTGAAACCAACGTGGAATTCCTCGTTTGCGAAACAATTTCGGCAAACAAATCTGACTCTGATTTTCACTGATTCACCTGAGTCAGGTGATCCCGTCACAGCTGGTTCACATCAGAACAGGTCAGGTAACTACTTCATAGTGGAGATCAGGTGGTTATCATCCTCCAACAGCATTCATTTTACAGTAAAAAATGTTCAAACAGAAGCTGGAGGAATAAGATACCTAATGCTGCTCCTTCACCACAGAACTGCGAGAGAAAAGCTTTCAGTTTTTATTTCAGAGAAACTAAGGATGCTTATCTCTGCTGGAACCAGTACCTATCTGGTAAATATCTGAAAGAACGGAGGCAACCTGCTGTTTTAAGTGGAATCCAACAAGAAAATGATGCTTAAAGCTCCAAATAAAATCTTTTAAAGTCAGGCTAGGTGCATTTCATCCCAGATACGAGATTTCACTTTAAACACAATGAACACAAAGGACAAAACAACATGATGGCATTAAAAAAATATATAGATAAAAATGAAAATTAGCCGCATCCCATCCATCAGCCCACAAACACTGACCCGGCTTCGTTACATAAACTAATTAAAACACAATCAGCTGAGATACAAAGCATGATGCACAATATGCCTCTGTAAGTAAAACCCACACCTGTGATGGATGGATAACACGTCACCTTCATGCATTTGAAAAAATTAACACTTTAGTAAAGACAGATATGATTCTTCCAGGCTTCCCTGATAAGATCCTGATGTTCCTCATTTGTCCACTTCAGGGAAAATACCCACAATCCTGCACTGTATCACTTTCGCTGTCACATGACCAACCAGACACCACATGGCCAATGCCCCCACCCCCCACCCCAAAACACGAACGACACAAGATGGAAATAACCATTGGCCCGGTTCAACGTGTCGGACTGATACTGATGTATCGTGGATCCGAACTAAGAAGCACAAGAAGAGCTGGTGTGGAGCCTGATTTAATAGCGCTGAATGTCATCCATTAACTGTAACTTTTCACTATCTGCCAACGTTTTCTCTGGTTTGTTGAGACCTAAACCACCATGAAATCCTTCCAGGGTCACCTCTGATGGGCCAAATGTGGAGTGAAAGCAGAAATCTCTGGAGAGATGACCTGGCAGTTGTGTGTTTTCTTAAAGGCAGCAGTTCGGCTAAGTCAATAGTGCAACATCTCCACAAAAACCTCTACAAACCCGCCAGGTTACCACAGATGTCAACAGCAGCAGAGAGGTCCGACCAGTGAACGCTTCCTTTCATTCAGCCTGGATTTACAGCACTGTGTGTCTGCTAGATGTTCACTTGAACCAGAACCGAGGAGATATTCAGGACTCAGAGAGTTAAGAGTCTGAAGTGAATCTCCAGAATAGGTTTTAAAGAAAGTCAGTCATTGTTTCACATACAGCTGAAACCATTATAGTCACCTAGCAAGAAAGGCCAACATTATCCGATTTGAAAAGTAACTGAATCTGACTGCACTGTTCAATGATTGGGGTTAATTGGAACGTATTTACCTGTGAAGTGCCTTGAGACAACATGTGTTGTGAATTGGCGCTATATAAATAAACTGAATTGAATTCTGTGTTTCTAATTCATGAGCGTGAGGGTCTGAAGCACTGCTAAACAAGCATTACACCACCATGTTTTCCTGGAAAAGCTGAACAATCACCAAACACTGAAGGTAAGAAGGTCATTCTTCTTCTTCTAACCAACCAAGCAGGCGACGCGCACCAGCTTCCTCGTCATGGAAACCCATCCGAGGCCCGGCCGTTTGTGTCTCCTGGGGCCCGAGTCAAACTGCGGTGGGACATCACCCACTTCACCTTCGCTTCATCCAGCCAATCTCTGATGATGTTTCCACCTCCCACCCAGATCATAAGGTCCCTTCTCTAATTACAGTAACACGCAGCAGCAGCCATGGCGATGAGGAATCCTGCGGGAGATAACCGACCCACAACACACCCAGAGCAACAACTTCCACTAGAAAGAACACGGTGCTCTGTTTGCACACATCAACCGATACGGCAGGCCTAATAACACCGTTAAAGAGACGATCCACCCGGAAAGATAAAAGGGGCCAAAATCCGCATCACTCCGACATGTTGGGTTCAGAACTTTGTTTTAATCTGCAAACATACAAAGATTTTCTATCGTTTCTCAATAATCCAGAAATTAAACCGTGTCAGAACTGCTGTACTTTACATTTTTAATCAACTAACCTTATATATGTAATATTTTGTTTTTATATTCCTCAAATAACTCATACAACCATATATCCACTGTATTCAAGTATAAACACATCCCGCATGTTCAGATTTGAAATTTCTAATCCAAACACAAAACCAGTAGATGCTACAGCACAAAGCTGTGATGGTACCAGCTCAAACTCATAGCTGCCATTTCTGTGTCAAACTGGCATCTACTAAAACGTTCCAGGTTGAAAGTCCACCATTCCCACTGGTTTCCAGTAATCACCTGGAGAAGTACAAGAAACACACGGCTAAATTCCAAGCGATCCAACTCCATTATTCATCATGTGAATGAATCATTAATCTGCTCCAATTAGCATCAATAAGTCACTGAATTCTTGTTCTCAGACAAACTTGGGAAAAAGGGATAAAACTAGCAGATTTCTTGCTCAGGCACCGACTGCATTGAAGAGAGAAGATCCCAAAATTCAAAAATAAAAGCAGGATTTTATCAAGAAAATTATAACCACGGATTGCTCTTTATAACCTATGGAAAGAAGCGCAAAGGACCCAAACCAAGCATATTTCTACTTTCTTCTGACGACCTCCTACTACAACCTACGTGGTTCTGATCCATGTTTGGCCCGGCTGACTCTTGTAATGCAGGACAGATTCTGATCGAACCAGATTCTCCCATAAGTTTCCTCGCAGAAGATTACAGAAAATGACGCAAATCGATCGGTTGTCAAACTGGGACGAAACGACACATTGTCGGCACGAAACGTCCCGGGCCAGGTGGCTCGTTTTCGAACCCCAACATGGTGTACGAAACGACCAAAACTGTAGAAGTCCGAAATGGTAAAGTTGTGAGAAGTGTTTTTCCTGCAAAACCTTAAGCGGCTCCAGCTCAGGAGGAGGAGGAGGAGGAGGAGGAGGAGGAGGCCCTGCGGGGCCTTTTGTTCGGAGAACACGGAAACTCCACCGTGGAGATCAAACCCGTTTCAGCTGGAAATCATCTCATTCAGACAGAAACAACCAGGCCCTCATCCCGCAACTTGACCCAACTAGCTGCTAAAGGAACTAACAGAGTTTCTGGTGGTAACTAAACTCACAGCGAAACTTTTTTGTTCATTTTTTTTAGTTGGAGGAAAACTTAAAACGCAAAGATTGCGCAAACATCTCAAATGACGCAAAAGGGTTTAATTTCCGCAAATATTGTTTCAAAAGTGCCGTGGAGCAGAGATAATAAGCTAAAACCCACTGATATGTCCGCATCTCCTCGGATCACTGAACCCTGAAACCGACGTTTAATCGTTAACATCGGTGTTTCCGAGACTGGAGCTAACAGCTCCACACACCTCCCACCAAACCCAGACAAAGACACGTCCACTTCGGATCTGCGTTGGTCCCGTTACTTCAACCCAGGCCAAGGTCCCCAGATGTGAAGGAAAACCGAGCCGAGACAAACCGAGCTAACGGCTGCCGCAGTCAGTTAGCTCACTAGCTTGCTAGCGAATGAGACCAGAAACATAGCCTCAAAATATAAATAAATTTAACTTTATGTTCTTAAAAATATTTAAAAATTACCGGGAGGAACGCGTGGAGCTCCTGGGTGAAGTATACGTCAGTGTTTCCCGCAGTCGTTCCGCCGTGTTTCTGACGTGTTTGTGAAGTCAAAGCGGTCTGAAACGAGCCGACTTAAGGACGTTCCCCTCCCCTTCACCACGAGCCCCACACCGCCCACAAACAGCCAGTGGAGGTGGAGAAGGTTCACGCTGCACGGTTAAAAGTACGGAAGTACCGAGGTGCCACAACTACAGGCGGTGAAGGGAGAAAAAAATACTCTGTCCCGATAGAAAGTATGGAACAACTGAGGTGCCACGACCATACCTGTCCTCGCTGTGTAAAAAAGTATTAAAGTTTTCAATTTAACCAGATGTGAAAGTAGTTTTAAATTCTTGCTGACACTTAGGGGCAGAGCTAGAGAGGGGGCTGGGGAGGCACTGGGGGCGTATATGCATGCATATGTATATATACTGTAGGCTTTCTGTATAAGGCAGAAATTAGAATCACTTGACAATGTAGAATATATATATATATATATAATATATATATAATATATATGTATATATATATATATATATATATATATATATATATTCCAATTGTTGCTGCCATGTATAAAACAATGATAAACCATTTTCTGATGCATAACTTTTCATCTTCAGTTTCCGTCTTTTCTTTTGAACAAAGAAGTTATTGCTCTCTGCATTGTGGTCAAGTTTTAATTTCATTTTAATTAAACATCTGACAGTTCTGTAGTTTTCGTGGTTTTTATTTAAAAAGTCTGTAGATGGTAGGTGATTTATTGGTCGTCCTGTCCTAATGCAAGCGGCACTTTTTTATGTCTGTGCACCACCTGTGTAAAATCTCCCAGTCCATTAAATCGAACGCACCGATCTCCTTGGCAACCGCTCTGTTTTGGAGGTAAGCGCGTATAGCGCTCTCGTGTAGTGTATGTGAAATCTTTTTTCTAGCTGTACTGTGTTGTTGTAATTCAGCAGAATAACATGAAACACAACTAGTTACTCCATCTTTGTTTTTAACTGGGGTAATTAGCAGCGAGCAGACAGACATTAATCGTAGCGGTGTTCGTTTTAAAGGCTGACCGTTCACAAAAGCCTCGAGCTCCAAGGGGAGAGAAGCAAAGCAAGAGCATTGAGGCTCCAGCACAGCAGAACAGTTCAGAAACTATTTGGAATGAGGGGAAAAAGCTACATTTATAAACAGATTAAGTCGTGTTTTAGACTATTAGTAGCGGATCTGGTCGTCTTTGTGTGCTCGTGAATTTTTACAGCCGTAACTGGTTCTGGATGACGGCTTCATAGAAGACAGCCGTTCTTCCCTCTTCCCGGTACTGTGTACCAGCGCAGAATCTTTGGGTGGTGCGCAGTACCGGACTGTACTGGCTCACTTTTACCCCTGAATTTAACCCTAAAAATTTATATCTTTCTTTTTTTGTAGAAAAAAATACAGTTTTTTTATTCATCCTACATATGCAAACTGTATTTTTTGTTATTGGAAACAGGTCTCAAACCTGGACGGTCTGATCAATTTTTACTAAATATTCTTAATTTATTAAGTTAAAATATGTTTTTTTCCTTATTTCTTATATGCTAATTAGAAGATTTTTAGTTTGTCAACAAATATCCTCACCAAGTGGAAAGCAAAAAGGTGTGACATTTCAACAGCTGGAAATGAAAAAAATAAAAATATAACTAAAGGGTACTGGTAGTGCAGTTAAAAAATGTATTGTGGAAACTGCAGGTTACCAAAGCCCAGAACTACATTTGGTTAGTCTTCATTTGTACTAAGAGAAACACAACACATATTTTTATGTTTTACCATCAGAAACAAGAATGGTTTCTGAACTTATGCATTTAAAAAACACCAATACTTTACATATATATATATATATATAATATATATATATATATATATATATATATATATATATATATACTCCGCACTAACCGCTCGGCCCGTAGGCTGAAATGACAGTCAGAGACCTGTCCCCAACCCGAAGGCGCAGGGATGCGACCCTCTCATCCACTGGGGTAAACACCAACACGAGATGGCTGAGCTGGGGGGCAACAAGCAAACCCACCTCAGCCCACCGCCTCTCCCCGCGGGCCACTCCAGAGTAGAAGAGAGTCCAGCCTTGCTCGAGGAGCTGGGTTCCAAAGCCCACGCTATGTGTGGAGGTGAGCCCAAGTATTTCTAGACGATATCTATCGACCTCCCACACAAGCTTCAGGCTCCTTCCCCCCCAGCGAGGTGACATTCCACGTCCCTAGAGCCAGCCTAAGTATCTGGAGATCAGGCCGCCGAGGTCTCCACCTTTTTCCACCGCCCAATCCTTTTTGCACCGGTCCCTCATGGTTCCCCCTGCAGGTGGTGGGCCCACTGGGGGATGGCCCCACGCCTCTCATTCGGGCTTGGCCCGGCCAGGTCTTGCGTGGAGCAACCCGGCCAACAGGCTCTCTCCGATGAGTCCTGACCCCAGGCTTGGCTCCAGGGTGGGACCCCCTGTATGGTCCTCATGAAGGTGTCTTAAACAGCTCTTTTTCTGACCCGTCACCCAAGGACCCTACGGGGGTATTTAAGCCCCAGAAAACATAGCCTCTAGGATCATTCGACCACTCAAACCCCTCCACCACGTTAAGGTGGCAGTTCTGATTGTCGTTTTGGCCTATGTGCCGAGTGGTAGTGCGGAGTACCCGGCCTTCTTGTCATCCCTGTCGGGGGTGATGCATATTGCCCCTCCCGAGGACTCCATTATTCTGCTGGGAGGCTTCAACGCCCACATGGGAAATGACAGTGACACCTGGAGAGGCGTGATTGGGAGGAATGGCCTCCCCGATCTGTATCCGAGTGGGGTTTCGTTATTGGACTTCTCTGCTAGTCACCGATTGTTCATAATGAACACCATGTTCAAGCATAAGGGTGTTCATCAGTGTACTTGGCACCTGGACACCCTAGGCAGGAGGTCGATGATTGACTTTGTTGTTGTGTCCTCAGACCTTTGGCCACAAGTTTTAGACACTCGGGTGAAGAGAGTTTTTAAGGCCTGGGAGAAAACACCTGACAAAATGGATTAATTTATTATTTGAATCAAATCAGACGGTATGACGGGCGAGACTTTCTCAAAGAAAGCTGAGGGTAAAACATCAAGTCAGCAGGAGGAAGAGCTTAATTGCCATATAGTTTCCTATACGTTTTTGTAGTTGATTTGGTAGAATTGTGTCATTTTGTCCAGACCACTCCTCTAATCTTCTGAATTTCCTGAGTAAAGAAGTTAACAAATTGATTGCAGGCGTTGTTAGATTCCCTTGCATTCATTCGTTGTAAGTTTTATCTATGAAGTCTCTTTATAGATGTCATAGTGAACCTGGAGTCCAGTGTTTCACCACCCTAATTTGGCTTTTTTCACTTCTTACAGGTGGAGCATTTCTCCATGGAGATTTCTTCTTACCAGGGGCAACCTTCACCTTAACAGGGGCAAGGGAATCAAAGATGTCTGTAAAAGCGCTGAAACCGTAAGTTGCTTATTTGTTTAGAGTGGCCTCTGACTGTGCCATCTAAACATTATTAAAGTTTTCAATCCAACTTTTATTTTCTCATCAATCATTTTCTCATTAATCTTATCTTATCTTATCTTTTTAATTATTAATTTTTATTCTCTTTAATTATTTTTGTTCGTTAATTATTGAATTACCTTTATGCCACTGTAAAGTACTTTTCCGATTATGTCTCTTTTTCTTTTTTTCATGTACAGCACTTTAAATTGTCTTGCTACTGTAATGTGCTGTAAATAAACTTGCCTTGAAACTATATGGAGGTTATCTACCAACTCATCTACTTACAGGGCAAAGTGACCCCCCATACTCCCTGCTCTCACTTAGAAAGCTGTAATAGGGAGGCGTTGACTCTACCAGTGTTGGTGTCTCACTATTTACATCTAACCATGTTTCTATTAAAAACATAACATTAACAGTTTTGTTCAGTAATGAAGTCATTGATTCAAAATTATTTTCCTTATATAGACCTAATGTTTTAAAGAGCCAGGTTAAGTGACTTAGTGGCAGGTAATATTTCTGTGGCATGACAAGGAATAGATATTGTTTCTTATCTTATTAGCTTTCTTTTTTCTGTTACGTATTAACTCAGATATTACAGCATTCAAGACACCTTCATGAGGACCAAACAATCGAGGCACATGACGTCGCCCGGTACGGCGGAGCCGGGGTCCCACCATGGAGCCAGGCTTGTTGTTTGGACTCGTCGGAGAGCGCCTGGTTGCCGGGTTGCTCCTCGCAGGACCCGGCCAGGCCAAGCCCGAACGAGATGCGAGGCCAAGCCCCAGTGGGCCCACCACCTGCAGGGGGAACCATGAGGGACCGATGCAGAGAGGATTGGGAACGTCTGGCGGAGCCCTCAGCCAGGGATGTATTCAGCTGGGTGTCTCTACTGAATCTGCTGCCCCCACGACCCGGTTGAAGCGGAAGACGACGAGTACGAGTATTACAGCATTCTTTCATTGGGGGCCCAGGGGTTTCCTGCAGATAATCACTGCTGGTGGTCTTATTACCTGGGCCCTGAACATATCACAGATATATTTGTGGAACATCCTGACCACAAACAGGCTTGTCATAAGCTGGACGATGAGAGTTTTGCAGAGAAAATGTGAGATTTGGAAGCAGAGAAAGTTGTATTCCGATCTGGACAAGGTTTTGTTGTCAGCAAAATCCAGGAGAGGGCTGTCGGGGTATAATGGAGATAAGGGACAGATGGGTGGAGTCTGGGGGAAGGAGGTTTGGGGTCCATTTGTCCTGTTTGAGTCTGGGGAGATTTCATTTGTTGTAGTAATGAAGAAGTTTCTTTCAGTGTCACTTCTTCTCAGTGGTTCATCCTTATCTCAGCAGGCTGCAGTTGTACTTCAGAACGCCGTTCTATAAGTTGTTTTGGTCTCTCTTGTCTCCAGTTTGAGGCCAAGGCAGCTGGTGTCTGATTCACAGAATAGAAAATGTTAGAGGTACTCCAGACCTATTAAGTCCATCGTATATAAATCTGTTCTTGTTGGGCATCAGCAATCCACTGAATCTCTCATCTCCACCCCAAACCATCGGTAGAGGTCCACTGAGAAACACCTTGATATTGAGACCTTGAACTTTGTTCAGCAACTGAATAAAATCCACTTTTAAGATTTCTAATTTTTGTTTCACATCAAGTGCTCTCACATGTTTAAACAGGTTTTTCACTGTTGGATGCTCTTCCATGTTCATCAGTATTTTTCTCTGAGCTATTAGGCGCCATGCTATTGACAAAACTAAGTACTTTGCTGTTTTTCTTGAAGCAAAAGTGTTCAATTTATATATTTTGAGTTGAATTTGTGTTGAATTTATAAATTCAACTCAAATTCAGTTCGAATTCAATTCAAAAATACTTTATTTATCCCAAAGGGAACTTAATAGTTGTAGCTCATATTCTGCAGGTTTCTTCAAAGAGCCGTTGTAGATGCTGATGGCTGTGGGCAGGAAGGATCTCCTCTAGCGGTCTGTCTTACAGCAGATCAAAAGAAGTCTCTGACTGAAGACACTCTGCTGTTGTAGGACAGTCTCATGATGTCTCATGTTTAATCTCATTCACATCTCCATCAGCCACTATTTGGGTTTGTGGCCTGGTGGCTGGCTCTATCTGAAGATGTAGGAGGAAACAGTTTTTAGGGCAATCTGTTCTCATACCTCTTGCTGGCAAAGGGAGAGCTTTCCTTCTGGGGGTCAGGGAGTTTTCTAGAGGAATTCCTGTGTTGTCTGCCGAACTGCTGCATTTCTGCACCTTCATCACATCACAAAGACAGACGTATAATGAGCCCAGTCCTACAGTTATGACCTGCAGTATCACCATCATTCTAGTCAACACCAGAGGGAGGTAGTGATGAAAACATCCCATAGCTTTGCAGTCAGAAAGAGAGATGTTCAGGTAAGCTTAAGTAGTTCACATCCATCCGTGGACTCCGTGCCACCTCTACTAGCAAATCATTTATCCTTTTAAAATCAGGATATGACAGTTCCTCATTTTATGTGTGGTGAGTGTGTGCAGGGAGCAGCCAAAAGGAAAAATTCAACCTGAAATAAAACCAGATCAGAACCAGTCAAAGTTCTGCAGAAGATCGTTTTCATGGTCAGTGTTTGTTTCAGCTTTATCCATCATGGCTCAGAGGTCATAAACCTGCTCCTGTGACTCCATGTGGTTAAAATCAGGAAACTGGGAAAACATCAGCTTGTTCACCACAGATGAAACTTGAACAGAGACCCAAACACTTTGTTTCGTTGACATAAATTATCTTTAAAATGTGACTTGGCTTCATACATCAACTTAAATCTCATTTTAAACATTTTTTTCTAATCAGGAGATTTCAGTCAAAACAAATCCAAATACCCTAAAAATATTAAATAAACATAAAACTCCTAAATATGGTGTTCCTTAGTGCTAATAAAAAGAAAAAGTCGAAATACAGAAAAATTCATTCAACAATGAAATATTTCCTGAACTCTAACATTAAATAAATAATAAACAGGTTCTTTAAAATCTAAACTCCAGGAAGTAGACTGGGCCAAATACAGCCCGACATCCTGAACGAGGTTTTTGTAGAAACTAGATCATGACCCAGTTTGAGGTTGTTTTTTTTTTTTGAAGAACCAGAAACTGAACATGGCTGCTGAGGTTTCAGGATCATGATGTCAGACCCGATAAGGAATGCGGTCGCTGTTGTCGACCTGCTAAGTTTATCTGAAGTTATTGTTTAAAAACCGCTGAAGTTCTAGAACATAAATCCGGTTAAGAGTCAACATTTCGCACAGATCATCATCTCTGAAAGACACAACTACCCGTAAGTGACATTTACTTTTGTAATCCTGAACAAACTTGTTAAACCGGACCTCTTTTCTTCATCCGTTACCAGAAAAAAACTGTTTGTGTAAACTTGAGTGTCCACAGAACCCTGGCAGATCTTTTAACTCCAGAATGTTTCATAAGACTTCAGACTTAAGAGGCTTGAACAACAAACTTTAATCTGAATATGTTCTGGTACCAACCTGAAAGTCAGCTAAAACGCAGCCAAACTAAGACTTTCAGAGACCTTCTGCAGAACTGCTAATTAAGTCAACAGGAAAGTCCAGCTGCTTGGAAATCAAATCTAGAAAGAAATGAGTTGGACCTTTGCAGAGTGCTAGACTTCCTGAGACAGATTTGGTTCTATGAGAGAATAAAAAAACATGTTAAAGGTTTTAATGCAACATGATCATTTTAGTCTTCATCTGGATGTTCTGTGTATTTCTGACGCAGGGTTGTTGGAAAAATGGCCCAAACGCATGCGTACCGGCTACTTCCTCACCAGGTCTCAGCAGCTCAGATCAGGATGGACAGCCTGGTGTCAGCCTTGTGGGACAGGATCTTTCCCCGGCTGCATTTTGGGCCGAACCACAAGTTGGAACGAATCTTTGCCAGGATGCTCCATCACCCAGAGTGTTCAGCGATGCAGATCTGTCCGTACTATTTCGACCAGGTCACCTGGAGACTTCCTGCTGCATCCCCCTGGTTGGTGCTTCTGTCAGAACTTCTGACCAGAACTCATACGGGTGTGATGTTTGCTTGTTTGTCCACATTAAAACATCAACCTGAAACTTCCTTCATGGCCTAAAGGCAGAACAACCTCAAGCTGCACTGCTTTGAGTCCTGGACAGACCTACAGAAGGAGAAACAGCGGATCGCTGAGAAGAACCACAGAGGAGAGACCAACCCTGGAACCAGACCAAACACTGGGTTCTACCTGAGTCGACTCTGTCAGCTCCAAGACCTCCAGACTGGAGGGAGCATAACCACACAGATGTTCATTCACCTGATGTACGACTACAGCGGCTAACACACAGCTCTTTTAAAGACGTTATTAAAATGTCTTCTTTTGAAAAAGACTAAGTCTACTGTAAGACTTATGGGACAATGGACAGATGAGGCCAGAGCAGATATGGTCGGCCATATCGCACAGAACCATGATGGGGAAACCAAACCCAGCAGATCAGCACACCTTATGCTAACTGTGAAGCACGGTGGCGAAGGGATGATGATGTGGGCCTGTTTTGCACACATTGTAAATCCATGGGTTAAATAACCTGTGAAAAGCAGACAATGTCTCTGAAGGGCCGCAACTGCCAAACATGGAGCCAACCAATAATTCATCCATTAATCTCATTTTTTATTGATAAAAGATCCGCAGGCTGGAAAAAAAACAACCAAAATCTGTCCTTTTTTATGGAAAATGCCTTTAATGGATTTCTTAAAGTAACACCTTGTTGAGTGACACACAGATACAAACGTTCTCTTGTAGCTACAGCCAGGGCCTGATATTTCTAGGAACCAGCAGAGAGCCTGCTCAAAAACACTTCTCTCTTGTGGTTGTGTGTCGTCTCAGGGTTGAGACCGATCTGACGTCAGGCCCTGCGCTGCACACAGTATATTTAGTCCAGAAAGAAAGAAAAAATCAATGCAGGTTGTAAATCCACACAGAGACACTGCAGATACAGGCAGACATCAATAACAGACCAGTTTGTCTGGACACCTTCTAGTCTGCTTCTCTCTATTTGTAGAACTCGTGCTCCTGTTCGTCCTTCTTGATGACCGTCTTATAAGCTTTCTCGAAGTCTTTGGCGAGGACGATGTACCTGTTCTCACGCACGGCCAGCATGCCGGCCTGAGACGGAGGAAAAAAGATCAAAATGAGACACAAGCCGACCTTTAGTCTGAAGAGTTCAAATATTAAATGGCGGCTCACCTCCTGGCAGATGGAGTTGATGTCGGCTCCAGAGATCTTGTCGGGTCGGGCAACATCTGAGCAGCAGTTAAAGACGAAACACAACAAGCAAGCTCCAAAACATGAAACATCTGCTCATCCCAGCAGGAGCTCCATAACCAGAGTTGATCCCAGCTGTTAGATGAGTCACAATTTGTGTTTCCAGGTTTTTATCGTTAAAGAAACGGATCTTCGACGTGCGGCCCCCAGATAGACCTGATGAAGACTCGGGAAAATCAAATGGTCCTGGTCGTCTTAGAGACCTGTCTCAGATGATGATTTTACAAACTGGAAAGTATTTATTTATTTTTAATGATCAAAAAATGTTCAGAAATAAACGTTAAAGGGAAAAAGATTCTAATCTGAACATTTACAGCTGCTTTCAGGCTCAGTGATGATCAGTTTCCTTCAGCCAGATGTTCATGTGAAGGTTCAGCTTCATGATCCGTTTCTCCAACCTGCTTTACTCTAACATCATGCAGCATTCACTGACCCTCAGAAGCAGGACATTAAAACTTCCTCAGGTCTCTGTTTAAAATTCACATTTTTAATAACAGATAAAGAGACGTGAGGATTAACAGCAAAGTTTGACATCTAGGGATGAACATGAAGCAGGAGATCAACTTCTCAGCTGGTGCTCTCAGATATGTTAAACTCTTAAAGGGATAGTTCAGGTTGTTTAAAGCGAGGTTCTTGTACTCGCTCTCTAACAAACTAAAGCCGAGACCTGGAATAGGACAGGAACGTGTCATCTTCTATGTGGCTGCACACATTACAGCATGTTGCAAATTCAACTGGTGTCTCGGTGGACCTGATGCAGCCCACAGTGACGCTGATTGGTTGAGAAAACAGGAACAAACTTAACTGTCGTGTAAAATCTGCAAACACAGAGCTGTTTTCCTCGGATATTAACAGAAAATCTGCTAAACCGGGTGGAAGGAGAGTGAGGAGGGGCATGTTCCTACTATAAAAGACCACAGCGTTTCTGTAAAGCTAAACTATTTTCAAATCGTTAAATCTGTGCACTACAAAACGACTGTAATGGCTTCACTGACTCACAGGAAGAATTCTCAATTTTAGCCGAGCTTCAAACATCAGAAAACTAAAGTTTTACTCCTTTTATGCTTTCCTGAACATATTCTATATTCTTTAATATCCCAAAAGTTGATTTGGTATAAATAGCTACATGTCCTTAATGATATCTACAGTCAAGCCAGAAATTATTTACACCCCTGGCAGACTATAAATGACTTTCATTCAACCTAGGAGTTATCTTCTGACAGGAAATGAGGCGTGCGTCTCATTTCCTGTATTTTTAAAACTAGAGAAATCTACCTTTCTCATAGTTGTTTCCTCTGGGATTTGGAGGATTTATCTTTGGGAATGAGCTCCAAGTCTTGGAGGATGGAAGGTCTCCTTGCCATCAGCCTAATCTTTAGCTCCCTGCGCAGATTCAGGTCAGGACTCAGGCTGAGAAGACCTAAATCTGCCAGGGGTATGAATAATTCTAGCCTTAAGCGTAGATGTGAACCTGAGACGAGCTGCTTCTCTCTCGTCATCGTCGTCATCATCATTATGTTCTGATGCCAAACCAAAATGCCTCCAGTCTTCTGCAGACGTCATAGCTTTTACTATCATTCAGGACAGCAGCTCCATACTGAGGTGTCCAATAGGAGAACCTTCACGGCACCATGCTGGGGTTCCTCAGATGTCTCCTGACACGTCTCTGAGCAGCTCATTCTGCACTGATTTGACCCTGACAGCTGAATTAAATATTAAACTTCACAAGGAAGACTTAACTGGATAAGGACAAAGAAAGAAACCGAGTCCGTGTCCTCTCATTATCTCTCAGGGCTCATTTGTTTGCTCCCACAGCTTGATGAGCTGCAGATGAACAGAAACGAAAAGCAGGAAGTACATGGAGATAAAAATCCTGACCACAGAGGAGTGTTGGATCAGCGCAGAGAGAGAAACAGCCAACAGTGTGGGAAGGATACAGTCCTCCAGGTCGACCTCCTCAGACAGATTCATCTTACTGGTGATGGTGGAGAAAATGAGACGTTTCTGCCTGCGATCGGGCAGCGGAAACTCGATCTTCCTGTCCAGACGGCCGGGTCGGAGCAGGGCCGGGTCCAGAGTGTCAGCTCTGTTAGTGGCCATGATCACCTGAGGGAACGGGTCAGGACAAACACATAAGGGGTTAAACGTTTCCAGATTACAGATCAGATTCAAAGATTTTCAAGGGAACAAATTTAAGATGAAAAACAGATGCAATTGTTCTTTGATGAATGATGCTCTTCAACTGTACTTTCATCAGGACCAGGCTACCTGCTTCTCTTTGCACTCAGGCCCTGTTTACACTCCGTTTTCTGGTGAAAACGGAACAGTTTTGTTCTGTTTCTACTGTTTGTCTACACGACATTGGTGCACAATTTCCCTGAAACGGCCCAGTTTGAGGACTGGTTCCAGAAAGCAACGGCCTGAAAACGTTCTGGTCTTCGTTGACGCGTAGACAGGAAAAATGTACCTTTCTTACGAGGAAGCCCTGGCTCATGCGCAGTATGACTGAAATCAGTAGAAACTGATGCGCACACGCACAACATACCAGCTGCCGACCAGTTTAAAACCACAGAAGAAGAGATCAACAATAACGACGACGGGCTGCAGAGTACTTACTGGTGTTGGTGACTCTTGAACAATGGTTCTTCAACAAAGTTAATTTTCTCCCTCATTTTGTAAACAGGAAGAGAATGACGCCAACTAGTGGCATGGCGGGGGAATTACACCACCTTCATGTCTACTGTTGCCATGTGAACGAAGATTGTAATTAAAACATCGTCGTTTTGACACGTTAATGGAAATGGAACAAAAATCCTGTTTTTAATGGATCAAATAGAAAACAGACCGGTTCAGTTTTACAGACGGTGGTGAATCAGCAGAAAACATCTAATGATAAATGCATCATTAAGCTTTTTAATAACAGTTTCTCCAACATATTTTCACCTTATTTTTATGCCGTTTTTGCTGTAAAAAGAAAAATCTCTTTTAACATTACGTAAATAAACAATAAGACAGGCAGCTGCAGATGGTGGGTAGAGATGCACCAGTAGGACCTTTACTGGCCGTTTCTGACCTGTAGATACCAAGTTTCTAATCCAACAGAAAACAAATCGATCACAAGAATAACCTTTGACCCCACGTTTCTGCTTCCTGGAGGACGCCATCGGCTAACCTACTGCTGCCAATAACTTCATGCTCTGCGACTGTTATGTTCTCCTGGCTCTGAGTTTAGCTGTTTAGCTCCTGGATTTTGTCTCTAAAGGAGCTACTGCTGCCAGTAACCATTTACTTTTCAGTAACATAGAAAGTACACCTGGATCAGAGCTTCTGTGTTTTTGTGTGTCAGCAATAACTGGTATGGACCTGGAATGTATAAGGTCTAACTGATTGGCTTGAACACTCTCTATATTTCTTTACATGAATTGGATCTATCCGTTGTTGTAAAATCTCTTGGAACTGTTGTAAATTGGCGTTACATGAATTAACCGAATGAACCATTTCTGCAGCAAAGCATATGTTCCTAACCTTCATCTGTTTTTATTAAACTAAAAAATGGCACCAACAAACATGCTGTTTGTTCATATATTTATAGACTGATAATGGTCTAAATATTAGTTTTGATGCATTTGAAGAATAGGAACAGATTTTTCTAGTATTTGACGAGCCAATCACAGATAAGAGCCAATCAAGGGGAAACTGGCTGGTTCTGATCGCTGTGTGTTAACGTGAAAGCGCTTCTTTCAGGGAGTCTCCCTAGACTGGCTGGATTCTACAGCTTTATCACTGCCAGCACATCCAGCGATGGCGGAACCACACGGGAATAGAGGACTCACCTTGACATTGACGTTCTGGTCGAAGCCGTCCATCTGATTTAGCAGCTCCAGCAGGATCCGCTGCACTTCCCTGTCAGCTGCAGGGACAAGTCAAACAGGAAAATCAGCCCCATCCCAGCTGCTTTCAGGAACAATCAGGAAAACTGTAAACACAGCCGCACCTCCAGTCTGAGCATCGAAACGCTTCGTGGCGATGGCGTCGATCTCGTCGATGAAGATGATAGCAGGAGCGTTTTCCTTGGCCAGCCGGAAGACGTCCCGCACCATTCGAGGACCTTCACCCAAATACTTCTGAACAAACTCCGAGCCCACCACACGGATGAAAGCCGCTGAACACAAATGGATCGGAAGAAAGTCCATTTGGGTTCTTACTTTACAAACAGGCAATCATCTAAAACATGCAACTGATTTGGCCTCAGTGACACCCTGTGGAAACTGATCAATGATCAAACGGATCAGTCTGGATCAATGGTTCTGAAGAATCTTTCATGGACCGCTTTTTAATTTGTTTGCTGAATCCTGAATCCCTTATAATTTTGTTGTAACGAGCTGAGGAACCTGATGGGCAGACTAACATCTCACCTGTGGTGTGGTGTGCCACAGCCTTGGCCAACATGGTCTTCCCGCAGCCTGGAGGGCCATACATGAGGACTCCTCTGGGGGGGTCGATGCCAATCTGAGCAAAAATAAAAGCAACGGAGCAGATTAAAGCTTGTTCCAACATCAGTCCAAGACCTGACAGACCTATCTCCAAAGACTTGGAAGCTGGTGATGGACTGGTTCTGTTCTGGACTGAAAAGATATTTAATACATTTAATAATAAAGATGCCATAAACACTGAGCTGGAGATGACATCATCATCTCAGCTCCTCATTATCTGGAGTTGAAACGACCTGAAGCTGGTTTTTATCACAATCACACTTCATCAATTCGTCACCATGATAAACGAGAGTCTGTTTGTCATGAGATAACAGGGTCTTATATAAGAAAAACAGGGCTGCACAATGTATCGACTACATCGTCATCGCAATATCAGTGCTTGAATTTTATATCACCAAGGACTGTTTGGAGCACAGGAGATGTTGGCTAATAAGTGTTATGAACTTTTGTTTTTCATGCTGATGTAATATTTAGCCAGTTGGACACAGCCTCACGGCAGCAGATGTTCACACCAGACACTAATGACATTACCCAGAATGCTAAAGGTCACCTAGTGGTGGGCGCACAGATGAGAACGAGAGGAAAGAAGAAAACAGACAAATCACACGTCATATCATCAGTGAAGTATTTAGCATTATCACCACCAATAGCACAATATCGTGCAGCCCTAGACAACAAGTTCCAATCTTTGTTTCAACCCAAAAACAGTTAACAGTGGTGCTGGCAGCTGATTTAAGGTCAGAACTTCCATCATTGACCAGGGATGGTTAACTCTAGTCCTAAGGAACCAGCATCCGGCATGTGTTAGATCAGGGATCCTCGAGTGCCACCATCCTGCTCCATGCTCCAACACACCTGAATCAGAAGGCTGAACGACCTCCTCCTGCTAAGGCCTGGTCCTTTACCAATCACAGGATTCAGGTGTGTTGGAGCAGAAATGCATGTAAAACATGGAGGACAGGAGTTGGCCACCTCTGATCATGAACCATTGCATTAGAGTTCAAGATGACCCATGAGTGTCAACACAACAATACTGAAAAATATTGTTTTTCAGGAAGTCCAATTTTTATATTCAGGATAATAAAACAAAATGTTTTTACAAACTCTGTTTTGTTTCCACCTCTTTTAAGACATTATGAACCCCAACCAGCAACAACCGTGGGAAACTGTGCTGCTTTGTGTGTTTATGAGTAAATTTCTTCCAATCAAGAGTCGACAACAATAAACTAATGCTGCAGGTGGGACTGAGTCACGGTCAGGCTATCTGCAGTAAGAGCTAAAAGGCCTGAAAGGTGGCTGTGTTTCAGAGAACATCCTTTACTAAAACTCAGAGGATCAACATAAACCTGGTCGACAAGATCAGGGCAGATCTGAGGTCAGTTCTTTTCAAACAACAGCAAGCAAAGAGATCTGGGAGACGGTCTAAAGTTTTAGATCTCTAAAGCTTCAGGAGCAACTCGCTCAGATATAAACTGGAGACACTAAAAGCTTGACTATCTGACCTGTTTATAGAGCTCAAAGTGTGTGAGAGGCAGCTCCACGGCCTCCCTGACCTCCTGCTTCTGAATGTCCATACCACCGATGTCGGCGTACATCACGTCTGGCTTTTGGTCTGTGAGCACAAACACAGTCAGCTTATAAAGTTAGACCCGCTCATCGCTTCACTGAACAGCGTGCGGATCAGATCGGAGGGAGCGGTCCGAGATCTCCCAGGAGGAAGCAGGACGGAGCGTACCTGACGTCAGCATCATGATGCTGCTGTCGGCCTCAGGAGGAAGGACGTCTACCAGAGCGTTGCTGTGTTTGTGAAGAGCCACTGAGGCGTTGGGCTTCAGCAGCTCTCTGTCGATGGTGCTCAGGATGCGAACGTAGTAGTTGGACCCTGAAAGAAACGAAGCGATGGTGAATAAAAGCAGGAAGGTCTGAAGAACAGCCCTCATCATACATTCACAGCATCTACCAAACGTTTAATAATTAAAGGTCGACTCCACGCTCCAACTCCTCTAAAAACTCTGAACATATAAAACCATTAAACATCTTACATTTAGCTTCTGTCACTTTTAGTTTTTTAAAACCTTTGGAAGCTTTCTCCTTTTATTTATTCCCCTACTAAATATCTAAGCAGTTCCTGAGAATTCAATTATAATTTAGACCCAACAAACCACTATTTGTATGAAATACACAGTAACTCCGTTTCATTTCAGGGTGATAGGATTCAGCTGATTCCAGTTCAGATGTGTACTCTAGAAAACTCCAGCAGGATAGACCGAAGGCTGGATGAAAACTTCTCTGCAGACCTGATGGGGGGTTTTCTGTCTCACAGCACATGAATTATTTCATCCTGAGGCCATAAGCTTCCATTCGATTGTCCTCCACTGCAGGTGTGTTGGCCTTTAAAATATTTAGTCTTCATTCTCTGCTTCTGCAGTCGGTTTAAAAAGGGTTCTGATTTGTTTCTGGCGGGGAGGGGGCTCTGAATCCACCAAGTCCCTAAAGCTCAAGGTGGATAATGAGGTATTTGATGTATAAACACCAGAAGAAGCCTACCTGCAAGTGGAAAAACAAACATGTTCTCTATATGCAGATGCATCAAGTTTTTCACTTTCCAGCAGTGAAGAATTTGTTCCCTGCATCACATTAAAACCTCAACCTTAGAGAGACTTGAAGATACTGCATCAGCAGATCTAGTTCAGAAACAAACTGAATATTTGAGCCAGGTTGTCCTTGTTGGAAAGGAGGACTTTTCAACCTCAGGAAAAAGCAGGAACTGAATACTAACAATGTTCTGGTTGGCTGTGATGTTTTCAGGCTGTTTGTAAATGCAGTGTTATGTAAACGTTTCGACTTTGGCGCCCCCTGGAGGGCAGAATGTCACTGCAATCCTGTTTGATTTAAACATTTTACTGGATTTTATTGACTACATGATTTCAAAAACAAAACAGGTTTCTGAGAAGACAAGACTGACTGTAAAATAACTATATAACAGAATGTCACTGACTGCGTGATATTCGCTGTATGACTGACAGTATTTTACATCTAATACCAGAGTTGCTGAGATTAGTTTGATCATTTTCCTACACTTGACGATTTTAAAGTAAGCTGTATAATTTATTATTATTATCATCTTATTCATGTATGAATGTGAGTGAGACTTGGTGAATGTGGCTCTTCTGTAAAGAGCTCTGATGGGTCAGTATGACTAGAAAAGTCCATTTTACCGTTTAAATAACCATTTCTGGCCATGTTTTATGAGAAAACAAACCGTTTTCTAACTATGATAAACTGTATATAAAGTGTTATAAACCCAGCCCACAGATCTGGATCTTTCGTAGTTGTTCCGACCAGCCATTGGGTTCACACCAGTCTCACTCACTTTAGCGTCTTGCCCAAGGACACGTCAACATGTGGTGGGGGAGGATGATGGAATCAAACTCTCAACTTTCTGAAAGCATGACAACACGTCTCCTGTTGATGCCACAGCTAGTCAGCACCAGAGGCCTGGGAAACCCGGCCTCCTTTTTAACAGGAAGCTGCTTACTGGGTCGATCTTGGTGAGGAGAATTAAGCCACCTTGGCGTTGGTTCAAAGACTCTGTTCTTCTTCATTCACATCATTTAGTTTCATGTTGGACCAACAGCAGCTCAGGGTTGAAAATGTCAGACCTCAAAACTTGACTTGCATATAAAACTTTAACGCACCACTCTGAAAGTAAGGGAGAAATCTCAACCCAGTTACCTGTGGTGGATCCAACAATAGCCGTGTTCTGGTCCACAGCCTCCAGAAACTGGCCAATGACCAGAGGTATGCTCTGTATCCTCTTCACCTCCTCCTGAGCATGCAGGAACTCCTTCTTCAGGTTCTTCTGTTCATCCTTGATGTACTCCTCCTGCACCTCCAGGAACTCCAGCTCCTGCTGCAGCTTCTGTTAAAACACAAAACAGAGAACTGAAGATCTGCTGCAAACGTCAACTACAGATAATTTATTCAACAAGACATCAGAAGGTCTTCAACAATTGGAAATTTGGTTTTATTGTAATTCAGAATGTTCTCTCTGAATCCCCTGAAACCAATCGTCACATTTTATGAATCAACATAAATCTCCTCTTAGCGTCCAAAATATTTTCCTTTAGTTCAGTGTAGCTTATATGCAGACATGGACGTAAAGTTTGGTCTAATAACTCAACAAATAAAGACAACATGAGACCTTGTATCTGGTGTAAAGGTCCTCCAGATCTTCTGGTTCTGGTGCCAGGAAGGACAGACCTGTCTGAGGTCTGGAGGTCAGGACCGAGGGCACCTCTTCCTGTAAGGTTTAAAACACACAAACACTGACTTATAATACACACTACAGTAAAAACAACCTGTAATTTACTTGGTGAATATTCCATTCATGTTATTTAAGATACAATGTTGTTAAAAAGGAGGAACATTTAATTTTGTTTTGAAAACCTTTTTCCCCATAAAAGCCTGAAATGTGTGAAATAAATGTGTTACTGGTTAAACAGAGTCCAGCTGTGTTTAATCCCAGTTTACTGAGGTCTGTTGGAGAACAACTGGCTGACAGCCAATAGTTTGTTTTTATTCAGTTAGGGTTTAAATTATTTGAAATGGTCATAATTTTACCACTGTTTTGATCATGTACAACATGATGTGTTGTACATGGCTCCCATTAATCCAGCCCAAACAGAGAAACAGACTGGCTGTCCAGTTGTTTGACCTCTAGCACGCTACCTAGCCTCGCTGCTGCTCACAGAGAAGCATCCTTGCTTATAAAGCAGAGCAGCACAATATAATCTATATCAATGTAATATATTTGTGCAACATCACAACTTGAAAAGACTTACTGGAAGCAATACCAGTTAGGACCGGAAAATTTCAGTCGCAACGAGTTAAAACTCTGCCAGCTTGCTAATAATATATCTGGCCAGCTGGATGGACCTTCGCTGTCCTTTAAGGTCACGCCTGATGTAGATGTTCGTGACTAAGAACCTGAGAGTGGTCAGGTAGTCATAATGATTTGAAAGAAAGTAATGAGGAATATGTGGGTTAATCACAATCACTAGCATTAATTATATTGTCATCACGATACTGTAAAATAATATTCCAGTTCATGTTTTATGAATATGGTGCCAGCTCTACTACCCATCATGCATAGAGAATCTACTGCTGGGCTGAAACATCAGCTAACCTTCAATAAATATGATGAAGATCATCACCTGGTAGATCATTTACCTCCTGGGATTACTAGAGTATCTAACCAATCCAACCTGTAATGGTTTCTCATATTATCATTAGTAAATGTAGGCCTGGGCCTTGGTGTTACTTCATCTTTTTATATGTATTTAAGAAGCCAGATCAAAACAATGAAACAAACTTAAGCTTTGGTTAATCCTTAAATGTTAAAAAGCTGCTCAATGCATCTAGGCCCCCTTTAATTCCATTTTTCTCCACTTTTATTCTTGTGAACATTGTATTTTAAACATATTCTACACACGTAAAAAGTAACTAATCAAAATGGTAGTGCTTGTAATAGTTCAATAATAAAACAACCGAATTGTAATGGGAAAGATGAAATATAATAATGGTTTTGAAAAGCTATTCATATAACATTTTTTTAGTAAAACACAAAGTAGTACACTTTAATATTTAAATGTAGTCTATTTATAGAATGCCGATTCACAACAAATGTCTCAATAATGAATTTTAAAGAACAAGGGATCCAATTTATTTACACAAATATATAGAAGAGAGCCAAGAAACCTTCCTTTGGTAGAACTACAAACTGATCCAGTGTCAGTTTGGTCTTAAACAAGGCATGACATTATTTATACAATAGCTTTTAAATATGCCGTTTCACTTCTGTGTACAACCCCAGTTCCAGGGAAGTTAGGACATTGTGATGATCTGCTAATCCTGCTCAACCTCTAAGCAACTGAATCCACCACAAAGACAAGATATTTAAGGTTCAAACTGATAAACTTTATTGTTTTGTTGCAATTATTCCCTCACGATGAATCTGATGTTTGCATCGCGTCCAACTAAGCTGGACCTGGTCATGTTCGCCGCTGTGTTTCATCACCTTTCCTTCTAACACTGTGTGTGTCAATGTGGAGTGGGGAGCATTTGGTGAAAATGGTGAACTGGATGACTTTTGCACTGAGTTTGATCGTGCTGTCGATGAATGCTCCAACTACCCTGGGAAACAGAGGTACGAGAAGATGATTGGTGGCATGTACCTCGGAGAGATAGTGAGGAATGTGCTAATGGATTACACTGCTAAGGGCCTGCTGTTTGGGAACTGAGGACTAATTGTTGAGCTTTGCAGGAGTAATTCTTTCCCATTCGTGCTTGATGAACAACTTTAGTTGCTCAACAGTCCAGGGTCTCCATGGTCGTATTCTGATCTTCATAATGCTCCACACATTTTTAATGGGAGACAGGTCTGGACAGCAGGCAGGCCAGTCTGGTACCAGAACTCTGTTAATACGAAGCCACGCTGGTGGAACACTGGCAGAATTTGTCTTGGTATCGACTTGCTGAAATAAGCAGAGACCCCCCTGAAGAAGACGTTGGTTAGATGGGAGCAGATGTTGTTCCAGAACCTGGATGTACCTTTCAGCATCAATGGTGCCTTCACAGCTGAGCCAGTTTCCCATGATGCCATGGGCACTAACACACCTCCATACCATCACAGATGCTGGCTGTTGAACTTTGCGCTGATAACAATCCAAATGATCCGTTTCCTCTTTGGCCCGGCGGACACGATGTCCATAATTTCCAGTTGAGAAACGACCACCTGATCACGCAGTTGTTCACAAAGTGGTGAACGTCGCCCCTCTTTGCTTGCGAACGACAGATTCTTTCAAGGATGCTCCTTTTCTACCCAATCACGACACTCACCTGTTTCCAGGTAACCTGTCCACCTGTGGAATGATCCAAACAGGTGTTTTTGGAGCATTCATCAACCTTCCCAGTCTGTTGTTACCCCTGTCCCAGCTTTTTAGGAACATGTTGCAAACATCAAATAAAAAAAAGAGGGAATATTTGCAAAGAAAAACAAGCAAACACTAAAGTCTATAAATTTGAACATTAAATATCTCGTCTTTGTAGTGGATTCAATTGCATATAGACTGAACAAGATTTGCAAATAATTGTTTTCTGGTTTTGTTTATGTTTTATACAACGTCCCAACTTCATTGGGATTGTACCTCGGAAACAGCTTACTGCTTTGTTTTTCTTATTCTTTTAATATTAACGACGCTACCGTTAGTCAGTTGACAAAGCTGCCCAATAATTTCGTTATTAAAACACAAACGCCACAGTTTTTACAGCATATATATAATTTGCAGTCATATTTTCATCGGGTTTTCACAGAGACTCCTATATATGTGCTTAGCAGGATGCTAACTTTAGCAGCTGAAAATGATAAACCAAAGCAACCCAACACCGGGGTTCCAGAGCTGAAATACAACACTGAATACCCCTAAAACATTAACACAAACATAATAACAAATTCTGAAAATAAATCCGTCCTAAGCGTGAAAGAAATAACATTTAATTCTCTCTCTAACCCCGATGCTAACGCTAGCTGTAGCTGCACCGAGCGGAGAATGAATTGGCAGGTTTCTGATTCAGCATTTTAACGAACTAAAAACAGGCAAACACGACCCTGAACGTTCAGCGAAGAAGAACTACAAAGATAAAGTAATTCACTAAAGTCTGTTATCAAAACTAAACTCAAAAACAAATGCCAAAAACTAATCTTACCGGGCTCTTTTCAACAGCAACGCAGTCCTCCATGTTAATGTTCTCTACAGTGTGACGCGTTGACGTAGTGTGTCGTCATCATCAGGGTTTATGGGTAATGGAGTTCTGTCCCTCCGCTCTGAGGGTTCCAGGCATCTGTCAAATGTATTAGCTTCACTAAGCGGTGGACATTTAAAACCGGAATTAAATCAATACAATATTAATAAAAATAAATTTTATATGATTAATTTATAGTATTTTATTTTACATGTTTTTTATTAGTCTCTTGCCTTCTTTCATCATTCACCTTGAAAAAGCAAAGGCGTCAAGAAGAAGAGCTGGCCCTAGTCAAAGCAAACTAAGCTGCTGCTGCTTAAGGCCCCCAAACCCCAACTTCCCTATTGGACCAGATCAACCGGCTGTCTTGGAAATCAAGTCGAATTCAAGGAAATCTGGAGAACAGTATCCAGCATCCAGCATCTGGACACAAGATAGGCATACATGAGGAAAAGGACAAGCTTACTGTAATCCTTGCCAGACTGAACACTGAGATGTTGAGAAGAAGACAAAGGTGTTCTCTGCTAGGCTACATTGGTGATGCTGATCATGTTCAAAAGACAATAGCAAGGCCTTGAGGACATCATGTTTATAGTCGGCACATCTTGGACATTATGGACCTGTGTAACTGCTTGAAGGCTGAAGAGGGCTTTCAAGCAGTTATTAGGCCATGAAGGAGGCCTCGCCACTGGAAGCATATTGGATTCTTTGTTATGAGGTTCTTTGTTTTGGTGTGGTCAGTTGTGCTACTGTTATGGATAGCACTGGGGATGATTTCCATATTCAGGCATGCAGGGAATACTCAGATGACACACAATGCAATATATCAAGTCAATTAAAGCATGTACATATAATGCTAATGGAAATCCTATTAAAATGAGAAAAATTATGGCAGACTTAAAGTGAGAAAATTATAGATGTGGCTCACTTCCAAGAGACGCTATCAGATTTAGAACATGGAAAACTTCACAGATGGGCTTAAGTCAATATTGCTGATCCAGATGGGAGGTCGGTTCTGATCTGGTGTTATCTACAAAGGCTTTGGTCATGTTTTTGAACGTCTATCCTGCTCCAATGTCTGAGTGGAAATTCTTTAAACATCTTCTAGTCTCGGATGCACAGGGTCCCTTAATCTGTGGTGGTGACTTTAATTTTAGACGACATCCGACTCTGGACACATCAGAACCGTACCAGCAGAACCAAACTACACAGGAGAAAAGAAAGTATCAAAAACTCTAAAAATAATGATGAGGGAGCTGGGACTCCCGAGGGACTATGGAGGGATCCCAATTTTCCCTTCTTTGTCCTCCTGCACAAGGTTTATTCTCGGCTCGATTAACGCTAACTGCAATATTAGCACATGGATCTATCTGATCATGGACCTTCTACTTGAACTTAATATTAGATTCTAAAGAGAAGAGGAGTAACTGGAGGCTAACTACAGGGATGCTTGGTCAATGAGGAATTGCAAAAGAACAGAAATAAAGTAGTAGTTGGATTAAAATAACAATGGAGGTGTCCTCCAAACACTTTGAGATGATTGCAAAGTGGTTCTAAAGGGAAAAATAATGAGATTACTGATCTAATTAAAAAAACAGACCTGGAAAATTAAAGAACATGCACAAAAAAACAAAAATGGAAAATAACAAGCTAAAAAACATTTCTCTAATGATACAAAGAAACAAATGTACCTTTCTAAAGAAAAAGTATTTTGAAACTGGAGGAAAATTACTGCTAAATTACTAGATTAGAAATTAAAACAGCAACAGGCAGTGAATACAATCTATAAAATTAATGACCATTCCTCAAATTCTCTACATAACAAAGTAAAACATATCCCACAAATCTTTGAAACGTTCTAATATGCATCCATGTATGGCAGTGACTGAACACAAGACAATATTCATAGAAAACTTCATTTAATTGACCATGTAAACCAAAACAAACTCAAGGCATAAATGCTAAACCTTATTTGATCGAGTTAATTTGGATTTTTTTATATCAATTATAAAACATATTAAAATTTTATCAAGTGTTCATTAAATCTATTAAAGCATCATTTAAAAAAACAAACAGCCAGAATAAAAATAAATAGAGCAGATAAATGGAACTAGACAGGGCTGACCACTGAGCCCACTGGTATTTGTACTATTTATTGAATCATTAAGCCAGGGGATCGCTCAGGTTAATAACATAACTAACAATATTACTGTTATAGAATTATTAGGAGAAGGGCTCAAGATTTCTTTATTTGCAGATGGTGCTCTGATCAGTTTATTGAACCTAACTAAAAACTAACATTTTGATTTATTAAACCGGGAATTAAAGCAAACTATACAGAGATGGAATCTTTTTCCAATATTAGGTTTTGAATCTCGAATTGAATCGGTAAAAATGAACATCCTGCCAAGACTTCCAATTGAGATTAATGGCAAGCAATTAAATGAACAAGATAAACTGATATCGTGTTTCATCTGGTGAAGGAAAAAACTATGGATAAGATTCCAAACTCTTCAACTGGCAGAAAACAGGGATGAAAGTACCCGGTGAGATTTAAATTATAATTCTTGATGAATATTAATTAATCAATAATCATAATTCTTACAAATATTATAGCTAAAATGATTCCCTGGAAGAAGCAAACATCCTGAAATGGTCCAATTATGATCCAGATTTAGCCTAAAATAAGAGGGATGCCAGTTATAGGAAATGGGTTAACCTGAGTATTGAACCTTTTTTAACCGGACAACACTAAAGATGTTGGAAAGACTGAACAGTCTCAATAATAGTGATTTCTTTAGTAATTTCTTTAGATTTCTTCACTTAAACAGCTCTATGGTAAAAAATCTAAAGGTGTGGGGCACGGAGGTGGCGCAGGGGTGAAACATGCGACCTATATTCAGAGGCTTCAGTTCAACTCCCGGCCCAGGTGACCTTTCTACCCATTTCCTGTCATCTTCCTGTCAAAAAAAGAGAAAAATAAAGGTCACTAGAGCTGCAAAAACATTTAAAATTCGAAAATGGTCTATTAAAAATATTCATTGGTGCTTATAAGACAGACTCCAGATATAAGGTGGACTTCATGAGATTAAAACAATAAATACCAACTACGTAAAACAGAAGACACCTGGATGAAATACTGTGGATTTCAGTGGCGGATATCATGCTAGAACTTGTAGAGATCATTTGGGTGGAAATGTCTCATTAGGTACTTTATTCCAAAAGTGCAGCAAAGCCCCCATTCAGGTTCTTCTGGCTGGTGGAGGTTGTGTCTTTCCCAGGAAGCCCGTCATTACCACTTGTTTTGGACCAGTCCAAAACTAAACTCATTTTGGCAGAAGACCTTTACAGAACTGGTTACTATATTTGAAACATGTTACTGGGAGGAACTTCCTTTTATGTTTATGAGCTCAAGTACTGTAAGTGTTGAAACTGAATATCTATATGGAAAATTGAGTTTAGCTGCAAGAAAAACAAGTACAAAGAAACAGCTTAAACCTGACATACCAAGATTAGTTGAATGATATAATATCATGTATGATATATTTGTGATGGAAAAAAAATCCCGTTTTCATTGAGACTCCAGCAATTCAAATTTTAAGAAATCTGGAAGAAATTGAAATTAATATTTCCCTGAGACGTCCTTCTTGTGTTTAGGTCCCTCCTTTTTGTTTTCTCCTCTAGGAGATTTATTTAGTTATTCACTCTCCTGTAATATTAATATAGAAAGCAACTCATGTTCATGTGTTGTTTAAAAAGGGAACAAACAAGAATAAAAAAGGATTTGGTTTGAAGGGACTGAAAACAAGGAGAGAATTGTGAAAGAAGAACTGAGATTTTAGTTGTTTCAAATGTTCATCTCCTGTAGGGATTTCTTGTTTTCCTGCACTGATCGTTTTCTACAGGACTTTTTCACTGAATGTATTAATTTGTACTCTAATCAATAAATAGTTAATTAGAAATAAAAAAGTAACCAGAAACAGGAATACAAAGACAGTCCAAACACATCGTCCAGGAAACGCCTCAAACTTTCAAATGGTGATCAAAGTCTGCACAGTTTCCGAGCACCAGAATGTTTACTGGAGATAAGAGGTGAAAATTAACCTTCATATTACCTCAGTAAAACATGGCAGAGGTTCTATTATGATGTGGGTCTGCAGCACATACATACAAAACCCTATATTTAAACATATCAGCATGTTTTATTTTATAAAACCAAACCTAAATATCTTATTTTGAATCATATCTGACTAAATTTTGTCATTCCCACCATAGTTGCTCTTCATCATGTCACCGGCGGAACCTTCTCAGTACCAGAGAACATGTATTGCTCCTGTTTTTCGATTTAAAAGTAGGCGTAAGTGTTAAACTGTGTGCTCACAGAGTGGAGGAAAAACATCCTGTTGCAGAGCGAGCAGTGGTCTGCACACTACTGCAACAGCAACAACTTGTGCCTTTGGGGGTTAACTCTATGGGCTGGTGCTGATTGGTTGTCGGGAAATATCAGAAATAGAGCTGTTTCCATGGAAACACGTCATCCTCAGGTGGACCAATGGAAAAAGCGGCCTTGTCAGACAGCGGTGTGGTTAAAAGTGAGAGATCGGTTTTAACAGAGCAAACTGGACTTCAGGAGACCTTTGCTGGAAAGAACAACATTATTCATAAATAAATGACTAATTTAATGAAGATGACGGTTTCATGGGGGGGTGGGGGTGGAGGTGGGGTGGGGGGGGGGGGTTGTTGAACCACATCCTGTGTGGGTCTTTTTCTGACATTTCCAGCTTTCTTTCTGGGGTCTCAATTTTGTCGCAAATCCTTCACCTCTCTGACTGAGATTGGTGAATAAATCCCTGATATCATTTCGTTTAAAGAGATAAACGATCCGTCCTCTAAGGAAGTAAGAGGGACGTTCTCTTTCACTTCTTGTGTCTGCACCTAGAGGACCCAGCAGTGTGTGAGGTAACATGCTGGTTCTCACCCGTCGTGGAAGGATGTTTCTGCAGCTCTGCTTCATGATCTCAGGTAAAATATGTCAACTGATCATTAACTAGAGTCGCTTAAGAGAAGATCAGAAAATATTTATTTCACTGTGTCTAAAAGTCACATTCATGGGGTCTGCAGGATCTCTCCTACATTTAAATTAAGAAGCATCCTTGTTTGTGGTAGTTAACAGAATAATGTAATCTATCGGCTTTTAGCAGTACATTGGTTTCTTCTGTTTCTGTCAGAGGTCGAGTTTTTAATTTTTATAGCTTTTTTTCTGTAGAGAAAAGGTTTTTACATTGATTTCCACATTTTAAAGTAATTAAACGGCGATACAAGAATGACGACCATCTGATGTAGTGGGAATATTTGCATATATTTCACTGCCTCATTCTGTTTTTAAGAGACCCGATATCCCTGAAATACCTGATTCACTTTATTCCAGAATTAGTTGAACATGTTGAAATACAAACTCTACATAGAATATAGTATCTACAGAATACTATTACATTTTCTTTCAGTTTATGCAACAAAACTGTTAAAGTAATTAAAGATGCTTATATAGATCCAACCGATGCCTGTTTCCTTTTTTCAATGTGCAGTCTGAAGATTTTGACTTATTTATGCCACATAAACAGCAGCCAATCTGCTGAAAGCTGCAGTTGTGATAAATCTGAGAATCCCAGAGAGGAGAGTTCCTGATCCCACTCTATGTTCGTGCCGTTGTTTCAGATCGTATCCCCAGAGGCTCAGTTTTAACAACTATTTATGGTAAAACATGCAGAGGATGTGAAACATGATGCCCTTTAAAACCTTGCAGCCTGAAACTACAACTCTAAAGTGTCTGTTTCTCTTTTAAAACTGTTTTGGTTCCTGGATTAATCTTTAGTTCAATAATGGTCAGTCAATACAGTTTGTTTCGTATTTTCCTTCCAAGAAGCTGGACTTTCCTTTGGTAAAGTCCTTCTCATCACCACTTCTCCAGGCTTTCCCAAGAACTTTCAGAGTTTGTTTCTTAATTTGGACACAATTTTAGTCCCATCCTTGCCTACTTTCCGAGAAAAGTCTCCAAACCAAACCAAGATGGAACCAGTGTTGTTGATTCTTAACAATTTAGACTCACAGTTCAAGAACATTAACAGCCAGTCCAGCCACATAGCAGCACACAGACAATGGAAAACAATACATTCAGTGCAGAAAACCTGCACAACACAAGCATACAGATACAGATGAGTGCAGGCAGTGAGAGAAACAGAAAGTCATTAAAAAGTGCAGCGTGGTGGTTTCTGGAGGTTCTGTGGAGGTCTGTGCTGATGCTGATTCTGCAGTGGATGCACGCCGACACAAAGTCTCAGTCTGTTCCCGCTCCTTTAATGGAAAGGTACCAATAATGAAAGGAATGATGATAAATTTGCATAATTGAGGAGTTAAAACATGGGTCCAGACCAGCACATTTTCAGATTAAGACTCAAGCAGCTTCTCAAGGAAGACCAGTTTTGTAATCATGACTAACAGCCAACGGTAGAACGGATGGTTCTACAACGTTCCGATTCTTTCATTGTGGTCTGTTTTAAGGTATTTTTAAGATTAAATGTTATGTATGATATTTTTTCTTGCTATGCTGTTTTACTGTTATTTTAACTGTTTTAGGTTATTAAAGGCCCATGTGGGGATATGCATTGCATTGTGAAGGCTATACAGTCTAGTATTTGTTTCTACTTTTATGCTTGTCCCCCTACGAGGGGTCAAAGTAACAAAAAGAATGCACATTCTCCCTGTGCATGTGTGGGTTCTCACCGGGTACTTCGGCTTCCTCCCACAGTGGTTGTTTGTCCTGTGTGTGTCTGTGTTGCCCTGCGATGGACTGACGACCTGTCCAGGGTGTACCTGCCTCTCGCCCGTAGACTGCTGGAGAGGCACCAGCTCCCCCTGTGGTATAGAACATGAATGAATTGAAGGTGTGAAAAACTGAACATGGTAAACCTGAGTGCCGTAAAAACCCAACATGTGATTTACATCGCCTCTGTGAAAATTAGAATCTGTGAATTTGGAGGTCATTAAAATGATAACGTGATAGTATTAATGTTATAAATATTATCAAATTTAACATTGGCTGTTTTCACTCACTGCGTTGATTTTAGCGCCCCCGTTTTTACCACTTCAGTTTTATCATTTATCGCCTTCAAGATGTAATTTTTGGGAGGAGCCAAGATGGCGGAGTGAGTGGCTTGTTTTTCGCAGGATCTGCATTTAATTTCTTTCCAGCCGAATTTTAATTCTTATTAGTGAAATAGCCTCCTTTCTGAATACCTTAAGCTTTTTCTTTTTCTTTGAAATTACTTTTTTTTAGTGGGGATTTTTCTTTCGCTTAGGTTAGCATATCCGACCATAACTATAACTTAGCAGCCCTTCGCGAGGCTTTTGACGATGAGGATATCGCTGGAGAGATTGAAGAAGGTAATGCTTGACTCTCAAGGCCCGCTTACTGCCAAAGAACAAAGGGGATTTTAATTGGGCCCCACAACACCTGTAAAAAAACCCAAAAAAAAAAAGAAGATGAAGCTACATGAAGCTGGGGAGCAGCAGGAAGGTTCTGCTAGCGCCATCCTCTGAGCGATAGGAGAGCTTAAAAAAAAAATGGACAATCAGACTGAACTTCTGAAAAGTATTGAAAAGCGCATTGGAGACCAATACCCGTCCTACTGAGGTAAAAAAAAAGGGCCCCAATCTTGGATTTTCCAGTCTACGGTTTCCCCCTGAAAAATTGAAAATGCAGCAAAAAGGGGCAGCTGTGAAAATCTTTTCCCCCCGCGGAAAGAAAAAAAGGGGGAGGGATCTTGAGGGTGATTGTTGCCTGACAAGGATGACGTGAAACATACGGGGGTCTATCTTTGGACTCCTCACGTGGTTTTACCCCTATGTCCTTTGGATCCCCTGAGAGTGGGGGGTTGACACCGGGGTGCATCTTTTTGCGAAGGAAGGCCAAACCCCCGGCCCTATCCAACAATAAAACCTAGAGCAGTCATGATACAGTATGATATGCCCATTTGTACTGGATGAGGTCTGGAAGAAGTCCAAAGATGTGAAGGTTTGCAAGGATCTTCACAAATGCTTCCCAAAGAGGACTTTTCCAAAAAAGGACAGACTCGCCCAAGCCAAAAGTTATGGGCCACTGGTCCAGGAAGCCAGGAGCAGGGGCCGGCGTGCTTCACCTGAAGGAAGGTCAGGCCCTCATCGAAAAACCAAAAAAGGGGGAAATCCCGAGTAATCATTTTACATTTTTTCCTTATTTTTTTTTAGAGATATGTCATGTTTTTCTTATCTGTGATGCTTTTCACTATTTGTTATTGACATTTTTTTGGCTTTTTTTTTTTACTCATCCTGCTCATCGTTCCCGAGATGTTTTACACATTTATTCTGTTTAAATTCCCTGTTGTCTTTTTATTTTTTTAAATACTAGGGGATTAAAAGATAACGTTAAAAAAAAAGGCTACTTTTCTATACTGCAAAGGGAAAAAGGCAAATAGTTTTTTTTTCAAGAAAACACTCATCTAATGAGGTAAAAAAATTTTTGAAAAAATTCAAGGGGGAATTTTAATTTTTTTTTTTTTTAGTCGTGGCACATCTCATTCTGCTGGGGTTATGGTTTTTTGTTTTTTAGGTTTCCAGGTTTTCTATCTTGGAGCATATTAGTGACACAAATGGTCATTGGGAAATTACTTTTAATAGTGGAATTTAAACGGACTAAAAATTTAATTCCCCCCAGATTTGTATGGGTATAATATAAAGCGATTAAAAAAAATTATTTAAATGCAGATTTTGGGGGGAAAAATAAAGGGTGGAATTTTTCCAGTTTTTTTACTGATCGGGGGTTAAATCAAAAGGGGGGTGCCCTTGAGCTTTTTGGGTTAAATTCACTGATCGTATCCCCTCTAGGGGGCAACATCCCCCCCTTTTAAATGTATTTTCCCCTTAAAATTTAGTCTCCAGTAAATCTGACAGATTGTTGGTGGGAAAGAAACCAGATGTAAAACAATACCCCCCGGGTTTCCCAATTCCCCCCAAAAAGGGGCCAGTTTTTAAAAAGGTTTTAGACTTTTGTTTTAATTCCTTACAGTAGATAAAAAATTTTTTAAGCTGTGTAATATCCCACCCCCTTTAACTAATCTTTGGGCCTCAGTACCTTGTTCATCTTTGACAAAATGCAAACCATCTTCATTCCCTTTAATGTGGCTTTTAATAGAAATTTTTTCTTAAAAAGGATTTCGCCCCCAGAAGTTATTTTTTCTCTTGATAAAAACTTTTCCCCCTTGGGATTTTAAAGGGGAAAAGGGTTAAAATTTTAAACGTTAGGGCAGCGGGGGGGGAGTTGGGATCAGTAAACGGGTTAAAAAATGAGGGGAAAAAAACAAATTAAACCCTTGTTAGTAAATTAAAAAATTTAGGGTTAAAACCCCCCCGGGAAACCCCCATCACCAGAGGAGCAACTTCAACTTTGGGGTTTAAAAACCCTTCAACTGGAACATTTTTTTCTTGAAAAAGGCCGGGGAAAGCCTTCATTTGCTAAAAGGGGCTCGTTGGATCGAGGAGGGCGAGAAGAACTCATCATATTTTTTTTAACCCTGGGAGAAAACCGGACAGACCCCAAAAAAAAAAATTGCAAAATTAATGAATTAAGGTTTTGTTAGGGGATGCTTAAAATTAAAAAAACAAAACAATTCAAACATTTTATAGAAAAAGGTGTTTTCTTCCAATTTATTCTGAATCTAATTGCCAACTTTCTTTGTAAAAATTTGGAGGACTCTATTAAAAACTATTGACTCTGGTTTTTTAAAAAACCTAATGTAGGGAGGATTTAAAATTGAAGAGTTAGACAAAGCAATTGCATCAAATGGCTAAGGAAAATCTCCAGGACTTGATGGGTTTTAACCGTTGAGTTTTACCTGATATTTCGAATATTTTAAGAAAGCTTTTATTTGATGCCCTTCAAGAATGTTTTTTTGCAATAAACAATCTCTTTTCCAAACCATGAAACGGGGTTCAACACTTTGACCCCCAAAGGAAAAACCCAAAGACCCTTTGGGTTCCTTGGAAAATTGGAGCCCCCATTACTTTATTATGCCCCGACTATAAAATATTACCCTTTGGGGGTTTACACCCAATCGTTTAAATAGTGGGTTAGCGACTGTTAAAAATGAATGTCAGTCTGCGTTCATAAAGGGAAGGGGAAAATTCATTTCATACAAGACTTATTCTTGACATGCTTGATTATCGGGGCCGCTTTTTTTAATAGCAACCAGTTTTATCTTATTCCTTGACTTCTACAAAAGGCGTTTGACTTGCGCTTGGGGAAGCATCACTTTATTATGCAAACCCTTAAAAATTTTTTTGGCTTTGGGGAAAAAAAAATTTTGCAATATAATTAAACTGCTTTTATACTGACATAAGTAGTTCAGTTTTTCCCTTTTGGTAGAATAAATCTGACCCCCACTTTACTGTACTTTAATAAGAGGCATTTGGGAAAGGGTTTCCAATTTTCCCTAAACGTTTTCATACTGAAAAACCCAAATGTTTTCCCTTTTTTTAAATATCTCAAAACCCAATTTGGATGGAAAATTACAATCTTTGGGCCAAAAAGGGAAATTTTAAAAAAGCCAATTTTCTGAAGACACAGCCCCTTTTTTTCTAAAGGACAAAACTATGATTGATATTGGGGAAAATTTAAAAACCCCTTTTAACCCCTTTTCTGAAGCATCTGGCCTGCCTCTAAAAATTTTAAAGGTGTGGACTTTTCCGGATCCAGTCCAGCTCTGAAGGGGTTTTTGGGCCTCCTTTAAAAAGTTAAAAATTAAGTTAAATATCTGGGGAATAAACAATTTCCAAAGATCTTTATTAAAAAAGGGGAGGGGGAAGAATATTGGTAAATGTATAGATAAACAAAACAATCCCTTTTAAAAAACCCGGGTTTTTTGGGGGTTCGAAATCTCACAATTAAGGGGGTTGGGGCCGGGGGTTCTTTTTTCAAGGGCCGGGGGGAAAAACGACAGGAAAGGGTAAGGAAATTGGGAATTGCCCTTTTGGAATCTGTCTCATTTTAGAAAAAATAATTAAGACGGGCCCAAATTCAATCATTTTTGTTTCCGAAGGTTAAGGAAAACAAAAAAAACCCCGGTTAAAAATTTAAAAAAGGGGGCTCAAAATTTAAAATTTAAAAGGGAATATGATGAGGGTGGGGAATTAAACCGTAGACTTTAAAGCCCTAATAGGTACATTTAGAATAAAATGGCTAAAAAAAAATATTTTTCACTCCCCAACTTTTGTTTGGGGTTTTATATCCCTAGAGCCCTATTTTGATAAAACTTGGTGGGCCTGGAATCTTTTGCTTAAATGTGAAATTTTTAATTTAAAAACCCAAAAATTCATATCCCCAAAGTCTAAATTTCACAAACAAATTTTGCTTTTTTGGGAAATGATATTCAGTCACCAATTTTACCCCCAAAAAACAGGCTCTGTATTGGGGGAATAATAGGACAATAGTTTTTCCCAAAAGGAAGCAGTTTTTAAATTTTTTGACTTGGTTAGGGAAAAGGGGGGGGTTTTTTGTTGGTAAACCGATTTAATGGGACGGTAATGGAGGGTTTTTCCTAAAGGGGAAAAAAAGGGGGTTTGGGAATTTGGGGTTTAAAAAAGGGGTAAACCGAAAATGGGGAAACCAGTCATGAATATCTGAAAGTTTGTAAACTATTTTTGGTCGCCCTTAACTCCTCTTTTAATAAACACTTTAAAGGGATTTTAGAGTCACCCAACTCTGCCCCCACTGGGTTTTAAAAGGAATCGTGTAAAATGATAGGGGAAAAAAATAATGGTTTTACTCACGTCTGAAAATTTTTAAAACAAAAAATTTTTTCAAAAGATTCCAAAAGAAGAATATATCTGGGATTTGAATACAGCTAAAAAGCTTTATTTCCCGATACATTAAAAAGGCCCGTTTAAACCCAAAGGGGAAAGAGACCCCACTTTTAAATTTGCATAAAATTTTTCCCAAATTTCCCTTTTTTTTAAAAAACGCTTTAAATTTTAAACAGGGGGGGGATGTGGCCTTTTCCCCGGGAATTTTCCAGTTGAAACCCTTTAAAACCTCTTTTTTTATTGCTTTTCTTTATATGAATGACATCAAAGGGGCAGTTGTCACTAAAAAAAACCGAATACCCGAGTTTCCCTTTTAAACCCTATTATGCATTTTTTTTGGGGGGGGGGCCTGATAAACCAAATATCTGAGTTGTAAATCTTGTTTTTTTGCTGGCCCCAAAAAAACCCCCAAAAGGGCACTTTCTGTAAGGGCTAAGGTAAGGAATTTTTCTTTAAATAGCGCTTTTTTAGTAAAGAGGGAAAATCAAAGCCCCTGTACTTAAAAAATTTCCAATTTCAAATCACCGGCAAAAAAAATTTAAACCCAGAATTTCAGACAACAGAAAAAAACTTTTTCAATTTCCTTTTAAGAAATCTAAAGAAATTTTCTGGGCCCAAAATTTTAATGATTACAGATAAAAAATTTAAAAAATCCTTTTTTTTTTTAAATGGGAAAGCTGGTTTTTTAAAACCAATCTTTTTTTAAAAAAGGTAATCAAAATCATTAAAGGGGCCTCTTTAAGGGGAAAAAAATTTGTGCTAAAAGAAGGGGGAATGATTTCCCTTGGGTTCGGGTTTTTAACTTTTAGGGTTAAAAAACATCATTTGCACCTTTTAAACCCTTAATTAAACAAATTTTCCCCCTTATTCTCCTTTTTTTCTTTTTTTTTGATAAAACTATCATTAAAAAAAAAAAAGCATTGGGGAAAGGGAAAAACACATACAAAGAAATTTTGGAGGGGCTGGTGGACTGTTTAGGGTGCCCAATTAATTTTTAATATGATCAAGTTTTGGGAAAGAATTAGACTGTCAACCAAATACGAAAGGGGCCATTGTCCTTGAAAAAGAATTTGGGAAATTTTTTCAAAACGGGCCAAAACAGTTAGTTATACATGGAGGGGGTTGGGGTGGGGGAGAGCGGCTATTTAAACAGAACATCCAGGAGGGAAAAATTTTTTTAAGAAGCCCGTTTTTAAAGGCCCAAAAACCCGGGGGGGCCTGAATTAGACAAACAATAAATGTTTTTGGGTTTAGGCCGGGTTGGGGATTTTTCCGCCTGCCTTCCCAAAATCTTTCGGTATTTTTTTCAATTTCAAATCAAAACACCCAAATTTTTGGGACTTTCCCGTAATTCCGGAAACAAAAAAAAACTTTTTTCCAAATTAAATCATATCACCTTTGAGTCCCCGGGAAACGCAAAACCCCCGGGCCTGCGAATTTTTGTTTAAAGGGTCACTCCCCTTGCAAATTTTTCTCTTTTTAAACAAAAAAGTTTTGAGGGGGGCCTGAAAGGTCTGAAAATCCCTTCAAACCCTTCCCCCGGCAGCTTTGGGGGCGGGGTTTTTAACCCGCTTTCCGATGTTTTACAAACCCTTTTTGATAAGCCCAGGGAACCACCCCAAATTTCCCAAAAAACAGAAATCTTTTTATGGAAATCCAAATTATGTAAAAAAATCTTCCAACCCCGGGCTACATTCCCGGAAAATTTATGCCAGTCTTTTATTTTGGGAAAAAGGGGAAAGGTTTTGCGTCCCGGGTTGAGGGGGTTTTAAAACCCTGTCTTCCGGGCAAGAAAAAATTTGATTGATTCGTTGAGACCCGCGGAAACCAAAAACCATGAAGGGAAAACCTTTTGGAAAAGGGTATGCGAACCCGAGGCTCTAAAAAGAACATGGAACCAAAAAACTGGAAACGGGGGAAAAAAAAGGGGGAATCAAGGAAAAGTGGGAAAAGCGTCTGAAAACCCACCGGGGGAGGGAGAAGAAAAAAAAAGTGGGGGAGGCCCCGCCCCCTTTAAAATTTTGTTTTTTCCCCAAAACCATTTTTTAAAAAAAAAAACCCCAAAAACATCTAGACAAACTTTTTTTTAAAGGAAAATTTTTCCATTATATTTTTTGTGCCCCTTACGTTGTTTCTTTCACCCAAAAATCCCAGGTTTTTTGGGGGTTTTCTTTAATTTAAAAATTTTTTGCACTTGGTTAATTTTGAAAAACCCCTTCAAATATTGGGAAAATTTTAACCCTTGTTTAAATTTTAAAAAAAAAAATAATTTTTCATTTTTTACCCCTTTCCTTGGGAAAAACGGAAATAACGGGCCCAACCCTTTTTCCCTGGCGTGCCGCCCCGGGGTTTTGGGTCCATTGGCCCAAAAACTTCCCAAAGGTTTTTTTACACCCAATTTGCGAAAAGAAACGGAAACGGTCGGGGCCAAAAAAATGGCCGGCCCGATTTGGGCCCTTTGGGGGAAAAATTTGGGAATAAAAAAAAAAAATAAACGCTTTCTGTGACCCAAAATAAAAATTTTTTTTTTTAAGGGGAAGAATTTGGGGTCTGGTTCCAATTCAAAAAAAATTATTTTTTACCCCAGTTTTTTTTGAAATTCCAAATTTAAATTTAACAAAAGAGGTTTTTTCCCCCCGAAAAGTTTCTCAGGGCCCCCGAGCAGCGTTCCCTCCCTCTTCCAGAGAAGGCGCCTGATTCCGGGGTCATCGGGGGTTTTTTTAAAACCTACCCGGGGGGTTTAAACTACGGGTGGGAAACCCCACATTTGTCATTGTCTTTTTTCCCTTGTTTTTCCTGGAAATAAAAAACCCTTTGAAAAGATACTCTTGTTTGTATATTTGGACTCTTTTGAATATCGGGATACTGGGCCTTTAAAAACCCAAAACCATGGTGCGCATCAGGGCATTTATTTTTTTAGGTTAAGTTCTAAAATTTTGGGTTATTTGTTTCCTTTGACAAATAGTCACCACACATCGTTTATTGTCACATTCCCATATTAGGGCGAGCGATATCACTGACTACTACTGAAAATGCTAGAGAATAGCGATGGACTACAAAACTCTATGGCAAGCCATAAAAGTCCGCTGTCGCACCGGGTCTGCTGCCGTATTTCGATCTACCGGAAGTAACAAAAATTACATCGTGAACGCGATGAATGATAAAACTGAAGTGGTAAAAACGGGGGCGCTAAAATCAAGGGCAGGGGAATGAAAAAAAAGGTAAGTTGAATTTGATAACCTTAATATTTACCATGCTATCATTTGAATGACCTCCAAATTCACTGAGTCTAATTTTCACAGAGGCGATCTTAATTACAAGTTGGTTTTTACGGCACTCAATTCTACCATGTTCAGTATTTCACACCTTGAATTCATTTCAATTTGATTTTTGTTACTTTGACCCCTCATAGTCCCCGTGCAAATAAGCAATAAAGAGAGAAAGATGCAGAGCCAGAACTTAAAGAAACCCTTTTAGGGGCGGGGATTTAGGACAACCGAAAAAGACAGAGACTCCAAAACAGGGTCCCGCAAGCTTTTTACCACCTCCCAAAAATACTTTAAGAATGAAAAACAAAAACCCTTTTGAAACCCCAAACCTTACCCGTTTCCCCCCTTTGTTTTATCATTTATTGTGAAAACAAATTAACCCAACATTTATTGAAGTTCCTAACATGTTTTTCTCAGGTCAGTTTGGTAAAACACCCCCACAGCATGATTCTGTCACCCCCGTACTTCACAGCTGGGCTTTCAAAGCTTTTCAGCCCAGGTTGGTACAGAACCCAGTTTCACTCGTCCTCCAGCTTCATTCCCAAACTGTTTTACTTCTACATCTGGACATTTTACCCAAGGACTTTGGTAAAATTGTGTTTAAATGTGGTGAATTCACCAGTCAGAAGCAAACAAAGCCATAACATCATCATGTGGGGTTTTTCAGTTTGTTTAAAAGTGATCTTAGTGAAACAGATCACTTTCAACTTTGTACTGAACTCCAATAGTTAGAAACTAGTTTCTCATTATGACAAAATAACATGGCTGAAACCACAGCAGGTCCGGTATAAGACCATCTTGGTTTAGTACTGCGCACATTTACGTCCTCGTTTCTGAGAAGAGCAAACCGAGGCTCCATCCTGTCATCAAACTGATCTGTGTGGTTATTTTTCAGGTGCTGTTGCTCTGATCACCGTGCAGCAGCCTCCTGTGGTCACCGCCCCTCTGGGTCATGATATCCTCCTTCCATGTGAGATTCAGGATTCCCAGGATGAGGAGATACAGACCAACCCTGTGCTCTACTGGGTAGATGAAGGGAAACACCACTTACTAAACTCTGATGGGAAATATGCAGGACGTATAGAACGAACCAACCAAACCTCTTCCAACAAATCTATTGTTTTGAAGAATGTGCAGTGGTCCGACGGCGGCACGTACGAGTGCAAACTGTCCATCAGAACCAACCTGAGAGGAAGTTTCAGGCTGAAGGGAAACAACACCATGCTGATCATCTACGGTAGATTCCTCTTTCTCAAAGCTTAACAGGGTATTTCTCTGCATTTCAAAATGAAACAGATGGGAAGTTTGTTTTTAGCAGGATTGTATAGAAGTGATGAGTTTTAACTGGCAGAAATCCCACCAGTAAACCACTTCAGGAGGGAAAAGCAGAGGTTAACAGACAGAAACATGAGTTTAAAATGTTCCAGTTTCCTTTACCAGAATGCAAAGTGTCGAGACACATCAAACCAAATTCAATCATCAGTCAGTTAATTAGTGCTTAAAACACATTTTACCACCAGCAGGCTCCACACTTCCTGACAGCCCAGACAACAATGCAGAGAAAGCCTTAAAATCAATCTGTCTTTTATCTCGTAGCTTTTAGTTTCATTTCATTTAATCAGAGGGAGAAAAATCTCACTTAATAATTCTGTTTAACTAAATCCCAGGGTTAAGCTTTTACCCCCAACTGGCCAACAGGACTTCTTCTTCTACATGAAGGAGCACAGAGAGACAGAGATCTTTGAACATACTGGTTCCTCCAGATGGCCCAGAGTCCTGGTTCTTGTCTGAAGCTTTCTTCTCTTCAGCTCAGACCACAGCTTTTCTGCAGGTTGTGGGTCTGGAGACTTAGATGCTGATGAAAGAAAGTTGATCTTGTCTCTGTTTCTGAGTTGATCCGGCCATTTGGTTTGGATCTTTACCCTGTTGAATGATTCAGGGAAGAATGACACAGAAGGAATCAGTTTGAAAAGAAACTGTTACTTTCCTGACTGTAAAGTGATTTTAAATTGGCTGAGGTCGGAAGCATAAAATCTCTGATTTATTGGTTTCTACCAGAAATGTTCTGCCTGTAAAACTCTCAGGATGCTAATCTAAGATGCGATGGTGCAGTTTCTGCATTGGACCATGAGTTCGAGGGAGTTCATGTTCTTGATTTCTTTTTTAGGTCGGGAGGGATTCAGCTGTGTCAGTTGATTTTATGGGGATTTCTCTGTCGCTGCTGGAAATGAAGGGAAACTGCAGAAGAAGTTGTTTTTATTTTTTCAGATAAAACACAAGAACAGTTGGCAGAAAGTCCGGAAAGTTGTTCAGGACAAAACTCCTAAAAAAATAGGCCCAGTTTTAGAATCAGAGACAAAGTCTTTCATCCTGTTCCTAGATCTGCTCTGAGATCCAGAGGTTTCCCGCTTGAAGCTCTTCTCTGTCAGCTGAAGCGTCTCTGCTTATTCTGCAACGTTACAACCACAAACTCCAGCATATGAGATAGACCAACACAGCTTAGTGCATGTGTGTAAAGTTGAGGGGAAAAGATGCATGGCACTGAACTTAAAAATGTTAAACGTGTGAATTTGTCGTCAGCCCCTGAGTTAGAACTTTCTAGAACCTCCTCTGGCTGCAGGTGCAGCTTTGAACATCTACAGACTGACATTCCTCTTTGCAAAACAGCTCGAACTCAGATTGTATGGAGAGCATGTGTGAACATCAGTTTTTATGTCTTGCCACAGACTCTCACTAGGATTTAGGTCTGGGCTTTGACTAGGCTGTTCTAACACCTGAATCAACTTTAAACTAAACCTGTGGACCTGCTCAAAGGTGAACCTCCACCCCAGTCTCAGGTCTTCCTTCAGGATGGTCCTGGATTTAGCTCCATCCATCATCCATCTTCTAATCAAAACAGAGACAAGAGAGGGATCAGGAGTTTGAAACAAAGAACAAACTTCATTTAACACAGCTGCATCTCATTTCAGACACCATGAACTTTAACCTCACCAACCACAATGACACCCTGCTCCGCTGCGAAGTAAACATGTCCAAGGATTTCGACTTTGCTCTGTCAGTCATCAAGGATGGATGCGTCCTCCAGGGCTCTGACTCTGCAGCAGGACGAGTCATGAACCGGGGGATCGTCACCCTGTCTCAGACTGTCTCACTGAGAGGTGGAGGGAAATATGAGTGTCAGCTGCAGCTGAGGGACGATCTGATAACTACCAGCAGCTTTTACAGCAAACCGACGGGTAATTATCTGACCAGAATGAAGCTTTCAGCAGGCTTATGTCACAGTTACAGCTCAGGGTTGCAAATCTTTAAGCTATAATGGAACAAAAAAAATCTCCGTGTGTTTTTAATTGATCCCTGATGATTGTTCTGCTAAAAGCTGCCATCTCTCCTACCACTACACAAAATCTATTGAATTATTAAAGCTACCTGCAGGTTATGTGAGAATTCTTTAGTCTGATTAACACAAAAAAGGTTTTATATAAAAACTATCATGCATCAAGAAGTTAAACCAAGCAACAATAATCTGATTTAATAATTATTTATCTCAGCAGCTGGAGAAGATGGAAAAAATGCAACTGCAGCGTGCTCACCGGTTATTTCCAGTGAGTTCTTATTAACTTTTATTCATCTTTTAATTTTTCTTTCTACTGAAATGTTCATTCAGACACTTTGCACAGAAATGTGGAGACACGTTAGACAGGTAAAGCTACTAAACGTCTTTTGGAAATTTGATTAAACAGGCTGATAGTGATTTATGAACCAGGTGTGTATGTTTCAACAGATTTGGAGCAGTACCCGGAGCCCTGGTTTCTGTACGTGTCTCTCCTGTTGGTGCCCATCCTCTTCCTGCTGACCCTGACTACATGCATGCTGATGCGCAGAGGATTTTTAGCTGAACGTTTTAATAAGACAATTTTTTAGCAGTGGGGAAAGCAAGGGGAACAGAGGTGTTTAAACCTCTTCATAAGGGATGAAGATCTGCTAAGATGTGGCTGCTATGCTCTCAGTACTCACCAAGCAGGTTTTTCCATGACAACCCTGAGATGCTCTCCTGTGCATCAGCAGCAGGTCCACATGATGATCCATTTACGTTCCTCTAAATTACTAACCATACGTTACAAAATGAAATGTGTCAAATGGTTACACAATCAGGGAAGGCTGCATGAAAGCAGATCACAGTCAAACAGAAAATCATTTGGAGAAGAGGGATTAAAACAATCAACAGATTCAGTCATCCTGATGTTAAGGATGATCTCACCAGAGCTTTGTTGCCAGCACAGAGAATCCTCAGTCCTCATGTATTTCCTGTCTGGACCAGGGTAAAACAGAAGACCTTCATCAGAGGACCTCAAAGCTCCAATGGTACGAAGATCACACCACGCTGACCACGCCTCCGTCCGATTGTTTCTATGACAATCTGCAGGATGGTTGTTTACATCTAGGAGGTTTCTTAGTTTGCACCATCAGTTTCAGCCTTGCTGTAGACCAGGAAACGCCATCAGTATTTTCATCAGCTTATCAGTGGCGTGACAGGATGCAGGTGAATAGATGTTCTGCAGAGCATCGACCACAGCTGAGTGGCACATGGAAAGCATGGATTAGTTGTTGCTGCTGAGTGATGAGAACGTAGAACACGTCTATTAACAGCTCTGTGTGGAGACCGAGGCACATCTACCTGAAAGGGCCCGGATCATGGATACACTGTCACTGCTGCCATCACGCTGCAGCCAGAACCCCAGCATGTTGCCACCACCAAAAGAAACCACCACCACCTCCCTACAAAACCTTTGTTTAACCTAATTCAGCAGACCCAGACCACCCTGCAACATCCACAACAGGGGATGTTGCAGGGGCAACATCCCCTGTTGTGGGCCTGTTACAAACTTTGTTACCACAAAGTTTGTAACAGGCCCCTAAAGATCTCGCCAAGAGTGTTTTAAGGTAGTAGCAGGGTCTCCACCCATGGTGAAGGTCCAGCATCCATATGGGTCTGTCTGACCCATCAGCAGAATCTTTTCTGGTTGTAAAAGAATCGCAGCAAATCCTCACCAGAATCATCTGTTTGTTTTGTTGTTTCCACAGAACACTTCTGTTGTGTTCTTATGGAAAATGTCTGTAAAAAATACAATTATAGCAGAGAAACAGTTTGATTAATCCTTAAATGTGAGCATGAAGAGATTAAAGAACCTTTCATATCAAGTGGGTTTATGTGTCTTCACTAAAAATCAGTTTTATGCAAATTTAAAGGAATAAAAATCCAAATACTCCTGGAGGTTCAAAGCTTTGATTTAATCCAAATGTCACAGATGTGTGTTTGATAGTCCTTCATTATTCTGTCCACTTTATGCATCTCACCAGTACTACTGTCAGCAACTCAGTACCACAGCATGATGCTGCCGCCACCATGCTTGCCAGTTTTCTGTAGCTTTCCCAGTCTGAAAGTTTCATCTTAATTCCTTCACAAACTGTCCCTAACATGGTGGCCAAACAGCTCAGGTTTTGTCTCATCTGACCACCAAATTCTTCTCCAGAGGGTATTTGGCTTGTCCACAAATCCAGATGTTAATTCAAGTCCAGCTTGAAGGTGTTGATTTTCTTCTCGGCCAGCTCGTCTCGGTGACACTGGTGTCCCAGGAGCCTCCATTTCTCAGCAGGCTGGAACCATTGTGGTTCCCGGGTGAACATCTAACCATAACCTCATTCATTTCCTTGAATCTATGGGGGGGGGCAGTTTGCATCACATGGCTTGTTTAAAGTCAGGTGTTCCAACAGGACAATCGTCTAGATTACATCCAAATTGGTTTTGGATTTGATGAAGCAATCTCATTATGAACTCAGAGGCTGCTAGCCAAGACAGTGGGAGGGAGCTCAAGATTAGGGTGATGGCAAGAAGGTATTCCACCCTCAAAGACTTGGAGCTTGTCACCAAAGATAAATCACTGAAACACCAGAGGAGACCTGCGGAAAGCCGCTCAGCTTGGATCGCTGTGATTCCTCTAAAGATTTTTCCACTCATTATTGAGTGGGGTAGACATCACTTTTGATGTCCTATTTTTTTTTAAATATGTAAATAAAAACAGATAAATACTTCTTTTCAAAACAGATGGTCTTTTTATATTGTTCTATTATCTTTGGAGATCTTATTTTCTACTAGAAACAAACTTCTTGGTTGAATAAAATATTGATAAATGTAGATCTGCCAGGGGTATGAATAATTCCGGGCATAACTGTATATATTTGAGCTTTATGTTGACATTTGAGTGTTTTCTGTCATTGCTGGCATTTTTGGCTTCAAAATATTTTGTGTTCAGTTCAGTTTTTTTATTTATATAGCGCCAATTCACAACACACGTCGTCTCAAGACACTTCACAACAGTCAGGTTCATACATTCCAATTAATCCTAATCATTGAACAGTGCAGTCAGATTCAGTTATTTATTCAAATTGGATAAAAAGTTTTTTTATCTGAGGAAACCCAGCAGATTGCATCCAGTCAGTGACTTGCAGCATTCCCTCCTCCTGGATGAGCATGTAGAGACAGTGGACAGTCACTGGCGTTGACTTTGCAGCAATCCCTCATACTGAGCATGCATGTAGCGACAGTGGAGAGGAAAAACTCCCTTTTAACAGGAAGAAACCTCCAGCAGAACCAGGCTCAGTGTGAGCGGCCATCTGCCACGACCGACTGGGGGTTAGAGAGAACAGAGCAGAGACACAAAGAGAACAAAGAAGCACTGATCCAGGAGTACTTTCTATGAGAAGGAAAAGTAAATGTTAATGGATGTAGCTCCTTTAGTCGTTTCACCTAGAAAGAAGGAACAGATAAACTCTGAGCCAGTTTTCAAGGTTAGAGTCTGAAAGAGAGCACATAGAGTTAGTTACAGTAAAAGCTCAGTCAGTAGCTATGTCTAGGAGAGAGAAAGTGTTAAACACTGAAAGACAGGGCCATGTGGATCATCGGTAGAGGGTGAGCATTAAGTTGTTGCCAGCAGAAGCTTGGAGGATTCCCCTCTCCAGAAAGGTGTCACAGGTAGACACAGAGTCAGGCCAGGTGTAGCTTCTAGGAAGAGAAAAGAGAGAACAAAGTTAAAAGCTGAAATAACAGCAAATAATGCAGCGACAGTGCTCACAGTGCTGCTGGCTTTGTCCAGATGACAGTGGGTTTGTTGAAGCAGGTCTATGATGGGATCTTCAACTCCAACTTCTCAGCGATAAGGAAACTCAAGGGGGTCCTGATGGTTTATTGTTTGCTTACTCAGGTGGGCCAATGAACATGCTGGGGCCAAAGCAGGAACATCTCTTGAAAACTAATAAAAGACATTAAAGTGAGAAGATTATCAGTTAATGTCAGATAGGCATCGGAGAAAACAGAACACAGAAATTCAAGCTTGTTGGGATCATTTTGGGAAATCCTTAGCTGACCCAGTGCAGAACAGAACCTGCTTTGATTCAGTAGATCCTGCAGCTATGAAGGTTAGATTGATCCCACGGATTTCTGATCAGCTTGTGGGAGCAAGGCTCCCTCCCTGATAAACTAAGCCACTCTAACTATAAGCTTTATCAAAAAGGAAAGTTTTGTCTGCCTCACAGACTAAAACTGGGAGCTGGTTCCACAGGAGAGGAGCCTGATAACTAAAGGATCTGCCTCCCATTCTACTTCTAGAGACTCTAGGAACCACCAGTAAACCTGCAGTCTGAGAACGAAGTGCTCTGTTAGGAACGTATGGAACAATCAGCTCTCTGATGTATGATGGAGCTAGATCATTAAGGGCTTTATATGTGAGGAGGAGAATTTTAAATTCTATTCTGGATTTAACAGGGAGCCAATGAAGGGAAGCTAAAGTAGGAGAAATATGATCTCTCTTTTTAATTTTCATCAGAACTCTTGCTGCAGCATTTTGAATCAGCTGAAGGCTTTTAACTGCATTTTGTGGACATCCTGATAGTAAAGAATTACAATAGTCCAGCCTTGAAGTAACAAATGCATGGACTAGTTTTTCAGCGTCACTCCTGGACAGGATATTTCTAATTTTGGCAATGTTCCGGAGATGAAAGAAGGAAATCCTAGAAACCTGTTTAATATGGGATTTAAATGACATGTCCTGGTCAAAAATAACACCAAGGTTTTTTACTTTATTACCGGAGGTCAATTTAATGCCATCCAGGTTAAGTGATCGACTAAGCAGTTTCTTTTTAAAGACTCCGGTCCAAAGACGACAACTTCTGTCTTGTCTGAATTTAGAAGCAGAAAATTTAAAGTCATCCAAGTTTTTATGTCTTCAAGACATGCTTGTAGTCTATCTAACTGGTTGGGCTCATCAGGATTTATGGATAAGTAAAGCTGAGTATCATCAGCGTAACAGTGAAAATTTATCCTATGCTGCCTGATAATTTGACCTGTTGGAAGCATATATAATATATATTGAATTGAATTGAACTGAAAGTGAATCATGTTCTGTGATTTCTCCATTTAACACAATCCAACCTGATTTGCTTTGTCAGAAACTCCAGAAGACTCAGGTATAGGGCGTCAACAATCTCCTGGATCAAAGACTACCTGACAAACAGACCACAGTTTGTGAGACTGAAGGGTTGTGTGTCTAACCAGGTAGTCAGCAGCACAGGAGCACCTCAGGGGACGGTACTCTCACCATTCCTCTTCACTCTGTACACCTCAGACCTCCAGGACCAGACAGACTCCTGTCATCTGCAGAAATACTCAGATGATTATGTAGTTGTGGGGTGGATCAGAGATGGAGAAGAAGATGAGTACAGGAAGCTGGTGGACCGCTTTGTGGCATGTTGTGGAAACAATCATCTCATCTTGAAAGTGAATAAGACAAAGGAGAAGATTGTAGATTTTAAGAGAAACAGGAATAAGTTAAAAACTATTTCCATCATGGAGAAAAAGTGGAGGTGGTGGAGGAGTATAAATACCTCGGTGTTCACCTTGACCACAGACTGGAGTGGAGATGCAACTGTGAAGCCGTCTACAAGAAGGGACAGAGCAGATTGTACTTCTTGAGGAAGCTTAGGACCTTCAGTGTTTGCATCAAGATGCTGCAGATCTTCTATAAGTCTGTTGTGGAGAGTGTGATCTCTTCTCCATCATCTGCTGGGGTAGCAGCATCAGAGCCAGGGACTTAAAAAAGCTCAACAAGCTGATAAAGAAGGCTGGCTCTGTTCTGGAGACTCCTCTGGAACCTCTGGAGATCATTGTGCAAAGAAGGATTCTTCATAAAATGAAGAACTCTGAGCATCCTCTTCATGAGACAACAACAGAGTGTCTTCAGTCAGAGGCTTCTTCAGATCTGCTGTAAGACAGACGCTACAGGAGATCCTTCCTGCCCACAACCATCAGCATCTACAACGGCTTTTAAGAAACCTGCATAATGAGCTACAACAACATTTAATTTTCCTTTGGGATTTATAAAGTATTTTTTAATTTGAAACAAAGCTTCAGGTGTGTTAATTAAATCCTTTGTTTTTAGGTAAATCATTTCTCCTCATTGTCCTGCTTCCTTCCACCTTTTCTGCATCTGCAATAGTTTCTGTTTACAGTTTGGACCTGAACATTATGCTGATTTTTGTTATTTGTGTTTCTGAAGTTTTCGTCCTAAGGATGGGTTAAAGTAGCAGGTACAGTGCAAGGAAACGTTCACATTTATTTAGATTTTTTATCACGTTTCTTGAATGTTTCAGATAATTAAACGAATTTTAATATAGTGATTCTTTACACCAGCTTTGAACACCTACAGACTTTGTTTCTTCTCTGCAAACCATCTAATGGATTTTATTCCAGGATTTTCCTGGATTTAGCTCCATCCATCTTCCCATCAACTCTGACTCTGACTAGCTTTCTTGATACTGCTGGAGAAAAGCATCCCCACAGCATGATGCTGCCACCACCATGTTTCACCTTGAGAATGGTGTGTTCAGAGTGATGTGCAGTGTCAGTTTCCTCCACCCTAAGTGTTTTCCCTGTAGGGCAGAAAGTTCAATGTTCAATCTCCTCTGATCAGAGCTCCTTCTTCCAGGTTTCCTGTGTCTCCTACATGACCTGCGTCAAACTGCAAACAGAGGATTTCTTCTTGCCACTTAATTTACAGTACAGGAGCTTGTGTTGTTCTTCAAGACAAACTCTCCCACATGAGGTGTGTATATCTCCAGCTCCTCCAGAGTTACCATGGTCTTCTTGGCTGCTTCTCTGATAAATGCTCTTCTTGCCCAGCCTGTCAGTTTAGGTGAACGTCCATGTCTTTATTAGGTCTGCAGTTGGTCCAACGTCCCTTCAGATGATGGATTGAACAGGGCTCTGGGAGATGTTCAAAGCTTGGGATGTTGTAGAAGATACTAACCCTGCTTTAAACCTCTCTACATTGTTCTTCTTGACCTTACTGCTGTGGTCCTTGGTCTTTATGATGCTGGTTGTTTTCTGACGTCTTAAAAACCTCTGATGTCCTTCTGCAGAATCATCTGTTGAATCACTCAAGCAGCCTCTGTTCTGCCATTTGGCCTCATGGTGGCAGCGTTGTTCTTCTTTGTGTTTACTCAACATACACCTCATGTGAAGTTTTTCTTTAACAGACAAACTTGTTTTTTGTCTTCACATGAGAAAGGTGGAAACACAACAACTTGAGATGAAGACATCAGCTTCTTTGCTTTGTCTCTGTGGACTCAGCTTCATGAGTTCATCTCCTGGTGTTCAACTGGTTTGCAGATGATCGGTTTTTCACAGAATTTCCACAGTATGATGCAGAGTATGATCCAGTTTTCATCTAGTTGGTTCCAATGGTTTCCAGTTTGTCGAGCTGGAAACAGAGGAGATGAACGATAGCTGTGAAAAGCTTCAGATGAGTCGATCAAATTTTCCTCAGGCTTTGATATTTGTGTTTAGGTGAAGCTTAATTCCTTAACGAACTGCTAGGTCCACCATTAAATGCTCTGATCTCTGCCGGCGGTTTTATTTTTATTCATAATGAATTTATTTTGTAACCAAGGTTAAACTATTGGCTGGACTCTCCTCTCTAATACCCCGCCATGGGCCTTACCAGGGAGGCTGAGGAGTATGATCCCCCTGTGGTTGGAACACCCCCGGGTCTGCCAGTCCAGAGGCACTGTCCCCGACCGCCACGCAATGTTGAAGAGGCCTGTCAACCACGACAGCCCCACAACATCCAGAGACTTGAGTGGTGCCCTGTGGGGGGTGCTCCAGGAGTATTGAATCGGGGGCCCTTTATTAGGGGCCATCCGGTCCCTGTACGAGCGGAGCAGGAGTTTGGTCCATATTGCCGGCACACAAGTCGGACCTGTTCCTGGTGCATGTTGGTCCTGTTCAGAACTTTTATAGACAGGATTTCTAGGCGCAGCCAAGGGCCGGAGGGGGTCTGTTTTGGGGACCAGTGGATTTCGTCTCTTCTTTTTGCAGATGACGTGGTCCTGCTGGCCCCCTCTAGCCAAGACCTACAGCATGAGCTGGGGCAGTTTGCGGACTAGTGTGAAGCTGCTGGGATGAAGGTCAGCCCGTCCAAGTCTGAGGCCATGGTTCTCGACTGGAAAAGGGTCCTCTTCAGGTTGGAGGGAAGTTCCTGCCTCAAGTGGAGGAGTTCAAGTATCTCGGGGTTTTGTTCATGAGTGAGGGAAGAATGGAGCGGGAGATCGACAGACGGATCGGTGTGGCTGCCGCAGTAATGGGGGCGCTGTGCCGGTCCATTGTGGTGAAGAGAGAGCTGAGCCGAAAAGCGAAGCTCTCGATTTACCGGTCGGTCTACGTTCCTACCCTCACCTATGGCCATGAACTTTGGGTCATGACCGAAAGAACGAGATCCTGGATACAAGCAGCTGAAATGAGCTTCCTCCGTAGGGTGGCCGGGCACTCCCTTAGAGATAGGGTGAGGAGCTCGGAGTAGAGCCGCTGCTCCTCCACATCGAGAGGAACCAGTTGAGGTGGCTCGGGCATCTATACCGGATGCCTCCTGGACGCCTTCCTCGGGAGGTGTTCCAGGACACGCTGGAGGGACTATGTCTCTCGGCTGGCCTGGGGACGCCTTGGGCTCCTCCCGGAGGAGCTGGAGGAGGTGTCTGGGGAGAGGGACGTCTGGGTGTCTGTACTGAGTCTGCTGCCCTCACGACCTGGTCCCGGATGAAGAGGAAGACAATCAGTACGAGCATTTATTTTCTTTAAAAAGCTCACCACAGAAGCACGATGCGACGGTCAGTCAGAGCAGCAGAGACAGAGGACGCCTTGTAGATGGCATCAGACAGCTTCACCAGAAGCTGTCGGACTTTGGAAGACATCACGTTGTGTGTAGTCGCTTTTGTCAGAAAATGTTTAGGAGAATTTTAAAGTCAGATCATTCTTGGTAAAGTTAAGCACAAATATGAAGTTCTGAGATCCTATCTTCTGTGTAAGAACTTAATACCCTCCTGGGCGCCTCCTGCTGGCCTAAGCTCTAAGCAGCAGCTCAGTTTGCTTATACTGTGGGCCAGCTCTGCCTGAAGGTTTTACCTCAGCCACTTTCTGCTGTGTGACCTTTCCTTATTCATCTCCTTTCTCAACAAATAGTTTTAATGGGTGAATTAAAACTGTTTTAATATTATGATTGCATCGAGAATTTAAAATATTAACCAAACTTTTTGTGTGGTTTTATCTGGACCTGTTTGTGTCTCCAACATGTGGGAGCTTCTGGAGGAACGGAAACATCACATAGGAAAATCTGTTACTATAGCAACACCTATACCTCTCCCTCCTCCTCCTCATTCTCCGTGTCTCTGCTGCAATGCATCACATCCCTTCCCCCTCCTCCTCCTCCCTCCTGGTTGCACCCGCCTCCCCCATCCTTCACCCATCCCACAGACTGATGAGCACAGCATCCCTCCGTCCTTCTGGAGGTCCTCCTCTCCTTGTGTGTGTGAGTTTAAGCGCGTCACTCTGAGGGAATAATGTTGCGCTCCAGGACAGATTTCTCAGCGCATGTCTCTTCCAGAGAACAGCTACAGGAGGAGGGATTTCTGTAAACCTGCCTGCAGAGGGACTCCCAGCACCACGTCCTCCTGGTGGACTGCGGGATGGAAGCCGACCACCTTTGACCCAACGACAGGTCTAGCTGCCAACCAGGAAGGAGACAGAGCCGGGTTTGTCTTTCAGGAGGAGGTGAGGCTCCAGAAGGAGGAGAGCTTCCTGGATGTATGCATCTTTTTGTCAGCTTTGTTTTGTAGATGACATTTATTTTTCTGTCTATGTGGAGACACAGAATGCGGGCTGCAGAGCCGTCTGTCCTGCTGCGGAGCCGCAGATGCATGTGCACAAACAGCGGGTGATTAAAGCGCACTCTGACCCAGATTTCAGCACAGCTTCATCTGAGGAGGCATGTAGTGGTCGGATCTGTAGTTCAGACTGTTCCTGAGAAGCAATAACTTCACATGAGACAATAAGAGCAGATAAAACGTCTCCAGACAGCCAAAGAGAGAAGGAAACCTCACACCGCTTCCATTTTCAGTTTTTATTTCTGCTCAGGTCATATCTGCATGAAGGGAATCAGAGTGTTTTATTCCTGCAACATTTGGACTCTGCATCTTCCATCACATCAGCGTCACACTTCAGTCTTCCTGCAGTAGACAGAAGCTTCAAGCCTGAAGCCTAAAACCTCTACTTTCCTCTGGTGACTGTGGCAGTGGGCACTCTTTGTGGGTAAACACACTGCTGCTGCTGTCAGGTGCTTGAGGAGGATCTTCAGCCCTCCTTCCCCTCTGCATAAGGAAGAGAGGAAGAGGGGGTCTGACCACACCCAGAGTCCCAGCAGCAGCATCCTCCTCCTGCAGACCCCCGTCAGTCAGGACGTGTTGGTGCTTCGAGCTGCAGATCTGAGTGTGTGTGTTCAGTTTGAGGAGAGTTTGTTGGTGTGTTTCGTGACTCCAGCTCTCCTCCAAACTCTGCCAGGATGCTGCTGCTGCCTCTGACCCTCCTGGCTCTTCAAGGTGAGTGGGCTGTGCTTGTGATGTGTGCACGTGGGCTGCTGCCTTATGGATCATTGTCGGCTCTCTGGTGTTTATGCAGGATTGTTGTTTCAGTTTGTTTCACGATGATGAGATGAGATCATGTTGAAGCTTTAAAATGGAAGGCAGACAGTGGCTGTTTGTTACTGAAGTATTCAGTTCAGTCACAGAAACAAGGCCATGGTGAAGTACAGCTCTGTGCAAAAATGTCATACTTTCCTTCCAAGAAGACACATTTTCTTACAAACCTTCAAGGTTGTCCTAAAAAACACTTCCCTGGGCTTTCTGAGATTTTTGCTCCTGCATGGCCTTCAGAAAGGCTGGAGAAATACCATCTTTATGGATTATAATAAGAAGGTCCAGCTGCTTGGAAACCAAAATGAGAGAGCATTAAGCGAGTAGAACAAGTGAAGAAGTGCAGTATAAGTATCAGTTCAGCATGTCAGATAGAGTAGATGAAGTGTTGGAGATGCCTAAAGGTAGAGAGGGACACCTGTGCTCTGGTTGGTGCAACAGCAGAGAGGCTGTGAGCTTCTGGACCTTCTAACACCCCCAGTTTAAGCTTCATAAAAAGCCAAAATGGCTGGAGAGGTTCAGTGTTGGACTAACAGACATGATCTGATCTGACAAGAAACTGCTCTGATGTGGAATGTTATGCATTATTATACAGAAGTCTTATTTTTATTTTATCTTGAACCTTATCTGAATTTAAAGGTACTTTAGTTACTAAAACTTTGTGCAAAAGGCTAAAATTACAGAGAAAGAAAAAGTTTCCACTCCCAACTGGTTACATACTGTTGTTTGATAAGAAGTTGTTTTTAATTTCCTCAGCAGCATCTTCCTAAAATCCTCTTTTCCTTCATTCACTTCTTGTTCTGAACCTTTTTCTAAAAGCAGTAACTTACAGAAGAATGATGGAAAACATCTTGTTTAGCTGATAAATACGTTCATTTTATCAGTTTAAGCTCCATCTGTGGGGGCCATGATGAGGGAGGTTGACACAAAGGATGAGCGTAAAGAAGGCATTCAGATTAATGGGAGGAAGAGGTTGTTAAGATGGATGGGGAAGAACAGGCAGAAATTATGAAGAAGAAAGAGGAAGATGAGTGGGATGAAAAGGCGCAACAAAGAGAGATGAGGAAGATGGATGGGATAAATACAGGAGTGGTAATGAACCGGACGTAAAAGAGTCATGAAGGTGAGAAGAGATGAAATTAGACTCTTTATATTTCATTTATTTGCTCAAGTTTAGAAAAGAATCGATAAAAATCTAATATTCAGCTATTAAATTTACTTTGAGATCTTTTCCACAACTCCTCAAAATTTCTGACATAGGAAGAAGGTGCCAAACATAGGATGAGATGAGATGAGTTGACGCAAAATCCCCGGAAACCTGGAAAAGAAGCTCCTACATGACAATGAACATCTTATTTATGGTTTATAGATCTTTCTAATTGCTTTAGAAACAGCAGGGTGCATATGTTGATGAATTGTTTGGATGTGAACGCAGCTTGGCCAAAATCTGCTGCTGACAAAGGAAGAAAGAAAGCAACACCTTAAAGAGAGATTTAACGAGCACTTATCTGCAGCTGCCAGCTGCTGCTGAACTCACTGTGGTTCATCAAATTCATGCAATAAAGAAAGCTGGGATGTGCAGGTTCTGCTGCCAGGGTCCAGCGGGGTTCTGCAGCGGGACACAGAAATGCCAAAGACATGATCCAAACAGGAAATCAAATGGGAGTTCTGAAAGAATAAATGAACAGAAGGAGGGTTTGTGGGTTTTTTTCTGCTACGACATGAGACGTTTGCTCAAATGTTTGAGCACAGGACACAAAATAAATGTCAGCAAAGGTTAAAGAAGGTAAAGAGGACCATAAACACGAGGAAAATCCTGCAGATTCTTCTGGTACGGATTGAATTTCCTTAAGTACTGATACATGAATTATCCAACAACTTTAATCTTGTTATTCATTCATTGGAGTGGAGAATCTAGTGGTCCACAGACTGATGTTACTGTAATAACTGGGTTTCTCTTACAGCCTGAAAGAATCTGACAGCAGCTGGAGATAATGCATACAGCACACATTATGGAGCCATTAGTCTGCAAATGGCTTGAGAGGCAGCTTATGGTCATAGCAGATTGATTTGAGCAAGAGTGAGAAGACCGCAGTGCAGCATGTTCCTACAGAACTGGTCAATCTTATTCAAGGCCTGAGCTCTTATGTCTGCAGCCTCTGAATTTTCTGGATGCAATAAGTAAAAGACCAAAAACAGCAGCACGTCCTTCCAGTGCAGCTTTTCCCACTTTAAGTTCCTATTCTTTCCCCAACTCCTGAAGCTCTTCTGTCATTCAGGATGCAAAGAGGAACATCCAGGGATATACTGTCCTGTACTTCCTGCACATCGTTATCAAGCAGTATGTGTTCTTCTTTGTTAACTTCTGGTTTCAAAATTCTCCTAAAGTCTGGTTAGGCCAGCAACTGTACCCTCCTCTTCCTCAACCAGACCTAAGAATCATGGTTTTCCTTTGTCTTCATGGCCATCCCTGGAGAAGACGTGTCTTGAAGGCACGATGCTGCTCTAAAATGTCTTTTTTGCATCAATGCTGCCATCACAGAAGAGGAACTGATACGAGCCCATACCATGATACAACCTGCTACCCTTGCACAGCCTGGCTGCAGGACTGGCGAGGAGATGCTGTATCTTCTGCTTATTTTTCCTGCTCACAGAGTCAGACGGCGTAAAAACTGGTTTCATACATTCTTACGTCTTACCCTGAAATTCAGGAACGAATCGGGACATTTTTAAGATTCCTCTCTATCTCCATGAAGAAGCTTTCACAGAGTTTTTGCTGCTGGATGCACTTTAAACAGCAGAACCTGTTGGTTTATTATGGCTTCTCTCAAACAGGAAGCTCCTGACTGATGCTCTTCATCTGAGTTGATTTTAGCGTTTTGCTCCATCTCAGCTGAGTCCAGTCTGGAAGGCGTTTCGTTCTGATTCTGTTTGAGGCTCTGGCTTTTCTCCAGGGTCTATTCCAGACCAACAATCTGGAGCGAGATAATGTGCCATGACCTAATTACAGACACACACACACACACACACCTGATCCCTCGCTGCTAAAGGATTATCATCCCAAGGTGTCAGATAGCTGCTGCAGGATGGCAGGAATCTTCCAGAAGTTTCTAAACACACATATTTTTCCTGAGTCTGGCTTGATTTATTTATTTACTTATTTATTGATTTATGTTTTTATTTAATGAACATCTACAGATAAGTCAACAGTAACGTTTTCTTATTGTATTTTGAACAAAAATATGCAGTGAAGTTGACCTTTTTTCCTGTATTTTACTCACAGACAATATTTTTTTCAATAAAATAAAAATATTTATTCATTTATAATATTAATTTATAAAGTTAAAACTAAAATCCAGTTCCATTTAGCATAAAGTGCCAAAAAATTATGAAAAATTCATCAAATTAACCAGAGCTAGCGCAGGTCAGAATGATGCTTTTATTTTTCACATCTAAAATAACAAACGATGATTAACATGGACTGCAACCACATTTAGATTTTTATTTGGTATTATTTTTGCTTTAACTTTAACCTAATTCAAACCCTTATAAATTTTATTCATTATTATACTTTTTGTCTCATGTTTATGACTGATTTATGTCTTCATCTTTAAGATGTTTAGCATCGGTCCTACAGACTAAGGCAGAATGAAACCAGCAGGTTTCTCTGAACGTCAGCCTGCAGACAAAAAAGTTAAATTAATACAGTTTCAAGACAATTTGGGTTCTGCCTCACAGCTGATTACTGTCCCTGTTGGACCGGTGTCTTTAAACTCTGAATACAGCAGGACCTGGTTCTCTTCCTGGACTCGGATGTGAGAAGTTTTGAGACAGAAATGGGTTTTTAAGGAGACTGGAGGAGACCAGGATGAAGGAGCAGAGGAAGCTGATGTCCTGGAGACAGACGGACCCAGATGGACAGAGACATAAGGCCCATAAGTGCTGCTGCATTGTTGATGCTTCAGCAGGATTGGTGACGTACGGCTGCACCTCCTGCTCCTCGTGCAAAATGTGTATGTGTGTGTGTGTGTGTGTTCCTGTCTTGGCATCACAGTGAGAACCATTTTCCAGATTTCACCATCAAATTGAGGACCATTTGTACCAAAGTGAGGACATTTTGCTGGTCCTCACGACCTATTTTGCTAACGGTTTAGGACTAAGGTGTGAATTGAGTTTAGGTTAAGGTTAGGGTTAGGCATGTACTGGTAATGGTTAGGTTTAGGGTTATTGTCAGGGTTAGGGCATAGAAAGGGTTGAAAATGACTGAAAATGAGTGGAAGTCAATGGGAGTCAACACATGGTCCTCACTACATACAGCAAAACAAGAGTGTGTGTGTGTGTGTGTGTGTGTGTGTGTGTGTGTGTGTGTGTGTGTGTGTGTGTGTGTGCAACAACAGGGACCAAGGATCAGAACACAGACAGCTTGGTTCCTCCGTGCAGAAAGAAAACAGTTTCAGGAGCTTCAGAGCTGCTGTTCAGCACAAAATGTTTTTAATCTGCTCCAACCTGCAGGAGGACAGGGACACTTGGACTTCCTGTTGATGTTTTTGCTCTGTGAGAACTTAAGAGATGATCAGGATTACTGGATTATTTTGATGAGGATGGATGGATGGATGGATGGATGGATGGACGGATGGATGGACGGATGGACGGATGGACGGATGGACGGATGGATGGATGGATGGATGGATGGATGAATGGATGGACGGATGGATGGATGGATGGACGGATGGACGGATGGATGGATGGACGGATGGATGAACGGATGGACGGATGGATGGATGGACGGACGGACGGACTGGACGGATGGGCGGATGGATGGATGGATGGATGATGATGGATGGATGGATGGATGGATGGATGGATGGATGGATGGATGGATGGATGGATGGATGGATGGATGGATGGATGTATCTGTGTTCCAACACACCTGATTACAGAACATGACAGACCTCGGGTCTGTCATGTTCTGGTGGAGTTTTCACGAACATCTAAGACGTCCCTCAGGAACTGTCTCTGGACATCAATGCCTTGAGGTACCAACAGGTGAACAATAATTCATCTTCAGGAAAAATGAAGCTAAACCTAAATAAAACATTTGCTCTCTAACTGATTTATGATTTTTCTAGAAACACGAGAACATCTCAGTGACTCTTCCGACTCTTAACTTCCTGTTTTGGTCTCACTGGAACAAACTGCAGCATTGAATGAGGAGATGCAGGATGACATTTTTCAGATTGGGACAGTGGGAGGGCTCTGTGGGAATAAAAGAAAGAAGCACAGAGTGCGTCATTGTTTCTCTTCTTCCAGTGGAAAGTCTTTTGCTCTTTTGGAGTCAGGGGAAATGTCATGGATCCTTGGCATTTCCCCAGGTTGTGCACATCCTCAGTACGCGTCTGTGTGCGACAGCAGAGCCATGGAAACAGATGTTGTCGCTTCAGAAACAAAACCCAGCCTTTTGTGTCTCCCGCAGCTCCAGAGGATGGTCTTTTCTGCAGCTGAGAGACATTTTAGGCCTCAGGGCTAAACAGCTGCTGATGTGAGGGATTATAACCAGCCAGCACCCAGTCAGGAAAAAAATCCTAATCTGCTGCTTCTGGAACTTCCTTTGCATAATCCCAAACCTCAGTTTGCAGATTGCACTGTGGATTTGCTGCGCTGTTGCTGTGTGTCCTGCTGCTGTTAAAGTGAATCACTGTCGAGTTCGCCTGGAGAGTCTGATTGTGTTGATTCTGCACTTCTGATGGGAATGTTTCCTTTGTGTCGGTCTGCATGTTTGTATCCCTTCACTCTGTCTTTTCACCCTCTTCTTTTCCTGCAGCCAATCAGCAGCAGCTCTGGTTATGTTGAAGAGCTCAACCTTAATCATAACAGATGATAGATAGTCCTTATTGTCCATTGGGGATAATCTTTTTCAGATGCCTCTTCTTCTGTCCTGTGAGATGCGTTGCACAGAAAAACTTTTCTATCTGAGGTGATATAGTCTGGATATGGCATAACAAGTGGGGATCAGCACAGACACAATCAGAGAGAGAAATGTCTACCAGAAATATGAACAGATTGAACGTTCTGCAGCTTCAGGCTCTCCATCTACAGCAGCATCCATCTTTGCTTCAGGATGTTACAGAATCCACATCAGAATCTGTAAAAGCTCACTAACTTTCCATCGTGATTAACAAATCCAGCTGGTCAGCTCAAATCTCACTGGATCCTCGCCGTCCAGCGCCAAACCTGACCGCCCACTTGGACCGCCCATGACACGAAAAGGAAATATCTTTTTTTTAAATTACAATTCTACAGTTTCTGAAAGGAAAATCCACCTCAGACAGTTAGAGAAGCCTGATAAAACCTGAAATAAAATGGTTTGGTGTTTGGGGCGTACTGGTGTCACAGAGGTCCATAACGGACCCACATCGTTACGTGACGTCCTGAGGAACCCCAACATGGTGGAGATCTATATATTGCAACAGTTCAGCCTCATGCAAACCAACCAGGTGACCCCTAATGAACCTCATCATGTGCAGAAGATGCTGATGTCTGATGAGTCTTGAGGAATCATCTGACTCTGCTGACCATCAGTCTCTGCTCAGATGCTCCAACAACTGCCTGAAGAAACTGTTGCACAGCTCCTGACCACTGATGTATCTGCTGCTGTTTTATCATCTGTTATTTACAGTTTGGAAAAGAAGCTTTAAATAAATTAAACGTAAAATAAATATTTTATTTTCTATCAATAACTCATTTTTAGACCTCTCTCCTTCTTCACTGGGATGTGGAGTCATGAGTTTTCTCAACCACATTATCTAGAGTTTCTAACATCTACCAGAGAGTTTTTAGTGAAATAGTGTAAAAGACATTTAGAGGCTACATCTGAGAGCGCAGGATTAAACATTAGAAGCTGTGTTTAACACCAACCACCTGCTAGCCTCTCTGAACACAGGAATATGAAACTATCTGCTTGGTTAACATGATGCAGCTCTCCTTGAGTGACAGTTTCATGTTTAGCTTTGAGCCTGATGAGTCCTGTAACCAAACTTCTCATTTCTTCCTGTTTGCTGTGGTGTCAGAGTGTCTCCTCTGTCTGTATTTCAGGTTTTTCTCCAAACAAACCTTTTCCTCCTCTCTATCTCCTGGTGTCACATAGCATCTCACATTCTCTCTATGTTGATGTCTAACCTGAGTGATTGTTGCTCTGCCATGAAGTTTCACAGGAGCACCAGTTGATGAATGTCTTTCGTTGACCTCTGGCAGCTGAGGATTTACGCTGACAGCTGGAGCAGCTTACAGCGGCCTGTAATTCACACGAACAATCGGGTCCCATTTGTAACAGCTAGGGAATTGCAGCAGAGATAAAGCTGAAACACATGAAATAACTGCATCGCTCCTCTGCTTCCTGTGAATTAGAGCACTTGTTCTCAGAGGAGGGTTAAAAACAGGAAGTATTTATAGTTGTGCCTTTTGCCTGGGGTCTGTTTGGTGCTCTGCTGATCTGCCAAGCAGATAACCTGAAAACCAGAGAACCGGGCTTCAGATCAGCTGTGGCTCCAGGTGCAAACCCCAGTTCCTTACCTGTGTGATGCAGCTGAGCTCTGTTGGACACAAACAACTCTGAAAAAGGTGGTTAGTTGGAGTTGAAATGCTCCACATTTTAGGAAAAGTTTGTTTTTCTTTGTTAAATGGGGTTGTGTGGGATATTTCTGAGCTGTCAATATCTTCACTGCAGTCTGGAGTTGTTCCTTATCTATGATGCCCCATTTATACTGACTTAAGACCACACAATGATTATGATAAGAAAATCAGCCAGGATGTGAATCATAGGGTCTTCATACAGTTTTGAGAAGGTCCTACAGGATCTTGGATGTTCTTCACAGGGTCTTGGGTAGTTTTGGATGGTCCATCCAAAGTCTTGTTGGGATCTTGAAAGTTCTTTAAGAGGTCTTAGCAAGGTCTTAGATATGTCTTAGATAGTCTATTCAAAGTGTTATTGAAATCCTAGATGGTCTTCATTGGGTCATGGTAAGGTCTGGTCAAGGTCTTGAATGGCTTTTCCAAAGGTTTAATGAGATCTTGGATAGTCTTTATATAGTCTTGGTGAGGTCTTAGTTGTAGATAGTCTATCCATAGTCACTTTGAGATTTTGGATGATTTTTATAGGGTCTTGATGATTTCTTAGCAAGGTCTTGGATGGTCTATCTAGGGCCTCAGTGAGGTCTTCTAGTGTTTAAGCATGCACAGACACAGAGAAGGTCTGGCATTGTATTTATCAACAAGGAGGAGGAGAAATTCTTCTCAGAGGTGTGACCTGCAGATACTCTTCATCTGCAGAAGGTAGGATTTCAGGCCTAAAATTTTAATTGTTGTCCTTCGCTCATCCTGATTTTAGCATAGTTTGAGGACAACCTGTAGGCTCCCAGGGTTAAATACAAAGACTGGACTGAACAAGAGGGAGAAAGCAGCCAAAGATTACAGGAAAGTGACTCTTCAGAAGAACAGTGCAAAACAATTAGGTTTGGTTTAAAATTTTTGTTTGTTACTTTAGCGATTATCTGTCTTAATCTCTGTAAAGCTTTGAGTTCGGTTCATTTTAGATGGTAGAAATTCACTCTGACTGGCTGTTATCTTGACTCCAGCTTGACTACTTTTTACTGCAGGTTGGATATTGAAAGCTCAGCACTAATCCACAAAAACCCACTTCACAATAAACCATCAGTTTGCCTTATCTCGTGTACTCCTAATATTCTCTTTTCCTCCTTTTCCTCTGCAGCCAGCCTTTGATCTCTTCCTGCTCTCCCATCCTCACATTCTTGTCTTTGCAAACATTTTCCTTTCTTTCCTCCATCGTTCCTCCCCTTCAGGTTCCTCTGCAGTCATTGACTGTTGCCATCAGAGCTGAAGTGCTGCTACTTAAAACTCAACAGACCTTACCGGTTTTGTCTGCGTTGATCTGATTTGGAGTTGTATGTTTCCTGTCCTCTCCCTTCACCCCCTTCCCTTCATCTTGCGATTCAAAATGAAAGCCCCCCCACCCCCTGAGGTGAAAGTTGAGGGTAGCACATCTTTGGCTGAGAGCGATGCTGAGGCCTCAGTGGAAACTGCAAGGTGCAGTTTGAGACAGGTGTGGAGTTACAGGTGTGTTACTCCTGGCCGATGACGAGTATGTGTCATGATAATAATTGGCATATATAGACTTATTCTTCTATATATGATGTGAGCTCCAGTTGGCCACTGACAGAATGCAAGAAAACAGCTCACTAACTATTCACTGCAACCTCTTTATTTCCCCTCAGTTTCACATTTTTAAGAGAAAATCACAGCAGAACAAAAATCCTAATTTTTCTAACACCAAAGTGAAGCGATGAGTGGAAATAAAAACAATGCAAGAAAAAAAGAACAAAAAAAAATCACGCATGCATTGAGCATTGAAAGCAAGCACGCACAAACTAAAGTTGCTAATTAAAGTACTGATTAGACAGTTTGCCTGCAAGTACTGAGAAAACACCACAGCTCTTTCTGGAGGCACGGGGAAAAGAGACTGACGGCCACCCACGGCTCTCCTCTCTGACCCGCTGACCTGCAACCGAGCAAACTGCAGCAAACTGACAACAACTCATTTATCTTTACTTTGTTGCTCTGCAGCGACTCTTTGTCACGGAGCCTGTGTGGAGGTGGACTCGGATACCGAGGCCGTGGCTAGCGAGGGCTTCAAACTGGGATGCATCTCCTGTAAGAAGAGAGGTGAAGTGCTCTCTGTGGCGGTCGTCAACTGGCTCTTCAAGGGTTCCGACGAAGTGGATTACTCTCCTGTAAGTGGTGAAAAGATGCAGTTCAAAAAGATCCATGAAATGTGATCACTCAGCAAGGGGAAGCTGTATCGCTGCTCTCCTGCCTGCAGAAAATATAAAGGCAGGTTAAGCGTTATTGTCCTCTCAGACATAAAAATACATTTTTTATGCTCTCTTATGGAGTGCAGCATCAGAACAGCCCAACAGCAGAACAGCTCCCAAACCGGCCACTGGACTGCAGCTAGGGTCTGTTTCTGTTAAGCTGCCACTGCTTTGTGGCAGTGACCCACTAGTGATCACACGTACCACCAGTGGATTTGGCCAATTAAGTAAATGGTATCTTCTAGATTCCTGTAAAGGAAGATCTGCTGGAAGTACAGAAGATCTGCAGGAAGAACAGAAGATCTGCAGGAAGAACAGAAGATCTGCAGGAAGTACAGAAGATCTGCTGGAAGTACAGAAGATCTGAAGGAAGAACAGAAGATCTGCAGGAAGAACAGAAGATCTGCAGGAAGAACAGAAGATCTGCATGAAGTACAGAAGATCTGCAGGAAGAATAGAAGACCTGCTGGAAGTACAGAAGATCTGCAGTAAGAACAGAAGATCTGCAGGAAGAACAGAAGATCTGCAGGAAGAACAGAAGGTCTGCTGGAAGTACAGAAGATCTGAAGGAAGAACAGAAGATCTGCATGAAGTACAGAAGATCTGCAGGAAGAACAGAAGATCTGCTGGAAGTACAGAAGATCTGCTGGAAGAACAGAAGATCTGCAGGAAGTACAGAAGATCTGCAGGAAGAACAGAAGATCTGCAGGAAGTACAGAAGGTCTGCTGGAAGTACAGAAGATCTGCAGGAAGAACAGAAGATCTGCAGGAAGAACAGAAGATCTGCAGGAAGTACAGAAGACCTGCAGGAAGAACAGAAGATCTGCAGGAAGTACAGAAGATCTGCTGGAAGTACAGAAGATCTGCAGGAAGAACAGAAGATCTGCAGGAAGAACAGAAGATCTGCAGGAAGTACAGAAGATCTGCTGGAAGTACAGAAGATCTGAAGGAAGAACAGAAGATCTGCATGAAGTACAGAAGATCTGCAGGAAGAACAGAAGATCTGCTGGAAGTACAGAAGATCTGCTGGAAGAACAGAAGATCTGCAGGAAGAACAGAAGATCTGCAGGAAGTACAGAAGATCTGCAGGAAGAACAGAAGATCTGCAGGAAGAACAGAAGATCTGCAGGAAGTACAGAAGATCTGCAGGAAGTACAGAAGATCTGCAGGAAGTACAGAAGATCTGCAGGAAGTACAGAAGATCTGCTGGAAGTACAGAAGATCTGCAGGAAGAACAGAAGATCTGCAGGAAGTACAGAAGGTCTGCTGGAAGTACAGAAGATCTGCAGGAAGAACAGAAGATCTGCAGGAAGAACAGAAGATCTGCAGGAAGTACAGAAGACCTGCAGAAAGAACAGAAGATCTGCAGGAAGTACAGAAGATCTGCTGGAAGAACAGAAGATCTGCTGGAAGAACAGAAGATCTGCAGGAAGAACAGAAGATCTGAAGGAAGAACAGAAGATCTGCAGGAAGAACAGAAGATCTGCTGGAAGAACAGAAGATCTGCAGGAAGAACAGAAGATCTGAAGGAAGAACAGAAGATCTGCAGGAAGAACAGAAGATCTGCAGGAAGAACAGAAGATCTGCAGGAAGAACAGAAGATCTGCAGGACTTGGAGCTACAGGGTCCTTCAGTAACGCTGCAACAGATTCTTGAAAACCCAGTTTGTGTCTTTTAAAAACAAAAACGTGGAGATTCTAAACAGGAGCATCAGGTGCGCCACGGGTCCAGTTGTTTTAAACAGCTTTTTATTTAGCACTGCAGCATCAGTGTTCGATTCCCAACCTCGGGACCTTTGATGCATGTTTTTATCCTTTCTCTCTACCTATTTCCTGTCTATTTATACGGTGATAAAATGTCACTAGTGCCCCCAAAATAGGTTGGTTCACTAGAACAGAAAGAAATCATGAAAAATGTTCAGCTTATTAAAGTCCACAAGAAAAGCAGCTCTGCAAAGCAACATCATCACTGATTCCATTATTTCCAGGAATCTGAAGGATTTATGTTTGGTCTTCCTTCTGAAGTAGACATCCTGTGGACGTAGACATCCACGCTCTCTAGAAAAGAACGGCCATCCACTCCACGGTTTTACTCACCGCAGGAGGCAAAGCAGGAGGCTTCAGATTCTGAGCAGCTTGGCTGACTCACAGAGCAGCCGCAGGAGGAGAAAAGTGAAATGCAAACATAAGAAATTCATACAATGAGAGGTTAAGTTCTGCAATCAGAGGAAAGATGCCTGGCTCCTCCTCAGTGTTGTGAATGGTTCCTAAAAGATGAGTTTCCATCTCACAGCTCCTGTCTTCATTCTGCTTCATGTTTCAGCTGTACACGTATGAAAACAAACAGGGCGAGGTCCTGGACCCTCGCTTCTACGAGCGTCTGGACTGGAACGGCAGCAAACAGACCCTGGACCTGCAGGACGGCTCCATCTACATCCTCAATGTGACCTACAATGACACGGGAACCTACGTGTGCACCTTCGAACGCACACTCATGTACTCCAACTACATGTTTCAAATCAACACCACCAAGCTGATCCACCTCAACGTGGTGCCAAAACGTAAGAACTAAGCCTTAGCTGAGTCTGATTTACATGTCAGGATCTGACTTATTGCTGGGAGAACAAACACGTTCATATTTATCCTGTAGCTCCAAATCCATCATTAAAGGGGAACCATCTGCCAGTAGAGCCTGCAGGTTTCCAGCTTCTAGGGTCAGAGAAACAACAGTTTCATCATTTGATGACATTTAGCAAAATAATTCAATAAAATCTGTTTTTTAAAGCATTTTATATTTTTAGGGCACATTTCGACATTTCATTTCAGAAAAAGGTTGATGGAAACAACAAATGCTTCTCAGGTTTTCTGGAGATGATGGTCTCCTGATGTTTAACTTGTTGGTGTTTTAAATTGTACCAAACTGTAAACTGATACCACAGAAGATTACCGCAGCTGTGCATGAACCTACTCATCTGTTGGTCAAACATCGTCCTCTGCTCATAGAGATGCAACAGGAGGAACAACAGCTTCTGCAAACATTGCAGGAGTCCAAATATTTGGAGAGCTGCTGTGATGTTTGCAGATGTGGTTTTTAAATTAGCTCATCGTAAAGAAATAAAGGCCTGCAGCCGTTTGCTTTCAGGCACAGATTTATATTTTTATTGTTAAGTATTGAAGTTATAAATGGTAGATTCATTGAGGAACAGCTCCAGTCAGATGTTTCCATCTGATCATCAGGGACCTAAAAACATTACTGTCAGGATGTGACATTTTGGACTTTGTTTGAGGTTTTGTTTTGCTAGATGTTTCTTGTTTGAGGTTTTGTATTCATGTTTCTTGTTTTCTGTTCCTCCTCGTCGTTATTCCCTTTCTGTGTTTTATTCTGTTCTGTCTAGCTTAGTAATTTATGTTTAGTCTCTAGTGTTCCAGTTCTCCTTCCTGTTGGGTCAGCTTGAGTTATTGTTTACTTTTATTCTAGTCTTCTGCTTCATTCTCAGTTTTGTTCTTACAGTCTTTGTTTGTTTACTTGTAGTCAGGGTTTCTTTATGGTTTCCTTTTGCTTAGTCCTTAGGTTCTTGTTATTCTTCTGTTCCTTCCAGTTCCTCTGTTTCCTTTACCTCTTGGTTATTCTAGATTTCTTAGTTTTGGTTTAGTCTATTGTTTCTGCTAGGTCTTTGTTTCTCTGTATTGGTTAATCAGTTCCACTTGTCCCTTCAGCCCCCTGTCCCTTTCCCACCCCTTTCTGTGTCTTTTTGATTATTCCCCCTTTTGTTCTCCTCTCCGTCCCCCTGTATTTAGTTTTTTGGGTTTTTCTTTGTTCTTGCTGGTTCCTCTGTTTTTTCACACTCTGTTTTTGCTGTTCGCACACTCGATCCCTGTCATCCATGTTCCTGCAGTGTCACAGATTTTGTACGTTTTTTTTTGATTCAGACTCTGGTCAGTACCTGCAGTGTGTTTTTGTTACGTTTTTGGACCCTTTGAATAAAGCTGAAGACTGCTTTGCAATGCTGCATCCAAGCCCTTGTCTGCACTTTGGTCCACACCAAAACCACACCTTGACAATTACATAATGAACGATTTATAAGCATTAAACTGCAGTGGTTTAAAAAAACAAGCTTTAGATGAAAAGTTTAAATTTTATTTTGGTTTTTATCGGGAAAACGCTGTGATTGCAGGAGAAAATGTCTCTTAGCCACTTTTAAAAAAAGGGAAAGACAGGAAAACCCCCCCTCCCCAGGATGTTTGTCTACATAGGCCAGGAGATCACCAGGTCACCTCCACGTTAGTTGTTGTCCATAGCTTCAGAAACAAACACTGCGGTGGTCGGGAAATAAAGAAAGGGGAATATGGGGAAAAAGTGGCCCCTGTTGGGGTGGGGTTGAACACTGTGTGCTGTGGCCTGTTTTTTTCCCCAAAAACATTGGGATCCTTATTTCTTAATGTGGGATTTATTTCCCTACTAAACAAACTGACTTAAATTAGGGGCTTTTAACATGTTACCATGGGTCAGAGAACAGTCCTCGTGATGATCACCATCTTCCTCTTCCTCATCATCATCATCGTTGTAGTAGTTCTTTATTCTGCTTCATGTGTGTTTTTTTTTTTCTTCCAAATATGAAATTATTTTTTCCATCCGACAGATTAACTGTAGCTGTTGTAGGACACAAGGAGAGATGAGTGATGATAGGCTGGACATGAAATCATGAATTACGATTCACTCTAATAAAAGATGCGTGACCTGAGCATCCCTGGTTCCCTTTCTGGTTCAGATGAACGCATCAGAACCAGTCTGTCTCAGCTCCTCTCCCTCTGTGTCGCTGCAGTAACCAGAAGCATGGCGTCCATCCTGTCCGAGGTGATGATGTACGTCTCCATCATCGGGCTTCAGTTCTGGCTGGTCATCGAGATGATTTACTGCTACAGGAAGATCTCAGTGGCTGGAGAAGAAGCTCTGAGGGAAAGCGAGTGAGTAACAGCCGGCCTCTCCTCCACACCCGGATCCAGATCCTGCTGGATGGACCAAATGTCCTGACATCCTCCTCCTGCTTGCTGTTCCCCTCCTGCAGTAACACCCAAGCTGTGTCAGTCTGTCCCTTTGAAAACAACAACATGTTCTGCTCTGATCTTTGCTGTTTCTGTTCCTGCAGGGCCGAGTATTTAGCTATAGCTTCGGAAAGTAAAGATAACTGTGCAGGTGTCCAAGTGGCAGAATAACCTTGGTAGGTCTGTTCTCTACTGGGTTTTTCTTCATGGTTCTGTGTTTCTGCTCTGATCATCTACTCTGGTTCTGTCACCTTTCTTCACATCTCTGGAGCAGAGATAAATTTAGAACAAGTTACCTTGTGGTGAAAAACAGTTCAGGTCAGAACCAGGTCAGAAAAAAATTTAAGTAAATAATTTTGGATCAATACAACAAAGAAGAAGAATGAGTACTATGTTCATTACTTAATTACATTTCAGTTTATTATTTAATTCCTAAAAAATATTTATTTACGAGTTAATTTATGAATTTAAAGGTTTAAATATGGTCATTTAATTTCTTTATTAGAAAGTTTTACTTCGTCATAAATGTTTCTTCTAGTCTATGATTTTACTTTGTTTCATCCTGAATATAAATACTATATGAATACTGTCTTTAACATTTCTACAGAAAACAAAGCAAAATATCTCTCAGCCGCAGTTTTCTTCTGCTTTTTTTTTGTAGGTTGCAGAAGAATCCAATACATCATTCCTGACGAACTCCAAATCCACTTGTCACAGTCCCCTGCCTCTCCTTTTCCTCTCTACGTGATGGAAATCATGAAAACTGGAATTGTAAACAGGATTCAGATCCAGAAAGCTTTGAAAATCTGACTCTGCTGAAATGGACTGAGCTGCACTTCGACAGGAGGAACAAAACGAAGCATCTGGTTCCACAGGAGGAGAGCTGAGCTGTAAATAGGCCTGTAAACACATACAGTGTTCCACTGTGTTATCCATATCTGCATGCTGAGGAACACATCTGATCTCTAATGTTCTGTCACTTCTCCTTATTAACCAGTCTTTAGGTTTAACTCACTGTTGTGCAAATTTAAAGCAAGCAGCAGAGTATTCTGCAGAGAATCAAACAGTGGACATTTTAACTATAATTTACAAAAAAGAATTATAGTGAAAATATTGCATTTATTCTGCATGTTTAATAACCTGAACTCAACAAAATGCAGAAACCATTCCTGCCTTCCAGGCTTCAACTCTTCCCACCAACGCTGTGACTATTCCCAACCATTAAAGCTGTTCTAACTGAGGATATGAAGCCATGAAGAGTTTCAGGAGTTCTTTGCTCCCATTTTCTCAACACTTACGTTCAGTACTACGGAAGTGTATCCATCACATCTGTTGTGGTTTCTGGTACTGATCCGTCGGACCACAGTCCACCTTCCCACTGTCTGATGGTCCATCCATGATTCCTCCTCTCAGGTTAACATCAGGCTCATCTTCTGCACAATAAAGGTTGTGACTCTGCATTGTAGAGCTGGACTGAGGTTCTCTAAAGTAATCCCTGCTCCATATGGTTCTACCAGCGGGTAGATGATGGTTGTTGATTCAGAACCATTCGAGGGATAAGATCATGGCTGCTCCCTGATATTCCTCCAGATTTCCTGATAGTTTGAAGACGTTCTGCTCTGCAGAAGGAGCAACATGCAGGTTTTTCCCATCTTTCTGTGGGGAGCTTTGGGTTTTATCAGTCCAATCATTTTATTTCCGTTGGTTTTCAAACTGGAGATCATCTGAAAATCTTTGCTGCAAAAAAACTCAGCTCTGCTTTGATGCTACTTTGGGACCAAATCAGGCTTAAACTTGTCTGTTAAACATTAAGGTTTTATGTATGTGTTGCAGTGGGTTTATCAGGACAGTTTTCAGTGGTTTGTGACTGCATGATGATCCAGAAGTGCTCTGAGAAGCCGAGTTTTGCCTTCCACCAAATGTAATCTGTGATTTCTTTAAAATGGCTTCAACTGTTACACAGTAAAACACTTTACTGGTCTACGTGAGAGAAGAGCGACTCAAAACTAAAGTATTATTTCTAAATAGTTTATATTTCTTATACATGTAGAAAGTTTCCTCTGGTGTCTGCTTTGCAGCTCCATCAGAGATTCATCAAACTTCAAATCAGCCGTTTATATGAAAGTCTCAGATGATTTGTCTCCTTTCAGCTCCATAAGCAGGATCAGGTGTTCCTACAGCACAGTGATCTGAGACTGTGTTCTGATCTCTGAGAGCAGAATCAGAACAGAACTAAGACCCTGCAGCACATTTACATAAGGTCCATATCCAAACTCTCACATTTCAATGTCGCTGAAGCACATTTCCCACATTTTAAAGGGAAAACTGTGAAATTTGTTTATTTTTTAAATCAGACTCCAGCAGGGCGATTTATTTGTTTACCTCGAACAGGAAATAAGTTCTTGCTCCTGTAAATGTTTTAATGAGACCAGAACCAGTGTTAAAGTTCTGAAACAAATGTGTTTCTCCCTCTTCTTGGGAGCTCAAAGAGCAACAATCAGACCCAGAAACGTTTAAACCTTTGAGCTTAGAGAAGGAAACTGCTGCTCAAAGTGTAACTTCCTGAAAACCTTCACTGGACCATCCCAGCAGAACCTAAGGGCTTAGTGTTTTCCTGTAATCTCACTGCAGTGCAGCAAATGCACCACTAAACGAGTCTGGTGTTCCTCAGAGAAGGAAACCAGACAGAAAAAGATCAGAGGTGAAGCCTTGCTGCAGAAAATGTCGTTTTTTTTTAATTTTTTATATCAAATTCAGCTCCAGGAGCTTCTCTTCCAACCGGCGTGGGGTGAACACTAGGGAGGCAGCAAAGCGCTCCTCATCTCTGTGTCCCAGTGACACTTCAGAGCTTTAAGCTGAACCAGAACAACTGCATGCTGTTGGACAGTGTACTGAGGGCATGGCGTGGGAACTTAAAGGTGCATGTATGATGGGGAAGATATTGGAGAACGGACCGAGTTTATTCCAGCATATGGTTGTGATGGGTAGCAATAAAGTATGAGCAAGTGTCTACCGGTCTCCAGTCTCCATACATAACAGAAGTTGTCTACGAAAACAGACAGAACCCAGTGAAAGCTTTCTGATGTGATTTCATCATTTGTCCTTTTCTTTCCTGCACACCTGAAGCTGCTCTGCTTCTGTTTTTGCTGCCTGGAAACAAAAAAAAAACTGCAGATTATCTCCATGTGTAGCCGTGCAAATGTTGCTTGTACACAATTAAAAAATACAGTGAAACAAAAGTCTCACAGTTAAGTTCTGAGTCCTTCTTTGGTTCTGAATCTGGATGGGATGGAGAAGTCTGGGACTGATCCTCAGAGTCCCTCAGAGAGCTCCTAACTTAGCCTAAAAAGTCCTGCGAAGGTCTCCTAGCTTGAGAGTGATTCAGTTCTCTGCTGAGAGGGACTCTGAGTAAGGAGACGACAGAACTTCCTATCTTAGTGAGGAGGTATACCCCTGAGTCCATGAGGTTGACCCCTTTGCTAGGGGTGGTGCTGTGATTGGTTGTTTAAAGAAACAAAAAACAAATGCTCCTCGTAGTCATTGGAGAGAAAATTAACCGATGATAGAATTTAGACTGGATTCAGAAATGTTGAAATCATGGTGATAAAACTTAGCAAAATTAAATTGTCACACAGCATTAAAATGTTTGAACGTAGCTTATTTACATGATCATCATTATTTGATTTGCTTATTATAATGTTTACTCGCCATGCTGGTCGTTTTCATACTGCATCTATTAATTCATTTCATATTAATATTAAATTCAGCATTTTACTGTGATCTCCTTGTATAATGAGGTTTAGTTTGGTAAAATGACCAAAACGGAGAAAAAAAGGTGGAGAAAAGTAAAGTGAACAGCGGAGCAGAGCTGCTGGTGGAGGAGACGAGAGAAGTGTTAAAGGTAGCTTTGGTCCTGGGATCACGGTGGGAACCAACAGGCGTTCCCAGCAGATCAATGCGTCGTTAACATGTTTTATTGGTCACAAATACATTTATGTAGATTGACTGGCAGTTGAACTGGTTCTTTAAGTAACAACTTTAATATAAAAGAAATTTATATCAAAGTTGTTTTAGTTGTAATATTTATAATTGTACTCAATGTTATGCTTCTTGTGAAAACAGCTAGTAAAACAGTTTGCCCAGTAAAAATAAAGTCTAATAAACAAGCTTTGTTCTTCTTCAAAAACTGCAAGTGGACAAGTGCAACAGTTTGGCCAACAAACATAAATAAAAGTGATACCTCCTACATCTAATAGACAAGCTTAGTGGCTCACTGACAACTCCGTGTGCTGTTGCACAACCCTGCATTCAATAATTTGCATGTCGTGGCAAACAACAAACACAGAAAACAAATGTTTTTTCCTCCTGTCATTTTTGGCCAGAAATTGCTTGCAACTTGACTTCTTGTCCAGTAAGTCAAGTTTATCCTGATGGACATGACAGACAACAAGATGCTAAAGTCTGTTCTGAGTCCTTGCTGAACGGAGCCAAGTTATGAGCCTGCAGAGGGAACTAAAATGTCTCATTGCCTCAGAGGGTGAAACAGGGACTCCCGAAAGCAACTTGACAAGGGTTTCCACTTGCCCAAATAGTCCACGCACCTCTCCAGCCAATCCACCAATGATCCCTGCAGCTTCTGTGCTGTTGCTAAATGAGTAGCTCGGGCGAAACATAGAAAACTGCACTGAAAGTAACTCTCTGTTCAGCTCTGGGTATTTCTTAATGACTGCAGCATCTATCTTCCCACTTAGAAGTGTTTCTTCAAACTTTCGTAAAGTCAGCAAGTCCTTCTGATAAAATATCTCACTAAGCCATGCATCTACAATATCCAAGACTTACAGAACTCAGCTCTGTAGTGGTCTGCGGCACAGTTAGACTGATGTCCCTTAGCTCCTTCAAAGAAGAGTCTTGGTGGTTGTCCTGTCTGTGGAATGGCAATGGGTTTAACACCTAAGGACTGACCCACAGCTGTTGCCTCTTTAAACGGAGTATAGACATTTTCCTCATCTAATTTGGCCTTGAGAAAGGTTTGATAAGTTTCAACAGCAGCCCTCATACCAGCAATGGTTTCAGTTCTCTTCTGGAAAGAGATGTTCAGGCATTCAAGCTCAGAAATCACCGGTGAGGCAAGGATAAGACCCAAAACTGTTTTCTAAACTGCTCTAGCAGGCCATTAGCAGTAGATGCTGTATTTGAGGCACCACAAGCCATCTCCTGCAAGGTAGCCAGCACTGACCCATACTGTGATAACAACTGTGATGGCTTTGTTCTGTACGGTCCATATTGTAGGACAGAGGGGTTGTATTGCAGTGCATGATGGATTATCTGCATGTGCTGTTGCTGTATGGATCACCCTAAACTTCCCTGACTGAGACAAAAGGGCTCCAAGCTGGTTGACCCAGTCCAATGCATCTCTGATCAGAAGAGGCTAAGCAAGCTTTCAGTGTGGTCCTAGTGGCTGCTCTAATTTTATTAGTGCCTGTGCACCAGGCATATTAGCTGCCCCCCCACTCATACGTTTGACCTCGTAAACCATGCATTGGCAAGTTTAATCTCATAAGAAGATCTTTAACTACTCCAGTCAGACTTTTTCCTGTTGTTTCAGTAGCAGAATACAAACCAATGAACCCTTTCATGGGGTTTTAGGTCATTATCAAATAACACAGGCAAATAATTTCTTGTTCTTGTCCAGAAATGTCTTATTTATAACCATAATAATTGCATATTGAAGAACTGGTAAATGTCTATTTGTATCAGCTATTGCATTAACAATACTGTTGCTCATGATAGACAGGATTTCATTCTGGATCTGGGGACTCATGTACTCTTTCTGGGACCTTCTGCAACCATTTGGCTAAAAGGACATCATCCTCAGCTTTGTCTTTCAAGAGTTGATAAAAAATACCTGTTATCATCCTCTTGCCCTCTCTAGGCTCTTCCCTGATGTGCCAAATATGTGATTGAACTGTTTTCCCCAGACAGCGGCAGTTGTCTGCTTGTTGATTTGCCAAAGCACCGTGCATTTATAGAGTGACTTTCTTGTGCACTCACGGAGACAGCATGTCGGTGTGTGCGACTGTTTTTATGTGCTTTAAATTTTTCAATGGCTTTTTCCAATTTTTAAATCCAGATTTTCCAATTTTTAAGTCCAGAAGGTGGGCTCTGATTTTACAGCAAATGGTGAAAGTTTGTCCCCCTTCTGCACTGCATCAGAATGGAGCCAGGGAGAGCCCTTGAACCGCTGTTCTTTAAAGCCAAAGTTCTGTTAGAACTTTAAACTTAAAGTTGGAACTTAAAGCTCTATTAGAACTTGAGTTCTGTTAGAATTTTGGATGTGGCTGATATGGTTCTGTCCTCTGACCTCTGAGTCTCTCAATTGTCTGTTTCTATTCTGAATGCCCTAAAAAGAAAGGTGACAATGTCACAAAATGCCATTGGACGACTTCTGACGTTTTGTGAACTCGTAAAATAGCTCCTGTTATGTGTTATTCTGTCTTACCTGTTGTTCTGCTCCTGTCTCTGCCTCACTTTGACTCCCTGCATCAAACACTTGATGCTGACTTATAAAAGGTAAAAAAGCACCATCTGTTGAGGCTTTTTATAAAGATTTTTAACAACTGATTTGCAGATGTGTTTAGGCTCATACTCTATACTCAAATCTGTTAATAGCATAACCTCACTCTGAAATTAAAAGAACATTTGTGGGTTGTTCTAGTGGAGCTAATAACCTCATATTCTAACCCAAACCTTTTATAGTGCTGTGGAAATAAAGACTAAAATTTATCAACCTGACATCAGTCCTCACCTGTTCTCCTTTCTGGATCTATTCTATCAATAATGTGATTTTTAAACCTTACCCCCCACCCTGAAGCTGCCCCTGGCTCTAATAATATTTTTATCACTAATCATTTAAGACCTCACTCCAGCTTCCTCCGTCTCTCCACCTTTAATTGCTTCAACTGCCTCACTACTTCTGTACTATCATCCTCCTGATGAGACATTATTACACATAATATTTAATTTAATGTCAGACATGATAAATAGCTGAGTATGATTAGGTGTGGACCTCGTGACGTGTTACTCACACTGACGTCACTCTTTAAGAAAACAAAGTCCTGTTGTTGTTAAAATCTTTTCTTTGGTGGCATTTTGCTGAAATAAGATGATTAACCATTTTTTGGATGGTGTTGATGTTACTTGGGAAGCCTGACCGAGTTATCAGTTCAATAATGGACGGGTGTCCATCCCAGGATCAAGATGACTTAACTTAAAAGATTTGGCTTCTAAATATTAATGTAAACTAACAACAAGACGTTATAAAGCAGCCATATTCATGACAACATTCCCTACAGACAGTTTCACCTCATTCAGAGGTCTCTGATCAGACTGATGCCGCAGAATCCCGCATCTGCTGCGCATCCCAAACACTCAGAGCAGCTGAGGGGGGCGCGACCCAGTGACGTCATGCTGCGTCACGCTTTCACAATAAAAGCACGGAAGGTAAAGATTTCCAGTATTTTTCTCTTTCGTGGTAAAATGTTTTTTGGGGGGACAAATCCACCCTCCGCCCCCCCGGTTCCGACACCTATGCTAGGCTTAGGCTGCATCATGTACAATACAGCAAACACTCATTCAGCACATTTACATCCTCCGTTTGTCATATAGAGCTTAGATTATTGCACTGATGTCTAGAGTTTGAAAGAATTTTAAAGGTGTGTAAATATCTAAGCATCCAGGGATCGGGCCGCTGAGGTCTCCACCTTCGTCCGCCACCCAATCCTCTTTGCACCGGTCCCTCACGGTTCCCCCTGCAGGTGGTGGGCCCACTGGGGGATGGCCTCGCGTCTCTCGTTCGGGCTTGGCCCGACCGGGTCCCCGCGAGAGCAACCCGGCCACCAGGCGCTCTCCGACGAGTCCCGACCCCAGGCCTGGCTCCAGGGTGGGACCCCGGCTCCGCCGTACCGGGCGACGTCACGTGCCTCGATATACTTGTCCTCATGAAGGATTCTTGAACCGCTCTTTGTCTGACCCATCACTTAGAGCCTGTTTGCCATGGGAGACCCTACCACGGGCATTTAAGCCCCAGACAACATAGCCTCTAGGATCATTTGAACACTCAAACCCCTCCACCACGTTAAGGTGGCGGTTCAAGGAGGTTCACACTCCTCAGCCTCCCTGGTAAGGCCTACGCCAGGGTATTGGAGAGGAGAGTCCGGCCGATAGTCGAACCTCGGCTTCAGGAGGGGCAGTGTGGTTTTCGTCCCGGCAGTGGAACACTGGACTAGCTCTATACCCTCTACAGGGTACTCGAGGGCTCATGGGAGTTTGCCCAACCGGTTCACATGTGTTTTGTGGACCTGGAGAAGGCATTCGACTGTGTCCCTTGTGAGGCCTTGTGGGGGGTGCTCCAGGAGTATGGAATTGGGGGCCATCCGGTCCCTGTACGAGCGGAGCAGGAGTTTGGTCCGCATTGCCGGCACTAAGTCGGACCTGTTCCCGGTGCGTGTTGGACTCCGGCAGGGCTGCCGTTTGTCACCGGTCCTGTTTGGGTCATGACCGAAAGAACGAGATCACGGATACAAGCGGCTGAAATGAGCTTCCTCTGTTGGGTGGCCGGGCACTCCCTTAGAGATAGGGTGAGGAGCTCGGCCATCCGGGAGGCGCTGGGAGTAGAGCCGCTGCTCCTCCACATTGAGAGGAGCCAGTTGAGGTGGCTCAGGCATCTATATAGGATGCCTCCTGGACGCCTTCCTCGGGAGGTGTTCCAGGCACGTCCCACCGGGAGGAGGCCCAGGGGACGGCCCAGGACACGCTGGAGGGACTATGTCTCTCGGCTGGCCTGGGAACGCCTTGGGCTCCCCCCGGAGGAGCTGGAGGAGGTATCTGGGGAGAGGGACGTCTGGGCGTCTCTGCTGAGTCTGCTGCCCCCGCGACCCGGTTCCGGATAAAGCGGAAGACGACGAGTACGAGTACCAGTAAATATCTAAATATTTCTGTACTATATTGTTTGTAATTTTGTTCACTTTTTATTCATGGTTATTTATTATTGTTTCTATTATTTATTGATCCTTCCTAATATCACCTTACTAGAGGCTGACCTTTAACCTGTCCTGCTGCTGAAGCTATTTAATGTCCCCCTAAGGGGATGATAAAGTTAATCTCATCTCTATACTAAAAGTTGTATGATTGTTCTAGACGTTTATGTTCTCATTGACTCGACTGTTTAGGGGGTAGATCTCTGCACCATGGAGCCGGTAGCGTTTTATTCATTCACTGTTGTTCATTGGAGGAGAAGATCTCTCCTTTCTCTCCGTCTTTCCTCCATCTTCTCTGCTTCAGACACTCTTAGGCTCAATAAGTCCTCCTCACTACTCTGAACATCTCCTCAGGTTAGGAGCTCTCTGAAGGCCTCAGATGCTTCATGAATAACTTTTATCTTACTGACGGACAACTATAAGAAAAATCTTGGAATTCATGAAATTCGGAGATGTTTCTTAGAATGACGTCACTGTGAGCTACTTTTAGTCTCGGGATTCTTTGGGAATATGGGCCTAGATGGTTTCATCTGAGTAAAGAACCATCTGAAACCGACCTGAGGGAACATAAAGAGAACAAACCATCTGTGGAACCGAGTCAGTTTGTCGGGTTCTGAATGACAAAAACTAAATAACATCTAAAAGATCATGAGATCCAACACCTCAGAGATCACAATTTAAAATTTTAACATGGAATAATCTGGGAAACCCGACTCAAAGCGGAAACTGGAGAATATTTACGGATTCACTGAATATTAACCTGCAGTTTCCATCTGGAGTTAAAATATGAGAAACCTAAACACATTTAAGTTAAAAACGTTTTATTACCTTTTATTTCAGAACTAGATTCTTAGAAAGGACACAAAAATGATTTTGAAATAAAAAACCTAAAATAAGCACTGTAAAATATTTAAACAAATTATTTGTAATTATATTAATACGAAATAACTGGAACTTTGTTTGAATATTTGGACTTTTTTGATCATTAAAAGAAAAATCAGCCATAAGCTGAGGCAAATTTTCTGGACAATAAAACTTTAAGAGAAAACATATCAGAAATCAGCTTTTAAAGATGAAAACAACAAAAAATCCCCAGAAAAATTTTTAATGTGAATTTGAGGATTTCTTTTAAGGTTTTATCAGATGTTTGAGCTTTTCACCTCTAGGTTATGGTCAAATTTATTTTTAAAAACATTAAGAAATTAATTCTTGCTTTTAATGATACAAAGCTTTCTTAGCTCCACTTTCATGAATGGTGAGAAAATATAGATAAATAATTTAAAGTTTATAATATTTATTCTTTATAATTGTTCACAGTAAAATTAAAAAACAATTAAAATTTATTAATTTAAAATTTTATTTAGAATATTTAAACAATCTGCTATTTTTCCAGTATTTGTACACCAAGACAGAGATCCACCACAGACTCAAAAAAGGGCGACTTGTTGCATGTTTCAGGATTTTCTTTTCTCTCCATCTTCTTGTGTGTACAATTACAATTTTACAGTACATTCTCTCCTCATCCTTTAATAATAAATACATCAGCTTCCCAATACATCGTTTCCATGACGACCGTGCACAGCAGGGCCAACGAGTTTCTGCAGCCGCTGAACTCAGGAGAAAAACCCCAAAACAGGCAGAAACTGCAGCTCAGAGCAGAAGATGAGATGATAAACCGATTCTCAGTCGACAGAAACAATTATAACAGGAGATGGAAAAGCAATAAAAAATGATGACGAGCAAATTCTGATTAATTTCAAACACACACACAAAAAATACTGTTTCCCTTTTTGTTCTTCCAGGCCTGGAAAGTTCTGCTTGGTCCTTTTGGTTCTGACTCGGCTGAAACGTGAAGATTTGGACACAAATGTGAAGAAAAATGAGCAAAAAACCAACAGAACACTGATGTGAAAAACTGACGTGACAACGTAACAGTGGCAACGCACATACTCTCCTCGTTCTTCACTCATCATCATCGCTAATTATTATCAGAACTATTATAATAATAAACTACTTTCAGTGAAACATTCGTAAAGAGCAAAGATTTTCATTATTGCTGCGCCTCGTTCTCACAAAGCTCCCATTGGTCCAAAACAACAGCAAATCAGAGCGCAGAACAGCCATCACATGACTTGTTCAAAGCAGGACGAGACTTCAGAGGTAATAATAAATACTGAGATGGTCCGCCTCATGTCGGAGCGCCAGAACTGATCCGTTCCGCGTAAAACGTAGCAGGGCAGGAAGCAGAGTCTGGGAAATGGAGGGCCCACCAGTGGCCTGTTTCCGTGCATTATATACAGACGGGACTCAGCTATAGGAGGGGGATTATTGCTGTGGTTCTGGAAGCTTCTCATTGGTTGAAGCTAAAGGCGTCTGATGCGACTTCAAGTCCGTCAGGAGAGGAGAGTTGTGGGTAGTGTAGTTCATCTGTTTGTCCCACCCAGGACTGAGTTCTGATTGGAAATGTTGGAGACAGCAGACAAGAGTCCTGAGACCACGGGGGCGTGGTGGGGGTCGAGGCGACCCGGGTGAGGAATCAGGTCTCAGACAGGGACTCTGTGAGGGTGTCAGCGGGGGGTTCCTGCTCCCCCTCCGGTACCACGATGTTCCTGTGGAGTTTTTCCAATGAATGTTTCATCTGAGGACAAACATAGAACCAATCAGCGGTTGTCTGCTGAATGAGGGTCGTTTTTACTCGGTGTGTGGAGCAGGGGGGAGACTGACCTGGTCCAGGAGCGAGACTGAGGACTGCAGGATCTGCTGCCACTTACTGAGCTGCGCCTGGTGAAACTGTCGCTGGAGTTGTAGAACCTGAGCCCACTCCCCTGCTGTCTGGGGCAGAGGACTGAAGACAGAACATGAGCAACTTAGAACTGCAGAACTATTCAATGGTTCAGTTACAGTCCACATATTTTCCTTCCAAGCAGCCAGATCTTCCCCAAACCTTTTAAAGTTACTGTCGAAACTAAACTAACCAAGAGGTTTTGAAAGCGGTTCTGAAGTAACTAAGCTAACGTAAAATAGGCTACGCTAAACTAAGCTAGGGCAACTAAGCATGGGTAAGCAAAGAAAACAAACCGACGTTAGCCAGGCTATACTAAGATGACCAAAATAAGCTTAGCTAAGTTAATGTAAAATACACTGAGCTAACCGATGCTTAGCCAGCTAAGCTAACCGTTGCTAAGCCAGCTAAGCTAACTGATGCTAAGCCAGCTAAGCTAAGCTAACTGATGCTTAACCAGCTAAGCTAACTGATGCTAAGCCAGCTAAGCTAACCGATGCTTAGCCAGCTAAGCTAAGCTAACCGATGCTTAGCCAGCTAAGCTAACCGATGCTAAGCCAGCTAAGCTAACCGATGCTAAGCCAGCTAAGCTAACCGCTGCTAAGCCAGCTAAGCTAACCGCTGCTAAGCCAGCTAAGCTAACCGATGCTTAGCCAGCTAAGCTCACTGATGCTAAGCCAGCTAAGCTAAGCTAACTGATGCTAAGCCAGCTAAGCTAAGCTAACTGATGCTAAGCCAGCTAAGCTAAGCTAACGGATGCAAAGCCAGCTAAGGTAATGTAAAATAGGCTAACACAATTAGGCTACAGCTAGATAAGTAAAGATGATTATGCTGATCTTATCTAAAAGAAGATGGATAAATACATAAAATTAGAAAAACTAATATTTATTAAATCAGAGTGAAATAAACTGGCTTACTTAACATGAAACAAAGTCTAATAAGTTATGTTAAATTTTTGTTAAAACCGGTAAATTACGAACATAACTGAAATGATTGATTTTGCTAAAGATTTTCTGTGCTCTGTTAAAATGAAATATGTATTATCCTTTAGCCAATCATCTACTGTAAGCAGCAAAGCTAAAATCATTTTGTTAATTTATTATCTTTGGGATTTTCCAGGGTTCAACTTAAACTTTAGGAGCCTTTTTAAGAATATTTCACAGAAAATGGTCAGCCAAGAACTGAAAACAAGTTAAGAAGCTGCCAAACTGCTAATTAAATCTGCAAAAGATCTTAAGTTAGCCAAGTGATCAAGATCACATCAGAATATTATAAAAAAATTTATTGGCAGGAAAATGGGAAGAAATGAGAACTGGATAGAGACGGTAAACCTACAGGGATGTCTCAGATCCCACAGGAACAGCTCCATTAACACCCCATCCCACTGGTATTCTAGTCAAACATCTGCGGTGTGTTTACCTGTCAGTGACAGAGTAGGAGTGCCATCTCTCCAGTGTGTGAGCTGCTCTTTCCAGAGCGTACAGCTTGTAGAACAGCAGCATGTTGAGAGCCACCAGCACCACCAGACTGAGGAGTTCAGAGAGAAAGAGAGAGAGAGCCGTGAAGCTTCCTGACAACAGATTATTCAGACAATCATGAGGAGTTAAACAAATAACGGGAGACAAGCAAACAAGATGGAGAAGAAACAAACATTTCAGGGTCGGTTGATGGTGAAGAGACTCACAACTCATCTAGAAATCATACCACACTGTGATGAAGTTATGGGAACAATCCACCAATAACATCATTATTAAAACTTCTAACATGATTTGGATCTGAAAGCTTTTTCCTCACATGGAGGCTTTGTGTCTTTAGTAAAATCAGAAGACAGCAGAGATCCAGGCTGGAAGCCTGGAGACTGCTCAGTGCACTGCAGCTGTGAAATAACATGCAAACATCCTTGAAACAACACAAGCTGGTGGTTTCAATTTATTTCCACAGAGTTTTGAAACTCTGTCAATCTGTTTCTGAGGTTTTACCACGTGAACTTCTTATAAACACACCAGACATGCTTCATAATAAATAAAAGCTTAGAAATGATGTTCCCCCACACTTCCTCAGGAGGAGAGTAAACATCAATGACCAGATGCAACCAGCTAGGATGCCTTAGATTACTTTTTGGTCGTTTGCATTATATGTTTACCTGAGGATGAATGTACTGTATAATAACTATGTATCTGGATCTGAATATGGAGATATTACCAAAGTACTGGAATAGACTGAATTTGGACTCTATATAACTGGAAATGAATTGGACCTGTTGGTCTGGTGAAGGGCACCGGGCTCATTTTGCTGTGAATGGGTGCTTAAAAGTATATATAAAGCTGAATAAAAATCAAGTAAAATACTGAGACATTAGTTTAAGCAAATATCTGAGTGTGAAACATCAGATAAACATCTAAACATTTTATTTTATTATAATAATTATGTATCCTATTTAACAGTGAAATGCTGCAACTCTGCCCCCTGTTGATGTAATCTGGGACCTACATGCCAAACAACATGTAGGTCCCAGATTTAGAGACCCTTGAGGCTCGCTGCCCCTCTAAACTGAAGCCTAACTACACTGAGCATCGCTTTCAAACAAAAACTGATAAATATTCATATATCTACATGTTTACTCATTTTTATCTCTGCAGGTAAGAAGCAGCAAATAAAAACCTCTGATACAGTTGCAGGAAACTTCAACACTGAACCTGTGGGCTGTACAGTGACTATATAAACGTACCAATCCGATGGTTTTAAACTCGTACTCGTCGTCTTCCACTTTATCCGGAACCGGGTCGCGGGGGCAGCAGACTCAGCAGACACGCCCAGACGTCCCTCTCCCCAGACACCTCCTCCAGCTCCTCCTGGGGGAGCCCAAGGCGTTCCCAGGCCAGCCGAGAGACATAGTCCCTCCAGCGTGTCCTGGGCCGTCCCCTGGGCCTCCTCCCGGTGGGACGTGCCTGGAACACCTCCCGAGGAAGGCGTCCAGGAGGCATCCGGTATAGATGCCGGAGCCACCTGAACTGGCTCCTCTCGATGTGGAGGAGCAGCAGCTCTACTCCGAGCCCCTCCCGGATGGCCGAGCTCCTCACCCTATCTCTAAGGGAGTGCCCGGCCACCCTACGGAGGAAGCTCATTTCAGCCGCTTGTATCCAGGATCTCGTTCTTTCGGTCATGACCCAAAGTTCATGGCCATAGGTGAGGGTAGGAACGTAGACCGACCGGTAACAGCTTCGCTTTTCGGATCAGCTCTCTCTTCACCACAACGGACCGGCACAGCGCCCCCATTACTGCGGCAGCCGGACCGATCCGTCTGTCGATCTCCCACTCCATTCTTCCCTCACTCACTGGATTTATAGTTAGTGTTTTATTGCTTTCACCTAAGGTTTTATATTTGATTATGTTATTAATTGCTTCCTTTAACTCACCTGCACGGCCACATTTTATTAAAGCGACAGTAGGAGGGTTAGGATTCTGTGTTTGTCCGCCAGAATATTCAGATCATTCGTCTGCTTTCAGTGGTGTTGTGTAAAGAACAGCTGCAACACGCCGGTTCTGGTTGTCAAACCACTATCTGCAAAGTGTTTCTGTATTTAAAGTTGTGTTTCTGCAGCGCTGCTGTCTGTTTGCTGCCTTTTCTCAAACTTCAGTGCATTAAGGTCTCATATTTCTCATGATTGAAACAGTTCCTCCACTGGAAAACAAACAGAACCTGGACCAGTTCAGGGCCTGGAAACCATGGTTCTGATGATTGATAACAGCAGATTGAGCTTCACAGATAAATTCAGAGCTGATGTGTGACCACAGCCAATGTGTGAACATTTAAACGCAACAAACAGGAAATGAACTCTGCAGAGGCAGCCATGTCTGATTTAGGGGTTAAACTGATTTAAATGGTGGATTTTTCCCCATTTTGAAACATTTGTCATTCATATCCGTCACATTAATGCAGCAGTGGTGGAAAACCAAAGCCTCTGATACGAACCTGATACAGATCCTACGCACAAGGTGAGACGCAGAGAGGGAGGGCGAAAAGAGAAATGGGAAAAGACGCATCGTAAAGGCTGTTAGTCCGACGCAGAGTGTGAATGGCACCAAAACCAGAGACAGCACAGAGCTCATGTGTTCAGAACAGCACCAGAACAGCAGGGCTCAGTGGGACACAAACATGCTCTGATGTGGAGATTAACTAGGTTCCTTTGAGCCAACTGATGATCTGAGTAAACTGACAAATCAATGAAAGTTAATTTATTCAGTAATTGAGCTCAAAAAATGAAACTGATATTTTATAGAGCGACATGTTTCAGGTGTTTATTTCTGTTGATTATCATGTTTACAGCCAATGGGAGCCCAAAAGATTACATCAGACCAATAAAACACAAGATCTGCTGTTATGAGCGTGTTGTGGTTTACAGTCATGAGGAGGACAGCTGATCAGACCGATGTCCAGACGACACGGACACCCTCCACATGGAGATGGGCCACAAAAGGTGATTGCTTAATAAGCAGAGTCTTCTCAGAGAGCTGGATTCATTAGGGGAAAGTTGAGCGGAAGGAAAACGTGTAGTAGAAAAAGATGTAAAAGTATCAGGGATAACTGCAGCATTGACAGGACAGTGACGCTTAAGTCAAAGCTTGAAGATCCACCACATGCAGATGTATCCAGAACATGGGCTACAGCTGTCCCGGTCCTCGAGTTAAACCACCACTGACGTGACTGAGGGTCAGTAGGAAGAGCAGTCATCTTACAATCTGAACATCATGGGTTTGATTCCAGCTTCTTCCTGCCGCATGTCGATGTGCCCCTGGGCAAGGCATTCAGCCTCAGGTTGCTTACTGATCTGCGTATCGGTGTATGAATGTGTGCGTGTTTGTGCGATTGGGTGAACGTGGCTCTAAAGTAAAGTGCTCTGGGTGGTTGGTATGACTGGAAACGTGCTACTTAAGTTCACCATTTACCACGAACTCCTGAACCAGAGACAACATCAGAACCGTCCTACCTGGTCTGAGGAATCAGAACCGGACTGTTGCTCGGCGATCCAAAGTCTACTTTTCAGATAAAAGTGAAGTTTACATTTTATTTGGAAATCAAGGTTCCAGAGTCTGTAGGAAGAGTGGAGAGGCCCAGAATCCATGTTGGTTCAGGTCCAGTGTGAAGTTTCCACAGTCAGTGATGGTTTGGGGCACAATGTGACCTTGCTGGTTCTGGTCCGCTGGGTTTCCTAAAGTCCAGAGTCAAGGCAGCTACCAGAACATTTTAGAGTACTTCATGCTTCCTTCTGCTGACAAGCTTTATGGAGATGCTGGTTGCATTTTTCAGCAGGACTTGGTACCGGCCCACAGGCTGATCTCCTCCATGCCACTCTGCATTGATGCAGCAATTCAGCCCAGGGCCCGTACTGAGTGCAGGTACTACAGAACATGGACATACTGTTCAGTAGGACCACATTTCTAGATTTAAATCTTTCTTATTGGTCTGAAGTAAAATGAAACATGTCTGAGAAACTAATTCTTGAGCTTTTATCAGCTGGAAGCCAGAATTACAACAATGAAGAGAAACAAACAGTGATACTCTGATCACTCTGTGAGGAATGAATCATCTGCATATATTACCCAGGTTCTACTCACTGAACGTAATTACTGAAATCAATTAACTTTACTAAAACATTGTAACATATGGAGGCGCACCTGAACATCAGAGTGAGAATCTGAGCTGAGGAACGAAGCTTAAAAGATGCAGCAGAAGCAACCAGAGGGGGCGCTTCACACAGGGAAACAAAGAAAAACCTGAGCTTACATGAAGCTGACGATGAGGAGAACCGTGGAGATGCTGTTGTGTCCTCCACCACCCGCACGCTCCCCCCGCTTCATGAACTGAGCGCCTGAAAACAAGTAAAAAAAAGATTTCACTACAAACACAAAGTGAGGTTAGCAGGCGCTCAACAAACCCTCATAAAGCCTCTAGTTTTTCTCCAAGCCGTGTGCCAAAAGTCCTCCTGGTCCATCCCTCCCCTCTGGACACGTTGCAGCCAAACTTTCTTTATTTCTTATTTTGATGAGGTTTTGTGGCAGTGGTGGCTTTGCTCTGCAGTGTTCAGACTGCGAAGGCAGGAAATATTTAGTGAAGATCCTTAGATCAGTCAGATCCCGGACGGCTGCGTCTGGGACTCCTAGCCTCCGCGTAAGGGGCCACCCTGTCCACGGCTACACGCTGCGCCGTCCCAGGAAATCCTTACATTTTTTATGGATTAAATTTTTTAGGTGGTGATGATTTTTGTAGCTTAAAAAAGGTACAAAAATCTAGTTTTTGCCTCACAAGCTTCCCAAAAAAAAACCATTTTTAAAACATCAAAAACTGCTTGGAGGTAAATGATAAAAAAGAAAAACTTTTAGGTCAGGGAAGCAGTACTATATAAAAAAAATACACGTTCATACCCTCCTATTTAAATATTTTGCTTTCAGTAATTTACATAGAATAAAAATGCATTTCAATTTTTTCAGTCCAGCCACTAGAGGGCAGCAGTGGTCAGAGGAAGGCCTTACCAGCCTCCCTCCTGTTTCGTTCCTCTCCGACTCCTCGCTCCCTGGCCTTCACGCCGCCTCCCTCCCTGTCGCTCTGCCTCCGGGAGCAGGTTCGTTTTCTGCGTCGCAGGGAAGGCGGGGTCTTGGCGCCGTCTGCACCCACGGCTTCGCCTGTTGTAACCACGGAGACCTCAGTCTGCAGCAGAGTCTCCAGCTTGCACACCTCACTCTCTGCATGTAGGAAGTTTGAGGAGGAAAGAGTAATAACACATCAAACACCTGAGGCAGAGAGGAAGGAAACAGAGCCGACTAAGAGGAAGGTGTGTCTCTTCCAGCTTGATGACACACTGAAAGATTTACTCAGTTTTCCTTGTTGAACAGCTCAATTTCGGTCAGGATGGATGGAGAACATCTGTTTTTAAGTCTTGCCACTGATTCTCAGTTGGATTCGGGACTGGACTTTGACTAGGCCATTCTAGCTTTGATCTAAACCATCCATTGTATCTCTGGCTGCATGTTCAGGGTGGTTGTCTTGCTGCAAGGTGAACCTCCACCCCAGCCTCAGGTCTTCTGCAGCTTCTAACGTGTTTTCTTGCAGGACTGTCTTGGATTTAGCTCCATCCATCATCCCATCAACCCTGACCAGCTTCCATGTCCCTGCTGAAGGAAAGCATGGTGGGGATGGTGTGTTCGGGGTGATGTGCAGTGCTAGTTTTCCATCAAAATAACATTTTGGATCAAGGCCATAAAGTTAGATTTTGGTCTCATGTAACTAGAGCAACTTCTTCCACATGATGGACTGAACAGACCTCTGTGAGATGTTCAAAACTTGGGAGGTTGTAGAACCTAACCCTGCTTTAATCTTCTCTAAAACTTCCTCCCTGACCTGTCTGCTGGGGTCCTTGGTCTTCTTGATGCTGGTTGTTCTCTAATGTTCTCTAAAGAACCTCTGAGGCCAGAAACAGAACATCTGTCGTTAGACTCTGATTAAATCACACAGATGGACTCTAATTAGGTGGCTTCTGAAGACACTGAAGCTGCCCTGAGGTATTGAGGTAAAGGAGGCAATGTACAAATGCTTACTAACCTTTTAAATTAACAATTAATTAACTATTAAAACCATGAAAAGATGTCTTTCCACTTCAATCATTCACTACTTTGTTTTGGTCTATGACATAAAATTCAGATTAAATGAACTGAATGAGAAATGCATTAATTATGGATACTTCATCAAGCGTCTGCATGAAAGCCAACCAGGCTGACCAGCTGAGCTCAGTCTCACCCATGTTTCTGTAGTACTCCTCAACGCCGCTCCATGTGTTCTTTTCAATCAGCGCTTTGACCAGACTCCACGGCTGCTTCCTGTAGCAGATGTCTGAGGAGACTCTGCATGAAGGGGAACCAAAGGAAAGCAGTCTGAAACATGCATGCACAACCTGAAGCATTTCACAAGCAAAAACAGCCCTAAATCACCTTTAAAAGGCAAGTTAACCTGATGTGCTTCAACATTTTATGATCATTGTCTGCAGTCAGTGCAGCCTTTCCACATTTACTGATTTAGCTGCAGAGAAACACCTGGTAGAAGCAGTTTGCCTATGAAAGATGAACATCTCCAGCATGCAGCATCATCAGGAGATGTAAGCTTTAAAACTCCATCAGTTACATGACATCTTCATATAAAACATCTCATGACCTCATTTTACGAGAGAAGCTCTCAGCCCTTTTCTTTTCTTCTGTGAAAGTTTAACGTGGCTGCAGCCCATCTTTCAGCAGACATGTCGACATTAAGACCTGCTGTTGGCAATGCCAACATGTTTTGAGGGTAGTGGCTGGAAATAAACTGACTCTAACCAGTGTTCTGCTGGGGCGTTAAGGCTGTCATGTCCACTTTAACCAGCTATCATTTATTCTGATGATGGGAAGCGGGAATCTGAAGGTGCTGAAGGTTGTAGCTTCAGTTTGAACACAGACGTTCCAGCCTCTCTGTGCTCACTAACACAATCATTCACAGGCGCTCTTCCTCCTCCCTTATCTAATCATTGATTGAGCCGTTATCACAGAGCAAACAATGATTGAGTGAAGAAACCTGCTCGACCCGGTGAGTCAGGTGAACAGGGTTCAGAGCGCGTCTCGACGGAAACTTTATCCCTGCAGCTCAGGATTTTTTAAGCACAAGACAAAGTGAATAAAGGTGTCAAATTTATGATTAAAGATATTTATATTTAAATCCACTCAGCAACATCAGATCCAGCTGAAGGAAAATCGTTTTGTCTCATCAACCCTAAAGATGTTTTGGTTTTTAACGAGATAAAAACATCATGATGGAGCAAAACTGAACACAAACTAAATGTGCAGCTGGTCTCAAGCTTTTATAAATGGAAGAAAATAGTTCCTGATGTTTACACACATGATGTTGGAAAATGAGACCAAATAAATCATGAAAGGTGAAATTTCATGTAGGGGGAACCAGACCACAAACGTTCTGATGGAGACTGTTCTGAGAAGGTGCTACTGGGCCTTAAAGGAACCTATCCGGTTAGGTTTGATGAAAGGTCGTCTGAATGGAGCCTGATACCTCAGAGGGAGAGCCCACTAGGATGTAAAGGGGAAATAAAAAACTAGCAGGACGTGGATGGTGTCTGCAGGATCTTGGTGAGGTCTTCAGGGGTGTTTTAGGATCAAACTGGGTTCCTGATAAGCTTAATGGAGTCTTCTGAGCATGCCCAGCACTTGTGTGTCGATGTGGTCGTGGCAGTAGCGCATTCATGATGAAGGGGCCCATATGTGCCTTTCTGGATCAGTCATGGAAGATTCACAGTAAGACTGGCCACCTTACCTTCATGCCAAGGACCACATGACCTCATCAAGCCCACATTAATTGGAGCGCTACAGATAAGCTGCAGCAGCTGCACTGACTGGACCACACAGACGTGTGAGGAACATTAAAACATGACTTTCTGATGCTGCTTATATTTATTTAATCTCTGTGTATCAAGTCATATTGGTTCTTTTGCCTGTACAGCTCCTCGGTGCCACTGCTTTTAATGTGCTGACTAAATAAATAAATGAATGAATGGATGGATGGACAGTAACGGATCTTTGCACACAGACTGTGTTAAACAGTCCAGAACCCCACCTGAGGCGGCTCTTGTGTTTGTTGATGGAGGTCAGGCAGTATCTGTGGACAGTGTAGAAGTAGTCCTGGTAGGGGATTCCTGAGGTGATGACCTCAGAGTCCACCACGTAGCACTCGCCCCGGGAGCAGCTTTTATGTAGCGTCTGGAAGGAGGAAGACACATGAGGACCACTGACTTGTCTGCAGGTTACAACCTTTCTAACGCATCATTTCCTTTCATATTTATTTCTGCACGTAGACTTCCTGTCACAGCAACTATGTATAGCTGCAGCACGAAAGATCAAGTTACAATGAAACTGCTCTGCCAGAGAAAAAGGTGAGAGGAATCAGAACCTGCGTCTCAACCACAGGGGCCGTTTTAGGGCCCAGTGGGTTGTTGAGGGCGATGGTGTAACTCAGAACTCGGCTGGTGGTCCCACTGCTGCCGTCCTGCTGCCATTCACCCACCGACAGGTCTAAAGGAGAGCAGAGGACCATTACACGTCAGGAAAAGACACCAGTAACCAAGGACACTGGGTTAAAAATAAGCTAAAACAGAATGAATATCTGACTCCACGCCCCTCAGCTTGAACTGTGAGTTCCTGCAGGGACTGGAAGATCTAAAGGAAAACCAGAACATCTCTTACACTTGGGATCCGTTTGGTGTTCACTGCAAACATGTTTCACGGTACGTAGCCGCATGCCACTAGGAAACATTTCATTAATGACATCTACCAATGACTGCATGATCAGTTATTTGTAAAAACCGTGAACTATATCTGAGAAGATCTGAGTTACAGAGATAAAAATTCTGCTTCCTCCTAGATCACAGTAAGAACCGGGACACCAGAGGTTCCTAAAGGAACGGGTTTAAAACACATCCTCTTCAGGAGTCACTCTCTTTAATAAAAACACACTCATGGGAAGAACTAAGGATCCTAGTAGAATCAGATTCAATCAGGCTGAGGTCTGGACTTTGGCTAGGCCATTGTGTCACTCAGTCATTCTGCTGCTGTGTTTGAGATAATTGTTCTATTGATGACCCAGTTTGGACTAAGCTTCAGCTGCCAGACAGATAAATGACTGCAGGTGCTCAGGTCATGTGGCTGCAAACAGCTGCAGGTCATTGCTGGTGTCTTTCCACCCTGGCATTGTGTTATCACACACCTGCAGGCTTCAGAGCAGAAACCTGACTAAACTGTGTGTTCTGACAGTCCTGGAAGGTTTCTTTTTCCCCATGACTATGTGTTGAACCAAACACCAGAAGGACCAGTGAAAAAGGGCAGTTAATGCCGACAGACCATCAAACATCTAACTGTGCTGGAACGCTAGAAGGAGCCCATCCACACAGCAGATCAGAGCTGAAACACATGACCACATTTACAGGCGTGTCAGCAGCAGAACACAAACAAAAAGCTCCAACGGTCACTGCCTCAACAGGAAGAACTGGCATTCATATTCCAAAGCAACAAGTTTATACATGTTCTGCAGAGGTTGCTGACTTGATTCACTTAACATCTGCGCAGAGGAAGCATGGAGAACCTCACATACCGGTGAAGTGTCTCTGTGAGAACAGGTGCTGGATGAAGTGAGTGTCTGCAGAGAACAGCAGGTCGTGCAGCTTGTCCACGCTCATTCTGACAACCGTGTTGATGTTGAGGCGCCCGCTGAGGTCTGCACAGAAGGCCTCCACCTCACCTGAAGCTTCAACACAAAAACAGAGACAGTCTGCTTAGAAAATGATGCCCTGAATGAAAACAGCTGATAATCATCCTGAAGATTTGCTGTGGAAACAAAGAGTCTTCTTCACCTGGAAATAAAAACTTTCTCTAATAAAACTCTGGTTCCATCAGCAGCTGAAGCCTTAATATTTATTACAGGGAAAATAAAATTAGTCTAAAGTTAAAATGTTTCCTAAGCAACATTGTTTCATTTCCAACCAAATCTGAGAAGGAATTGAATGCTCTCACATATTTCTGTATTTTCCTTCCCTTTAAGTTAAAATAGCACAAATAGCTTTTATGTAGAGATCACACAGAAACCCAAGAGATTTTCAGCTCGACGGACCTGATTGGTGATCAGCTGATTCTACCTTTTATATGAGCCATACCTAGAAACTGACAGCAGCTCCAGCTGCAACAGCTGAGAGATTCATGTCAGCAGCTAACAGGAAGCTGAACATTTTACTGCAATGTTTCTCTGGTTTACTCCGTAAAGAAGTCCTGTTCTGAGGGTCAGGATCCATGTAGATGTCAGGGCTTACTGACTGTACTGGGAATACACACAGGCGCTGGTGGTTAGTAATAATAATAAGAAGCTACACACACTTTCCAAATACAGACAACATTTCACAGGGTTCACAGTGAATCTAGTTAAGCTTTCTATTTTTTTCAGAAAGACCTACAACTATTCTGAATGTTGGAGATAGCGTTTGTTATATAAACTATGGTTTATAGAAAATCTTTTTACAGATGTTTCGCAGCTGTAAATAAATCATGTTTGGTACAAAGTGGGTTAAAATGAACTCCTCTGACCTTAAAGGTCAAAGACTGGTTCACTAGAGCGAAGTTCAAAGCTCATTTAACCTCTGTGTGAACACAGATTTCTAGAGACGTTAATATGTGGCTCTGTGGTCGCTCTCTGGGTCCTAGAAAAACATCCGGTCCACAGAAGGTTCTAAAGCAGAACCATTAAAAAAGATCAAGTTACCAACGCTGCTTCAAGTTCTGCAAAAATAAAAACTGTTTCCTGCGTTTCTACAGCAGTGAGAGGGGGCAGGATGTTCTGATCCAAGGAGAGAGAAAGACCCGATCCAGTTCTACTCGGGTTCTTCAGGCAGTCTCAGCGGTCAGTGTGGAAAAGCGGCTATAAAACTTTACTCAGGTTAGACTTTGGTCCAATCAGCGATCTCTAATTTCCACCAATATTAAACCTTGGTTCCAATAAATGTGAGCTGGAAGCTAATCACCAGTTCAGAGGAATGCTTGGATTGTCCTTTAGGCTGGAGTCACTTGAACAGAACCAAACTGTTTCTGCAGGAACTGCTGGATTTAAAACGTTGGAGAGAAAAAACAGCAACGACTCAGGAAGAAACGGTTTAGAGTTTAAACAGGAAAAGAATGAGCTCATTTACATAAAGACAAAAACCATGAATGTTGAAACTGAATCTAAGAGCCTGTATTTTTACAGGAACGGGTTCTACTTCATTCACATGTTACTGTAGACTCATCAACTCTCAGAGTTGTGTTGTGCACGAACTTTGTTCCTAAGGATGACCTTGAACGGAGCGCAGCTCTTCCTGGGACCTCTAACAGCGCTCCAGTCACCAGTGATAAAAATGTGTAAAGTTTTGGGGGAAACTTTAGCTTCTTTATGCAGAAAACAGTTTGGAGACTGCTGTGTATTATCTGTGTGTGTGTGTGTGTGTGGTCTTGGCTATGCAACACAACAAACACACAAAACACACACACACACACACACACACACACACACACACACACACACACACACACACACACCACACACCTGGCTCTGTAGGGACTGAATATGCTGACCTGTCACCTGACCTTAGGAGCAGAGTTTAGAGGGTTAGGGAGTGAGAATCAGTTTATATGAAGGAAATGGGCCTGCTGCAGGCTGAGTGGCACCTTTGGGTCTGCAGCTTAATGCATTAAGTCAGATCTGATGAATGAACATCTTTTCTTTTATGTAATGATTTTATGATTTGTTATTTTCTTTCCATCTGTCCTTTAATGTTCTGTCAGGCTCTTTGGAAAGCCTTGTGTTTAAATGGTCCTGTAGAAATAAACCTGCCTTTGCTCTCTGACCGTCGCAGGGAAGCTTTGGGCCAAATAACAATAATTATGAAGACTTTGTCAGCTGACAGAATCAGGATTATTATTAAAGGGGAACACAAATTCCCCACTGGTTTTGCTTCCTGACAACTAAAACATAAAAATATGGGAATGAAAGCAGATTTTTAGAGAGTTCAGCCACATTCAAACGGTTTATGTGAGTAAAGATGGAAATAAGCTGCTTCTGCGCACAGATACTTACTCTCCTCCTGTGTGTCAGATGAGTTGCTGGGATCAGTGGGAAGCTCTTCGTCGTTGGTGATGTCCAATGAGGAGAGGTTTCCCAGGCTGGTTGCTGGTGGAGGTGGCATGTGATTGGCCAACTCAGACTGACTGTCCCCTCCTTCCTCTAGAGTCTGATAGAGAGGGGCAGAAGGAGCACAGAGGAGGGACACTTCAGTGAGGATTTCAGCCCATTGTCATATGACTCGTCTGAAATGGGCCGCAGCTGCGCCGACCTGAGCGGGCCCAACGCTGAGAGCAGCACAGTCCCGACAGCTCAGAGTTAAAGCTCAGACGGTCCACAAGGCTTGATAACTGGACCTGAAGGAGGTGCATTTCCCCCTCATTGAGAAAAACAGTAACTATTCTTACATGTCCGGTTCAGATAGGCTGAAACTAATCAGGGAACTACACAGGAAGCATTTTAATTCAGATGTTCGAACAGAATTACAGCCCCAGACGGTCCATTTAATAATTAAATCAAATTTATTTTCTAAATAATGTGGAACACAATGGACGTTATTTAAGGTTAACTTTCCTGTATAAAACGGGCCTATGCGTTGTCCTTTTATGAAACAAACTGCCTCTACAATGTTCTGCTCTCTATGTCACTCACGGTGGAGGTCCACCCGACGCGCAGACACACACCGTGCGTGTGCGCACAGCTGAACACACACTCCGCCAAAACACACAGACGGCGCCGGTAAAGATTTCCTAACCACCGGCAAAACAAGCTGAAATATCTGCGCCCCCAGAGCTGTGAGGACAGCAGTTCTCACCCTCCTGAAGGTAGCAGCCACAACTCTCCTGCTCCGCATCCAACTACAGAAAACAAGACTGATCTGGGTAAGTAAGTACATACATGTACACTACCAGTCAGAATGTGGCCACCCTTTCTCATTAAACTGGATGGGAAGGTGTGTCCAAACCTTTGACTGCTAGTGTAAAACAGATCCTTTGAAGGTTTCTGGATCTTGGATTTTGATTTGTTTAAACTATGGAAAATCCCAAAGATTACATGTTTGACTAAAAACAGGGTGATTCTGGTGACAGCACATGATTAAATGAACACTTTCATGTCAGAGTCAAAAACAAGAAGCAGCAACAAAATATTAAAACCTGGAAGCATAATTTATCTCATTTAACTAAACTTCTATTATTACATCAGCTAAGCCTATCTGATCTTATCTTATGGGAGCAAGACACTCTGTTTATATCATTTTAACTGATCTTATCTCACTTTGGGTTATTTGATTATTTTTCATTTTCTTGGCTTATTTCAGTCTATTTTACATTGTGTCATAATTTAGCTGGTCTTATTTAAACAGTTTATTTCACATTATCTTAGTTCAGTTTAGTTACATTTACCAACAAAGAGCCATTAGTTAACAACTTGACATACTACGTCATATTTTGCAGTTTTAGGTCTAAAACATCTCCAGCAGATGAGCTGGGTGGTCACATGGGAAAGCCGGAAAGATGCAACAACCTTATTTGATCAGAAGCAACAGCAGATACAGTGAGGATAGAAAGTCTTCGTTTTGGTAGAAAACGAGCAGAAAAGGCTGCAGAACCTGGAGACGAAAACTCCTGACGCAGCGGGGAACGGTATTTTCACAGAACCAAACAAAAACAATCAAAATTTCAAATGTAACATTTGTACTATGGATGCTGAGAACACTTACGAATGATGCAGCTGCAGAGACTGGGGCGGTTATGGTGGGAGTGATGGCCGGCAGCGAGCTGTGGGAGCTGGGTGGGCTGGGCTCCATAGGTTCTGATCCAAGTCTGCTACCTGAAGAGGAAGGCACCTCTATGGGCTGACAGGAGGTGGAGGAGGGCGGAAAGGTCGCGCTGAGGATGGGGGCCGACGCAGGACTGGTTAGACTGCAGTGGACCGAGGCAGGAGGCGGGGAGCAGCCGGTGGATGGGGCCGACACCGTGCTCAGGTCCAACAGATCTGTGACCGACACCGACTCCACTCCGGTCCTTATGAAGCCAGTGACAGGAAGAGAAACGCGGACGTTTAATGTAAAGCAGCCTGACAATAGAAAAATGAGTTACCACATGCAAACTAAAGCCCCAAGGGAAGTATTTGCATTACATGTTGAGTTTTTGAGGAACGGCTGCTGGCAAGAGAGGAACGTTTCTTTCATAACGTCCATGTGTGGTAGGTGATATCTGCCTGAGCAAAGGAAGGCAGTTCTGTCACTGCTGACACTTACTGGACCCAATCACCACAGCTTTGAAACATGCCACAGAGGCTCACTATAGGTTCACCTTCTAAGAGCATCTGGGCAAGGTAGGTTTCCACCACAGAGCTCAGAAAAGAAGATCTTCAACATTTAGCAGAGAGTGTTGGAGACTGCCGGCCATAAACACGACCAGCTCTCTCCTTCAGTGAGGAAACTTCCGGCTCATTTCTCTCTTCACAGACGTGTCAGAAACACTTACAGCAGCCCGTTCATGTGTTCGCTGGTGGGAGAGACGTAGTCGTCATCTTCGCTCGTCAGGCCCAGCTCGGTACCGTAACACTGGTGCACGATGTGCCACAGCTCTTTGGGGGACAGAGACTGGAAACAAACAGAGAAATGAAACTCTGGATGGATCTGATGAGATCTAGATCAAGGTCCTGAACAACGTCCTTGTGTTACTGAAACACATGCAGATGTATTTAGTATTAGAAGAACATTTACTGAACTACATATGAAAATAAATTAAAACTTAAAATCTAATGATTTAATGCTTCATGAGCATAAATACCAGCAATTTGAGCAACGCAAATCCATCTTAAACCTCAATCAGTGCTGGAACAGATGGAAACACTAATCTAACATACAAGAACCACTTCTGAACTTGGATCAGAACCAGCACCTGGTTCACACCGAGGTGTATGATGGCTAAATGTTGTAATTCTGAGCCCTGACCACAGCTTGCTCACTGAGCAGATAACAGTCATTTTATCACTTCTCTCAGGCCTGTGGTTCTGTTTTCATCACTCCTTCCTGACTCTCTGATCTATTCTGAGATGTTAACTAGAAGCTGCAGCGCCAGCAGTCAGGAGAGGGGGTGAGGAGGCCGAACCTTGTCCAACAGTGCGTTCTGCCACAGGCGGAAAATCATCATGAAGCTGCGTTCCCTCGCTCCGAACGACGTGAAGAAATGCTGGAAACAAGACAAGAGAAGAAAGATGTGAGAACAAAGTGACAGCTGGATTGCCTTTGCTTCGTCAGTCTGGAGATCCGGTCGAGTCAGCGGGTTCGGTCCTGCCTCAGCAGCAGAAACGCTTTTCATGCTTTTACAGCAGGAACTGCAGGCAGAACCAGCAGCCTTCAGCTGACTGTTGGCATACCTTATCGTTCTCAGTGCTGATCTGGATGGCGTTCGGGATGAGCTTGGCCGTCTTTTCCTTGGTCATAGACGTCACGTCTTTCAGCTGGATGGTGATCTGAGCAGAGATCAAAGTTTAGCAACATTCATGGTACAAGAAATACAGAACACACACACACACAAAAGAGACGATTAAATGTACATTTTATTAACCTTTTAAAGCACAACGTCGATTTAAACAGGATGCATTTTCAGGCAAGTCTGGAAGAAGCTGATTAAAAGCGGAGAGAGACCCATTTATCATCATAACTGGCCGATTTTATCTTGATAAAATGTTTTTTCCCCTGTTGTTTAAATGCATCAAAGTCTGTAAAGAGTCTTTAAACACATGAACAAACAGAGCCTCTGGTTTGCTCTGAGTTCAATAAAATCAGATACAGGTCAGAGACAGATGCTTCAGTGGAGATGATCTTTAAAGGTTCTACATCTGTGAAGGAAACAGCAGCACCGTTTTCCTTTTATGGTTAAAACAAAGTTTCCTCTGATGAGTTTGTATGAGATCAGAATCAGCAACTCAAGCCTCAGAGAAAACGTGAAACTGGTACAGTCCTGGTTGATAAACGGCTCATTAAAGCTTAATGTCCCTTTAGTTTCCTGAATTATCAGCTATGTAAGAAAAAACTGTAGCATGAACATCTGAAGACTGGAGAGTTAAATAAAATCCATTTTATGGAAAAAGCCTTGAACCCTAATATTCATTATTTAGTGTGTCTGAAGGTACAGAGCTGCTATGTGGAGTTCCTCAGGGCTCAGTGCTGGAACCTGTTTTAATCATACATTACTGATACACATGTTAGGCAGGAGAATTCAGCAGTTTAATGATGGCCTTTTTGCACATGATATTCAGCTGTCACAAACTCCTCTTTGATGAAGTGCTTGACAAACTTTAAGCGGTGGTTGAACAACTACTTACAGCTGAACCTTTGTTTGTTGCGCCAGACAGCACCATGCCTGCCATTAAACAGCTGCTGGTTTATTTGGGGCTCTGGCAAAAGCGTAGCCTCAGAAATCTAGGTGTTATTTTTGATGAGACTTTTTTCTCTGGAGCGTCCCTAAAACAGTAAGAAACTGCTTTTCTCACACCTTAGATCGATGGCGTCAAGTGAACTCGACGTAATAATTCTTGCTTTTATCTCTACACGACTGGACCACCGTAATGCTCTGTCACCTGGCTCGTCTTCAGGTTGTCCAAAACTCTGCTGCAAGACTTCCGACCCACTTTAACAGAGGAACTCATAACCCGTTTTAAAATAGCGCCCAACCAGATCTGGGTTTCATTTTAAAATTTCTGTTAATAACCTTCAGAGCTTTCTTTTCTATATCTGTCGTGTTTTCTGTGCCAAGTTTTTGTGTGGTGTTTTCTGTGTTGTACACTGCTGTGTTTTGTTGGGTCCCCCTTTTGTAAAGTGCTTTGTGACATCTATCTGTGAAAATGTAATATGTGAATAAATATTAACTTACTTAAATTAGTACAATGTTTCAGAAACAAAGGGACAGATGGGAAATGATTGGATAGAAATCCTTCTGGAGGGCTAATATTTTTAACACGTAGCTCCCAGACTAAACTGGGACAGCGGATCAATAACCGATGTCAGGAAACGGGTTCTACTGGTTCAGAAAAACCACTGAGGAACAGGAACAGTACTGTTTTATGTGAAAGCCTGGATGCTGGCAGCTTTGTTGAAGCACAGAAATCAGTTTGCATGCGTGTAGATGCACGCTTACAACCAGGACCAACACTGCATTAAAAACCAAGTAAAGATGTTTCCTCCAACTTAAACCCTCCTGAGGTCAAACAGACTGAAGTAAAACTTCTGACCATAAACGTTGGTGTAAATAAAGACGTTATTCATGGTGAACTGAAATGAGCCAGAGCATATTTAACCTATAAACATCTGAGTTTATTGATACCGACCAGGAAACAAGTGTCTACAACATTGTGCTGGAGTGCTTGCTGCAGTGAGGTTAAGCAGACATCCACAGTGACCTACAGTGGTTTCCCAGCGGAAGATGTTGCTGTAGAAGCAGAGCCAGTTCTCTGACAGATAGAGGCGTCCCTGAAGCAAGATGTCCTTCTGCAGAGCGCACGAGTAGTCTGTTAAAAACAAACAGAACAGAGAGCGGCTCAGCTGACACACAAACACCTGCAGCAATCATTTCCAGTCCAGAGCTGTGTTTAAAGGGAGAGAAAGAGACAATTAAACTGTTTATGCCAGAGGGAATGCACCTACATCTCTACTCCCCCTCAGCCTGGCCTCCTGAGGGTGAAGGTCTTCAGATATGAAGGTCTGATGTCAACAAGCACCTTGTTTCTATGCTGGAGACATTCACTAAGCAAAGCCCAGATTTTTCTCTGTAAACCAACAGCTGCAGATGATGCATGACTCCAGTATTAAAGAATCCATTGTTCAGCTCCTGGTATTCTGTGCCAGATGTTGTGCGGGAACATTTTATGTTTTTTATAGGTTTAATTTCCAGAATCAATGTGTTATATTATTTTAGCCTCATCACCCATGCAGACCACAGGGAGCAGGCAGTCTGTTTTCTCTCCTTACATGAGATCATTACAGTAACAAAAATTAGACAAACCAGTTATGAATCATCAGAGCCTTCAGGGTATTCAGGGTGGATCCAGAAATACGAATACAGAAGTAGAAATATTATATCTGACACTAACATAATCAGAAGAATGAGTGTTTATAGTATAACTGGGTAAAATTTTGTTTTAGTGTTTTCTCTCCAACTGATGAACTTGGGAGATGTTGTCATCTATGGATCACCCAATCAAACAGTCCAGTGTTTGGTCTCCAGGCAGAGTTTAGTCTAGCTGTGTGAATGCTTTGACCTTTAAAATGGGACATATGATGCTTTTAAATCCTTCCTTTTCACCTTAAACCATCCAGTTGTGGTCTATACCTCAATGCTTTGGTCTGAACACCTTGTTCTTGTAGCTCCTCAGGCTCCTCTTTTACCTGCTCTGAGGAGCATCTAAGAGCAACTCATTTTGGTGCCGTCTCTTTAAATGCTGCTGAAGCCCTTCACACCCACCCACCTCCAGGTCAAAGAGCGCTGCACTTTAACCTGTTCAGCCATTGTTGTAGTTTGATAATTATCTAGCGGTGCAGAAACAAAAACAGCAAAAACAATGAAACCTGTTGATGTAATAATAATATTAAAACCTGCAGTCTGGTTCTGTCCTCCAGGAGCTAAAAGCAGCACACAGCGCTAACATCAGCAGAAGACCCGATGCTGCTATCAGAACCATGTCCAGGACGTCAAATCAACACAATAAATTTATGTCTAAAACAAAGTTTGGTGTCATCTTAGCGTTATTTGCAGCTTTGCTGCGTCGTCGTTTCCATAGAAGGAACTGAGCCCTTAATCAGATAAAGTCTTTCAGCAAATCCTTCTTGACAATAGAGGAGGTTGATGAAGAACTCGTCCTTGAAGAGCTTCATGCAGACGAAGAGGAATTTTCTCCACTGATGTGGGAAACTTTTTCCAAAAAATAAAACTTTGAAGAGGTTCTGGTTTGGGGGGGGGCTGTAATGATTGCGTGGGTTAAAAACCCAAAAACCAACTGACTTACCCCTTTTTCAGCTTAGACATACTTGGTTTGGGACAAACAAATCACAGCTAGAAATAAAATGGCGGATACACGACATTGATCAGCCGGATGTCCATGACCTTATTTAGCTGTTCCTCAGCAAATGCTGTTCATAAAACGTAAAAATGATAGAGAAAACTGAATGGACTGAAATATATGACCCAAAAAGAATATAAAAATAACTATGCAGCACCCGGAGAGGCTAAATTCAACTTTTCTGCCCTTCTACAGACCCGCGGTACACATCAACATGGATTTAAACGCTAAAAAAGTGGATTTGCACGATATGTCGCCTTTAAACCAAACTTTAGATCAAGTTCAGGTCAGATTCTGCTTCAAAGTTGAACCTTTGTCTCTGAGGCTGTAATTTATCATGATTCTACAACTTCTACGCTCCATCTCTGGCCGTATGTTATCAGGAAATCAAGCCACTGCAATATAGGCTCTGACCAGACCTCCATCAGCTGCAGTGAAACTCAAATACATTGTTAGCCTGCAGAGTGAACGTGTGGCTCTTAAAAGGTAGATTTCTGCTGGTATTGTGTGAGTTTACACTGTTATGGTGGCTGCAGCTCCAGTTTTGAGCGGTTCTGCTTTGCTCCGTGTCTGATGAACGTGTGATGGTGTGGCATCTCCTCTGTGGTCTGTTGGGGTGAAACTGTTGTGAAGCATCAGCACAGAAACTTCATCAGGCTGAGTGGCTCTCCTGTCAGTTTACTGCAGATAATCTAACTTGGAGGTTAAAGCCGTAAACTTACAAGGGTTGCTTTATTTAGACCGTAAAACGTCTGCCATCACAGTCGTGACCAGGTGTGTGTGTGTGTGTGTGTGTGACAGAGAGAGGGCAGCATGGTTTGTAAGGTCAGGGAGGAGGACACCGGTGTGTCTACTCTAGGATCATATTTCTACAGCGTGCTATAGAACTGTGGCTGTTAGACGTCAGTGAGCGGGCTGCAGGGAAACATGAAGCTTCACTGTAAATCCTCATGTTGGATCCTGAAATCCAGCATCTTTATGAACAGCAGCGATTCATTTTGCTTCACTTCTCTTTTCAGAGGTTTTTAAAAGATCACCCAAACTCCTCTTCCTCATTTTAGTTGTGTTTTTCAAGCCAGCCATCCAGGCCTCGCTCTGTTTGTGTCTTTAATCACAGAACGAAACAGTAAATGTCTTTTAAACTCACCCACTATAAGTCGCTCTGTGTCGGGGAGTTTCTTGAAGATTTTACGGAAATCTTCATTTCGCTGTTTGTACGTTGGACTGAGAACCTGAGAGAGAAACACAGAGATGGCTTCAATGACAGAACCTTCAGTTTAATGGAGCCAAAGTTCAGGTGAGGTGTTAATGAGTACTCACATTGTACCAGCTCTGCATTTTCTGCAAAGAGAAAAAGCAGCATAATTTAGCAGGCACATCACTCTACAGCAGAGATAAGGTTACCACAGAAACTGATTTCACACAGAAGGAAGAGACAGTTTGCACCGCTCGGGTTTAGCAACACGTTGCAGTATTTCTAGAGCAGGTTGCTGCAAACCCTTCGGCTTTCTGCTTCCCCATTTTAAAAACATGCGTGTCAGGGTAACGCCACAGAGGTGAAAGATGGAACAAAGACCAATTCAAGATGTGAAGATTCACAAGAGTTGGAGCTGCAACTTATCTACAGCTGAGAGGGGGCGGTTAGATAAGCTCATCAGGGAGGCCAGCTCTGTCCAGGACGCCCCCTGGACCCAGAGCAGGTGGTTGGAGACAAAAATAGCATCACTGTTGGAGCATGTCTCCCACTCCATGTATGAAGCTGTTGCAGACCTGGAGAGCTCCTTCATTGACACAGTGCTGCATCCTAGGTGCACCATGGAGCGTTTTCACAGAAAATCTTATTACATTTCATGTTATTGTGTATCTGCATGCTTCTATTTGCTAGTCGTAGCTGCTGGTACAAGGTCACACTCATGTTTAGAGAACCAATGCACCATTTCACCAGTGTTTAGCTACTGGATGCGGTCAAATGACCTCCTGGGACTCAATCCTGGAAAAGCTTGAAAAACGCTAACAAAAATATTTACTTCTCTTGTATGAATGATGTTTAGATTTTGTTTAAACCAGACTGAGACACTGAAAACAGCATCAGCCAGATCGGGTCTCTGCAGGGTTTAGTGAGGGACCTAGGAGCTCTTCCTTACACATGATGGAGCATCAGAGTCCTCCACGGTTTGGTCGCAGGATGCACAGAACCACCATGGTGAGATTGTGGTGTTCATATCCAGGTCCTGGGTTCTGCCAGGTAGCAGCAGTGGCCATTCATGTGAAGGCTGTCCAAGCCCAAGTTACTACGGAGAATCTGAAGGAGGACGGCTGCAGTGAAGCAGTAAAGCTGAATCTGATGGTGCAGGCACAGAAACCTCCCATATAAGGACATTTTCTACACTGTAAAGAAACATCTCAGAACAGGTGTGGTACCGGAACATTTTGGTAGGATGACTGGGAAAGGTTTTACTGATTTGCTTTGGTCCAGCCATGTTCAAAGTGTCATGGTGGTCCTAATGTGGTGTGAACGGTGTCTTACTGAAAGGGAAGCAAAAGGCTTTTCTTTCCTGCACAAAAACGGACAGTTTTCAGTCTGGCTGATGATGAGCAGCAACACTCGTGTCAGTTATCTGAGGTATGTTCACACAGCGAAGCTGGCGTCATCGTTGTGTGTCAGCCATCTAAACAGAAATATAAAAAGGTCCAATTTCCAGATTCTCACTCTGAAAGCGGTTTCAGACAAATATTAATTTAGAGCTCCTAAACAACCAGTGTTCTGCAGATACCGACCACTTTCCCTCCTAATATGATCGCCTGCTGATCTCCATCTATGCATTATTTAATATGATTTCTGCCATTAGTTTTATGTTCCTTCGCTACATTTACTTTCCATAGAAAGTACACCTGGCTTGGTGTCTGTGTCTTTCAGATGAGGTACTACTTTAATTGAACTGAAACTGATAGAAAGGAGCCCTGGCTCAGTCGGTCATCCTTCTTGCTTGCACGGAGCCATTCACAGAGCTGTAAATCTTTCGCACAGAAAGTACTGCTAGACCCAGGTGGTCGGAGCAGACAGCCGCCCATACAGAGCCTGTTCTGGTTCTGCTGGAAGTTTCTTCCTGTTAAAAGAGAGTTGTTCCTCTCCACTGTCTCCACATGTTTGCTCAGGAGGAGGGATTGCTGCATTTAACAACTCGGTGCCGTCCGTCGGCCTGAGACAGACAAGTGTTCCCTAACTGGAATTATACAACTAGATGAATATGACCATCCAGCAATAACTGAATTGGACTTTATGATCAGACTGCAGTGAAATTAACTGGATTAATATAAACTAGTTTAGACGAGTTTGGACGGGTCTGGATTCTATTGGATCTCATATGAATTTGACCCGTTTGTCCCAAGATGATATTTGTTTTGAACTGGTGCTACATAAATAAACTGAATTAAATTAAAATGTAATTTTTGTGTTTAATGAGGGTGGAGACAATTGAAAAAAAAACCCTTTAAGCCTTTCACATAAAAGCGTTCCTGAGTGGAGCCACATCACCTACAGATGAGGTGAAAATGTTGAAGCAGCTTTGAGATCCTGCTCTGTGAGACGGATCCTTCATTTCTCACCAGCTCATTATTGCTGTTTTAGCTCAGTCCATCAACCTGACATTAACCTGAGTTCCACTGAGCAGAAACCGGAAACATCATAAAATGTCAGATTCAGTCGGAGGTGCCCACTCTCCTTCAGGCAGATGATCAAACTCCACCCTGAACTGAGGCAGCTCTGATCTTCTACCTTACCTTGGCATTACGGCTGAAGTGGCGAGAAGCCAGTGGGTAGGCGGAGGACAGGGAGGAGGCAGAGGCCACGGAGGGCAGTGGACTGTCAGAACCTCCTCCTCCTCCTCCGCCGCTCTTCTCTCCTCCTCCCTCGCTCTCGCTGGCCTTACTTCCCCCGAGGACCCTCCGTCGCAGGGAGGGAGAGCTGCCGGGGGTGCTGCGTGGAGAGTTACTGGCCGTGCTGGAGAGAAACAGACAGAGGAGTTAGCACAGGAAGAACAGAGGAGACGCGTTCATATTTTTTCCTTTCTTTAATGTCATGCTATGAAAATAAAAATGAGCTGCAGGCGTTTCCTGTTTGATAAATCTGTGTCGACTGAGGACGAACGAGGGGACATTTAGGACCAAAGCCATCAACTGAGCTCACCAGCACTGAAACTGCTGAAAGATATTTAAAGCTCAGACGGGCCAGTCAAGAAATATCAACCATGAAACAATAATAAAGAGGTCAGACGTTCAGAGGTTGGATGATGTGATTCATCTTTCATCAGGGCAGAAAAACAACATCAGAGAGGAGGAGCACAGATCAGAGAGATTCTACCATGATCGGCCCATTCTAAGATCAGGAGGAAATAAACAGCAAATAACCACAGAGACTTCATGAGGTCGACCACAAGATCTACCAATAATTCAACAAAAACTGTTGTCCAGGACTTGTCCAGCTGGAAGGTTATGGAATAAATGGTAAACATTAGTGTTAATGCTTTGCTTGTGCTTTTACGCTATGAAGAACAACGACCCAGAGGGTCATATAATCTGCTTCTATGTCTAGTTTAATGTGTTTGGGTCAGAAAGGCTCAGATTCATCAATGAACCAACAGGAAGAGGAACAATTATTAGGATGCAGAAATGTTTTGATTCAACCGAATGACATAAACTGAACATTGAAGAAGGTCATGAGGAGGTGAAACATGACCGCCCCGATCAGAACCATCACTCATCTAAACTTCAGCCCAGTTTCTGTGAACAGATCCGGTCATTCATGGTTAAAAATCTCCTGATGAGTGGTAACCTCCAGGCCTGCTGGCTAAAGCTTGGGACTGAGCAATATTGCTGATAGCTTCATGTCTGCAAATGTATTCTGAATTAATTCAGAATCCGGGTAACTCCTCTTTAACTAATGCACTTTTCATTTTATCAGGAACATTTAAAATGATCCTGATAAACCAAAACAGGAACCTTTCTTTCTCCATCTTCTGCACTAACTTGCATCCCTGCTTCAGAAGACCACTTGTTCCCTAGCGCCCATCAACGCTGTCAAAAATCAAAACCTCTCTGCTTCTGCAGAAGGTCACTGAACATCTTGGCATCGTCTGAAATCAATGTGATCAGAATCACTTTCAGAAGTTTCTCATTTTTAAATGAACGAAGACCGACTGTTGTAACCAGCTGCAGCTTCGGCTCTCTGTCGGACCTCCACCCTCCACCGTTTAGTTTAACATAAACAGATGCAGACACATTGGCTGGCAGGCCTGGTCAAAGATCTGCAAAAAGCCTTCAAATACTTTCAGCAGCATAATCTCACACTGAAAAATGTAGCAAATCACCCTTTAATCCGGGTACATTTATCCAGTGGATGGAAAAAGGAGATGGTTACCATTTTTAAACACAATTACTAGAGGCAACATCACGGATACCCACAGAACAGCACTTCTTCTCCTCCTGTAACACCTCCCATTGTTACAGAGGGACCTGAGGACTGAGATGGTTGTAGAAGATTGTGTGTCTGGATCAATATAAATGGCCAATGGAGCGACTAGTGATACCGAGCTCTTTTACACCAGAGCCACGTTCACCAGGCTGCACTCAGAAACAATCACAGTTTATCTGCTGGAACGCAGAGCGGTGGGCGACTTGGTGCCTTGGCCAGGGCAGAAGGAAGAAAGACCCGATTACGACCCGTTTCATTTTCTGACAGAGTTCAACTGATTATTAGTTCCCAATGCCCTTGGACGAGAAACATGCCCACAGCATCACACATCCTCTACTGTACTTAACAGTGGGAATGAAATGAGTTCCCACATTTTTCTTGCTGTATTTAAATGTTTTACCACAACTGTAGGTCGAACACTTGTTCTCTGAGTCAAATCAACACAAGGAGGACAAAACAATAAAAAGGTTTGGACCAGAACCATTTTCATCTTTTCTTTACATTTAACAATACAGACCATTTTTTAGCTTGATGTGAACTTTGCTAGAAAACTAAATATAAAGAACATATCTAGAGTAGAAAAAATTAAAACAATCATTTCTTAAGATGGGATTTGCTTCCCTGCTCAATAAACATTCTCAAATTAAAGGTTTTAAAATAAATGAAATCAGGGGGCGCGGCGCTGATGGTGTAGGGGTTAAAGCGCGTGACCATATGCAGAGGCTACAGTCCTCGAAGCGGCTGTCCCGGGTTCGAGTCCCGGAGACATTTGCCGAATGTCTCCCTCTCTCTCTGCTCCTCTTTCCTGTCTGCCTACTGTCAAAAAATAAATAAATGAAAGAAATCAGTGAGATTATGCTGCGACAATAAAAAAGACTAACATATCTTTAGCAAAGGCTGTTAGTTTCACAAAACATTTATAGCTAAATAAAATGTCGATCTGCCAGATCCAGCAGTTTAAAAGAAGTATCTCAGCCGCCAACGACAAGGAAACGCAAAACTTTAACTGGAAAAGTTAATGTGTCTGAAAGCTTTAACCAACAGATGAAGCCATTAATGTTCCAGAGCTCATGTCTGGAGAAGGGCTTAAAAAGCTGCAGAAAGGATAAAAACTGTGGTGCAGCTCAGCTGGAGACAGGCATGGAGAGTGAAAATACCACAGCGTCAACCTAACAATACAACATGGTCTACATTTATTAAAAACGCCAAATTAATCAAGAACAACTAAAAAGCAACAAATATCCCTACCACTGCAGGAATAATCATCAAAAATATAAAAGCCGCCAAACTTAGTTAAGTAAATTCGCTGGTTATGCAAAATATATCTTTTTACTGCAGTTTCAAAACAACATTAACTGTATTAGTCTTTCTTTTTTTTAAAGAATTTTTTCGGCACTAGAGGCCTTTATTTTTGACAGTAGGCAGACAGGAAGTGGGTCAAAGAGAGGGGGAGACATTCGGCAAAGGTCACCGGGTCTGGGACTCGTACCCGGGACGGCTGCTTCGAGCACTATAGCCTCTATATGTGGTCGCGCGCTAAACCCCTGCACCACCAGCGGCGCGCCCCTGTATTAGTCTTTCTGTGAACGAAAGGTTTAGTAGCCTTCCCTCAGCCAGCTGACCAGCAGTGCACAGCATAAGGTAGGGACTCTCTGCTCCATTCAGCCAAAGAAAACTTTATTCAGAGAAAATGAAGGAACCATATAATGGAAATTTTGAAACTTTGAGAGCCATAACTGTTAAAAACCTTGGTAATCCTTCATACTGGTAACCAGTCAATGTCCAGTTATAGATAGAGGAATAACCAATCACCAGCAGGACCAGGAAGCTGTCCTTCAGAAGATCAACAGGTCAGGATCGAGAGGGAAATGCAGCATTTACATGTCTTCAGGTTAAATGGACAGTGAGCAGGTCTGAAGCTCAATCATTCCAGGTTTATTACATGAAAGCTGTCAGTAAAATGATTTCTAAATGCTTCTGCTGTTTGCTCTTCTCAGATTACAGCTAACAGGTAATCTGCTGATATGCAGCCTGCAGACTGACAGCCTCATGAGCTGCTTTGCAACATAACAGTCCAAAGGGCCAAGATGCAGGGCAAAGTCAACCCAGCGTCCATGCAGGGACCCTTCCTGTTAGCACCGTGCAGGGATGGCGAGGGATGGACGGGTGGAGGAGCCCGGTGCAATCAGATGGCTCTGTTTACCTTCACAAACAACCTCTGTGCTCTAATCTGCAGGATATGGTTCATTTAACCGAAGATAAGCCGGGCTATGAGCGCAGAAAAACGGCTCGGCGCTCATCGCAGCACCGCTGCTGCTCGTTTCAACAACACTTACTCAAACATGTCATGAGACGTCAGAGATCCAGCTGATATCCGCAAAATACCACCAGCAAGCCCGCTGTTTGGTGGTTATATTCCCGGCGAGCAGACACAGAAGGTCCGGTGATCCAGGGAGGGGGCGGATAAATGTCCGCTGCTCGGCCGCGTTTCGTTCACTCTGCCTCGGATCGGAAAGCGTCCCCCCCCCCGCGGTCGGATCTTAGTTTCTCATCGTGGCCGACGCCCCACTGCACCTCACAGGTACCGGACAGACCCACTACCACTGTGCCGACTACGAGACCCGGTAACGGGCTGCCGTCTCTGTGCCTACCCCTAATCCCTCTGCAGACGAGGAGGAGGAGGAGGAGGAAGAGGAGGAGGAGGAGACTGAATGAGGCCTTCCCAGTCTGCTCCGAGGGCTCAGATAAGGATGACAAGGCAGAGGAAAACTGAAGCTTTCATCAGAATACAGAAGGATAAAACTCAGCAGCCACACATTTCCTATCCCAGACCTGTCTAGATTTAAAACAGAGTCTTGAGCTTGGCTTCATCTCAGGAATGTTTGCTGGTTTCCTCATACATCAGAATATTTGGCCTCTTCAGCTTGCAGTCAGTCACACATTAATGGTTCAGTCCACCTGGCCACGGCCCAGAGCCCACCCAATCTCTGGATTAGAGTCCACATCATAATCTATGCTGGCCTGAGCCTGGCCCACATGCATCTCGGGTATTCTGTGTAATCTGCTTTAGGGAAGTCCGAATGAAGTTAACGATTCAAAAACAACAAAAATGGGAAAAAAAAACAACATAAAAGCAGAGGATGTGAGGGAAACCAACCAAGATGGTTTGAGGGCATTTCCTCTACTTCCTGTTGGCGTTTAGATCAGCAGCAGAGGTCTGGCAGTGATGGTTAATGTCTTAAAACACATTAGAAACAGATTTCAGTCATAGAAATACCTTCAAACAAATACAAACTGTCCATAAAACAGCAAAGTGAATGAAACCCGAACTACAACTTCACAGCCGAACGGGTCCGATAACATTGACGACCACCAGTCAGCATCCGTTCCACCGTGTTGGAGAAATTTTCCCTGTTCCACACGATGGGATGGAGGATAAACCAAGTGTTCACATGTGTACACAAACAGCTTATATTTACAGTCAACATGTCAACCCTCTGCTCTGAGCGTCTGTGTTTTACCTGCAATAACTAACTGCACTGCAGTCGAGAGTTAAATGAACAAAATGCTTTTGAGCAGCCATATTTTCATCGGTTCCCGTTTTTTAATACCTTGAATTTCACCCGTGAAACAAATAATTGTAAGAAAACTGAAGTTCTACAGGGAACCTTCAGGGTTTTCTGTTGTGGTAAAGCTGAAGGGACAGTGTTGCTGTTGTGCAGTTAAACCCTCTAAATTAAGCATGTAGAAAGGGGAGATTTCTAGCTGCTTCCATCCACTTTTACAAAGCAAACACCACAAATCCAGTTTTTGCAGGAAAACTATGACATCTATGTAGGACCTCGTTTTTTATTTAACATCAAATGTTGCAAACTTTGGGTTTCTTACTTTCACTACCACTTTTCAACCAAGTTCTCATGCTGTTTATGTTTAAATGACCAACTGGTGTTACTTTATCGGATTAATGAAGCGGGTATTTTGTGTCTAGAAAAGAGTTTTGCTCTGACTGCTTCTACAGGAGTAAAACACTAGGCTAGGATCTTCATTAAAAGAACGGTGCTCTAAACGGACCGTCCTGTTCCTGGTGAGAACACATGAATGAGGGAAAGCTGACCCAAAGTTAACCAGCTACTAAGAAAGTCGACAGATAAAAGGTTTCTTCCAAGAATCATACAGATTCTGTAATGAGACACATATCGTGGTCATGTACTGCAAACTGTGTTTGATTTGCAGCAGCAGAACCTGCTAAAATGTGTCATTTTGTTGAGTGAGAACTCTAATTTTCAACCTCTACAAACTGGCACAAATGCCTTCTATTTAACACTAAAATAATCAACAAACTGAACAAATTAAAGAAACAGTTAATAATAAAATAATTAATATATTAGTTAACCTCTAAATGTATCTAAGAAAATCACAGCAGTTTCAGAGTAATTTAAATACAATGATGCTTGAGCAATGTGTTTATTTCTAACAGCCAAATCATGTGAGATGTTCAGTGACTGATGCAGATTACTCTGCATCTTTAATATGCTGCATGCGTGAATCGTCTTTAATATGCTGCATATATGCAGCCAAGCAGCATAACTGGGTCAATAAAACGATGCATGTACAGAGAGGACAAGGTTACAGCTGTCCATGGGGAACATGCCCTCTGTAGTCCACTGCAATGATGGACAGTCTTTTTTGATTGGATTCACGTGACATCATCAGACTCAGAACCCACTCCCATTGGCTGGAGATGATGTCATCATTCCCAGGAAAGATAAATGACTGATGATCCCCGCCTCCAACTCCTTAAGACCAACCCAGCTCTGCTTCCTTCACCACCACAGCATCTCACAGTGTTTGTTTAAATTTCTGCTGCGCCTCTAGAACATGTCAGCTGTCCTTTAAACTGGATTAAAACACCAATAAGCTGCAGGTTACATGTAGTTTATACAGCCAACATGTTCTGACTGAATCAGAAACCAGGCCTGCTTGTTCGTTAGAACTCTGACGTCAGAGTGAACCATGAGTCAGCTGAACTTTATCAGGATTCTGACAGCCTGATCAGCCACTCACTGAAGATCCACCCTGATCTAAAACTGTTTGAGAAAAGTTGCCTAATCTGCCGTGAGTAAGAAGCAGTTACCCGCTCCGGCTGTGAACTGTTGTCTCACTGGACCCGAATGTGAATTAGCTGAAGTTTTAGAAAGCGTGGAGCAGCCAGGAGGCAGTAAACCACATCGCTGACAGACAGGACACTCTGTTCTAAACCTCTGAACTTTATGTGGTGCTGTTGCAGCTTTTATAATGAGTTTGGGCTCTGGTACAGAGAGAGCACACATGCTGATGTTCTTCCATTGTGACTGTTCTGCTCGCGGGCTGATTATCTGGGACGAATCCTGCACACTAACCTGCAGCTGTCCAAGTCGGAGTCTCTGCTCAACAGGCTCCTGAGCGACCACCGGGACCGCCGGCTGGGTGAGGGGCTACGGGACCAGGAGCGAGACGGCGGCAGGAGGAGGTCATGTGAAGGACTGTCCTCACTTTGCCTCTCTGCGTCCATCTGAGTGGTCACTGAAGGAGAGGGGCTGCGCTGTCGGGTGGTGCCCCTCTCCACAGACTCCTCCACGACAATCTGTGGCGTTTCACCCCATTTCAGCTGAGGAGCGCAGCCCTGCTTCGCTGCGTTCCGTCTCTTGGTTCTAGTCCTGCTGCGGTGGGATTGGCCGGGGAGGCAAGAGCGAGGCAGTCTGGGGCTGGGAGAGCGAGACCAGGACTCTGTGTCCGAGGACGGAGGCAGGATGGTCAGTGTCGGGACGGGGATGGGCTGAGCCAGAGTGAAACTCTCAGCTCTAACTGGAGAGGACGTGGTCATCTTCTTGCTTTTTCTCAGAGAGTCACTAACAAGGAAAAAACAGCTGCAGTCTAAACAAAAGCAGGTCGGACCGTGTCTCCATCATGACGCTTCTGGTGCCGAAAGTAAAAACACAAAACTAACTCCCGTTTGGTCAAACAGTAGTTGGGTCACACTTCCTGTGACGCTTAGGAAGGTTTGGTGGCAAGACCACAGAACAGTTTCCAGTGACAGAGATGTTCCTTCACACTTAAAGAAGACCCAGTGGAACAAACTGTGAGAGATGTTCACATGCACCTCCGCTCTTTGGCCAAACAGCCTTCAGATCTCCGGCCGAAAACATCCCACCAGACGCCGTCGGCCTCAGCATCTCTCTCAGAGCGCCTTCCTTCCTTCCTTCGTTCTCACGCCCTGAATCCAAACTTCAGGCGTGCTTCTGCACGATCCGATTGGTGTTCGTAAGAGCTGGAGCAAAAAATGATCTGTGTCTACCTGAAGAGTGGAGAGAGCAGAGACTTGTTGTTCAGCCTGACAGTTCTCTACAACATTTCTTCCTCACTTCTTCACTAACCTGCCTATAGACTATGAGACGTGTTTGCGTCTGCTCTGCCAGTTCTGGGAATATGACGTATCATGTGACAGATGTTGATCAGCTCCTGTTCCAGTACGGACCTGATCAATACGGTTTATTTATAACGCATACGTTTACCATATCTTCATTCTTTCAGGGCAAATGTTTTATTGTTTGACTTTCTGTCAGTTAAACTTCAGATGTTTTAAAGCTTTTTTAATGTCAGTAATATTTAAACTTAAGACCAACATGACCTTAAGTTAACCTGACTTCAGAACCTCCAGAGAGGCCAGATGAGCCTCATACTGGTTACTGATGATGGCTTCAGCCCACTGGTAAAATCCCTGTTTTCAAGTCAATCCTTTTTAAATATACACTGCCTGCTATGACAAAGCAGCTATTAGTGAATAACATAAGAAACATAAAATATAAGACTTAAATATAATACAGGAAATATTTAAGACCATGCAGATTTAACTCCCTTAAAAATAACTCCAAAGTCGCTGAAAGTTTGGACTGTCATTGCAGCTTCATCGATAGAGGAAACAGAAAGGAGAGAAGAATCCAACATCAGCAGACACAAACACACTGGAGACACAGATCCAGCCCCAAAACAACCATGCAACCATCCTGCAGCAGCCGTGTCCTGCAGCAGCCGTGTCCTGCAGCAGCCGTGTCCTGCAGCAGCCGTGTCCTGCAGCAGCCGTGTCCTGCAGCAGCCGTGTCCTGCAGCAGCCGTGTCCTGCAGCAGCCGTGTCCTGCAGCAGCCGTGTCCTGCAGCGCGGACAGCTGCTGTGTCTGAGTGCCGCTCCATTGTTTGCCTTCAAAGCAGACGCTTCCAGGCAAAAGGGCCCAGCAGGTCCAACACTCTGAGGGATCTGTTTGAACAAGAACAATCTTGGCAGCGACTTGTTTGTCCAGAGTAATCCACCGTAATCTCAGAGCAGTCCTCACAGGCCTGATCCTGAATGCATACAACACATATTCCCCTAAAAATCCAAACAATCTGGAGGAGGAGAGATTCTTGACCGGCCGATTCTTGAGGTTCTGGAGCGGCTGACCCACACAAACCCAACAGAAACAGGAAAAAAGGAGCTAGATAGAGTCAGATTTGGCTTTTGGGTAGAAAGATGTTTCACTGCTTCCGAATGATCAGGACCAACAGCTGTAGTCTAAAAAACCCGGATCAGTCAAAGCTGAACTGAATTATTAAAAAACACAAAACAACCATATTTTACTCTGGGCTGTAGGTCAGATGGGGTCCAGCTTGAAAACTGCAGCTGTCAGGGACCAAAACACACAGATTCTGCTGTTTGAAACTTTTATGGATTTATTCTTGTATTCTCAGAAATGTATTAAAAGGTTTCACCAACTATAAACTCTATTTAAGAGAATATTTATGTCGGAGCCGTTTCTCCATCAAGATGCCGAAGTTGTAAAAACTTTTCAACACCGTTAACATTTCCATCACACCGTTCCTTTGGCATAATGTCTTAATGACATACCTGAAAGTGCCAGATGGAACAGACTTTTCTCTCTGGTGAGATGCAGTAACACAACGTTGCCCCTCCCCAAGCTGTTGCTGCTGCAGGCTACCCACATTTCATCCAGTCCAGGTGTTAGAAACTTATCGAACAGTTTTTGTTTGTTTTTTCACCACTCATGTTGCACATTTTTGTTTCTGGCAGTAACTTCATGTTCTCTCTTTACAAATGGCGCACTTGGCCCGCTTTTTCTTCTTTTCTAGGCGAACTCACTGAAGGAGCTACTGCAGCAGCTAACTGCTGTAATCTCACCACATGGGTTTCCTGCTTAGCTTAGCTTTCTTCAGCCACTAAGGAAGCTACTGTTGCCATTAACTTTGTGTCTGAGTTTTTCTTTAACATAGAAAGTTCTGACTCAGTCCTATTCAACCGCTCGTGGTTGCTGCCGTGGACCTGGGTCCTGCTGGAAGTCCCTTTGTTCAGCACAGCTCCTGATGTTGAGAGCTGGCACCATATAAATAAATAAACTGAATTTATTAGTTTTACCCCATGTAAAGTACATTTTTACTCAAAGATTACATACTTTGAGAATTTAATGGATAATGTTGAGTATTTCAGTCAAAAAGTACTTCAAACCCCTCCACATCCTAGGTGTTTTAAATGCCCAAAAAGCATTGCAGGTGGCACTTTCCTCCCATTTTCACGCATAAAGGTCATAAACTGTGAAATGTAAGTAATGTAGGTTTCCACAGTTTAGCTCCCTAAAAAAAAGCTCTAAATGTGTGGAAACGCGTTTAAAATCTTCCTATTTGAGCTTTAAAGAACAGAGGAAAGTTTTCACAAAGCACCAACTTAGCTTTTAAACATCCTGCCTTCAAATAGGAGCTTCCCAGTCAAAAGTTGGACTTATTTCAGTATTTCTGTTTCAACGATGGTCCACATCCAAGGTGATCTAAAGCCCAGAACCTTGCAGTTTTGGGCCAGATCTCAGACTGTATTTTAGGAGCATTTGTTTACTACAGCATGATGCAGTTCAGATTGGACCAGACTGAGTATTTCAGGTTAAATAAATGTGATCAACGACGGCCCGGATTCCCTTAAAACGGGGATTTTATTCACTTCAGCGCAGGTCAAAAACTTTACGCCCGAAGTTGAAGCTCCTACCTCCCATTGGATGAGTTTCCTGCGGTTCTGCCGTCCTGTTCGGCCTCTAAAACGAGCCGGGCCACGGTTCGGGAGGTGATGCTGAAATCCACTTTCTCACAGGAACACATCAACATTCTTAGGCGGGAATCGGAGCAGGAGGAGCAGCAGCAGCAGGAGAACAGGGTGGAGGAGGAGGCATCTACCGGCCGATGCTAATGGCTCCTAGCCGCTAACGGCTGCTCCCCGCGGACCCCCAAAGGCCCAAAAACCGATCACCAACTGGGTTTAACCTCCAGTAGACGCAACACTGTCTCAACCTCTTCCATCTCCACCTTGTTACAAACACTTTTATCAGAACTATTTAAAGCTAAACACCGACGCCAGATTGGCCGTGGACCCAAACAGACTCGAATTAAAGAGCTGAACAAAAGCGACTTCAGTCGGAAAGTGAAAAGGAAAGAAGTCGGTAAACCGGCCGACTGACTCAAGAGAGAGGGGAGGACACCGAACCGAACCGAGACAAAATATAAATCTAATCGGGATATTTAACAAATAATTTAACCTAGAATGATACTTATAAAGGAGTCATTTAACATATGCTAGATAAGAATGTTAAATTCGACCTTTAAAGGGTAACATTCTTAAAATTAAACAAGTGGAACCCCCCTCTGAAAAACTTTTTGGTACACTCCTGGAAAATTACTGTACCCACAGATGAAGTGAGAGGAAGGAGCGTTATACCACACAAAAACACTGAAAACCGATTGAAATTAGAGATTAATCACATTTAGTTTACGATTTAAATAAAGGCATCTTTCTTGGTTCGATGTAGAGGCCATTATGTTGCAAAAACTTTTAGATTTTGCCTAAGTAACGTTTTTTTGTGTCCACATGAAGGCTACAATGACAGATCCAGTCACGAAACAGAGTAACAAACGCAGAAAAATTAACACAACTTTCTGAACTATAGAGTTAATTTAAAGGGAGAAAATGTGAGCTTCAATAAATTCATGGAGTCATTGTGACATCTAGTGTGTAATCAGTGTCAGTGTAGCCTTTTATTTTAAACCCAATCTCTTACCTCTCTGTTAAATGTTTGGTGAAACTATATTCAGCACAAAAACGAAGCTAATGATGCTTAGGACTGAATGTGTAAAGCAAACTGAAGTCCCACCTGCGTCCTGTTGCTGCATCACTTCATCTGATCCGACAGATTCCCACCAGAAGGAGATCAGATGTCTTCAGCTGGACATAAACAGCTAAAGGAGCTGATGGTAGGTCACCTTGACTGCAGCTGAAAAGAAAACTATATCACCCCATGCAATTTAAAGAATGCACACATGTTAATATGCAAAGATATAATGCTATACCCGTATGAAGATGAGATGGTTTTCAGATGAATTTCAACTCTTTTCAGCCTACTGGGAGCTCATGTTGTTTTGGCAGGTTGAAATCAGAGCAGGAGCTGTAAAATACTGCATTGTTTGCTTCATTGCTGATTGTGAAAAAAATATCATACTTTTGTACATGCTTGGCATCAAAACCAAACATTTTACAGCCTCTGTGGGCATTTGAGTTTAAATTGGTGTTTCTTAAAAAAAAAAACAGAAACATCCTTTTATTTAATAAATTGTGAAAAAAATCTGCAGGATATCATATCTACCACAATATCCTACTTAACTTTACATTTTTTATTCTTTAAAATGCTAACGTTTCAGTTTTTGGCACTGGAACATTTAATAACATTTAGTTATCAGTTATCGGTTTACACCAGGTAAAAAATGTTGCCCACTTATTTTACTCAGTTATTAGGTTTAAATTTCAACATTTATCACATGTTAGCATCTCACATTGTATGTGCAAATAGGTATCAGAACCACAGAGGCAGCAGGTGCCGTTAAAACGTGGCATTATTTGCATGATTGCAGGTGATGGACAAACATTTAATAAATTCTTAAGATAATTAAAAAAACTTTTCTTAAGTACATTTGTGGCCAATTTAATCTGAATTTAAAAATGCTCAGAAGTGCAGTTGGATTAGACAGAAAATTGTCAAACCTGATTTACCACAATATTTAACATGACTTTATGTTTTTGTGATTTTAAAGCAATCTAATGGTTTTGGTGTTTTGCACAGGGTGTTCACACTATTTCAAACATACAACTCCTTGAAGTATTTACATCCTTTTAGTGTTCTACATTTAAATCCAGCTAGGAGTAAAGATTCTCACACTTTAAGATTTAAACCGCCATAGTTGTATAAAGTATAGGAATAAAAATCTGTGCAGTTATAAAGTAGCGTTTACCTGCCAGTCAGGTTTGATTCTGAGTCAGCAGCGGTCTCCCTTCAGATCAACAGCAGAGTATCACAATGACTTTGCAGTTTCCAAATGTCCGATCAGCTCACAAAGCCCCCTTCGTCCCCTCAGCCTCCCGTTTATCAGCTCCTGTAATGATCAGCACGTCCAAGCACAGCTCATATGTTGCAGCCCGTGCAGCAGGCAGCTTGTGTCCGGCTCACTGGGAGATGTGCAGCCTCCAGCAGCTGAATGGGATGACTGGAAACTCGAGCTGAGCTAAAAATAAAAGAGACACCAGCAGCAGCAGCAAAGTGAGAGAGGAGCTGTCTCTCTCCATGTTCTGGCCAGTGTACACATGCATGCAGGGTTTATCATATGTCAACATTTCCTTGAAGCACCCCCCCCTCCCATGAGTGTGCCACCATGAGGGAATTTAAGCTGCTCCCCTGTTTATGTTTCTGCTCGGTCTGATTTCTGTTCTTGTTTAAGGTCGAAGGAGCAGGGACCCTTCACTGTGTGTTGCATCATCACAAACACACCCATATGCCCACACACCGTGTTTAATGTGACCCAGCAGGTCACAGGTCGCTATACTTGTTATATTCATCACGTCAGCAGGCGTGCTGTTTCTGCCACGCGGGTGTTCAGTCAGCGCTCGGCGTGGCCTTCAGCCAGGGTCTGTTTTGTGGGCCTTGACTTCAACAGCCTTGTTGTCCTGACTGCCCAGATGGCCCGGGCTGACTGTCCGAGCCTCTCCAGCACAGATAAGATTAGAAGCTCAGGGAGATTTCACTGAAATCTGTGGATTACGTCTCATTTATACTAAAACGATTAATGAACTGTAAAAACTGTAAAAAACAAAGAAAATAACGTTTGAATCTAAAGAAAGGAGATACGTACATGTGTGATAAACTGTAGCGCTTAGAGTTTTATGAATTTAGGTTCAAACATCAGGTAACTGTCCTCCTTTTTTCTAATGCCAAGCTGCATATTCTATGGATAAGCCACTGAACCATGTCTTTTCCATCCAAAATAATTAGATACACCTTTTTATTTCCTTAATGCAAAGGTTGGAGATGCAGCTCTATTTGATCCACATCTACCTATCATTCTGTCAGAGGAAGCAGTACAACTCTACAACTGCTCCCTCCAAAATCTTCAACGATTTTCTCAAAAGTCTGGATGCTAAAGACTGCTTGGCTACACTTTTTATAAAGTTGTCAAAAAGATTTGATAACATAAGTCATGGCATCTTTTTTAACTCAAATCTTTGTGGCTCTTGGACCTTTACATTGTGAGTTGACAGACAGGAATTCAGAGGGAAGGAAGACTTGCAGCAAAGGTCAACCAAAGGTCAACCAGCGGGACTCAAACCCGTGACGACTGCAGACCCTTTACATGGGTCACGTGCTTCACTCCTGTACCACCGCTGCACCCATCGTGCTAACTTACCAGAGGCTCTGAGTTCTGGTTGTAAGACAAAGCCAACAGCTGGTTTTCAACTGATCTTCCTGGTTAGTTTCTTCCAGGGTTTCACTGCTGGTGTTCTCAGTGTTTTAGCTTGTGTGCCTCAAGGCTGTGTTTTAGGGCCTGTCCTCTTTACAGTTTATATCAATGTTCGACAGAAAGTTACTAATGTAAAGGAGTTTTTATTTTGACGTAATATTGACGTAAATTATGTTTAAAATGTTCAAGAAGGCCAAGGATGAAGACATCTAGACACATTGGTGCTCTTCATCGTTGTCTGGCTGGTTTGCTAAGCATCCTATACATCTCTATATTGATGACACTGTTGTGTATAACAATGCAAACAAGAAAATATTTTTAATATAAAATAAAACCTCAGCAGTTTTTCCTGCTGCTAAATCCATAGAAAACACAGCCAATAAGAGGGGGAGACATATTACTAACTAAGCAGTCATATGGATTTCTCAGGTAAGTCCTCCTTTACCTTCAGCTGGAAGAGATGTGATGGGTGCTGCTCCCCTTCCAAGTGCTGTTTGATCTCCAACATCTGGAGAAGGATACAACTTCATTGTTGTTCTCTAAATAAGAGAAATGCATTTTTATTTTATTGGATATTTTTGATACAGTTAACCCCAAATAATTCAAGCCGCTGGCAGATTTAGATATTTTTTATTTCAAGGATTTTTGTAGAACTAATGGCCTTTATTTTTTGTTATTTAAAGTAGGATGACAGGAAGTTGGGTGAAGGCATGCAAAACAGGTCGCCGGGGTCAGGACTCAAACCAGGCACAGCTGCGTTGAGGACTGAAGCCTCCATAAATGGGCAGCGCGCATATTTAGATTCAAAATAATTAAATGTTTTTATTTTATATGTCCAATTAAATTAGTTTTGGGGTGAAAAGATATGTGGGACAACACCGTTAAGGCACACAAACAAGAAGCAGCGCCTCCTACAGTCACAATGTTAGATACCTATTGAGAAATGTGACAAAAACGGGCCCAGTTTTCACTTTTATTTATTACTGCTTTTGTTTCTATAACGTAAATATGAAAAGCATTACTGTTTCTGATGAAAACAGCCAGTTTCCAAAATAAAATAACATTTTCAGAGCCAGAAAGTAAGTGAAAGAGACACATATATTTACAGAGAATGATGCAGATATGAAAAAGGCATCATCTGTAAAAATATAAAATGAATAAAGCACATTTAGAGCAACAATTATTTAAATCAATTAGATCAGCTGACAGAGAGTTTGTTCTACCAAAAATACAGAACCTTTGCTGGGTTGTCCTTGGTCAAACAGCAAATCTCATCCAGCCCGAGTGTGTGCCGTGACCTCTGACCCGCAGAACATGATCTGTGTTTACAGACAACAAGAAACCCTCCAGCTCCACATGACAAGCTTTGCTTTCACCCTCAGTGTTTGCTCTGAACTTCACATATTTGTTTAACAAAACACTACAAGGCGACTTTGCATAAAAGACCTGCTGTTCCTTCCAGAGAAAGAATAATAAATATATAAAACTCAAATCATCCTTTTCCAAAAGGAAACCCTCCATTACTTTTCCCCCAAGGTTCTCTTCTATGAACCAGAGTCCTGCTGTGGATGGTCACGTTGTTACGAAGAACATCTCATCATCTCAGGTTTCTGCTGGCTCCCAACACCCCTAGCGTCCAACTCCACTGGATTCACACACTCTAAATTTAGCTGCCTTAAAGTCAGACGAAACGGCCGTGGGAGAGCTTACCATGAAACCTCAGAGGCTCCTCAGAGGCTCTGAATATCTGATTATTCATATCTGACGTTCTCATGGATTGATGGATTAATGTGGACCTATCCAACAGAAGCAAAATGGTGCCAGTTAGGAGTCCAGAGGAGTAACTTCAGTCTGCAGAAACTTTTTTGCATCTGGGAATGTCCAGCGTTTTTCTTCACCAGCTGTTTGAATATTTCGTGCAGGATGATAAGCTGTTTGACTTGTTTAGTCGTCTTCAGCCTTTTTGGTGAGTCTAACACCGTTAAATTCCACTTCGTTTAAAGTAGGAACCTTCCAGAAGCCTCATGGATCGGCCTCATGCGGGGAGGGTATGATGCTGTTTTTTCCCTATAGAATATTCTATAATATATATTATATGACATTTGAAGTAATACATTTGAAGTAATACAGCATTGCATGTTCTAATAAAGAGACGAAGTCTATTAAAAGGTTGAGACTGAAGATCTGAACATTAATGCCTGAATTTTATTTCTGAAGAATTATTTGGACTAAGATGTTTTAAAACTTAAATTTTTCTTGTGATTTGGTCTGAATTCAGAATCCATGACTGTCTGAGTCTCTAATGAGTAAAAAGGTTCAGAGGAGCGTCAACATGGCAACAAAAAAAGGTTCAAAAATCTTTGAATTGATAAAAGCAAAGTTCATCAGAAGAAAACTGAAAGGGGTTTGCATATTTCGCCTTCCACCGAGAATAATATAAAGAAACCACCCAAAAGGATCTGGAGGAATTTCAAAGAACAGCTTTAGCTGGATGGATGTGATTTCTGATCCTTCAGAAGGCTCTGCATAAGCAACCACCATTCACTGAAGGCTAATGAAACCACTTAGAGCAGAGATTACAAGATCTTTGTCCAGCTCTGCAAAACGGAGTTATATTCACAAAGTTAAAGTCTTCCTCAGCAAGAGGCAGTGTCCTCCTCTCAGGGTTTAGAGGCATCTGAGATGGACCATCACACAGTATGAATGTGAGAATCTGTTTTCAGATCTTTATTGGAAAAGGAGCAACCAGTCCCTGCAGCCCGGCTCAGGGGTGGTAGGAGGTTGTATCATGGTATGGGTTTATATCACTGCTGTCAGCCAAGCTCATTTCCTCTTCTGTGATGACAACATTAATGCAGAAAAATCCAGAAAAGATTTTAAAGCAATATCTGTTGCCTTCAGGACTACATCTTCTCCAGGGACGTCCATCATGCTTCATCTAGACAATAGAAACCCCCATTTTAAAGGCCTGGCAGAGGAAGAGGAGGACACGGCAGCTAGCCTACTGTTGGAGACTGTTGGAGAGTTTAGAAATCAGATATGGGATGAGGACTCAGTACAGCTGGACATCTCAAGACGTGTTAGCAGAAAGAAAGCTGCTGACACCAGCATCTCTATATGACTTGGTGTCCTCAAAATACAGGGCCTGGAAAGCTGGAAAAAGCTGCACTGAAACAATTTATTCTTGTATGTGTTACATGCAGGAGTCTCTGTGGTTGAAATAATTTGATACCAAATCAAAATCTAAACTAACACAATTTGTTGTATGGTGTTGAGGAGCATAATGCAAAGATTGTTTGATTTGTAAGGAAAGCAGTTCACTTTGTTGACACATGAATAAAGTTGTTACGTTTCTATTTTTAGGAGGGTAACATTTATTCCCAGATTGATTGTACATTTTGGATGTTCTAACTGGTCAGCTCCTGTCTCCTGATGTTCTCCTCCTTCCCCTCCATGTCCACCCTCTGAAGTATCTCAGTGCCACGGAGGTTGTGCCGAGGTGGACTCGCTGACGGAAGCCGTGGCAGGAGAAGGATTCCTGCTCGGCTGCATTTCCTGTAAGAAACGTGAGGAAGTTTCTGCCCGAGCCACTGTGGACTGGTACTTTAAGCCCCTGGAAGAGGAGGAGTTCAGACATGTGAGTCAGATACATTCCTGGGAATCTGGGCTATGCTGAGCTCCCGTTCATCCCAAATCTTGGCTCTTTGCTCTAATAAAATGATGTTAGATGTTTACCATGACAATAAAATTCAGATTTTACTACAGGATTTCTGAGAAGAAGGGAAAGGAAAAGGGAAATTAATTAAATATCTAAGAACCACCTGGATCAGTCTGGTTTCAGCAACAGTCTGACCAATTTAAGAAAGTCTTCTTAGGCTTATTGGTTTATTTTTGTAAGTCGGAACCCAGATCATGTTCCTTCGCAGCCTGTGTTTCCAGGGGAGCAGAAGTCACAAAAAAACGACAAATTACCATTTAAACTTTAACAGATCAAAGTTAGAAATAAGTCTGAATTACTGTGTTAACTCACAATAGTTTGTTTTTAGCAAGGTGATAAAAACACTCCAACCTCAGAGATCTCCGGACTCCACCTGCAGTTAGAAGAGGTTAACAGGACTAAAAGTTCAGCAAGACCTATTCAGGATGCCTGGAGACAAACAGTTCTTGGAGGTGAAAGGTCAAATCTAAGGTGTTTGGGGCTCTCTTTAATTCACAAACCATTGTGAAAACAGTTAGCAGGGTGCCATCTCCTGATCTGAACCATCAGGAGGAAATATATCTCTGTCAGTTTGGGGTAGTTAAGAAAATCTAGACGTTTGAAAGGTTAGAAGATTCATTCATTCATCTTCTACACCACTTCTTCCATAGTGGGTCACGGGGAAGCTGCTGCCTATCTCCAGCAGTCTATGGGCAAGGGGCGGGTACACCCTGGACAGGTCGCCAGTCCATCGCAGGGCAACACAGAGATATACAGGATAAACAACCATGCACACACTCATTCACACCTTAGAGAGACCAATTTAGCAAACAGTCATGTTTTTCGACTGTGGGAGGAAACCAGAGTACCCAGAGAGAACCCATGCATGCACAGGGAGAACATGGAAACTCCATGCAGAAGGACCCCCGGCCGGGAGTCAAACCCAGGACCTTCTTGCTACTAGGCAACAGTGCTACCAACTGCGCCACCGTGCAGCCATTTAACATAAATAGTAAATATAACAGGAAACCAGACAGGAGAAGGAAGAATGGTGGAAATGTTTTGGGGATCTTTATTTCTAGTAATGAGTCCAGCTGCAGGATTTTGAATTTGATCATGTAAACACTGTAGGGACACCATAGCTAGCCAATGACCGTGAAGGTGGTATCTGATTCACAGCTTCAGATTCTGCACTAAATTAAAGGGCTGTTTCACTGTTTTCTATGAATATTTTCTGAATTTGATCATATTCCTGTCAAAATCTAAAATGAATCTAAAAGACTAAACTGAGCTAATCTACACTAAATATGGATTCTTTCATAACATTTATAATATGAACCCACATTAAAATGCCCACAGCTCTCATAATCCCAGTCACTTCCAGCATAACAGACACATTATTCATATCTAAAAGCATTCCAGACGCATTCTATAGGGACATATTAAAGAAATAATAAAGTTTTTAAATAACTGAAGTCATTTTATTTATTTATTTATTTTATGTCAGTCATTTTCTACCGCTTCTTCCATAGTGAGTCGCAGGGAAGCTGGTGCCTATCTCCAGCAGTCTACGGGCGAGAGGTGGGGTACACCCTGGACAGGTTGCCAGTCCATCGCAGGGCAACACACAAACAACCATGCACACACTCATTCACACACCTAAGGGCAATTTAGAGAGAACAGTTAACCTAACAGGCATGTCTTTGGACTGTGGGAGGAAGCAGGAGTACCCGGTGAGAACCCACGCATTCACGGGGAGAACATGCAAACTCCATGCAGAAAGACCCCTGGCCAGGAGTTCAACCCAGGACCTTCTTGCTGCAAGCCAACAGTGCTACCAACTGTGCCACCGTTGCAGCCTATTTTTTTATGTATCTTCTAAAATCCTTTTATATTTTTTTACTCTTTATTAATTGTGCTACAATATAGCACAATTCTTTTATTTCCTGATTTATTTATTTTTCTTCTTTTTCACTTTTACCTGTTTTTGTCTCGATATCTTCTCGTTTTTATGTAAAGCACTTTAAGCACCGCTTGAACTGGTGAAAAGTGCTGTATAAATACATTTTGACTGATTGATTGATTAGGAACTGGCCTCACATCTCTTGGCCTGTGCTAAGCCATAAATCGGTTTTGAGACATTTGCTTCAGTCTAAGCAGGTATGGCATGGCATTGTTGTTGGACAGGTTTATATCAACACCAATGCTGTTTGGATGATGGTGCACACAGCTTTGCACTCTTCTCCACATCGCACACAGTGCTTGTATTTCCAGCTCCCTAATTTTTTGGTAGCCCAGAAAAACTGCAGCCTGCGTTGCAGCAACGCATGGAGAGGCGTGCTGTAGGTGGCTCATTGGTAACATTCGTGAGCAGAGGTAAGTTCATGCGCTGGGAGGTCAGGAATCCATTTTTATTCCTGTTTAAGATAGATTTTACTGTGTGCCTGCGACCATAAAGTGGTGGTAAAACACCAGCTGAAGAACTGCAAATCTTAGATTGCCTCTTTAACTTTCCTAAGGAATTATTATTTGACTTATTTTTCAACTTTTTATTTTTTGCGTATTTTCTGTTTTTTGAGGCATAAACCTCAATTCCAAAGTAATTAGATGGGGATTCTGAAAACCGCTTCGCTTGAAATTCAGTTGAAACAGTTGATTGTCGCCTGCAGAAATATTAACGAGCATCACTGAATTATCCAAGAAGAAGCAGGTAAATGGAGATGTGAAGGGGCTAAGGACATGTGCCTGAGCTGCACCTGGCTGAGCTGAATATAATTGATCACATTATGCAGCAGTCTGGCTCACCGAGCCGGTGTTCTGTACGAACAGCATACAAATCAGATTGGCACACCTTGCATTAATGCGCATGCGCATTAGTGCATGATTCCCCTTGAGCCGTCAAGTCAGCATGCGGACGAGAAAAACGGTAAGCACATGATGTTAATGATTATTTTTTAATACAATTGTAGGGCTTCGTTGTTTGAATTTTACGACGGAGTACTAGGGCCATGCTAAGATATATACAGTGCCTTTGCGAAAGTATTCGCCCCCCTTGAACTTTTCAACCTCTTGCCACATTTCAGGCTTCAAACATAAAGATATACAATTCAATTTTTTTGTGACGAATCGACAACAAGTGGGACACAATCGTGAATGAAATTTATTGGATGTGTCAAACTTTTTTAACAAATAAAAAACTGAAAAGTGGGGCGTACAATATTATTCGGCCCCTTTACTTTCAGTGCAGCAAACTCACTCCAGAAGTTCAGTGAGGATCTCTGAATGATCCAATGTTGTCCCAAATGACTGATGATGATAAATAGAATCCACCTGTGTGTCATCAAGTCTCCGTATAAATGCACCTGCTCTGTGATAGTCTCAGGGTTCTGTTCAAAGCGCTGAGAGCATCAAGAAGACCAAGGAAAACACCAGGCAGGTCCAAGATACTGTTGTGGAGAAGTTTAAAGCCGGATTTGGATACAAAAAGATTTCCCAAGCTTTAAACATCCCAAGGAGCACTGTGCAAGCAATCATATTGACATGGAAGGAGTATCAGACCACTGCAAATCTACCAAGACCCGGCCGTCCCTCTAAACTCTCATCTCGAACAAGGAGAAGACTGATCAGAGATGCAGCCCAGAGGCCCATGATCACTCTGGATGAACTGCAGAGATCTACAGCTGAGGTGGGAGAGTCTGTCCATGGGACAACAATCAGTCGTACACTGCACAAATCTGGCCTTTATGGAAGAGTGGCAAGAAGAGAGCCATTTCTCAAAGATATCCATAAAAAGTCTCGTTTAAAGTTTGCCACAAGCCACCTGGGAGACACACCAAACATGTGGAAGAAGGTGCTCTGGTCAGATGAAACCAAAATCGAACTGTTTGGCCACAATGCAAAACGATTTGTTTGGTGTAAAAGCAACACAACTCATCACCCTGAACACACCATCCCCACTGTCAAACATGGTGGTGGCAGCATCATGGTTTGGGCCTGCTTTTCGTCAGGAGGGACAGGGAAGATGGTCAGAATTGATGGGAAGATGGATGGGGCCAAATACAGGACCATTCTGGAAGACAACCTGTTGGAGTCTGCAAGAGACCTGAGACTGGGACAGAGATTTATCTTCCAACAAGACAATGATCCAAAACATAAAGCCAAATCTACAATGGAATGGTTCACAAATAAACGTATCCAGGTGTTGGAATGGCCAAGTCAAAGTCCAGACCTGAATCCAATCGAGAATCTGTGGAAAGAGCTGAAGACTGCTGTTCACGAACGCTCTCCATCCAACCTCACTGAGCTTGAGCTGTTTTGCAAGGAAGAATGGGCAAGAATTTCAGTCTTTCGATGTGCAAAACTGATGGAGACAAACCCCAAGCGACTTGCAGCTGTAATTGCAGCAAAGGGTGGCGCTACAAAGTATTAACACAAGGGGGCCGAATGAAATCGCACGCCCCACTTTTCAGTTTTTTATTTGTTAAAAAAGTTTGAAACATCCAATAAATTTCATTCCACTTCACGATTCTGTCCCACTTGTTGTTGATTCTTCACAAAAAATTAGAATTTTATATCTTTAGGTTTGAAGCTTGAAATGTGGCAAGAGGTTGAAATGTTCAAGGGGGGCGAATACCTTCGCAAGGCACTGTATATACAGGGGTTGGACAATGAAACTGAAACACCTGGTTTTAGACCACAATCATTTATTAGTATGGTGTAGGGCCTCCTTTTGCGGCCAATACAGCGTCAATTCGTCTTGGGAATGACATATACAAGTCCTGCACAGTGGTCAGAGGGATTTTTAAGCCATTCTTCTTGCAGGATAGTGGCCAGGTCACTACGTGATACTGTTGGAGGAAACGTTTCCTGACTCGCTCCTCCAAAACACCCAAAGTGGCTCAATAATATTTAGATCTGGTGACTGTGCAGGCCATGGGAGATGTTCAACTTCACTTTCATGTTCATCAAACCAATCTTTCACCAGTCTTGCTGTGTGTATTGGTGCATTGTCATCCTGATACACGGCACCGCCTTCAGGATACAATGTTTGAACCACTGGATGCACATGGTCCTCAAGAATGGTTCAGTAGTCCTTGGCAGTGACGCGCCCATCTAGCACAAGTATTGGGCCAAGGGAATGCCATGATATGGCAGCCCAAACCATCACTGATCCACCCCCATGCTTCACTCTGGGCATGCAACAGTCTGGGTGGTACGCTTCTTTGGGGCTTCTCCACACCGTTACTCTCCCGGATGTGGGGAAAACAGTAAAGGTGGACTCATCAGAGAACAATATATGTTTCACATTGTCCACAGCCCAAGATTTGCGCTCCTTGCACCACTGAAACCGACGTTTGGCATTGGCATGAGTGACCAAAGGTTTGGCTATAGCAGCCCGGCCGTGTATATTGACCCTGTGGAGCTCCCGACGGACAGTTCTGGTGGAAACAGGAGAGTTGAGGTGCACATTTAATTCTGCCGTGATTTGGGCAGCCGTGGTTTTATGTTTTTTGGATACAATCCGGGTTAGCACCCGAACATCCCTTTCAGACAGCTTCCTCTTGCGTCCACAGTTAATCCTGTTGGATGTGGTTCGTCCTTCTTGGTGGTATGCTGACATTACCCTGGATACCGTGGCTCTTGATACATCACAAAGACTTGCTGTCTTGGTCACAGATGCGCCAGCAAGACGTGCACCAACATTTGTCCTCTTTTGAACTCTGGTATGTCACCCATAATGTTGTGTGCATTTCAATATTTTGAGCAAAACTGTGCTCTTACCCTGCTAATTGAACCTTCACACTCTGCTCTTACTGGTGCAATGTGCAATCAATGAAGACTGGCTACCAGGCTGGTCCAATTTAGCCATGAAACCTCCTACACTAAAATGACAGGTGTTTCACTTTCATTGTTCAACCCCTTTATATAGATATATATATACATAGTAACATTACGAGAGTAAAGTTGTAAAATTTTGAGAATAATGCCATAATATTACAAGATCAAAGAAGTAGCCTACTTTAATGTAAACTCTTAAGAGAAAGAGCAGTCTTCACCCTGAGTTCAAATGCTCGGCCAAGGCTGCAGTTTGGTGTGGGCTTGGTTGATTACTCTATCGAAGCCTTCGTCTTATTAAAATGACTTTTTTGTCTCAAAATATTAGAACTTTAGTTTCATATTATTACAACTTTATTCTCGTAATATCATGACTTTATTTTCCTAGTATTACGACTTTATTTCGTAATGTTACAACTTTATAATCCTAATTTTAAAAAAAGGTCTTAGTATGGCCCTAATACTCCGTTGTAGATTTGCTTTTTTTCCAGGGTGTAGATTTAAATGCATGTTTTGCCTATACTGTTATTTCAAGAAAGTAGGAATTGTCAGACACATAAATGAAGTTTCAAAGCATAACTGATATTGAGGACATAGTCGGCGATTAAACCAAAATATAGCCGATAACACCAAGTGTATGCTGGTCTGACAGGGCATGCTTGTTAGACAGATATAGCTGTCGGTTTGTGGTACGCGTATGTCGATCTGACGATGTATGCTGACTGGACAGAACACCGGCTTTGTTCCGCTGCCTCACATGTTTCCGTCTAATAAATAAACCAAACCCTGTGCTGATATCAGGCTGCTCTGATTATTTTTGGCTTTTTTCTCCCAGATTTTCCACTATGACCACCCCACAGCCGTCGTCCTCCATGAAGACTTCAGCGAGCGTCTTCAGTGGCAGGGAACCCTGAATGACGATGTTCAGATCGGTGCCGTTTACATCCAGAATGTCACCTTCAACGACTCCGGGACGTACCGCTGCACCTTCCACCGCACCCTCTTCCTGACGCTGCAGAATGAGAAGGTGGTGGTGGAGAAGGAGGTGGAGCTCACTGTGGTGGCTGTAGGTGAGGAGAAGATCCTGGACAGAACACGGTCTAGATGCTTACTTTAAACCGACACACGGCTGGTTGCTTTCTTGCAGCCAATCGAGAGCTGACGGCTGTGATCGCAGAGATAGTGATGTACGTCCTGATTGTGGTTCTGCAGCTGTGGCTCGTCGTCGTCCTGGTCTACTGCTACAAGAAGATCTGGGACGACCATGAAGCTCGAGAAACGAGGAAAGCTCTCAAAGCGGAGGGATCGTAAGTCTTGCAGGATTGTTCAGTTTCTCCTCCTGCTGCGTCTCATGACCCTTCCTATGCTTTGTGTTTTCAGACTTTTGGGGTCAAAGGACAACTGTGACGGGGTGCAGGCAGAGTAACACCAGCGAGGAGTTGGACTGCAGGACGCACAGTTACAGGCCTGCATTAAGAAAATATGACGGGTTCAGTTTTATTTTAAAATCCATCAGGTGGGAAAAATAATCTCTGACAGACTCAAGTTTCTGTCCAGAAGCTTAATGATGCTGGGTCGGCACTGACTGAGGCTGAATGTGCTGAATATTATTTAGGATTCCTTGAAAGAACTACTACTACCAATTTATTTCCTGTTTGTAAAATGTCTGATCTGCTGTTTTCAGTTATATTAAAGGTTTGTTTTCTGACCTTAAATGTCTGCACCGTTCACCAGAACCACCGTTCACCAGAACCACCGTTCACCAGGACCTCTCAGGCGTTTGATAACTTGACCACACAGCTGATTTATAACTTCAGCTCAAACTGAGATAAATAAACAACACTGGTGTCCCGTCCTGACTGTACCTCAGGAACTACTGGATTTGGTGTATTTACAATCCCTTCAGCCTTCGCAGGAATATTTTAAAGTGCCTGTGCCTTTTCCCACAGACACAGAAACTGAAAGAAAACATCTTCGTATTGAAGAAATTGGGCAGTAATTGACATTAGGATTAAAAATGTGATAGACAATTGTGACATAAAATGAGCATATATGTTGTTAAAATTTGCAAGTCCAAAGTTGCCCTTGCGCTCTGCCCTCTGATGACAGCCGACTTTCTTCTGGCTCTGCTGCGTCTCACGTCGTGACTGAAATATCTAAAGAAACATCAGATTCTTCGCTGCTGTCTGCGTTGTCAGCCATTGTAGCCGATGGTCAGTTCCCCTTTCACGTCATTAAAGAGCGCAACAAAACTGCAATTTTTATTTAAAATTTATGACCATCTCAACTGTTCATTTCAAGGCCATGAAGTTACTTTTTAAAATGTAGCCATAAATGTTATTGGAATCATCATATAAAGATGTCAGAGGCACATTCATTTCTCTGCAGAATCTCAACAGTAAAATGATATAAACTTAGTTTTCTTTCTTGGTTGTGTTCCCGGTAAATAGCCTGCAATAGTAAAGAGCTCAATCAAGTTCTGAGGACCCCAAAGCGCTTCTCACTACAATCTGTCAAATCCTTCCATTCATACAATCAGCGCCACCAGTCTGAGACAGACTGAGCAGGTGTTCGAACCTGCAACCTGCCACCTGAGCCACCCTCATCCCAGTATTGGTCATTACAGACATTGTGTTCACTGCTGTAGTGAATTTTTTAATGCCGCTGTTTTTGTTCATATACTTTTAGGGATGCAACTATAAGAAAGATTGATATCCAATATTAATGTGCTGATATTATATATATTTCCCTACCTTTTCAACAGCTTAAAAAAACGACCACACCCCTGACATTGCTACAGCCCACAATCCTGTGCTGCATCACCATCAATGTCACATGACCAAACAAATACCACACGACCAACCCTCTCTCCTGCCCCTCCCCCTCCTGAAACACAAACAGCTACAAGATGGAAATAACATCTGTTGTTAATATCGGCCCAGTTTTTACTTACAGAGCCCTATATTAATATGTTTAAATATGACTGACATCAGCCGATACCGATGTTAACACCGATATATCGTGTATCCCTACTTAGTTTTCTTCCTCCCCTTTGCTGTTTGCAGAGAAAATCAAACTAATGAAAGCTGAGAAGTTTGTTTTGAAGTTTATCCTGATTTCAGGAAGCTGAATGCAGAATAGGAGGCTTCTGAAACTGTTCAGATCTCCGAACTTTGCTCCTTCCTCAAGGCAAGAATAATACGTGATGTGATCCATTCTGGAGGTGACAGACAGGGCTCAGGTGGCTCAGGTGGTGGGGCTTCATCCTGTTTTAATGTAGTTTTGTCCTGTTGTGTGTAGCACTGTGAATATTTAGACCGTTGACGTCGAAGTCATTTAACGTGATAGTAAAAGGTTAAATTATCTGTTGTGGTAGTTAATAGGCACCTGCAGTGAGGTTATAACCAGCGACCAGCAGGTGCCACTGCTGATTTCTTTAGGTGAATTAATATGATTTTGTTTCTGTTGTGATTTAGACCACATTCCCATCTCCACATCCCTCCATCTTCTTCATGTCTGTACAGCTGCTCTAACTGCTAATTAAAGATTTATGTCCTGACCGACACCCAGTGACGAGTGTAATACGCCCCCCCCATCCATGGTGTTTGTGTCTCTGTGGTAATGTAAATTGTGTTGTGATGAATGCAAATGTGCATGTCTAGAGTTGGTGCTAGGTTATATGAGACCCCACTGCTTGTTGACTGCAGAGTTAGCAGAGTCTCCCCCACCAACCCCAAAACCAAGACAGGGCCAAATATTACAGGAGTCCACTGAATGTTTCTCCCCCCATGTTCACAGGGCCCATTATTCCACACCCCAAGACCCTACTGCTGTGTGGTGTTGCACATGTAAGGGAAGAAGAAGAGGGCTCCAAGGCAACGGCATGAATCCTTCTTTCACCTCCAGAACATTGCCAAAATTAGAAATATCCTGTCCAGGATTGATGCTGAAAAACTAGTCCATGCATTTGTTACTTCAAGGCTGGACTATTGTAATTCTTTACTATCAGGATGTCCACAACATGCAGTTAAAAGCCTTCAGCTGATCCAAAATGCTGCAGCAAGAGTTCTGATGAAAATTAAAAAGTTCATATTTCTCCTATTTTTGTCATGGTTTTAGGTGCAGCTTTGACCCACATTTAGAACACATTCAGGAGACAGGAAAAGGTTCAAAAGGTTTATTGTCACTAGTAAGATTAAGATGCCTGGAACCCAGAACCAGGAAGACATCAACTGTGCAGGGAAGAAGTCAGGAAGGTTAGAATAAATCTGAGATATTATGAAGGTTTTGAAGGGATCTTGTGCTTACAAGTGATGAGTGGAAGAACCGCCAGGGGGGAAATGAGGTGGGCCTGGGAGTGGCGAGTTTGTCTGTGAGCGATGATCTTGATCTGGGATTACAAGCTACTTACTGGAAGTGGGTTCCAGGAGGGAGATCAGAGCGATGCAGGATATGGTTAGATGGTGAGCAGAGTTCGCTTACAGGTAGAGAGGAGCCAGAATGCTGGTAGCTGGAATCTTGTCCGATAAGGGTTTCTGAATCTGTGATGGAGGTTTGGAACCAGATGGTGAACTGGAGTGGAATCCAGTGAACATTTGCAACCTGAGGAGGAGCACACACAAAGGTAAGATACTTCCTATGAAGACTTTACAAAAGGCTTCAGCAAGCTAGAGTTCACCACCATTGGTTTATACTCAGGCGCCGAAGCACTGACAGCAGGCTCCTCTTATACTGCTCAGGAAATGAGGCTTGATGGGAAAGTAAGTAAGTAAGTAAACTTTATTTATATAGCACCTTTCACAGACATGGAAAATCACAAAATGCTCCCCACCACGGGTTTTAAAATTAGTTCTGGGTACCATCAGCAGCATCTGATTAGAAGACCTCAAAGTCCTAGAAGGACAGAGAGGCTTCAAAAGGTCCACTATGTATTTGGGAGCCTCACCATGAAGTGCCTTAAAACTTAAAGCCAAAATTTTAAAATGAGTCCTAAAGTGCAAAGGGAGCCAATGCAGAGAGGCCAGAACAGGAGTTATGTGAGCTGTTCTGTGGGTCTTGGTGAAAAGCCTGGCTGCAGCGTTTTGCACAGACTGAAGGCGAGCCATGAAGGATTTACTTAGACCCACTAAAAGGCTGTTACAGTAGTCTAAACGAGAAGAAATAAACGCATGGACAATCATTTCTAGTTCCTTCTGTGATAAAATAGATCGCACCTTTGAAATATTCCTTAAATGGTAAAAACAGTTACGAACTAACAGTTTACAATGCGTGTCCAATGACAGAGAACTGCCAAAGACAACACCCAAATTTCGGAGACTATTTTTTACAGAAGGGCTTAAGAAAGTAAGATGCTTCCTGATTTCAGCGATTTTATCGTCAGGAGCAACAGTAAGAGTCTCAATCTTGTTTGCATTTATTTGCAGGTAGCTGTCATTCAGCCATATTTTGATGTCAGACAAGCAGTTACTGAGTTCAGTCAATTTATATAACTCAGAGGATCGAAATGAACAGTATATCTGAATATCATCAGCATACACATGGTATGAGACATTACAGTGGCGTTTTAAAATAAAACCTAAAGGGCGTAGATACAATAAAAAGAGGAGTGGGCCCAGAACTGAACCTTGGGGTACCCCACAGCACAGCTGTGCAACATCGGAGAAGACGTTATTCATAAAAACAGTAAAAGACCTTTCAGATAAATAAGAAATAAACCAATTTAAAACAGTGCCAGAAATACCAAAAAGATCTCTTAGTCTGTTGATAAGAACAGTGTGATCCACAGTGTCAAAAGCTGCAGTCAGGTCTAGTAAAATCAACACAGTGTAGTTTCCAGAATCAGCTGCCATCAACACATCACTAGAAACTTTTAATAATGCTGTTTCTGTGGAGTGCAATCTGCGAAAACCAGACTGAAAAGAGTCCATAAAATCATTTTCCTCTAAAAAGGAATTCAACTGTTGAGCTACAACCTTCTCAAGGATCTTTGACATAAAGGAAGTTTGGAGATAGGTCTGTAGTTTTCAGGCAGAGAAGAATCCAAGTTAGGCTTTTTTAGCAGAGAACAGACAGCAGCACTTTTAAAACAGTGAGGTACAGATCCGGAACAAAGAGAGGAATTTATCAAGTTTACTACACTAGGACCAATGCAATTAAAAATACCTTTAAAAAGAGATTTAGGAAGGGGACTCGATGACAGTGTCATATGCGCCAATAGACTTGTGATCTCCTTAATGGACACTGGGGTAAAAGAGGACCACTTCTCAGAAGTCAGAAGACAAGGGTCCAGACAATGGGAAGGTGAAGGAGAGATACTGGCTCTGATGTTGAAAACTTTGTCCATGAAATAATTTAAAAACCAATTACAATTAGCATACGTAAAAGCACTTTGAGATGGAAACAATGGAGAAACAATGTTCTTAATTGTTTAAAATAAAATTTTTGGATTTCGTCCTTTGGATTTGATGACATTAGTGAAATAACTGGCTCCGGCACTCCTGAGCATCTCATTTAAGGAGCTAATCAGGTCTTTAAGGTGGAGCCTGTGAACCACCAGATCAGTGCGTTTCCATAAACGTTCAGTTTTCCGACATGTTCTCCTCAAGGTCATAATTTCCTTATTAATCCAAGGACAGTTTGTGGGCTGAACAGTGCTCTGTTTAAAAGGTGCTATGAGGTTCAAAATGTCCTTACAGTAGGTGTTGAAACAGGAAACCGCTAAGTCCACATTCATGAAGTTAAAATCTAAGGAGGCAGGATCAAAAAGAGAAATAAAAGCTTCAGCGGTGTGCTCAGTTATGATCCTTCTTTGGACCAAAAGATTAGGAGGACCAGGATCAGGGCTGAAGGACAAATTGAAATAGAGACACTTGTGATCACTGACAAATATATCCTCTACACGAACATCTTCCACATTAAGGCCTAAAGAGAAAACAAGGTCTAAAAAAGTATGGCCTTTATAATGCGTGGGGGCACATACATGTTGAGTAAAGTGACAGGAGTCTGTGATAGAGAAGGTCAGCAGCTGTCACAACTCCAGTCACGATGCTCTGGCGCCATCTAGAGGAGAACAGAGGAAGCAGCAGGCAGAAGAGGAGACAGGGTCTCCCAGACCCCGACAATTTCAGCTTCCCTTCACTGGCTCCCTGTTAAATCCAGAATAGAATTTAAAATTCTCCTTCTCACATATAAAGCCCTTAATGATCTAGCTCCATCATACATCAGAGATCTGATTGTTCCATACGTTCCTAACAGAGCACTTCGTTCTCAGACTGCAGGTTTACTGGTGGTTCCTAGAGTCTCTAGAAGTAGAATGGGAGGCAGATCCTTTAGTTATCAGGCTCCTCTCCTGTGGAACCAGCTCCCAGCTTTAGTCCGTGAGGCGGACACCCAGTCTACTTTTAAGGCTAGGCTTAAAACTTTCCTTTTTGATAAAGCTTATAGTTAGAGTGGCTTAGGTTATCCTGAGCTATCTCTGCAGTTATGCTGCTATAGGCTTAGGCTGCTGGAGGACATAATGACCACTTTCACCCTCTTGGCTACATTCTCACACTACTCTACAATTTTGTATTATTTGCTGTAATTTCAGCTTTTAACTTTGTTCTCTCTCTTTTCTCTTCCTAGAAGCTACACCTGGTCTGACTCTGTGTCTACCTGTGACACCTTTCTGGAGAGGGGCATCGTCCGAGCTTCTGCTGGCAACAACTTAATGCTCACCCTCTACCGATGATCCACATGGCCCTGTCTTTCAGTGTTTAACCCTTTCTCTCTCCTAGACATGGCTACTGACTGAGCTTTTACTGTGACTAACTCTATGTGCTCTCTTCAGACTCTAGACTTGAAGTTTATCTGTTTTTTCTTCCTAGATAAAACCACTACAGGAGCTACATCCATTAATGTTTTACTTTTCCTTCCCATAGAAAGTACTCCTGGATCAGTGCTTCTTTGTTCTCTTTGTGTCTCTGCTCTGTTCTCTCTAACCCCCAGTCGGTCGTCGCAGATGGCCGCTCACACTGAGCCTGGTTCTGGTTCTGCTGGAGGTTTCTTCCTGTTAAAAGGGAGTTTTTCCTCTCCACTGTCGCTACATGCATGCTCAGTATGAGGGATTGCTGCAAAGTCAACGCCAGTGACTGTCCACTGTCTCTACATGCTCATCCAGGAGGAGGGAATGCTGCAAGTCACTGACTGGATGCAATCTGCTGGGTTTCCTTAGACAGAAAAACTTTCAACCAATTTGAATAAATAACTGAATTTGACTGAACTGTTTGATAGTTAGGATTAACTGGAATGTGCCTGACTTGAAATCTGTTTGAATCGATTTAACTGACTTTGTAAAGGGCCTTGAGACGACATGTGTTGTGAATTGGTGCTATATAAATAAAACTGAATTGAATTGAATTAGAAATTGTTGATCCCTGTTATCATAATTATAAAAAGCAAATAGTACTGCTAAGTCCAGATCCGTTCCTCAGTTTTCAATTGTTTTTCCAAGCAGCCAAACATTTTGGAAGTGATCTTCATCAGTAGTTCTCTGGGCTTTCTGAAGGTCTTTCAAAGCTCATCTGTGGAGAAAATGCTTGACGAGGCTCAGAGAACTAAGTTTGCCTCATTTTCTCAGAACCATCTTGAACAGTTTCTTGAATCATCTGCAGTCATATGGGAACATATGCATGTTTACATCAATGCAAAGTAATGTTAATCTACACTAACACATATTGTTGAATATTATGATTTTAAGACAACACACACACACACACACTAGAGAGTTACAGGACATTTAGAGGTGGTTCTGCTGTAATTTAATCTTCTCTGTTGGCTGCAGATGGTTTTCAGTCTGAAAGCCGCTTTGTTCTCCAGCAGCAGCTCAGCGTCACACTGACCGACAACCAAATGTCAAAAGTTGGATTTATTAGCATGACAACAAGAGCGACTGCAGGCGAAAGTTTTCTAAACCACAGTGATGTAGATCCCACAGGAACGTGCAGGCAGAACAAATGGGCTGGATTCCTTTTTCTTCTCTTGAACAGCTCAAGAAACATCTGCAGGAATCCTCGACGTGCAGCACAGCTGGCAGTATGCGGAGATGTTAACCTTGCCCAGTGACCTCCTGCTTCATTAAACCTGTTGACGTGTTGAACTCGCTGCATGTCTTCTCTACGTAAAAGCATGACCTTGAAGACGTGGAGGCTGGATGGTTTTTACTTCAGTATTACCAGCCCTTTGGTTGCTCCCTGAGCTGCTGCTGCAGAAGCAGAGTGTGAGATGGTTCATCTTTGATCTCAGAGCTTTAAAAGGTAGGTAACAAAGCAGTGACGATGGAGATTTAAGCTGGGACTTTCTTTAAATCGGTTAAACTAACTCTGACAGGCATAAAAATGTCTAGGATTAAAATATGTAGTTTGATGGGTAAAAAACTCTCTGAGGTGTGCAGCCTGCAAGGTCTGATTATTATTAAATATTCTCCTTATGAGTGCTTTTAAAGCAAAAAAATCAAAAAAAGAGGTAAAAATAAGATTAATTGTTAGGTTTCCTCAAATGTCATTAATCTGAAACTGAGACTTGATTTTAATCATGTAGGTTTGCTATCTTGAGATCACATTTCCGAATGTATATTGTTACACATAAAACTGAAACTGAATATAAAGCCAGAAACAGCTGGAAGAGTCGCCTTCAAGTTGGATCATTTTATGAGATGACTTTGAAAATGCTATAATAAAAATGCTTAAAACATGTAAAATTCCTCTACTTTTAGGATCCATTTCTGGGTTTTCATCTTTTGTACACATTTCTGAGATTTGTTGTCTTATTTCTTTGGACAGCACAATGTTTCTGTGATGTTATAATTTACCATTAGGTGCAAATAAAACCAAAATAATTCAAGAATAACTTTAGCAGAATTTGTTTTATTTCTGGTTGCAGTGCACAGAGTGGCCAGTAGAGGTCAGTGATGCCCCGCTTCAACAGCACCGAGCTGCAGTCTCTCCTGCTCTCCTTCCTGCAGCACTGTTTCAACAGGAGCAGCCATCAGCAGCTCTCGCCGCCTGAGAACTACACTACCCACCAGGCCTTGCAGCAGGCAGCTTCCACCCGGGGCCACGCTCAGCCTCAGGAATTAATGTACATCCTCTTGGTGGTGGGCCTCTTCAGCTTCTTCACGTTTGGCATCATGCTCAGCTACATCCGCTCCAAGAAGCTGGAGAGCTCCCAGGATCCGTACCACCAGTACATCGCCCACGACTGGACCACGGTGGTGGCCCCATCCAGGGCCGTAGCTGATGCCCTGCAGAGGGGGGCCGAGCCAGTCGTCATCTGTAACCCTGCAGCGGCTGCCAGACTAGAAGGACAATGATTCAAACATCTCTGCCTTCCAAGGAAACAGGTCCTGACAGATACATAATCCTCAGCTGATCTTCTGACACAGCGCCGTCCACGGTTAAACCCACCCTAACCAGTAAAGATGTGGAAAAAAACCTTTAAAATACATTTTAATTGCCTTTAATTTGAAAAAATCCCATGTTATTTATGGTACATCATTTGCACCCATGCAGTCAATTCTTTGTAACGCCCCCTTTTGTCAGTAGAACAGCATCTGATGTTCTCCTGTGACGTTTCACAGCTGAATCAACTGGCTGAATTACCTCTTGAGTAACGGTAACGAGCCATTCATTTGATTCATGCGTGTTAGAGCGGGAAGCATCGAAAGGCTGCAGCACAGTAGCTCTCAAGGACTGGAGTTGGATACCCCTGCACTAAACACTGTAACTGTATTAACATGAAAGCGAGTATGGTACTGCAATAAAAAACTATAAACGTAGGGGGCGCTGTAACTCTTTGTCAGTTTGTTGGCGCTAAAAACATTCAAAAGGATTCTATAGAGTCTGGTTCCTTTAAAGCAAATGTTCAACCACTCATCTGCAATGCACCCGGTACCTCTGGCAGTAAAACAGCCCCACAGCATGAAGGTGCCGCCACCATGCTTGGACGCTGGTACAACATGTTTGGTATTGTACATTTTCTCCATCTCTAACATCACAATAAACCTTCAAGTTTTTCTTCTCACCTCAGTCACACTGACTCTTCTGTTTCACCCAGCAGCACGTTGGTACCAACGGGTCAGTGCTTCATTCTGGGTACAAACAGGCATAGAACAGGTCATTGTTTAATGGTAATCAATTTGAATTGAAGAGCTTTCCATTCAGGAGCTATACAAACATCCCGGTTAAATAATAAAATGATCACATTTTGAGTATTTGTATTTTCTCATGTTTGAATGCATTTCTGCACCAAATTCACCTTTTAAAGGAAAAAATAAAGAACTTGAGACTTTTGCACGTTGCTGTACAGGTTTAATAGTTAATATCTGAACAAACTCTGCATCCAGGACACCAGTCCTTGTTTTTTAGTTTGAGTTCTGGTTCCATTGTTGGCTCTCTTCTTCTCCTCCTTCCTCCTCTCTCGCTCCTTCTCTCTGACCTTCAGCAGATCCATCCGGCGCTGCTCAGCACCCCTTTGGGCCCGCTCCGTCTCCCGGGGCATGCTGAAGTGGACCATCTGCATGCTGAGCATTGGGACGATCAGGTTGTAGTTGTCCACCATTTTGTTGAGCTTCCCCAGCTCCTCCTGAATGGATCTGCACATCTGTTCCCACTGGTTCTGCTCTGCAGGAGTCATGGGGTCGCCGAGCCGGGCCCGGCTCTCCAGCAACAGGTTCCGGATCCTAGCCACGTTCTCCCTGATGTCATGCTGCATCACCACCCAAGGCGGCTGGTAGCCGTTGTCGATCAGGATGCGGTTCAAGTTGTGGGTCATGGGGTCGGCATACGGGTTGTGCTCGAACTTATTGAGCGGTTTCCCGGCTCCGCTCAAGTTCCGGAAGTCTCCCCGGGCCATAGACTCCTGGATCAGGTCCTCCACCAGCCGCTCCACCGCCTGTGTGATCTTGATCTTCCGGCTGCGCTGACGCATGTCCCGCTCCACCAGCGCCCCGTCTGCTGCTGCCGCCCTCTCATGCTCTCTCTGACGGTAGCTCAGGACCTGCTCAGCAGCCCGGTCCACACGGATCTGACGGTACTGACGCTCCCGCTGGCTGGGGGTACCAGAACCGACACCCTCATAGCTGAGGTAGTGTCTGTGCTGCAGAGCGGCTGCTCTGGCCTTGTCCTCGTCATCATCTTCCAGCGCTCCATCCCGCTCTCTGACCTTACTCTGATGGGCCAGCACCACCCGGTACGCCTCTTCAATCCGAGCGAACAGCCCAGAGTCTGCAGTAGGTTCCCCGGAGTCCGGATGGTAGAGCTTGGCGAGGCGCAGGTAGGCGTCCCTCACCTGTGCAGGGCTGCTGTGGCCCTCGGCGGGCAGCTGCAGGAGTCTGTAGCTCTCCTGGAGGCTGCGACTGATCCGAAGACCCGAACTGAGCCACCTGAACACAACGGACCGCCAGGATACAAAGAGCAGGAAGTGGCCATGATGGAAATCACTGCGCCACACTAGCAGGTGGAGACTGCTCCTCATCTCTGAGATGGTCCTCAGATCTGAAACACAAAACTTCACGTCAGGAAGGAACGAGGAACAGAAGCTGCATCCAATTATTTCTCTGAGCTCCATCAGATCAGCTGTGGGGAGAAAAATCTCCACCTCCTGGAGGAGGTCCATTGTGGTTCATGTTGTTTCTGTCTGGAGGTTCCATCCATGAACGTCCTTCATTTGGGCCTTTGAATGATTCTTTTATCTTCAGGGTAGAAGGTGTGACACAACATGCAGCTGCATTGAAGAACTACATACAGGTTTCTACACCAATCATACAAAACATTACGGCCACCTGCCTAATAGTGTGATGCTCCCCTGTTGCTGTCAAACAGCTCTGATACATCAAGGCATGGACTTCATCAGACCTCTGAAGGTCTGTTGAGGTATCTGGCATGAAGATGTTAGCAGCAGAATCTTTAGGTCCAAAAAGGTTAGAAGAGGAGGTTCCATGACCACTTTTCATAGACCCTGCTCACTGCAGACCGCAAAAACCCCCCAGAAGAGCAGCAGTCCTGGAGATGCTCAGACCCAGTCGTCTCGTCCAGGGTTTCTAAACCCTAGTCCTCAGGGTTCAGGTGTTTCCCTGCTGCTGCACACCTGACTTAACTAAATGGATGGTTAACAGACTTCTGCAGCACTTGATGGCTGCTGAGGAGGTGATGCAATCATTCAGGTGTTCTGGAACAGAGACACCCAACACCGGAAGGACTTTTGGTCCTGTGGACCAGGGGTGAGAACCACTGGTCTAGTCATTATGATTTGGTCAGACAGGTCCAGATCCTCACGCTGCCCATTTTTCCTGCTTCTAACACATCATCTATGAGGACACAGCGTTCACCTGCTGCCAGATATATCCCAGCCACTGACAGAAGCCACAGTGAAGACAGACCAGTGCTCAGAACAATGAGAATGTAAAAGCTACTCAGTTCATCAGTTGTTCTTAAGTACAGTTGTGTCATCATTTGATCTGGAAGACCTAAACTGCCCCCTCTGATGAAAGTAAACTGGTTAGGATGTTCAGGAACAACCCAGGAACCACCAGGGCTAATGCCTGCCATGATCTGGAAACTGATGGAACACCCGTGTCCACAGTTAAAGCCAGATTTGCATCATCATGGACTGAGAGGGTTCTGAAGAAGCTCCTGCTCCAATATTAAGACCTTCAAGCTGGACTGAAATCTGCAACTGCCCACACAAACAAGCCAAATGTTTCCTGGAGAAAGGTCTTTTGGTCATATGAGACAAAGGCTGAGATGTTTGAACACAATTGCCAGAAGGATGTTTGAAGGAGTTAAGGTGAGGCTTTCAAACCTAAGAACTATCAAGCATGATGGTGGGAGCATCATGCAGAGGCTCTGTTTTGCTGCCACTGGTACTGGTGGAAACACAAAGTGGCTGGAAGAATAAAGAAGGAGGTCAACCTCCAAGTTCTTCGACTTCACCTAAAATCAACAGCTGGACGGTTGAAACTTGGACACAGTTCAGGGTTCTCCAGCTTCAGGAATGGCCTCCCTTAAGCTCCAACCACAACCCTCTTGAAAAAGTAAAATAGATTTCCAGAGAACAGCCCCCACACTGCCTCCCCTCACCATCACCAACAACACTGCGTCTGCCGTGCGTCACTTCCGGACCTGAGATGGTCTTCACACATAGACAATGTTTGGAAGAAGGCCCAGCACAGACTGAACGTCCTGAGGCAACTTGAGTACAACCTTCTACAGGAGCTGCTGGTCATCTTCTACACCGCCATCATTCAGTCTTTTCAGTGTTCATCCATCCTGCAGGTCCAAACTATCGAAACAATCAGGTCTGCAAAGAGGATCATCAGGGCTGACCTTCACTCCATCCAGAACCTGTACAGGTCCAGGGTCAGAGTAAAGCCAGCCAACATCTCAGCAGATCCCACACATCCTAGACTCTAACTGTTTAGGCTTTCACCTTCAGGTAGCGCTACAGGTATGGAGGACCGATCCTGACATAATTAAAAATAAAAGCAGAAATACATATTTTTTGTTTTTCCTTTTCCTTACACATGCCTTTGTTCTTTTTACATTTCCTCGTCTCTCTTTTTCCTTTACCGTATGCATTTCTCCTTCATTATGCAAATGAGGACGGCTGGCTTCTTCTCTCCAGCTCCTCTACTATTGGTCAATAAACAGGAAGGAGGAGGATCCATGTGCAGCCTGAGGGTGTGTCCCTCCAAGCCACGGTGGCTGAGTTTTTAGCTCCAGTAAAAAGGAGGTCGTTCTCACCCCTGAGCTTAATAAACTGGCCCTCTGCTCCTTTGTCCATAAACAACAAAAACAACAAAAAAACCCATCTTGCTTAATAAGAGTGTGAAAAAAGCCTTTTTTAATTTTAAATTTGTCTTAATTTGCAGAACATATTAAAATATTTCTATACAAATGCCTAAAACAAGCTCTTTCAAACTTTTCACTTCTTTACTGAGATTTGCTTGCATTTGAAAGTGTATTTCTCTTCAGCTGTTCCTGGAATCACGAATTATAATGCTAGCTGAATTATAAATATACTTTCAAAAACACATATAGCACATTTCTTCATCAAAAATGAATATTTTAAAGCTTATTTATTTTCAATCACACTCTCCAGCAACACGGTAAGATTACATAAAATTGTCCATTTATTCAGGTTAACTTTAATATCACCTGTAATGTCAAATCAACTTACATGAACAAAGGACACAATACATTAAAATAATACTAACATAAACTGTTAGAAATCAGTTGTGTTTAACGTTCACTGTGATGACTGGCAGCGGGAGCTCAGTGCTGAGAGTCCGCTCAGATCTCTACCAGGCTAGCTCGCCTCACCGCCGGGGAGGATGGCGAGGCAAGCCGGCAGTTACTACGGAGGGATCGGAAAACCCCGAACACGTCGGAGCACGTTTGAAATTAAGCGATGTCTTGATAAATCAAGCAGATTTTTTACATCTACACAGTTATATTACCGCACTAAAAACATTCTTCATTTGTGTCACAGAAAGTGTAAGTTTTCACAGTTTACTCACAGCTTTTGCCACTGTGGTCCGCCATGGCTGTCCCTGCTTGACCAAACCGCTTTGACCCGCAATGAATCATGGGAAAAGATGGACCGCGAAGGATACTCACAACCCATCCTTCACATCGGGCAAAAGAAGGACACATTTGTCGGCCGCATTTGACAGACCTTCCGCGCCGCGCTGTGACGTAATCGGCCCACAAGTACGGACTTGGAAGGATCCAGCCCCTGAATGGGACACACCCTCAGGCTGCACAAGGATCCTCCTCCTTCCTGTTTATTGACCAATAGTTGAGGAGCTGGAGAGAAGAAGGCAGCCGTCCTCATTTGCATAATGAAGGAGAAATGCATACGGTAAAGGAAAAAGAGAGACGAGGAAATGTAAAAAGAAAAGAGGCATGTGTAAGGAAAAGGAAAAGGAAAATACATATATTTCTGCTTTTATTTTCAATTATGTCAGGGTCGGTCCTCCATACTACAGAACCAGCTGCCACAGTCTTCCCCAGGCTGTCTCTAATGAACACCTCAGCCTGAATAATCAGCTGCTCTACTGGGAAACTAAATACTTCATATTTGCACTATTATAATCTGCTTTAATTTTTTTTATTTTGAGTGTATGTACACATATATGTAAATATTGTTCTTTTCATTTTATTTCCTCTAATGTCTGCAGGCTGATAGTGTGAAACAAACGTGGCCAATAAAGCTGGACCAGTCCCCGTTTAAATCAATTCTGCCAGTATCAAATATAACCCAGAATGATGCTCCAGGTGCAAATATGAGACATTTAACCAAACACTACCGGGTTACGTATAAATCTGAACCTATGTGAATAAATTCAAACTGTTGTCTCCATATTTTATTACAGATCATTGCAGTTCTGAGTTTTCTAACGTTGTAAAAACAGTTCAAATACATCCTAAAAGGCCCAAATGAAAGTGACATTGATGCTAATGATGAATGCATGGAGGGAACTCGGTCTTTTAATATTAAACTGTCCACTGAAGCCTCTTGAAGGAACTAGAAACATCAAACCAACCCTGTGGAGGTTTCTGTGAGCAGCCTCACTGCTGGGCTAAAAGAGTCAAACTTCCGGCACATTTTCAGACAAACACCGAGAAACCGAATGAGACCTGCTCACACTTCGGTTCTGAAGCCTCAGTCAGGGTCCATGGGGACACAGAAGATGTTCAGCGTGAAGGAAGGTCACCTGAGAGTCCGGTTTGTTGTGCAGCTTCTTCTTCTTCTTCTTCCTGCGCTTCTCTGCTGCTGAGCCTTCTCACCGCCCCCTACCGTCGGACCAGGGAACCACAGATTCAGGTTTAAAAACCTGAAAGATCAGAGTTTGTTCTTCCTGGGTTCCTCAGAGGCAGATGTTTGAACAAACGTCGTTGCTTATTTACAGTTTTCTTCTACTTGTATAAACCATAGGATAGTGAGTTAATGGTAAATGGCTTGTACTTGTATAGCTCGTAATCAAGTCCAAGGAACCCAAAGCGCTTTACACTACAATCAGTCATCCACCCATCCACACACTGACAGTGGTGAGCTACATTGTAGCCACAGCTGTCCTAGGGCAGACTGACAGAAGTGAGGCTGCCATACAATCGGCGCCACCGAGCCGTCTGACCACCATCAGCAGGCAAGGTGGATGACAACGACTGAGACGGATGGAGCGAGGGTTCGAACCAGCAGGACAAACCCCTACAACTATCACCCTATAATTATGACATTGCTATAAGAATGCTATAATTAGATATAATAATGACAGTTATCTCATGATGAGGTCGTATCATCTAACAAATTTGAGATAGAATCTCATTATTGTGAGATTATTGCAGTATCTCAACATGAGATCCCATGATGAGAAATATCTCATCATGAGAGATATAATCAGGTAAGATTAGACATAATAATAACATAGCTATCTTATAGGACACCATCACCACACAATAATAAGATAGCATCTCTTCTCATCTATATCTCCTTATATCATCATGAGAGATATTATGGGATGAGGTCATTATGAGATCTCATCTCATGGATGTTTCCCTTGTATTTTGCTTTTCATTACTTTCTGATGGGAACCTAAATCCAGTTACTAAAACATGCACTGACCCAGCAACTGTCAGAACCTCTTCCTTCATCAAAATATAATAAAACAGATTTTAGATTTATTTACATTTAACGCAGCATAAAAAGTATACAAAGAGTTGCATCATTTGATTTTAAAAGTATATATAAAAGCTGATATTTTAAACACATTTTACTCAAAGCAAATTAACATTTCAATTATAAAAATGCTAGATGCTGGCAAAATGCGTCCTAGACATGTTGATTACTTTTATTTTATATGGTCATTACATATGACAAGGAAAATGTATTCTTGCATATCAACATTCATATACAAGCTAATTTGAAGTGCTTAACAGGAAAATAAAACAAAGAGTCAAACTCAGAAACTTATTAAAAGAATAACAATAAAACTTCAGTCTTATAAAAAGAAAAAATTAACCGCAAATAGAAATAAAAAGAAAATACACAATAAAATCATAATATTGAAATATTCATTGGTTTTATGCAAACAGTGCAGTAAACAGCCCTGATTTAAAGGAACCAAAAGGTTCTGCAGTTCTCAGGTCTGCAAGGAGTTTCTTTCACAGCTGAGGAGCAGAGAAAACTGAGAAGACTTCAGAATAAAGAAACATTTTGTGTGTTTTGGTTCAAATTCTTCCCTAAGCATTTACTTCTGCTTCTGGAGGTCAGCAATGAGGTTTTTTTCTTTGTTCTGAAGGATGGAGAAGAAAATATCTTTGCAGGCATCACCAGCTCTCAGGCAGGAGAAGATCTCCCTCACCTGAAACTCAGAGGTCTGCAGAGATCTTATTGTGTTGTACATCTCCTCCTGGAGAACCTTCTTCTGTAAAAGTCCGTCTAAAATGGGTCCGATGTTTTTCACTCTTTGGACCAACTCGTCTCTGTGTTTGTCCACAAAGTGCTCCTCTGAGAAGAGAGGGGGAAATCTGCCTTAAAAACAAAACAATTATTGTTTGATGACCTAAAAAATATTCCTTACCTACAGAGCTGTGAAAAAGTATTTGATGATTCACAGATTTCTTTCATTCTTCCTTTTTTTGATGTTAAATGTTTCAGATTATCAAACAAATGTTAATATCAACTAAAGATACTTTGAGTTAATACAAGAAGCAGTTTTCAAATGATGATTTCATTTATTAAGGGAAAAGGCACCAAATTAACCTGGCTCTGTAAAAAGTAATTACCCCCTAAACCTAACAACTGCTCTTTAACATCACTGTGGAGGGGGTTCGACCCACTCTGCTCTGCAGAATTGATTTAATTGAGCCACACTTGAGTTTTTTTAAACATTAACGGCCTATTTAAATTCATGCCACAGCCTCTCAATCAGATTAATGTCTGGACTTGAACTAGGCCCATAGTTTAGAACATTCCTTTCCTCATGTCTGAGCTGTTAAGAGTCATCCAGATGTTTTTTGGTGGTTGTGAGACAGGCCTTTATGTTCTTTTGGGTTAGCAATCGTTCCAGCCTTGGAACTCTCCCATGGAGGCCCAGTATCTCTTTCTTATGTTGAATCATGACCTCTGACTTTAACTGAGGCAGAGAGGCCTGCAGAGCTTTAGATGTTGTTCTGGGTTCTTCTGTAGTCTCCTGGATGAGTCGCTGAGGTTCTCTTGGAGTTATTCTGGTAGGTTGGCCACTCCTGGGAAGATTCCCCACTGTTCCATGTGTTCTGGTGTGGATAATGGTTCTCACTGTGGTTCTCTGGAGTCTCAAAGCCGTAGAAATGGCTCTGGAACCCAGATGTCTGCAGGATGTGTTGTTTTCTAAAATCTTTTAGCCTACTTCATGTTGTCAGACATGTCCTGTTTATGATTTCCTGATTCTACAGGTCAGTAATCAGGTCTGGGTGTGGCTAGTCCAGTAAAGCTATTAGATGATTCCACAGAGCCTGGTTGGTTTGACTCGATTTCATATCTTTGTCCGTTTTAAACTTTGTTTGATGATCTCAAACATTTAAAAGGGGAAAATACAAAAACAGAAAAAACTAGCAAAGGTATTTTCTTCAAAGTCTCACAGGTACAAAAATCTGATCCAGTTTTTGATTAAACTCAAGCTGGTGATGAAGCAGATTCAGGATAAACATAAAACTCCCATTTTTCAAGTTACTCCTGACAGATCCAGGACCTCCAATGACAAGCAGGTTCTGGTTCTGCCCAGACAAAAAACATCAGTTTCACCTATCATTTTCAGGTGCTCCTCTGAGGCTGATGTTTCTGCTGACCCAGGAACAGCTTAAAGCTTTAAAACAAAGGCAGGCAGCCAGAAGGAGCAGCCAATCAGAAGCCTGCAGTTTGCGACATGGTTTCACATGTTGATCCCACTCTTTCCGAGCCTCTCATTGATCTCTCACACTTATGTTGTGATAATCATAGTTATACTGTAGCTAAAGCTGAAAAACAGACTAACTTTAACATTCTCTTTAAATTAAATGAAAGCTTGCAAATAAAGATGGAGGTCTCTGACAACATGATAGATTCTTACCTTCTAATCGTGCAGCAGCTGCTCCTGCAGAACCACAAGCAGCTGAAAACACAAATGTTAAAAGATTTTTCCTTTCAATCTGATCTGGTTTCCTAAACTATGTAAAATATTCTAGCTTTCAGTTCAAATTTCAAAGTTTCAAACCAGTTTCTGATTGAAATGATTTTAAATAAAGTTTATTATTATTTAAATGTAGATCAGCTGTGTGTTGCTCTTAATTATAACTATATATTTATAAAGTTTTTTTTACTTTATTTATAAAGCACTGAACAAAGCAAAGATACAGTCAAAGTAATAGAGTAAAAATAAAGAATAAAAACAGCAAATGTTTATTAAAGTTGATATCATTACTAAACCATTTAAATATCATAATTTATTTGATCTTTACCCACTTTTTAAGTCTTTAAATAATAAAACTACATTAAACTAACGGAAACATTCTGATTTTTATTATATTTTAGTATGTGAAATTAGTATTTTATGTTTCTCTTTTTATTATTTTATATTTAGCTTTTTCTTCAGTATTTTATGCTTTTTCGTATTTTATGTATTGCTTTTAGTATCTAACGATTTTTAATTATTTTATGTTTTTGTGTAATTGCCTTTTTGTAATTTTAATGCCTCATGTTTTCTGTACAGCACTTTGGTTCTTGTGATAATTTAAAGTGCTTTACAAATAAAGCTGGATTGGATGTGGGAATGTTATTTTCCTTTTCACACAGGTAAAAGAAATTAAAACATTTTAATATTTTGTTGTAACTAAGACAAGTGAATGGCCCAGGACCCAAGGTTTCTGCACTCAGGTTCAGGTTTTCAGGCAGTTGGAGGAGCTCAGAAAATAAACGCTGCCTCCATTTGTTTAGTCCTTGTCCTGAAAACCTGCAGTGAACCAGTCTTTGTTGACCTCAGGACTCTTAATACGTTTGAGTTAATTGTTACATATGAACCCTGCAGACCATTAAATGCGTTAAAGAGCAAACATTGAGCCATCGCTGTGATCTAAGGGCTGTTGGGATATGATCCATTCTCCTGGTGTTGGTCAGGACTCTGGCTGCAGCACTTTGGATGAGCTGACAGAGTGACAGACTTTATTTGGTTGTAAAGTTTGGGTCTAATGGGTACATTTAGCGCAGCTTCCTGGCTGGTTTCACCACCATTATGTTTTCAACGCATTTATTAAACTGGCATTGTAGTTAAGCTATGTACCTACTAGAGGGCAGTTCCAAGTGAGCTTCTAAATTAGGAGGGAAATAGGAAACATGGTGACAGTGGAGGAAATAAAGCACATTTGCAGAGGAGATCTGAGTAGCTATCAGATCACTGCTGCATGGAGATGGAGACTGCATGGTAACCCTTTCTGCCATCGCGTTCCTCTTGAGTCCTTGCACTGATAAGAGGCTTTGGACAAAATAACAGAAAGGAAAGACCCATACCAGGGTGACTTTAGTCTGGGTGCGACTCGGGGGACTGAGGATATGGTGGAGTGGTGGAAACAGAACTTTGTAACCTTGTCACCATGTCCATCTGTGAAGATGCAGTGCCTGAGGTACATTCACGTCACGTTGTGCTACAGAGGAGACCGATGGACGAAATGTTGAACTCACTGGGAGGAAGTTGAAGTCTGAGGTCACAGTTCACACTGGTAACAGGGTGAGATCTGGTATGATGGTGGTTTTGTTTACTAGTGACAGCAGGACGGAGTTAAGCTTTATCTGCAGCAATCAGGGTTCTGCTCGGGTCCATGTTGGTGAAGGAGTCTATCTGCAATCAAACCTGATCTGTTGTCTTGAGATATGCCTTGGATATCCAGAATGACAGAGGCTTTGGCACATTAGGCTGAGTCCTCAATAATTCAAATTATTTGTGAAAGCAGAAGATCAATCACATGTTGAAGAGAAGGATCTTGCAGGATCAGGTAGACATGGAGTTTAAGGAATGGTGTGTGGGGCTTATAGTAAATCAACAAGTTGCAGGCAACCTTCACACGAAAGATGGAGTTTATCAGGGCTGCCAGTGGAGAGAAAACTGGTTCTGTTAACCTGACATGTGTTGCTGTGACCTTAAATACTTTCTCCAAAACATCTCCACTGTCATTTATGTATAGGACTGAAAAGTTCTCTAATAGGCTGGGGATGTCATCTGCAAAAAAATATTACGGTTAATGAGAAGAACTGCGTCATAAATCACCAAACACTTAGACATGTGAACCTGTTTTTTTGCATGTTCTCCTACCGATGCAGATCCAGTGTGGCAGGTACACTTCATTTATCTTCCCAGTAGTGACGGTAATGTCGATTAAAGGACCTGCACATCTCAATCCTCTGGTTTTCATCCTCTCCATGTGTCCCTGCCAGGAGCAGAACTGGTACTTAAAGCCAAGTTTGTCCTTACAGACCCAGCGCAGACCAGACACACTGCATTCAAACTGTCCCGCTGCAGACTCTAAGCTAAAATGACAAAAACAATATTAGAAACATACGGGTGAAGCCATATAAATCCCATTTAATTTCTTAAAGATGTAGCATGAACACAGCTACCATATTATTTGAGAAGATTTATTTTAAGCTGCTGTCATCCTGTTTCCTGCCATGTATACTGGCATTGATTTAGACTAAACATGAGTAAATGAAAGAAATTATGTGGAACATCAAATCCGTCATGTCTTTGATCTTTTGATGTGCTCCCTTTAGTGTAAAGTTCATGTATACTGGAGATTAATAGGATGGAAATCACAGTGTCCTGCTGCGCTGTTGCTAGGTAGATTATTTTTTTGGGATTTTACCATCTCCCTTTATTTATTTTTCACATAATAAGGATCCATCAATCATTTTGGACTTCAATTTGAATGCTCTATCAGTTCCCTCATGTGGTTAAACAGTTTTAGCCGAATTATTCAGTCCCAACGTGTAAATAAAGTGTCTCCATAGCATAGTGTGAAATAGAGGGATTTTATCATTGGGTCACTGCTGAGACATTTGAGTCACAGTTTGTGGTGTTGTGGCAGCAGTGGAGGTGCTGATGTGTGAGACCTCATGTGATGGAATATTTCAACTCATGAAAACAACCAGTGGAGGACTGGTTTATGTGGCCATCTAACTGTGTATGCTAGGGTGTTAAATGAGGAAGTTATTTTCCTGTGGGATCATGTCTTCCAGAGCCTTAAAAACACAATTGGGTTACCAGCTGACGTTCCCTGTTCAAACTGGGTGGATATGAGGAGCTATGGGCTGATCCTGGTATTAACTTTGTCAGAACTGCGTTGTGTCTGATCTGGATGTAAGCAGATGAGAGTAACAATGACCGGTGAATGGATCACCGTTAACTGCTTTACATGCAAATCAATAGTGGAGTGAGCTGTCAGCTGTCCAATAAACAGGAGATCAACAGGTCTGCTGATATTTCTATTACATCACAGATACATTCAATCACTCGAACTACATTATATGGAAGATAATATTGCAGCAGTGAATGAAGAACAAGTTTGAGCAGCAGTTGCCCTAAAAGAGCACACACCACCCCTCTGTTCGTTGAGCTCCACTGGCTACTCTTAGCCGCCACATCAAAGCCAAGTCTCTGATGTAAGGCTATAAAGGGCTTCATGGAACAGCCTCCATCTCCTTGAATCACCACCCAGTCACTCTGGTTGGCTAGCAGTGCCTACACCACGACCAAGACAATCCTGACTCTTTTCATGGGTCGTTCCACGATGGACTGACCGTTGAAAACCCCTGGGCTTTGAAAAGAATAAACCTATCTTGGAGTGTGAACCCTTTCTTATGTTTCACTTTTCATAGTTTTATGGCTCTGGCTCCAAAGAAAGGACAAGGTGGTGGTGAAAGAAGGATCCTAGGCAGGCTGCAGGGCACGATAAGGGATGCCCCTGTTGAGATGTTCTGTGGTTAATGGAGTAAAAAATTAATCTAGGATGGTCTCTGGCTATTGACCCAACAGCGTAGTGGCCTTTGCTGAGGTGCGACAGGCAGAAATGCAAAGCAGGTACCACCTGCGCTTTTATCATGCAGACGGTTCTGCAGGAGTAGAGACCAGAGTTCGATGCAGTTTCCTAAAAGCTCCCAGTGATCCTCTCCATCCTCGTCCTCTGCCATCATCTACTTTATTGTCCATGCATCTTCTACTTTTTATAAATATTTTCTTATAATTAAACAGTCAAGGAATCAATTTTCTGGACTGATTATCTGTTTTTTTTTGTTCTGATAAATAAATATTTCTCTAAAGACATTTTTCTGTTTGTGTTGTAGATATTTGAAATGAGTTTATCTGATGATAATAAAAGAAAAATAAGTGCGTTAATCAGTGTTTAGTAGTTATTGTAAAGCAACAGCTCTGGCCAGATGCAGGTTGGTAAAAAATTAAATGTAAAATAATGATTTAAACTTTTCACGTGATCAAATCAGCGTTATTTAATTGGCTAAAAGCTGCTCGACTCCATCTGGTGCTGATTGCTTTGGCCTGAGTCACCGGAAGGTCAATAAAACTGCAGGCAAATTTTCTCAGTGGAATTTAAAGTAAAAAATAATCACATACATAATGGCACAGGTTAAAAATTCAGTGTTATAAGTTCAAAGTCTAAAAAAGTCTGATTCTAATGACATAAAGTTTACATAATATATAATAATATTAATAATATATTAGTTAATATTATTATGTTGACGTGTGTCCTCCTTAGTGAATGGACTACTCTCAGCAGCTGCAGTAGTACACACCTTAAGGCTGCTGTCTTGTGGACTGCTAGTTTTTTGGACAGTTTTAACAGTAATTAAATATTTTTTCTGAAAACAGTATCTTGTGTCGAGTATTTATTATCCAATACATATATACATAATTTCATAAAAACAATACTGTGACCTTTTTAAATCAGTCACCAAAAAATTAACGCATGTATGAAAAAAACAAAGCTAAGCATTATTAAAGTAATAGTAACTAATAAAAACTAGCAAACCCACTCTAAATACTAATTAAACTAACTGAATCAGAGGATTTAATGTCACAAGGAAATCAAACTAAACTATGATGAAAAATGAAAACTATTATAACTCTGTTGTGAAGCCGACAGGAAACAATAGCTCATTTATTCTGGTGTTGCTCGTCTTTTGGAGCAAACTTTCACATTTTATTTCTGGTCACATTTACCCAAATTTTTCATTATCTGGGAAGAATATCTTTTTGGTTTCACAGATATTGACAGTAAACTCAATTATCACTTTTATGTTATTAACCCACTAATCATACTGTCCAAATTCTATATTCATAAATCCAAGTTCTCCAATCAGTGCCAAATTTCATTTAATTACTTTTATGTATAAAAACACTACATTTTGTCAATAATAAACAGCAAGAATAAAATAACCTTTAAAACATGTACCTTTTAACATTTTAATATTGTTTAATTTTGTGTGTTTGAAAGTTTGGAAACCCCAGGGAGTTTATGTATATTCAATCAATCTTTTTCTTTTTACTTAGTTTTCATTTCTGTGATCTTTTTGCCAACTTGATGTTCTGTTTTCTGGCCTCTTAGTCGGGCTTTGGTTGTCTGGCCTTTGGTTTCTTATTACCGCCACCCGCTGGGCTGAAGGTGTATGTAGGTCTCTACATGCTCATCTGGGAGGAGTGAAAGTCACTGCAAGTCACTGACTGGATGCAATCTGCTGGGTTTTCTTAGATAGAAAAACTTTTTATCCAATTTGAATAAATAACTGAATCTGGCTGCACTGTTCAATGGTTAGGATTAATTTGAATGTATGTACCTGACTTTTGTGAAGTGCCTTGAGACGACATGTGTTGTGAATTGGCGCTATATAAATAAATTGAATTGAATTGAACTGCAGTTTTCTTCACAACTTGCCCAGACGTCTTTAGGCTGATTTAAATAAAAGTACCAGAGCCTTTCTGAGCAATGGAAACTGAAGGCACCCAAATTCCCTGGGATTCCTTTGACCCGGGTAAAACAAATGCTGTGGCTTTAAATCCCAGGGGTTTTGGTGGAAAAGGGGATGATGTTTATTAGGTGTGAAATCTGTCATTCAGCATCTTCAGTGGACATTTCTAGACCCTACATTGTTCCTCCAGGCCGCTGCAGAACAAAAAACTTTAATTTTACCTGTAAGTTGGAGCCTCGCTCTCATCCGTGATTTTAGGCTCAAGTCTTGTCCATTCGCTGGAGTCTTTTTGCTGACGAGAACCATTTTTATAACTAAGCACCTTTTTTTTGAAAGATTAATAAACAAATTGGAGAAAGGTCAATGGCATCAATGCAAGGAGGTTACCTGAATACCTCCTCCGCTTTCTGGATGTGCAGACGGTGTTGCTTAAAACAGAGATTAAATAAATAAATCATATGGTAATTCACAGTTCATACATTTTCCTCAAGAAGTAAACTAAACAGGAATCTCAATCACGCAGGGACGCCATGCTTTGTTATGTCTTTACTTCAGATGAATGACAACATGATTTATGATCTGAATCTTAAAATGAGCATATGACCCAATCAGGTGTTCAATCTGCTGGACCCCTGCAGTTTGTCTACCAGGCAAACAGGTCGGCAGATTATGCAGTGAACTTGGGATTCCTCTTCATCCTGCAACACCTCGACCACCCAGGGATGTACACCAGGATCCTGTTTGTTGACTTCAGCTCAGCCTTCAACACCATCAACCCAGATATTCTCCACAAGAAGCTCATCCAGTTTAAAGTCCCGGCCTCCACCTGTCAGTGGATCTCCAGCTTCCTGAAGGACCGGCAGCAGCAGGTGAGGCTGGCAGCATCTTCTCCCGCACAAGAACCGTCAGCATTGGCACCCCCCAGGGGTGAGTTCTCTCCCCACTCCTCTTCTCCCTGTACACAAATGACTGCACTTCATCGGACTCGTCCGTGAAACTCCTGAAGTTTGCAGATGACACCACTGTCATTGGACTGATCCAGGACGGTGATGAGTCTGCATACAGACAGGAGGTGGATCGGCTGGTACACTGCTGTGGTCAGAACCACCTTGAACTTAACCCACTCAATACTGTGGAGATGATTCTGTGGACCACTTCTGGTTCCTAGGAACCACCATTTCTCTGGACCTGAGATGGTCTTCACACATAGACACTGTTCAGAAGAAGGCCCAGCAGAGACTGTACTTCCGGAGGCAACTCTAGAAGTCCAACCTTCCACAGGAGCTGCTGGTCATCTTCTCCTTGACCATCATCCAGTCTGTCCTGTCTTCATCCATCTCAGTGTGGTTTGGATCATCCACCTAACAGGACAGGTCCAGACTGCAAGGAACAATCAGGTCTGCAGAGAGAATCATCAGGGCTGACCTTCCCTCCATCCAGGACTTATACAGGTCAAGGGTCAGGAAACAGGCTGCTAAAATCTCTGCAGACCCCTCACACAAACGGTTCAGGCTTTTACCTTCAGGTGGCGCTACAGAGCGCTGTCTGTTAAAACCAGCCGCCACAGAGACAGTTTCTTCCCCCAGACTGTTCTCTGATGGACACTTGACGGTCAGAGCTCCAGAACACCATGCATACCTGGACTGATCTCAAGTTATATTCTATTGTAAAGTCAGTTGTGTTTTTTTTTTCCTTTTAAAAAGATATTCTTTATTATTGAGAGCAAAGTGTACCAGAATCAAATTCCTTGTTTGTCTGTACAAACTTGGTAATAAAGCTGATTCTGATTCCGATTCTGGAGTCCGACCAGGCAACAAGGTGCCCTTACACTGCTTCGATCTCAGGCCAGGGCCGGGACATGGTGCCAGGATCGTTGCTGGAACATGCTGCTGATGCACAGGGCATGGTGAAGATGTAGGAAAGCATCTTGGGGATGTGGAAAGCAGGCAAAAACTGGAGCGCATTAAGAGAGGAGCAGCATCATGGCTGCTTTCACTCCCAACCGGAGTATTAAAAAATGTTGTTTCATTGCCTGTTGTTGTGAGACATGCTGGGCATGGGAGAAGGTGCCGAGTTTCACAGAGGATGTTCTCTATGCATCATAGTGTTTAAACTCAGCCAATGAACAGCAAATCAAACTTTGAACATAACTCACTCTCAGATGCAGAGCAGCTGGAGAACAACATCTTCTGGAGATCAGTCCTCTTTATCTCCTCTAAAATCTCCATGGCCAGCTGCAAACTTTGTTTCTCCCACAGCTGCACCATAACCTCAGCTACCTTCAGTCTCTCTACCATCTCATCCTGATGTCTCAGGACTAATTTGAAGCCGCAGCTCCATACTTTCTTCTGGAGAATCTCCTTGAAATGGGCCAGCTTCATGTGACTGAGATGCTGCAATGCTTCAAGAAGTTTCTTCACGTCTGGTTTCATGTTTGCTTCCTGAAGCAAAAAATACAGGTCCTTTTGAATCAGTCTGTTTCTATACATTTTTAACTTCAAAATTACTTGGATTTTTCAAAATTTCTTTTAGAATTTTTTGCTGTTTCTAAGTAATTCTGGACATTAATGTACAAACATAACTCATAAATGCTTTTATAGTTGGGTTTTTATGCTCCTGAGGTCATGAAACAAGACACGGCTGAAGTTGGCTTCTGCTTAGGCAGTTTGATAAGAGGCTTTTTCACTGCTTTTTCGTCATCTGGTACAAATTAGATCAGCTTTAAAAGCCTATCATTCATTTCTATTAAATTCAGTTCAGTTATTAAGCATCAATTCACAACAAATGCTATCTCAAGGCACAGAAATGTACACTCACTTCAGTCCAATCAAATGTATAGATTCAAAGTCATACATCCCATGTCATCCCTAGTTATGAAATAATGCAGTCAAGTTCAGTCTAACCAAAAGGTTAATAAAAAATAAAAATCTGTTTCCTGGGAACCAACTTACTGATTTGAGAAGTAAAGAGAAATCTGAGGAGACACAAAGACAAGAGGACAAAAAATCATATCACTGTTTTGATTGGTCTAGAACACACTACCTACAGATAACACAACAGATAGTTACCTTTTGGTCCTGCGCTTGTTTCTGGAAGCATCTTCAATAAATCCCTCCTGTTCATGTCAGTTAAAACCTCTCTGGCCACCTCCAAGGACTTCTGGCCAAGTCTCTCCCCCATCAAATGGATCAGTCGATGTGGAGAGTTGGCGTGCTCCAGCTGATCCTTTGGGATTTGTGGGACACTCCTGCGAAAGCACGTGAACTGCAGCAACCACCTGAATTTGTCCAGATCCCGTAGATCAAAATCATCCAATGTCTCCAACAGGATTTTGCTGAAGTCCTCCTCCTGAAAGTCCCAAAATGTTTCATTTCTCAAATGGGAAAAATCCATATATTATCCTTTATTGTGAGCAAGTGATGCATTTATTTCAATATATTAACTTGTTTTCTAAAACTCGTAAATGAAGACAGGATCATTGTTGTGTTTCAGCTTCTGTTTGTGGACTTCAACTCAGGCTGAAGTCCACAAACTTCAGTTTATGTTTTCTCTCCTTTGCTTCTCTTCCTTTTCGTAAATGACTGCACCTCAGCTGACTCGTCTGTGAAACTCACCACCATGGTCCACTGGTGCATTTAGAGCAACACTGTGTATACTGTGGATAACTTCAGATTCCTAGGATCCACCTTTTCAGGACATGAGGTGGTCCAAACACACAAACACTGTTCAGAGCAAGCCTCAGAAAAAGTTGCATTTCCTGAAGCAATCTAAGAAGTACAACCTGCCTCAAGAGCTGCAGGTCATCTTCTACATGCCTATTAATTAGCCTCCCCTCTGACCATCCATCACTGTCTGCATTGGGTCAGACTGCAAGGAACAATTAGGTCTGCAAAGATCAGTAGTGCTGACCTTGGACTTGAACACATCACTAGTCAGGAACTGGAAAGTTAACATCTCTCCATGATCTGTCCAGACTTTTATCTTCATGCAGGAGAGACAGAGCTCTGTTTGTCAGAAACAGCTGGCATAGAGACAGTTTTGACCTCCAGACTGTATCTCTGATGAACATCAGGAACACTTAGCAGTCAAAGTACTCTGTTGCTCTACTGGGAAACAATTAGTCGTAGAACCTTGACTAATAACGCAGATTCTGATGCTGGTCAGGTTCGGTAACCAAAGCAATGAACCAAACCAAAGAATGAAATGGTGACCAGGACCTGCCGAGTCATTATTGTTGAGTCCAGTAACACAGAAGGCTGAAGGCTATAGCCTTTCAGAGACACTGAAATATTCGTGCACAGTTGCATTTTAGTACTTTAAAAACACCTCTTTAGAACACTGTGAGAACCAGAAAGCTTAAAACATGGATGCTGTTTAGAATAGTTAGACTCACCCTCTTCACTGACGCAGCTGCTTGTTTTCCCACAAAGAGGTTTTCTGGGAAAAGGAGACGTTAACAGGCGCTGTTATAATATACATATATATATATATATATATTATATATATATATTGCATTTACAGCTTCTTTTTCACTTCAAGTAACAACAGTGCTCAGATAATCTGATGTTCCACTAGCTTACTGATGCACCTGACCTTCACGCTCTGAGCTGGACTCAGGGAGCCTCTGCAGCAGATCTGTCCTCTTCAAGTCTATGAGAATCTGTCTTGTCACCTCCACAGACCGCTGGCCAAGCTGGTCCATCATCACATCCACTATTTCTGCTCCGTCAAATTTATGAATTAACCTCAGTAAGACTTGGGAAAGACTCCCTCCAGACTTTGACAACAGTAACTTCTTGAACTCCTGAAGCTCCTCGTCGCTCAGGCCAGTTATTGTTCTGACCAGCAGCTGTTTAAAAGCTGACACTGTTGCCACCTGGAACAGGAAGTTCATTACCAGAAAATGTCATTTTTAAAGCTGTTTCTACTCACTTTGTGGATCAGATCCGTTTGCTGCTTATTCACTGAGGAAAACAGGCAGAAAAAAGTTAGTTTAAGACCTATTTGAAGTTACACACTCACGCGGCTGTTAAGGTCAGTTGTGCAAACAATAAATCCCTTCACTGGAATCTAAAATACTTACTGCCAGGTATCGCACACATGGCTGATGAGATATTCATGTCATGGGTGTTGTTTGTAAGCATAAAGTTTCCCAGTCGAAAGAAATGTGTTGATTTACCCTGTTTACTTTTCTATAAGTCTTCTATGAGTTACAACCATCTACTGATGCCTGCAGATCAACTTAATTAAAAGAATGAAATAACTCTCCAAATGGCCTCCTCCATGTTAATAACAGAATTTAGTTTAGCTGCAGGTGGAACTGAGGAACTTCACAAAATGGACAGTATCATGAGGAAAGAACATCATGTGGAAACACTGAAGCAACATCTACCACATCTGAATCGTTTAACAGGAGAGGTGTCGTCTGGTTAAATGAGACCGAAAAGGTTTTTTGTATTTCACACAGTTTGGGTAAATATCTGGCTTCAACTGAATGCGAAATTACTTGCAGTTTTCTAATTGTTTTTATGTTTCATCTCACCTTGTCTCTCTGGACTGGACGTTACGGGCTCCCAACAGAGAGACAGTTTCATCTTTTCTAAAACTCCTGAGAATTTATTCTTAAATCCGGAGCCGTACGTCTGGACCAATACCAATGTCATGTCCAGCAGGTCTGCCATCTTCACTGGCTCCCAGTGAAAATTTAAAGAATGTTTGTTGCAACTAATTTGATACAAGACTTCATCCTTCAAGTTTTCAAGTTCATGGTTTCTCAGTGCAGCCAATCCATTCAGCAGGTAGCTGATTTCAGACTTCAACACTTCCACCTGGAAGAAAGAATCACAATAATAAGTTATTGTTCATTTATCTTGACATACTGTTGTAATTATTATTACTATTATTATTATTATTACAAACAAGAGTTGGTTGCACACTTTCCAGTTTACTGTAGATTTAAATTATAAGTAGAGGCTCAGATGTTTGGTTAAATGTCACTTAGCAAGTTGCATCTCCTCCAAGCACATTCTGGAGCCGTCGACGTCCTTATGGCTGCTCATTTGACCAATTTTCAGTGCAGAATTTCTTGAACTGATATAAATTGGTTGGTTTTCTGGCAAGAAAATCAGTGTAGTCCACAAACTCGTAATATGGCATTGGGAGAACAGTCCTAGGGCCTTAATGTTGCTTTGCTTTTTCCATTCCAAAACCAGTTTGGAAGCATGTTTGAGATTCTGGTCCTGTTGGAGCTCCCACCTTGTCCAGGTTTTAACTGTCTATCCTGCAGCTTTTAGATGCAGCCCTGCTCCAACACACCTGAATCAAATGAATGGCTTGTTACCAGGCCTTTGCCAAACTTGATGGCATTCAACTGGGGAGTTGTGAGTGTCCTCCAGATCAGGAGGCATTAGGAGCAGGTGCCCCTCTCCAGGAGCTGGGTTCTAGTGCTCGACCCAAATATATTCAGCTGATTGCCACTAAACTTCAAACACCAACTCCAGCTCTATCTCGGCCAGTTCGTGGACCTTTGTTAGCCCATTAACGTGGTCCTCCTTCATTGGGATCAATGCGATATAGTCACATAACCTCTTAACACAAACAGATAAAGTTCTTTTCCACCAATCTGTGTGGTTGTTTTTCATTTTCAGAGTGAATTTCATATCAAATGTGTACGAATGTTTCTGCATAAAAGGCAGTGAGATAAAAGTCTTATTACTCACTTCCTTGTCCAGTTCAGACCAAGGTTCTTCCTGCTTCTCTGAAGGAATAACAAACATGTTAGTTCGACCAAGATCAGATTTTATTATCAGAGTTAATTTCTCAAAGAAAATCCTTCCTTTCATTGTTTAATGCAAAATTCCATCTGCTCCATATAATCAGCTTCATTCCACCATAATTAAATAACCAAAACATGTCCACTTAATTATCATTACACTGGCTACTTTATTGGGAAATGTTGTTTGATTTCTTGGTAACAAATACGGAATCAGCCAATCAAATGGCAGCATCACAATGCCTTCAGTGCAGAAGTTCAAACTGAGCATCTGAATGGGGAGGAAAGGGCATACAAGTGACTTTTAACAGGCAGATATAATGTCTGAGGATTTCTGAAAGTACTAATCTACTGGGATTTTCACACATAAACATCTCACAGGTGGTCTGAAAGGTAGAAAATATCCACACAAACTTACCTTGTTGATATCAGAATAGAACTGGCACACTGGTTTGAGATAATAGAAAGGAAGCAGCAGCACTAATAACCACTTGTTAAAACCAAGGTATGCAGAATCAACACGTCAAACCTTGAAATGGACAGGCTACAGCACCAGAAGACCTTACTGGCTCACCAAATCTGGTTAGGTCATGGGTCATGGTGTGGGAGATATTTTTCTTGACACACTTTGGGACTCTTTGAAAACCACAGACCACCCGAGTATTGTTGCGACCATGTCCATCCCTTAATGACCACAGTGTACCCATCTTCTGATGGCTACTGCCAGCAGGATAACGCACCATGTCAAAAATCTCAGATCATCTGAAAATGGTTTCCTGAACATGACAATGAGCTCATTTTACTCCACTAGCTTCGTGTCACCAAATATTAATCCAACTGTAGAGCTTCAGTAGAAGGCAACTAGACTTCTTCTCTTGTTTCTTAAAGACATTTCAGCTCTCATCCAATTGCCCCATTAAGGTCACTGATGGGGCAATTAGAACACTTGGGGCCAATGACCCCTAATGGCCCCATCAGTGAGATTGCCTGTTACTTCCAACATGTTGAGAACTGAAGAATCCTTTTAGATGAAAGAAGGAGGTTGTGATGGGAGAGAGTTGTTCCTAATATAGCGGCCAGTGAGTACATATTATTATATCGTGTGTTTATTCTTACCTTTTTGTCTCGGGTAGCCTTCAGACAGCCTGAGAGCCAGATCATACATGTTCATGACTGTTAAAACCTCTGCAGCCACCTCCACAGACTGTCGGCCGCAGAGCCTCACCAGCTGATCCACTATTTCTACCCTGTCCGCCAACACCAGTTGGCTCCATGGAAGTTGTGGAAGACCCATGTGGAAGAAGGTGGACTGCAGAAACCATTTGAGTATCTTGAATTGTTTAGGAATTAGAGCCATCAGTATTTCTGAAATAAGATCTCTAGCAGCGACCATTGATGCTACCTGGACAAAATAAAAAACGCGATCTGTTTACATCTGTTTTCATCTGTTTACCTCTAATCTTTGGTTTTACTGTAATCTGGAAGTTTGGAGACATATTAGAACCAGATTACATTATGCTTACTTTGTGGATTAATGCAGCCAGTTTATCCAGATTTCTTTCTGTGAAAGGTGGAGAAAACAAACAAATGAGGAAAATGTTGAGGTTCAGATGTTTATCTTGTTTTATTTTCTTAATCTTACCTTTAGATGTTGAGCTGGTGCCTGATAGCTTCTCAACAAGATTGGTCTTCCTCGTCTTCATTAAAATGTTCTTGGTTATCTTCACAGACTGCAGAACACATATCTCCACCATTATAAGCACAGTGTTCTGCAGGTCTGCCTCCAGCAGCACCCTATGTTGGATGTCTGAATGAAGTTTGAAGCCCAGCCTTTCCTTCAGGAGGACCATCTTGAAGGTCTCCAGATCACTCTGAGTCAATTCAGACAGTATTTCCAGCAGCAGCTCAACATCAGACTCCAGCGTTTGAACCTAATGGCATCAAGTGAAATGTTTGAGTCTTTTTCCAGAGAGTTTTAAGTCAAAATGCAACCAAATGTATGACATCAACTAAATTCTAACTTGATATCATAACAAAACTGGTCATAAGCATTCAACTGAGGTGAAGAGTATCGTTCTCACAATAAATGATCTACTCAAGGTTGTTTAACAGGAGCCTTCAACTGATTGTCAAACCTCAATTGATTGTCGAACCTCATTTACCTGAGGTTCAACTGATTGTCGAACCTCAGGTAAAGGAGGAGCAGTGTGCCTGGCCGTGGAATGGTGGACCAGATCTTTAACCTTGGGGAGTTGCTAAAGTGGTCACGGGAATTTGGTTCCCTGGACTACAAGTGCTCTGTAGATCTGAAGAAGGCTTAGAACCGTGTTTGCTGCGGCATTGTGTGTGTGTGTGTGTGTGTGTGTGTGGTGTTGGACTATGGGGAGCTGATTATGTTCTTAAGGGCTATCCGGTCTTGGAAAGGATATCAAGGGGTTGTTGTGGCGAGGAGGATGTCTGGTTTTAGAATTTCACGGCCTCATCTTTGCTTTTTGCAGATTATGTGGTTTTGTTAGTATCTTCAGGCCATAATCTCCATCATGCACCCATCTCATCTAATCTGAGGCCATGGTTCTCAACCAGAAAAAGGTGGACTCCTCCTTCCACGGGATCAGTCTCTGTATCTAGGTGTCTTTATTCCTGCGTTCATAGTTGATGGAATGATAGAGAGAGAGATGAACAAATGGACTGCAATAATTTCAGCGATGCTCTGGTGTGTCGTGATGAAGAAAGAGCAGAGTCAAAAAGTAAAGCTCTCACTTTACCGGTCGGTCACTCATGGGCATGAGATACAGGTCATGACGAAAGGATCCAGATTCCAGATACAAGCAGCTGAAATAAGTTTCCTCCAAGGTGGCTGGACTCAGCCTTAGACATAGGGGCAGGAGCTCCATCTCCAGGGAGGCGGGAATGAGAGCTGCTGCTCCTAAGCATCAGAAGGAGTCATCTGAGGTGGTTCCCCTGTGACCCGACCTTGGATTAACAGACAACGGATGGATGGATGGTTTATAACTTTGTTCATTATTGGTGCCACTAAGATGAACCAGAAATCATTGGACATGTACTTAATTAACTATTCATCAAAATATGGATGCTACTTTTATTGAACTGGTCAAACTTCATTAGTAGAGCACTTTTCAAAGACAAACCATACAAACAGCGCTAAAAACAGGAGATCTGACAGTAAATATAGAACCACCAAATGGATAAGTCCGGTCCAGGTTCATCAAGCTACAGTAAAAAGGGAAGCAGGCGCTGGATCACGTTTTATAAAAAAGTTTTTACCTTCTGCTGCTGCACTGTAAGATGACCCTCCTTCGGCCACCTTCGGTGGATCAGAACATCCGCCCGGCCGGGCGAATCCCAATCCAGCCGCCCCATCAGGCCAGTGTCCGAATCTCCGTGTGACATAAAGTTAACAGTAATAAATAAAAACTGCCATATAAACCCGTTAGATTGCAGACTTTTGTGTTAAGAAAAATGTTAATTTGTAAAAAATAAAAAACAGGATGAGCGGTTTACATGGATCTCTCTGCAGACCGATCCTCCAGCAGCATCAGAACTTCCTGCAGGAAGAAAAGGAAGAGGAAGAGGAGTTCGGTTTGGTTCGAAGCGAAACTGAAAGTCCTCTGAACGTCCTGATGTTCAGATCCATTAGTGTGTTAAACGGCTGCTTCTGCAGGGCTGCAACATGCGTGCTTGATTAAAAAGAGATCTGAGGTGTGAAGCTGAACCTGCTTCTGTCTAAAACTAGTTATTGTTTTCATAAAGTGGACATTTTTATGATGTGATTTTGGATTTTAAAAGTAGACTTAGAGGGATTTTGTTGTAATCAGCAAACAATTCACAATCTAGATATAATAACGCGACGTTTCTACAGCTGTAAGTGGTGAAAACTGAATTCCACACGAACCGATTCGCTACTGGACTGGATGTTGTAGGAAAGGTCCAGATCAGACCGACCTGCGAGCAGCCACGCCGCTCCTCAGACGCAGGCCAGGATTTAATCTCAGAACCAGTTCGTGTTGAATCCTGCAGAGACCCTGAAGTAAAATGAGGGAAAGCTGCATGACCTCAGAGAGGAACCAGCTGAAGGTGGGAGATGTTCTACATGTTCTTCTAACCCCATAGAGATTTAACGGACGCTACAGCAGTGGGTTTCCGCCTCAGCAGTGTTACCAGGTGAGAAATGTAGGATTATCGTACTAGAGACATAACATTATCGTATTTTGAGGGAAATTATCGTACAATTGTCATAACCAAAATAACAAATCTGTTGATGTGTTGAATAGCGTCTATCAGGCACTCGCAGCTTTGTGGCGAATGAATTTCTCAACAGCTGCAGCCCCACAGTGCCGGGCTCTGCTTCTTCTTCGTTTCTTTTTTTCTTTTCCTCAGTCGTGGGCGGGCGCAGTGGACTATTCAGCCAATCATGGCCGTTGTTCCGAGGCCAAAGCATACACGTCACTCGTAGGTCACATTTAGAAAAGCACGATTGGCTGGAATTTCCAGCATCTGTTTCCGAATCCGGACACAGATGCCTTCATGGTTCACAAAAAACTCCCACAGACTTTGGCGATAGGCTGATGACAACTGATCACAACCACACATTCACGGAATGGTCAAATTATCGTACATTTGGCCTTTTTTAGGAATATTGATCGTACAAAGTACAGAGAGCAAAATTATCGTACAAATACGATAATTATCGTACACCTGGCAACACTGCGCCTCAGGTTCCTGTGGCAGCAGAAACCAGAGTTCAGGTCTACATTCACATCTTCATGTATTTACTTCCGCATCACCTGCAGGCATCTTGTTGCGTCATTACGTTCAAAATATCATGAATATCTGAAGGAAGCAGTTTGTTCTGAAGGACAAATGTTTCAGTGTTTTATTCTGAGTTCTGATGACCTGTGTTGAGAAACACGTCACCTTCATTTTCATATCCATATCTTCGATGTCTGATGTCCAGTGAGTGTTTCTGTCATTTACTGGTTTTTCTGGGTTAACAGATTGGTGGGTTTTGAAAGACTAGAAAGTGCGGCCACCCCTTCTGTTCTTAAAAAGTTTTTTAAAGTCCATGCCCCAGGATGGATCGGGGAAAAACAGATGGAGGACAGCAGCTCCAGAGCCAAGAGTAAGAAATCAGAGACGACCTATTCATACGATAAAACAGATAAACAAGAAATGTGAACATTCGCTGTAGTTTAACGCACATAATAGTTCTTTTTTATTTGAGCTTTAATGTTAACATTAGTTCTGTTTATTCTTCAGTTCTCCATATTTTTTCTCCACAGAGAAACGGTTTGATGATCATCTGTCTGCAGAAATCCACAGAGTGAGTGAAGTCGGATCTTTAAAGCCACAGAGAAAACCTTCATAATCATCCTAATATTTATGCTTCAGATCGTTCTCACAGAGCTTAGGTCTGTTAAAGTTTATATCAGGCAAAAACACAGGAATAAAATGATGCAGCCGCTGATGTGGTCTGCTGGTTTCCAGGGACCTCTTCCCAGAAATCTAGATGTTTTTCATCACAAATACAAAGAACATGAACATATGGAGGACAAGTCGTCTCAATGAAGTCACCAGGAAACACACATCAGTGCCTAATCTTCAGGTCTTTATCTTTAACCTCACAGATTTGACAGATTTAATACTCAGACAACTGACTGTGGTTTAAAATTATTGATGGTGCATGAATGGTTTGGAGTGAATGAATCAGGTCACATTCATGCACTTTCCGCCACACCAGACCCCGCGGTTTTAAATGGTCAAAAGCTCTTTATCCCGGCTGCCCTCAGATTTTCGCCTACTTTCCCCTTAAAAGTCAACAAGTTGGGAAGATGTTTTTAAGTCTTTTTAAGTGGGGCCTGGTCATTTCTCCCCCTTTGCCCTTTTGTAGTTTAGGAGCATTGATCGTTTTGTATTCGACGTTTTTAGGTCGACAGTCATTGGATGTTCGTTGCCGCCATGTGTCAGCTCACTTCTGTCCTGGCGTTTCCTGCGTTTTACAGCTGATGATCCAGAGAAATGTTCTCCAACCAACTCATAAAATACATTGCCCTAATTTGTTTTACAATTTCCTTTTTTTAATGCAACTTCTAATGTCTTTCTTGTATTTTTTTTTTTTTTTATTTTATATTTTTTTTTTTCTTTTTATTTAAGCTTTTTTTTTTTTTTTTCCTTTGTGTTTTTCTTTTTCTTTTTTTTATCTTTTTTTACTAAAATTTTCTAGCTTAAATTGTCTTCTTTTTTTTTTCTCCTGCCTACTTAGGTGGCGCAGCTCCACTCCACTCAGCCAGAACCTAATGGGTTTCCACAGACCCACGCTGTGCTGCTATTAACCTAATATGTGTGACATGATAAAAAATAAATCATAAATAAATAAATAGGGAATAAAGATAAATAAACAGAATATAACTAAAGCTCATATTATTGTGTATTTTCTTCCAGCCTTCAGGCTTGGTAAATGATTTCTAAATAGTAATGTTATCTTTGGGTTTGACCCGCTCTGGCCATTGTGGTCTATAATATTACTGTAATCTCTCTTGAGTTTTATTAACTTCTCCCTGCACGACCTCTTGGAAAACCTTCTCATTTCTCCCCCTTCCACAGCCAATCAGTGAACAGCAGTCTGGTCACGTCACAAGTGGTCCTGACTCAGCTCCGGTCGGACCTGCTTAGGAGCAGGGAAACTGGGTACCGGTACGGAAAAAACTGTAATGGAAACACTCGCAAAGTGTGCCGAGCTGAGCTGAGCCGGGCCAAATGGAGCCAGTGGAAAAGGGGTAGTTGTCTGCCACACTAAACGGTTATGTGACTACAATCACTATGACCTCCCAGCAGGAGGTCAGTCTGAGCTATTTTGGTTTGGTCGGGTCATAAAAACATCGACTGTCATGTTTGATTGTGGATTAGGACTCAAATGCTAACAGGTTGTCGGGAGTCAGGAGTCTCACAATGAAGGTGAGGATTTATTAAATATAGAACTTACTGATGTAGATGAGACACGAGGGAAACTGGAGAGGATGGGGAAGCAGGCATGGCAGGTAATACAAGGAATTAACAAGGAGGTAAGGAAACTGACAGGCTTATAACTGCTGGGGAGGTGATCAGTTACCCGAGAACCAGGAAAAAACTTAAGAGAATGCAGTGGGACCTTCACTGAGAGGCTTAACTAATTAACTAAACCAACTGACTACAACGACCCAAAGATCAGGACATGGACTGGCCCAAACTGGTATCAGAAACAAAATAAATGGAGATATACCAGTACATTGAATTCTGTGAGTTTTGAGTATTTTATTTAGTTATTTATCCTCCTAGTTCATCAAACCTCCAACCTCAAAACCTTCAGAAGATTTGGAGCTCATTGCAAAACATCAATGAGCAGAAACAAAGGCTAACGATACTCCTTAAACACAGTCTTAGTATCATCTGTGTCAGAAACAAACATTTTGGTGGAAAGAAAGTAACCTCAAGTCTAAATCAGCTGAATGAATAAAAGTGGGAGAAGCCTTATCTAACGATGTTCTAATTCAGTCCAAAGACAAACTCTCCTCTTTCTTTTATTCTTTTAGGTTTCAGCTGTGGCCGACATGAAGGATCTGGTTTTGGAAATACTGACGGATCTGAAAGAACACGAGTTCCTAAAATTCAAATGGTTCCTGCAGCTGACACAGTTCCAGAAGGGGCTTCCACAGATCCCATGGAGTGGGATGGAGTTTGCAAACAGGGCAGAGCTAGTAAATATGATGTGGACTACGTGTGGAGATCGGTGTTTGCAGGTGATTGAGGAGGTTCTGACGGACATGAAAAGGTCTGATCTGGTAGAGAAGCTTCCAGTGGAAGGTTCCAGCTTCAAAGGTGACATGAACAAATATTTCCCAATCATTTACTTTTAACTCTCTATAATGTATTTTGAAAATTAAATGTGATTTGATAGAAATTCCAACTTTAAACAAAATCCAACTAAACAATGACATTTTGCAGAGAAACTGGGCTGTTTATTTACAAATGATATTAATCTGATCAGAGGTTGCATTTAAATATTTGCAGTAATTTTGTACCAATAAATAAAACAGTGAAAGCTGAGTAGCAGAAATGTGAGGCTGGATGTTTTTTAAACACAGCTCTGGTCAGACGTTTCTACTCCTGCTTTATTTCTGCTTGATTTAGGTTATTTATTATTACTATGATCACTTTGTTCATTGCGCCAGTCCCCCTAGCAGCAAAACAGCCCCACACCATGATGCTGCCGCCGCCGTTTTAGCACAATTTCAGTGTTTGGAGTTTCTAAAGCTACCTTGACTCCTTCAAACATATTTATTATAAAAGGCAGAGCCTTTATGTTGAATTTGCCTATGCAATATAAAGATAAACTTTTAGACAAACAATGTTTGATTATAAAACCTAAATGACCTGAGTCAGTAATTTTCCTTCCAGTGAAACTACCTGTGAAGGATTTTGGGCCTGAACTGAGGCAGACAGTAAGTAACTGGTTTAACATCAACATGAGTAAAGTAAAATCAACCAACCTCTTATTTTTTCAACTGCTTAACTTTTCCTGTCTCCATGGCAACCAGGTAAAAGACATGGAGTCTGTTATAAAGCTGCTGCTGGACAAGCTGGATGCTCTGACTTTGAGGGATCTGAAAGACATCCAGAACATCCTTAGTTGGGATCAGTGTAACGGTCCTTATTTAAGTGTCTCATGCAGGCTGCTGGGCATGAAGGCAAACCTGCAGGACACTGTGGTTTTAATGGTGCAGACTTACACCAGTCACCTTGTGGACATCCTGGAAGAAGTGTTTAAGAGAATGAAGAGGGTCGACCTGGAGTTTGCTGTGACAAAAACCACAGAAAGTAAGACGATAAAGAAGTGCAGCATTTACAGTCAGACTCGCTAGCGACCATTTCCTATTCAATCTTTGATCATGTAAACGTTTTTCTGCTTCTTTCTTTAGAGAAACTTTTTGAGAGCAAACGGAGCTCCGCTCTGATCAAGAAGGTGAGTAATAATCCAGCTTTCATGCTGCAGAGACCGCCTGAATAATTAAATCCTAATTTAGCATAAATCAGTTTCACCGAACTGAGGCAGCATTTAGATTCATCTCTAAATTCAGTCATTTTACTCAGTCTGTATTTCACAGATTCTTAAAGAAAGATTTAATACATGGAAAATGATCTCTGATTAAAGTTCTAATGAGATCGACCGGGTGGATTAATGAGTTGTATGATTGGATGTTTTTTTGAGAATGGAGGAACTGCCTCATAATTGCCCTGAATCTTCCAGGTGGCCACAATGGCAGCTGTTAAAAAGCTGCTTTTGGAAACCTTGAACTGCCTGAATCATGATGAGTTTGAGGTATTTAAGAGGCTCCTGCAGAGGATGGATGATCAGGTGGACTTCTCAGTATCAGAAACATGGACAGAAATTCAAAGCAGAAAAGATCTGGTGAATGTGATGGTGGGGGAGCTGGGTCCAAGGTCTCTGGAGAAAACCAGGAAAATCTTCACGGACATGAACATAACAGATCTGCTAAAGATGTTTCCAGAAACCGGCTCTGGGATGAAAGGTGAGGACTTTCTAAAACTATCCATTTTGTCTTGTTCTTGGTTCTTCTGGATTTTTAAACACATTAATATTTATTCAGAACAATAATCTTCTCCAAACTTCTCCATGGTTCCTATCAGACCGATGCTAATTTCCCTGAAGAAAGTCGGGTTCTGAACGACCAAAACAGAAAATCCGGAAGAAAATGAAGACACTAATAAATCCAAGATCAGAAACTAAATGATTCTGTTCCTTCTGGCCTGGATGATGATATGTTAACCTGTTAAAATGCTGAAGGATTTCAGGGCACCAAACAGAACAAGCTTCCATTTATCAGCAGATTAAAGGATTTTCAGAACAGTTCTGGATTTAATATAACTGTGACATTAATGATGCTGCTGGGTTCTGTTTGTTTAACAGTATGTGCCGTCTAGAGTCATCTGCAGAACTCATAATGAGATTTCTAAAGAGAAACATAATAAGGTACCCCACAACAAGCTGATGATAAAGGTTCTTCTCTGACTGGAAAAAACAGGAAGAACTTGTCCAACATTTAACAGCCATTAACGATAAAAACGTGTTAATTAGCAGCTGTCATTCATATTAACCACGTTGCGTTTAGGTCAGAGCAGAGAACGTTCTGATCAGCCTCACTGTGTTTCCAGAAAAACCTTCAAGTTTGGATCCTGTGGATGGTGGACGTGCCGAGGTAATTCATCCATTTTATTGTCCTCGCCGTTAATCCTGTGTTTAATCTGCATAACAAGTGAAAAAGCAACATCTAGAATGATTTCCTGCAGCAGGACTCCAGCAGCTGGACCAAAGTCGACCCTGAGGTGGACGGGACATCTCCAGATGAAGCTCCAACTTACAGGTAACGCATAAGAACAGCAGCTGTGTAGAATATGGAGCTCAGTGGGTGTTTTATGTTTCTCCTGAACATTTAATTGTTTTTATTCATAAACTAAACTCACATAAATAACAGAAACCTTGTCTTTATCCTTAATTTCAGCCTCCAGTCTGAAGCCGGCCGCTTTGAATGCCGTGTCTCTGGTCTGCGTTGGGTCTGCAAGGAAAAGGTCGACTTTAGGTACCGGTTCTGCTCCTGGGACGGACACATGGTGCGGATGGAAAGCAGAGGATACAGGCCTGCAGGTCCTTTGATGGACATCACTGTGTTGACTGGGAAGATTATGGAGGTGCAGCTGCCACACTGGATCTGCATCGGTAGGAGAACATCATGGAGAAAAACCTTTTCTAGATTTTCTAGTTTGTGTTTTCAGAATTGATTCAGATGTTTATCACTGAGCTTCGCTTTCTGCTGTGTTTCCAGACGACGTTCCTGAGTTATTGGCCAACTTTGCAGTCCTTCATGTAAATGACTGCGGAGATGTTTTGGAAAAAGTGACCCAGGTCACAGCCACTCATGTCAGCTTAACAGAACCCGTTTTCTCTATGTTAGCGGCTCTGATAAATTACTTCTGTCCTCCGAGAATCACCTGCTGCAACACATTGATATACTATCAGCCCAAAATGCCGTTCCTCAAACTGCACGTCTACCTGATCCCACCGGATCCTGCTCTGAAACAGGTGATTATTTACTTATTTTTATCATCACATCATTTATCCACAATTAATGTACTTTTGAGATTAAAATCTCTTTTCAACAGAGAGCTGGACAAGAAGCTGGTAGAACCTGATGATGTTAAGCAGAATAACTTATTCTGCCGGTTAGATTTAAATCGTTCAAGGCTAATTGTTTTATATCATAAATGTAGAAAATGGATCTGATTTGAAAAATCCAACAAAGTTCATGTTTGCAGGAAAACATTTTGTTAGAGCAGTATCAAAATAATAAAAAGATTAGAGGTTAAAAAGTTCTGTTTGAAGACCCGAAGCAACAACCTCCATTCAGTTCTGAAAACAATCACATGTTTCTGTTGCATCTGCTGTAATCGTCATCAGCTAATTAACTCCAAACACCTGCAAAAGTTTCCTGAGCCTCTAGATGTTCTCCCTGTCTGGGTCATGGTTTTGTTTGTGAAGGACCTAAATGCAACGGCTGACGGAGGTGGAAACAGAGATCTTTAATAATGAAAATAAAATAAATTACAGCAGGATGAACCAATCATGGAGCACATGCAGTGTAACAGGAAAGAATTGCTAAAGAAGATGGATGTTCACAGAGAGCTGCAAGCTTATTCATAGGAAGTTAAGTGGAAGGAAAAACTGTGATAGTAATATGGTACACTATCAACAGGGATAACTGCAGCCTTTGGATTGTCAAGCAAAATCTTTTCAAGAATTTAGGGGAGCTTCACAAGGAGTGGACCATGGCTGGACTCAGCGCATAAAGATCCACTACGCACTGACAGATCCTACACATGGGCTACGAAGAAATGAGGAGCGTATCTGGGCTAAGGAGAAACAAAACCAGACTGTTGCTCAGTGGTCCAAAGTTCTCTTTTCAGATGAAATACACATTTCATTTGCAAATCAAGGTCCCAGAATCCATATTGCTTGAAGTCCAGTGGGAAGTGACCACAGTCAGCGATGGTCTGGGGTGCGGTTTGGTACCGCCCCACACTGCCGATAGGAACCAAAACTGGTCCAATGACAATGGTGTTGCTGTGCTTAATTGAACAGCAAACTGGACTGACCAGAGCCCCATTGAGAATCTATGTCCATAGAAATGAACACACTTTTCAAAAGCCTGACATTTCTATTTAAAATATCCTTTTTATGGATCTGATGTAATGGTGAATGGCTGCACTAGGAGAGCTCTTTCCACCACAATCAGTCACACCCTGATGGGGGTGAGCTACATGGTAGCTGCCCTGGGGCAGACTGACAGAAGTGAGGCTGCCATACGATCGGTGCCACCAGGCCCTCTGACCAGCATCAGCAGGCAAGGATAGTGAAGTGTCTTGCCCACGAACACGACGACTGAGACGGACCCGACTCCCACCGGTTACAAGACAAACCCCTACCCCCTGAGTGACTGTCCCCCCAATATTCCAATCAGTCTCATCTAATTAATGTGGTTTTTATCTGTAAGCCATAATCATCGACATGATCATCATAATCATCGACATGACAAGAAATATTTATCTCCACGTTCAATAAATCTATATTATAAATGAGTTTCATTTTCTGAATTGAGGGACAAAAAATGTAGGATTTTTTTATATTGAAATTCTCTTCGATGTACCTGTACATGGGTATTCTTATTTACCTGAATCAATGTTTAATTATCTTCTCATATATTTAGATGCACATATGAGGCAGATGCTCTCTGAAATGAATGAGGTCCGACCTGAGCGCAGCCTGGTGGCGCGGTGTGTTTTGGTGGTTTCTTGTTAAATCACCTGAACAAGCACACTCTGCTCCAGTTGCAGAGGTTTCCCGAAACATTCAGTAAAAGTCAGGCAGAAGATCAGATGAAGAGCTACTGCTCAACGCATGTCTTCTCGGTCCAGAACAGAAGCAAATGACAGAATTAAGACTTTTCAACCGTATTTTAACTTGAGAACAAAACAAGTCTGGAAGCTGCTCTTTAGATTTTGACATGAAGGCAGTTTGTTAATTTCACTGACAGAGAGAGAGGACTCTCCTCTGATTGATCCCTTATTTCTTCAGTTTTTTTGTCTTCAGTTGATAAGATTTAGGAGAAACATCTTGACTGTTTGCTGTTTGCTGTGCTACAGTCGGTCCACAAGGAAGAATCCTCCAGGGGGTATGAAGAAATCAAGAAGCCCCGACCCGACAAGCCTATGAAGATCGACCAAGGTTACACTCTCAAAGCCACCGTAGAGACCGCCAAAATTCAGCCACCGGTACCGTTTGGACTTGCTTTGAGAAATTCTGTTTTCAGTTTGGCTCCACTTTGATTCTGCTGATCATACTTTAATCCCAAAACAGTGATTTTGTTCCAATAATCATTAAGCTCCAGGCTGACTTTATTGCCTGGGAACCGTTTTTGGCTTCTTCGTGTGCGACCGAGTCCGACTAACTTGTATTTCATGTTGTTTCACAGGAAATAACTCTGAGGCACGACAGCCAGGACCCAAACTTCTACGAGGTGTTCATTGAGAATCCAGAAGGAAACTTCCATCTTGAGCTGCTGCAGACTTGTTCAGAAAAAGTTTGGTTCTGTGAGATTCGGAAAGGTCAGTTTATGCCATAATTACCACTTCTTTCCATTTTCAGTCAAAAATTTCCACGATGAGCAGGAATGTCAGTCATTCAGCTCATTAACTTGCCTCATTTCGTTGTCATTTTGTCATAGAACCAGCTGCATGCAACAAACCCAAACAAGCAGATAAAAAAGAATTCATAAAAACACAAAGTATTAAACATTCAGAATAAATAGAAAATATAAAGTATTTAATTTCTTGAAGCAGAAAGCTGTGTGGCTGTGTGCTGGTTCTGGTACCATTTGCCTGATTGCAGCACTTCAGTAAGTCCATGCAGAAAGTGAGAGGAGTCTCTGACAGATCGGCTCAGGAGGTAGGGTGGCTGTGACGACCCTCTCGGCTCCCCTCACCATCCTCTGCAGGGTCATGAAGTCTGCCCTACTGCAGAACATTAGAACACAGCTTAAGGATGCTGGTAGGGAGTGATGTTTGCTTCCGTTTCCTCAGAAAGTGCAGTCTCTGCTGGTCCAGTTTTCTGACCCCAGTGGTGTCTTCTAACATGCTGAAATGAACTTTCTGAGGGAGAAAAGAGCCAATTTTGCCTCAGCCATTTGCCACTAGGGGTGCTGTGATTCTCTGGCCTTATAAAAGCTTTATGGTTTCATGTTAAACACCTGAATGTATTTGTGAAGAAACTGATTCAAAAAGGGGTGAGTCAACGAAAGAGAGAAGAAACACTAGAAGGTGGACAGGATCTGAGTGAAAACAATGAGCCAGAAGTTCCTCAGAGCTTCTTCTGCAACGGAGAAAGATCTGGGATCAAGCAGCTTGTTTTGGCTCAGATGATCCCATCCTGTTTGACTTCTCATCAGGGTTTGGCAGCTTCTCCTGCCAGATGCTTTCAAATCCTAAATACACTGATCCAGCTGTCAAACATGGTGGTGGCAGCATCATGCTGTGGGGCTGTTTAACTGCCAGTGATACTGGTGCATTGCTCAAATCAGCAGTTAGGTGCTTGAAACTTGCACAGAACCGACAGAACCATGATCCAAACTCACACCCAAACTGGTTCTGGAGCAGATGAAGCAGCGACGTGCTTCTTAATGAATGGAGCAAATAAAACTGAATGTGAAACATTGAGATAGTTTCTTCTCTTTTTTGTTTTCAGACGATCATCCCAAATCTGGTTCCTTTGAAGGTGAGATGCTTCATTTATTAAAAATATAGATTTAAGGATTCTGATGAATTTTATAATTTAATATGCAACTTCTATATGATAATACAAATTAGCTGGAAACACTACAGAATATGATGGCATGAAGAAGGGTTTTGGTCATCTTCACATTAGGACGGGAAACCGTTAGTTAGATCCAGCTGTACGTTGCATCTCCATCATCACTGAGTTAAAACCATTTCATCAATAATATTTCTGTGTTCCTCTCACTCTGTGCCAGTTGAAGAGTCTTCATTAGAAGCTGTTGCTGCAAATAGAGAAGGTATGAAGAGACATAAAATTACTGGAAGTTACAGTTTCTGCACATCGTTATCATAAGAGACCTAAACACAGAAAAAATCCTATCAGACCTTTCTTTATATTTAATGAAATGCATTTAAATTCAGGCCTTCTAACATGATGAATTCTGTGTTTATTTTCTCGCTTCTCTTTCTCCACAGAGGAGCACTTTGTGGACAAACACAGAGACGAGTTGATCCAAAGAGTGAGCAACATCGGACCCATTTTAGACGGACTTTTACAGCAGAAAGTTCTCCAGCAGGAGGCGTACAACAGGATAACATCCCTGCAGACCTCTGAGTCTCAGATGAGGGAGATCTTCTGCTGCCTGAGAGCCAGTGATGCCTGCAAAGATATTTTCCAACGCCTACTTGAGGAGAAAGAGCCGTTCCTCATCTCTGACCTCAACTGACAGAAGTAAATGTTGAGGGGGTACCATGGGCGGATCTAAGGGTGGGGTAGTGGAGTTCTGGTTCCTTCAGATGTGCCCAAACTTTTTTACAGATGAGTAAAAACTATAAAATGTGACCTTTTCCACTGGTGATCACCCAATGACCTCAGCATCGGTCCAGTTAAGCATGGTTAGCTGCTTTGGAAGGTCCTTTTTTTTTTATTAATTTTTGTTTAAACTAAATGAAGCATTTTAATAAAAACTAAATATATTAAAGCAAAACTGTACAAACTTCAAATTATCTGCGTTTCCGTTGGTAATAAGGTTATTATTTTTTTTTATAGTTAAATTTGCAGAGTTTCTGTCTTCTTTGTTTTGTTTTGCAGCAGATTGCAACCATACTTTTAAGGTGCATACCACCACCTACTATATAGGAGCATGTAGCATGATCAATGTTCAATGGGTTTACTTCATTTCAGAAAAAAAACTAAATCCTATAATATATCGCTATATTTTGCAATATTGTATAACAGCTTTCTGCGTTTCCTTTACCCCTGTCCTGTTCCTGACAAACCTTCAAGGTACCATAAGGAACAACAGGACAGGGGGTAAAGGAAACAGGAAGCTGGGTTTCTGTCTGTCCATCAGGATTTAAACGAGGCCTTAGCCGATCACATTCCATCGTGATCTGATAGTTTTTTGCCAAGAATGAAATGTTTTTATGGCACAAGCCCTACATGATTGAGGCTTTCTTGTTATTAAAATATAAATGGATTGTCAAAGTTGAAACAGCCAGTTCAGGTGAATACTGGGCCAAAGAACAACATGTTAATGTGTTTAAAATATCCCATCTGATCACATCTGTTAGCGGTTCAATCTGTTTTACTGTCATCACCTTTTAGTCTGTGAATATTGGCATCATAAGGGTTGTTATTCTACAAAATGATTGAGTTTTTAGGTTGCTGTCTCTGAAAACAATTTAAACATAGAAACAAATGATTCATGAAATGAAAAAGAAAAAAGAAAATAGACATAAGTTACACCTTGGCTTAAACTCATCACTGTATATTACAGTATGATTTCAAATAAGTCATCTTACATCAGTGGCCAAAGTCAAAGTAGCTGCAGGCCACTTTTTCCAATTAAAACTACAAGAGTTATTTTTATTTTTATTTGGTTTATTTTACCTTTGTAAAATTACAAATTGTGTCCATCTGCATTATATGATGAAAGTGAAAGGTTTGTGACTAATATTTTATCGCAGTAGCTGATGAAAATGTCATTATAGTAGATCATTATCAGACGATGCTGTAACAACCTTTAAAGAATCTGTTCCACTTTTAAATTCCTCATTATCACAGAAAAACACAGTGGAGGGCAATAATTCTGTTTCTGCCCCTTCAGAAATTGATTCTCTTGTTCAGAGTGTTACTTCATCATTGCGTGGTGCATTAGACAATGCAGCCCCCTTGAAAAAGAAGGTAATTATTCATAGGAGGCTAGCTCCCTGGTTTAATTCAGAGCTGTGTACTTTAAAGCACAATGTTAGAAAATTGGAGAGAAAATGGCGCTCTACACACCTAGAGGATTCCTACTTAATCTGGAAAAATAGCCTACTGTTGTACTGTTGTTGTATATTATTTGCTGTTATTTCAGCTTTTAAATTTGTTCTCTCTCTTTTCTCTTCCTAGAAGCTACACCTGGCCTGACTCTGTGTCTACCTATGACACCTTTCTGGAGAGGGGCATCGTCCGAGCTTCTGCTGGCAACAACTTAATGCTCACCCTCTACCGATGATCCACTTGGCCCTGTCTTTCAATGTTTAACCCTTTCTCTCTCCTAGACATAGCTACTGACTGAGCTTTTACTGTAACTAACTCTATGTGCTCTCTTTCAGACTCTATCCTTGAAAACTGGCTCAGTTTATCAGTTCTTTCTTTCTAGGTGAAACGACTAAAGAAGCTATATCCACTAACATTTACTTTTCCTTCCCATAGAAAGGACTCCTGGATCAGTGCTTCTTTGTTCTCTTTGTGTCTCTGCTCTGTTCTCTCTAACCCCCAGTCGGTCGTGGCAGATGGCCGCTCACACTGAGCCTGGTTCTGGTTCTGCTGGAGGTTTCTTCCTGTTAAAAGGGAGTTTTTCCTCTCCACTGTCGCTACATGCATGCTCAGTATGAGGGATTGCTGCAAAGTCAACGCCAGTGACTGTCCACTGTCTCTACATGCTCATCCGGGAGGAGTGAATGCTGCAAGTCACTGACTGGATGCAATCTGCTGGGTTTCCTTAGATAGAAAAACTTTTTATCCAATTTGAATAAATAACTGAATCTGACTGCACTGTTCAGTGATTAAGATTAATTGGAATGTATGTACCTGACTTTGTGAAGTGCCTTGAGACGACATGTGTTGTGAATTGGCGCTATATAAATAAACTGAATTGAATTGAGTTTCTGGCAAACCGGAACTGCCCGACGTGACTCTGCGGCAGGTCACGTGTTTTCCGCCTCCCAGTGGAGCTCCATGGAGTTTCAGTTTCTGCATCAGTTGCTGTCAAAGAAGAATATGAAGCCTTTACTGTAACTTCTAAGAACAAGTGGGATTATTTCTAACGAGCAACAGCAGGTAAAAGTTTCATTATTAAACATGAATTTTTCGCTTTTTACTGTCAGCCTTGAGGTCGCATCAGCAGCTTGTGTTTGGGACATTTTTAACTCTGCTATTTATTGTAAAGATCAGCAGCTTGGACTGAGCTCTAACAGAGGAGAAACGCTGCTCCTGTTTAGGTTAGTGTTTAGTTTGCATTCACCGAGCATTTACTGGCATTTAACTCATTAACAAGCAGGCTCCGCTGGGCTAGACCTTACGTTTAAATAATTACATGCATATCTCCATCTTGCGTGTCTGTGAACCTCCGGAAGGCGCAGCTCTGAAGGTTGGTGCGCCTTGGTGGACCGGTTCGGCAGAACCGAAGCAGTCTGTCATAAACATTAAGGTGAAGCTCTTCAACCCAGAATAGTTGGAGGTCCATTAGAAACGTGCAAAAAGCTGTTCAGCAATTATGAGAATCCTTTCATTGCTGTAAAGCCAATAAAGTAGCTTTTATATTGATTATTAAAAAGGGTGTAATGAAGTTTTACATGACACTACTTTGTTAAAATGTTAAATAATAATTTTACAATTTTATATCAGATTATAGTTGTGATGTAAACATATTTCAAGCTGAGCATTAATAAGCTATAACACAGAGGTTTTAGGAGTGCCAGTTATATCTGATATAACCGACACCAGGTCAGGTCAGGTCACGTCCGCCACACTTTTCACCAGCTTGCTACGCCTCCGCCTGGCAGGACTGGTGTAGCTGCTTCAGGTTTGTAGGCCATCTTACTTCAACCCTTTTCAGCTCTGCTCACAAACTGTCTATGGGACTAAACTCAGGCAGTTGAACTACAAGCAGTTGAATCAGAACTGTTCACCACACGGCTGCTACACAGAACCAGCATGTCTGCTGAAGGCAGAGATCTCACAGACCCCAAACATATACGTTTAGTCTCCATCCACCCAGGATTTACTCAACCAGCAGCAAAGGAAGACCAGAATTATCACTCGCATTATTAACATAATGATTATTTAAATGTTAGTAATTACTGAGGAAAAACTCAATTCGAGTTTGGTCTGTTATTTTGAGCACAAACTTCCCTACAACCGCCCTGTGATGGACTGGCGACCTGTCCAGGGTGGACCCCGCCTCCCGCCCATAGACTGCTGGAGATAGGCACCAGCTTCCTCACGACCCATTATGGAAGAAGAGGTAGAAAATGACTGACTGACTTCCCTAAAACCTCTTGAAGCTTAAGAGGTTGAAAATGAAATATGTCTCAGTATTCTGACATTTAGCAACTCGACCTCTAACAGGAAACATTTATTCTGATTAAAAGTCAGAGTGAGAGACCAAGCAGTAAAGGCATAGATGACACAGGTATTTTACCAAAATTCAAAAAAAGACAAAGTTCAAAATTAAAGCTGATGGGCCCATAAAAGAGGTCAACTAAATATAACTCTTATTAAAAACAAGAACTTACAGACTATTAACTGAGGAAGCAAAGTATAAACTCCATAACTCAAAACTGACCTAAGACATAGAAGGTTAACCTATAAAGTGAATTGGCCAGACGATTTACACACAACAGGGGAAACAGAACTAAATATCAATACTACCTAAGGACCGAATGATGCAAGTTAACCCACACACCTCCCTGGCTGACAAGCAAATAGTTGGTCCAGCTGAGCTGGCGTTGTGGGACAGGAAGCAGCCGGCTCCTGATACCAGGTAACTAAAGAAGAAAAACATAATTAATAACAAAAAACCACACAGTGCTGTTATGTGTGTGCTCCTTAATATTATGGTTAGTTTTTAAATAAACAAATGAATGAATTGGATGAATAAAATACATGTTTTATTGAAAAACAAAATGAAGTAATGAGGTGAGTGTGTGGACTGATTTATAGCTGAGGCCGTCACAGTGAGAGCGAGCAAAACGTTAAGTGTCTTTACATAAACTGAAGATTTATCAAGATATTAATAAAATGCTTTTATGTTTCAAGATTTGGTGCACATATGTTTATTTTTAATTAATTTTACTCAGAGACACAACTGAGAAGACAAATGATAATAGTGATAAACTATATCTAGTTTTGTAATAGGAATATGATAATTATGAGACACCAATATTGTTGGCTTTCATACATCTGCACTGATCCATAAAACAAAAAAGTTTAAGTCGTCAGCCGAGGCTGAGTTTGAACAAAGTTGTAGAAATGACCTTTCTGACATTTAGCAGATTCAAATAATTTTAGCAATCATAACTGAGCTAAAACAGGAGAATTTAGCCTGATTACAGTTGAAATATCTGATTTAATTTGTATTTTAATGTTACGTCTGGAATTTCCATGATAAACGAGGCTTTTTCAACCTGTGCTGTAATATTTAACAAGGTCATGAACTTTTTACATTTGGAAATTCAGATCATATTTTACTACCTTGGATTTGTTTTATTTAGCATGAAACTAATATGTTTCATAAACTATGTGTGTCATTGTTACCGACAGTGATACCATATAAAACATCCAGTTTCCAACAATGATGTTGAAGGTTTATGTGTTTTATTTTTCCAGGTTGCGACGATGGCGACAGCTGAGCTGCTTGTTGAAACACTGAACCAGCTGAGCCCAAAAGAATTTAAAGAGTTCAAGACTTTAGTTCAATTAGAGACGGGCTCGGTCCTGACCTCCAGCAGCCGCCCGAGAGCAAGAAACATGCAGGATGTCATGGAGCAGATGGTGAAGATGTACAGGGGAGAGTGTGTGGAGAAGACCAAGAAGATTTTTCTGAAGATGCGGCGCCATGATCTGGTGCAAAGATTGTCAGCTACTGACTCAGGAGCAAAAGGTGAAACAGTGAAGAAAGAAATATGTCTCTCCTGCATCTGTTTCAGGAAATCTCATCAAGAAATGTATCCTATTCTGAATGCTCAAGGTGCTTCCTGCTGAGAATGCATCAAGCTACATTAAAACGGAAAAATGTTGCTGCTGCAAAGAAGCTTTGAGGTTAAATGTTTGCAGTCTAGATGAAAAAAGTTCTGCTTATCAGTAATCTTCTATTTTTTCTTCCTCAGATAAACTTCCTGTTGTAGAACAACAACCTTTACTGAACCAGAGAGTAAGTAGGGCTGCAGGATGTGGCTGCAGAATTCAACTTTGACTCAGATGACAATGATGTGACAATATTTCAAACACAAATCTATTAATTTAACTTTAAAATAAGGTGTAAATAAAACCTTTCTGTTAAATATCCAGATGATTTGTGCAGGTTTGGTTGCAGTAAATGTTGTGGCAACTTTTGCTTTCTTGGAAAAGTGGAAATAAACCAAATAAAATCCCAATTTAAAGAACACATGTTGCCTAACAAAGACATATAGTATAAATACAGATTGGAATAGCAAACTGTCCATTATATGATCAGGATGTATAAGCCATGCACCTTTCAGCCTCTTTAATTTGACCTAATATACCTAAAAATCAATTGGTGTGAAAATATGTGGTTGTCTTTTTCTCTAACTGTCCTAGATAGCAAAGATGAGCAGTGATACTAAGCTGCTGTTGGAAACTCTGGAGGAGCTGAGTGTTCATGAGTTCACAGACTTTAAAAAAATCCTGAGTTCCTCCATCCACACGCGGCCCTTCTCCACAAACAGACAGAGGGTGCAGGAGATGGTAGACCTGCAGGAGATGGAAGACCTGCAGGAGACGGTGATTTTCATTGTGCAGACCTATGGTGAAAAGTCTTTGATGGTAACCAGTGATGTTTTAGAGAACATCTGCAGGACGGATTTGGCCCAGAGGTTGTTAAGCAGGACTTCGGCAGCCAGAGGTAAGGTGATAAAGACTGGAGATTTAGAAATAGGTTGGACATGGTTCTTAATATGTGTCATATGTGCCAGTATTTGTTTGTGTACTTCTACATCCACATTAACTTTGATGACATGCTATTCTTAATTTATAAGGTCCAGTTTGTTGATGAATCGACCACTGACAGCAGTAGCAACTTGAACTATTCATTAAACATCTTCCTCAAGGTTTAGGAATGTGTTCATAGAGGAGAAAACCAGAATTGCAGCCTCTGTTATAATTCATCCCAAACGTGTTCAAGAAGGTTGAGGTCAGGACACTGTGAAACCCAGTCAAGTTTCTCCACATCTGCAGCTGTGGAAGTGATTTGTCGACCAGAATTCAATGATTTGGTGGTGGGACCCAATACTTCTGGAATTATTGCGTAGCTCAGGATAACCTAAGCCACTCTAACTATAAGCTTTATCAAAAATGAAAGTTTTAAGCCTAGCCTTAAAAGTAGACAGGGTGTCCGCCTCACGGACTAAAACTGGGAGCTGGTTCCACAGGAGAGGAGCCTGATAACTAAAGGATCTGCCTCCCATTCTACTTCTAGAGACTCTAGGAACCACCAGTAAACCTGCAGTCTGAGAACGAAGTGCTCTGTTAGGAACGTATGGAACAATCAGATCTCTGATGTATGATGGAGCTAGATCATTAAGGGCTTTATATGTGAGGAGGAGAATTTTAAATTCTATTCTGGATTTAACAGGGAGCCAATAAAGGGAAGCTAAAGTAGGGGAAATATGATCTCTCTTTTTAATTTTCATCAGAACTCTTGCTGCAGCATTTTGAATCAGCTGAAGGCTTTTAACTGCATTTTGTGGACATCCTGATAGTAAAGAATTACAATAGTCCAGCCTTGAAGTAACAAATGCATGGACTAGTTTTTCAGCGTCGCTCCTGGATAGGATATTTCTAATTTTGGCAATGTTCCGGAGATGAAAGAAGAAAATCCTAGAAACCTGTTTAATATGGGATTTAAATGACATGTCCTGGTCAAAAGTAACACCAAGGTTTTTTACTTTATTATCGGAGGTCAATTTAATGCCATCCAGGTTAAGTGATTGAGTAAGCAGTTTCTTTTTTAAAGACTCCGGTCCAAAGACGACAACTTCTGTCTTGTCTGAATTTAGAAGCAGAACATTTAAAGTCCTCCAAGTTTTTATATCTTCCAGACATGCTTGTAGTCTATCTAACTGGTTGGGTTCATCAGGATTTATGGATAAGTAAAGCTAAATGTCATCAGCGTAACATTGAAAATTTATCCTATGCTGCCTGATAATTTGACCTATTGGAAGCATATATATAGTAAAGAGAACTGGCCCAAGTACTGAACCCTGTGGTACTCCACAATTAACCCTGGAGTTTAAAGATGATTTATCATTTACATGAACAGACTGGAATCTGTCAGACAGATAAGATTTAAACCAGCCTAGCGCTGTTCCCCTGATCCCTACAGCATATTCCAGCCTTTCTAAGAGAATATTATGGTCGACTGTATCAAATGCAGCACTGAGATCTAACAGAACCAGTACAGACACAAGTCCATTATCTGAGGCAATAAGAATATCATTAGTGACTTTCAGCAGAGCTGTTTCAGTGCTATGATGAGCTCTGAAACCTGACTGAAACTCTTCAAACAGGTCATTGCTGTGTAAATGCTCACACATTTGATTAGCAACTATTTTATTTCATGGATACTTTTACTTTGCACATTTTCATACTTCATCTGCTTCACTCAGAGATACCGTTCAGAAGACATCCGTCTGCACTGGTCCACAAAGTGAGTAAAGCTTTTTTACCAGATCACTGGGACAGCAAAGGCTATTTATTAAGATCATTTTCCTCTCTGTCAAGAAACGTCTCCTGAAGCATGTTCTTTGAATCTTCAAGGTGGCAACCATGGTAGCTGTTAAAGATGTTCTTCTGGAGATACTAATGGATTTAAGTAAAACTCAATTCAGTGAGCTAAAACTGTTTCTGCAGTTCAGTTACTTTCAGAGAGGTCTTCAACAAATCCCGTGGATTATACTGACAAGTGCAGACAGGACCAGAATCATGGATCTTATGCTCAATACATTTGGTAGACAATCTGTGGAGGTGACTAGGGAGATTCTAATGGACTTGAGGAGAACTGATCTAGCGCTGATGCTGCCTGAGACCAGCTCAACATCTAAAGGTACCAGATGATTAGATCTTTTACAATCTCACAAAACACAAACATCTATCAGTGCTTCAAACTAGATCTATTAATCTCAGTTTTCTAATTGGTCCAGATGTTATTTTGTGATTGAACATGTTCTAAATTAGAATCTGTAACAACTGATTACTTTTGTCTTCCATCCTTTTCTCCCCAGAGGAACTGTCTATGAAACTGAACTCTGCTCTTCTGCAGAAAGTGAGATATGTTCATGTTTTTTAAACAAATCCTAAATTTAGCTGGAGGAGTTTTTTCTTCTGAAGCTAAAGCAGAATTTTGTTGTTACACATGCAGGAGAAACTCCTCAGTTTAATGAAAAAAGCTCTAAAATGTTCTAGCCTTGAGAGATGATGAGTGTTTGTTTACCAGGTGGAGATGTTGGAGTGTATAACAGAGCTGCTGCTGGGAACACTGGTCAACCTTACTGAAAAAGAGCTCAAGAACTTCCAGAAAATCACCCTGAGTAACATTCACCATCACAGAAGATACATACCCAAGGGGAGAACCAAAATAAGAAATGTGCTGCACATTGTGCTGGTTATTGTGCTGACCTATGACCAACTGTCTCTGGAGAGGACCATAGATGTTTTAAAGGAGATGAAGAGGAATGATCTGGTAAAGGAGCTGTCAGACAGGAGCTCAGGACCTAAAGGTTCAACAGTACAGACAAAAACTTCTTAAACTACTCAAACATGGCTATTAAGTGTTCTTATGTTTCTCTGCATGGTTTGGACCACATCGTATTATGTTGTACAAAGACCCAATGCTCAGATGTGAAATGAATCTTTTTCCTGTTTTCTCCTCAGGGAAACCTTCTGCAGATCAACAACCTTCTGCTTGGATCCACAAAGTGAGTGATGGGATATCAGGAATTAGTTTAATTCCTTCATGCACCAGATTTTAAAATATAAAACTGAGAAGAAGACCATTTCTATCCCCTATGATTGTATTTCCTTGTCTAGCTCTGAGGAAATCAGCTGTACTAATATGATAAAACTTTGCAGACGTGTTTGTGGTTTTTTCCTGAATGAACCTCCTTTCTCTATAATGAACTGAATGTTTCAGTTGGCAACGATGGCGGTGGTTGAACAGCTACTTTTGGAAGTTTTGAATGAATTAAGCAGCGAGGAATTTTTATCAAAGTTTAAAAGACGTCTGTCAGACTTTTCACCAACATTGAAGTTTGCACCAGAGAGGGCAAAGGTCATCGATGTGATGATGGAGAAGCTTGGCCAGCAGTCTGTGAAGGTGATCAAGAAGCTTCTCATTGAAATAAACAGAAAAGATTTGGCTGAGATCCTTCCAGAAGTTGGTAATTTGACTTTTCATTACTTTTCCTTTATTAAAAAAAAGGTTTTGTTCCACAAAATGTTCTGAATCTTTTATAATTATTTGTTGTATTTGATCAAAATCTGTTTTGTTAACTTTTAATATATTTTTTCTCAGGGGGATTATCTGTGGAGGAAGGAAATGAATCTTTTGAGCCAGTAAGTGACTTTATTCAACACAGATTTACTTCAGTGGATTCAATTTGAAACTTCTAACCATTTATCATCAAATAATCAAAAGCAATGATTTGAACCCGTTTTTTTGGCAGGTTGTGTGTTTAATTGAAAAGAGTGCGGCTCGGGTAAACTGGTCCAATGGATCGGTCTGAAGGGATGGACCTGTGTCCTCACAGTAAAGGTGTAGCTCACCTTTTGTCCCAGTTATCATTCTTTTCCCAGATAAAACTGTGATATAGTGCAAATAGACACGAGATCACTTTGACTTTTTTATTGCAGATATTTTTCTGAATGTTGCACCTGAACAGGTGGTTAGGAAACAACCTGGTAAAAAATATCCCAGTTAGCAGCAACAATGTTTGAGAATAACCAACAGGTCTTAAGGGAAAAGGACAATTATTTAAAAAATATCTCTAGAATGGTTTTAGAAGCAGGAGAACATGACCTCCTGGAATTAGTATGAATTCTGTTTGATACCAAACACAAATCTCTGCTAAACATTTCTGCTGCGTTGTTTCTTACAACAATACTTTCTAAATAAGCTAAAAAACATGCTTTTATTTACTGTTGTTTCAGTTAACACCAAGGAGTCTAATTCCTTCTGTTCACGTGTTTTGAGAGGAGTCTCCCACAAATACCAAAATCCCGTCTCGACCATGCGGCCACAGCACAGAATCTGGTGGATCTGATGATGGAGGAGTTTGGTCAGCAGTCAGTCAAGATAGCCCGGGAAGTTTTTACGGACATGACTGTGACTGATCTGGACCCGTCATGTCTGGAGACGCGGCTGGAGCCCGGGAAGAAATCAGAAGGTAAGAGCTCTATCATTGCATAACATTTCTCATTAAAGCTTTAGATCTCATTTTCTGTGGCCATGACCCGCCCGACCCATCTTCAAGAGCCATAGGCCACCTGACGGGAGCCGACTACTCTGGGACGTGGCCCGAGCACCCACACAAACAATACCCACCGAGGTGGACAGCCTTGGTGGGTGTTGTTTGAGCCCCCATGCTTCACAGTGCACTGTGGCCTGAATCCAGTATTTGGTGCTCATCCACCAGACTGTCTGAATGTGATGACAATTATTATTTAGGCTCTGTTTTTTTGGACCTGAAATAAGCATTTAAAGCAATAAATTATGAGGCTCTTTGTGCTGGATGAAGTGTTATTTATCAAAGAGAAATCAGGCTGTACAGAACGTACCGCAACTGCACAGCAGGAGTTCCACAAGGCTCTATACTCAGACTAAGCAAAATATGTTAAACTGAAGATCAGGATGTTTACAGTCTCGTTCTCAGCCACATGCTTCGTGTTGATGCAATGCTACGTTACCAGTCTAAGGGATGTGTTTGTGTCCTGGTGCAAACATCCTGGTGCAAGGAAAACATCTAAAACATCTTATGTCCAAGATGTTTCAGTCTATCTTTTATAGGGGACTTTTCATGCAGCCAAACAGTCAATAAAAGTCCAACATTTCAGAGTAAAAGTCCTATTGACCTTGAGCTAATGGCTCTGCAACTCTGAAGCTGTTAACATTGATTTATTTATTAGTGTCCAATTTGCTTTCCTGTATTTTGTTCATCAATGAATTCCTGAAAAAAAAATCAAGTTTGTTTTAAAAAATTACATATCTCTAAGATTTACATAACATTTTATGTTCTTCATAAAGGGCGCGTGGAGCTTAAATATACGAAAAGAGTCACGGTAATTTTATTAAAGTGTTTTTATCATTTTCTCATTTTATCATTTGAAGTGACATTCAATAAATATCCTGGCTGGTTTGATTGTCCGCTCCAGCAGGACTCCAACAGCTGGACTGAACTTGAACCTGAGGTGAAAACTACAGATCCAGGCGAGGCTTCAACTTACAGGTGAGAAACAATGTTCCTCCTGTTCCGACACCAGGAAGCCCAGTCAGGCAGGCAGGCAGGCAGGCCCACACAGACAAACACGCGACAGACAACCATGCAGACACTGTCTCACAGCGAAGACATCTATGTTCTTGGACTGTGGGAGGAAGCTGGAGTACCAGGGGAGAACCCATGCATGCACAGGGAGAACATGCAAATTACAGCAAATGGAAACTACAAAAATACCTTCGAGACAATTTCTGTCAAATAATCTTCAGGCAAATAATTTTTTTAAACTTGCTTTATTGAAAAATTTTTCCAGCCTCCAGTCTGAAGCAGGTCGCTTTGAATGCTGTGTCTCTGGTCTGCGTTGGGTCTGCAAGGAAATGGTCGACTTTAAGTACCGGTTCTGCTCCTGGGACGGACACATGGAGAGGATGGAAAGCAGAGGATTCATGCCTGCAGGTCCCTTAATGAACATCAGCCTCATTACTGGGAGGATGCTGGAGGTGTTCCTGCCACACTGGATCTGTATCGTAGGAGAACACGATTATGCCAAACTTTTTACCATCATGGATTCAAACCTTTTCCGCTCACTGTTTCAACCTCTGTGTTTCAGCCAGATGACGTCCCCAAACCTTTGGACCAGTTTGCAGTCCTGCACATGGATGACTTTGGAGATGCTGTGGAAGAGGTGTCAGAGGTCTCATCATCACACGTGAAGCTAACAGAACCCATTTTCTCGCCGAGAGCGGTGCTGATGAGAGCCGGCTTTCCTGTGAAAATCAACTGTAACATGTTGATCTATCGGACCAACACAGCTTTCCTCACACTGCATGTTTACCTCATCCCACGGGACCCGGCTTTACAGCAGGTAGATACATGCCTGTCTTATGTTGGGTCAGAAATTCTGACCCGTGTTCATTTCTGTTAATAATTTTCCGAGAAATAGCACAGCCATGCCTTGGCTGGTTTCTGTTATCAGAGTATACCAACATCTCAACATGTTCAGGTTAAGGTCCTTAAAATTAGATGTCACGGAAACTGCCATAGTAACTATCCCTCCCCCACCTATTGCTGTGCACTGCCAGTCAGCTGTCTGAAAACAAGCTCCTAGACTCCTAGACTCACACAGTTAGCTGTTCTAGAAACATTTCCGGTCCTGTAAAACACAGATTTCTGTGAAAACTGAAGAAGCGCCACCTATCAGTCTTCGTGAGATAATGCTGTATTTAAGCTGCATGTCTGCTAAGCTACTATCAGTTTGTTATACTTATTTTACTAAAAGCAAGAGTGTCAGAAAGTAATAAAATTCTGCACATTTAGAGCTTAAAAGCCTTCCTAAATGAAGGATGTTGTTATTCTATGTTTTCTTTTTAGTCTATGAATCAAAATAAAATTAAATACATTATAAGATAATTATTAGAAATGTCATGATCAATATCGTGTACTATAGGGAAAATATTTGCCTTTCTGCTTTAATCATTTAATTTTATTGTAACATTTTTGTGTAAAACATGTTATTTATACTACTGGAAAAAAAGGTATTTCTGACCCACATCTTTATATTGCTGCTAACAGCTGGAGCCTCACAAACACAAACAGCTTAGAAAATAAACCTCCCCAGATATTAGAGAGGCTGTAACTGTGCAGCTACACAACACATAATAACTGTTATCATTCAGATGTTCAAATATTTTGTTATTCATTGATTTTCTCTTAGAAAAGGCCTCAACGATCCCAACATTACTGTCAGTTTTTAATTTGAATTTATAATTTTTTTCCTCATAAATCTCAGATCTTACCTTGACAATGCGATAATTACCCTGCCTTCCTCCTGGCTGCTTTAAACATGCATCATGGTTTGTTTTTGCTTTAAGGAAATGGACCACAGAGAAAAATCCTTTGGATACAAAGTCATCCGAAAGCCAGACCCAGTCACGTCTCTGAAAATGTGTGATCACTTCATCCTCACAGCAAGTTTGGAAACCGCAGAAGTTTGTCCTGAGGTTTGATTTTAGCTAATTTTGAAGTTTAAAAATATTTTGTGACAGAAGTTGATGTTTGTATTAATCCTGCATTTCAGACCAACATTGGTTGGATGCAGCAGGTATAACCTGATCTCTTTGGATTGGCTCTGCTGTTTTAAGTGGTGTAGTATAAAGTAGTTATGAGCAATCAGTATCTTACTTGAAGCAGTAAAATCTCCAGCAGACAGGAGGTTGATACTACCTTCTAGAGCAAGCTTCCCCAGCAGAGCGTAGCTGAGCAGGTTGAGCCCTGAGAGTAAACATTTGCTCTCCATCCAGTCCTCCTGGAGTTGCCACCTCCCCGGGACGCCAATGAACAAGCATCATACTGATCCTCTGTTCCCTGTTTGTATGGTGGATTTAAACTAACAGCTACTAGAAACAATATCAAATTTAAAACGCATAACTCTCTAACTGAATGCTTTTCTGCATAATACGCTCCAGTTAAGTTGAAAAAGTCAGAACCACCCTCTGTGTTCGAGGGTTTCATGTACCAGGATGCAATAAAAATGACCTGGTCTTTAAAAGGTTCGATTAATCATTAAATATAATCTCTTCTGTAAAGATAATCTGTGCATAAAACACACAACAGACTCCACATTGTCCTTACTTACTAAACAAAGGTGAACCTAAAGGTACGAGTAGAAATCCCCGCTGGTGCCTCTAAAGGATTTAAGAAGGAAAGCATCAGCTGGCAGCATTGATCAACATTTGTAAGAGCACCTCGTTAAAGGGTTAGAGTTAGTTGTGTGTGTGTTAACACATTGCCAAGGTGGAAAGACAACAGCAATGGCCTTAGAGAAGCAGCTGTTGGTGTCCATCAACCTGGGAAGGGTCATAAGGTCATCTCCAAACTACCTTTAGTCCATCATTCTACAGAGAGAAATATTATTTCCAAGGGGAAAACATCTCAGATGTCATCCAACCTTCCCAGGAGTGGACGTCCCAGCAGGTTCAGCCCAAGGTCAGAGCGTGAAGCTCAGAGAAATGACCAAAAACCTGAGTGTTCCATCTCAGACTCCACAGGCCTCAGTTAGCAGGTTAAAGGTCACGACAGGACTATTAGAAAAAGACCAATGAGGAAGTCCAGGTTTAACTGAACCTGTTAATGAATGCTGAAGACTGAAAGTTGTCTCTGGTGTAACACAGCCTGCAGACTGCCGTGTTCTCCAGAAACGATCTCGAGTGAAAATGTAAAAATCCACAGCATAACGTTCACTTGAGCCACTTTAAAGCTGCTGAGCCGTGAAGCTTTGAATTCCCTCCTGAGCATCTCCTGCTTTGTGTTGCTCCTCAGTGGGAATCTCTACCTGATTCTGTGAAACTAAGGTTTCTGGTAAGATACTGACTCCTCATCACTCTACGCTACAACCCTTTAAAAAATCACGAACTCTTCTTTTACTTGAGAAAACCCTTTCTTTGAATTGTATAATAACATAAGCTGTCCCTTAAACAACCTCTTCTTTTCTTTTCTGGATGTCTGGACAGAAATTGAAGCTCAGGTTTGATCCCAAAAGACCAAATTTCTTTGAGGTGTACATTAAAAATCCAGACACAGACTTCCAGCTCAAACTCACACCAGAGAAAAGGCCCAACCAAGTGTGGAACTGTGCACTTCGAAAAGGTCACACTCACTCTGTTACATCACCTTTAAATTCTGTTAAAAATGAATCTGCTAAATGTTTGTTTTCTCTGCTTGAATTTCAGAGGAATACCAAACAACTGAGGAGAGACAAGGTCAGAGTTCAGATCATTTGTTTCTACAGAAAAACAGCTTTTTGGGTTCTAGATTTATGTTTAATTGCGAACAATCTTTGAAATGAAGCAACAGTTTAGCATTTTAGTTTTACTGAAGGAGAGCAATAAATGTAACAAACAATTATTTTCCTCCAGGATTCTCAGGTGGAGCGACTGGCATCACTTTTTCACACAACAGTAACTTCTTTTATTGACATTCATTGAAAGAAATAAGCTCTAACATTTTAAACTGTAAATTTGCTTTCTTCTCAGTGAAACATCATGTGGAAGAACATCTGTCTCCTCTCATGCATAAAGTGAGTCATTCTGAAGTTGGATTTTGTTCTCAGATCTTCAGGTTCTGTTTGGTTTGTCTTAAGTTTCTTGAGAGCGTCTTCAGTTCTCATTTGTTCTGCCTTTGTCTTTCATCAGAGCTTAAAATGCGGTCATTACATTAGAGCTTAGGTAAACTATTCACACCCCTTAAACTTTGCGTGGTTAAGTGGAAGCAAAATTATTCATAGTTTTTAAAACTTTCTACAAATGAAAATCTGGAAAGTGTGTTTGGATTCAACTCCTTTGTTCTGGTGTCCCTAAATAAAATCCAGTGGAACCAGTTGCCTTCAGAAATCATGATATACTAAATAAAGTCCCTCTGTGTCCATTTTAACCTCAGTATGAATGCAGCTGTTCTGTTTCTGGCATTAGAGGTTCTTTAGAGAACATCAGAGAACAAACAGCATCATGAAGACCAAGGAATCCAGCAGCCAGTTCTGGTTCAGTTTAAAGCAGGGTTAGGTTCTGCAACAATATTCCAAGCTTTGAACATCTCCCAGAGCTCTGTTCAATCCGTCATCTGAACATATGGAGAGGAGGGACCATCTGCAGACCTGCCAAGACATGGACCTCCTCCTAAACTGAAAAGAGAGCATTAATCAGAGAAGCAGCCAAGAGACCCATGGCAACTCTGGAGGAGCTGCAGAGAACCACAGCTCAGATGGGCCAATCTTTCGACAGCTGTAGCTGTCAGGCATGCACTCCACGAATCTGATCTTTATGGAAAGTGGCAAGAAGAAAACCAGAAGTAGTCCTGGTTGCAGCCACCCACAAGCCATGTAGGGACACTGCAAACATGTGCTCTGATCAGAGGAGATCAAAATTAGACTTCATGTGTGGGTGGTAAAAACTAATCACCCTAAACAGCCAAAGATTGAAATGCGGTGGTGGCAGCATGATGCTGTGGGGATGTGTCTTTTCAGCAGGGACAGGGAAGCTGGTCAGAGTTGATGATGAAGATGGATGGAGCTAAATTCAGGATAAGCCTGGAAGAAAAACATAGATATAAGCATGTTCTTGTGTTAGAATGGCCTAGTCAAAGTCCAGGTCTAAATCAAGCTGAGAATCTGTGGCAGACAGACTTTCTCCATCCAGTCTGATGCTAGATGTTTTTCAGATGCAATTAAAAGGCGGTTCGATGGAGTTTTGATGCCCGCTAAACAATGTTGAGAACCAAGCACCGTTTTATCGAGAAGGCAGATTTATTTATATAGCACATTTCAGCAACAAGAAAAAGCATTAAAAAAATACACTGCAGTGTCGTGATAAAGCAAAGCAAAGAAAAGTTGGACTACAGACTGAAATGAATGACCTGAGGTTTTTGTAAAATCATAAAACTAAAGGAACCCTCTGCAGGACAATTACAATCTTTAACACAATCATTGATGCATTCGGTGCTTTTTGGTCCATATTTTTTCACCATTAAATCAAACTTTCTCTGCGGGGAGGAGGTCATTCCTTAGAACCTTCTGGCCCATACCTTTCTGGGTAATGGGGGAGTATTCCTTTAAAACGGGTCGGAGGCTTCTCTGCGTTCTGTAACCTTGTCCCTAATGTTAGGAGAGCCCAGCTCAGCCAGGGTCAGTCTGGGAGGGGTCTTCTGCAGTGAACTGCTTCTAGTCAGGGTTCAAATCCAGATAAAATAAACTTGTTTAATGGTTTGAATTTCCTGCAGGTTTCTGGTTGACCTGCTCAGCTTTTCTAATTTGTATTTCACTCTTCATGTCTCGTCTTGTTTGCTGACACAGATTTATGGTCTTCTTTCTGCTGCATCGGGTTTGGTTTTACTTTTAGGTTAATTGTTGTTGTCATCATGTTGCCTTCTGCTTACAAGTCTCCACCAATGGCCCACTCCAACACCTAGCCAGGACAAAAATCATCCCATTCTTCTAACTAAATAGAGCCGATACTTAATTAGAAATGCATTAAAACTGATTTACATTTTCAAACTTTGTTTATGTGTGTTTTCATCTCACCAGGCAGTGTCCCTCCGAGAGAGAGACAGAGAGACCCTTCTGGAAGTTATTGGAGATCTGAAGAAAGAGGAACTGAAATCGTTCAAATGGTTCCTGAGGAACACTACAGTTGTGGGTCCAAAAACAGATGAAGATACAGGTTTGCTGCGCATCACAGCATGTCATCTGGAGAATGCAGATGCTTTAGACCTGGTGGATCTGATGCTGCAGACCTACAGCCAACAGACTGTGGGGGTAACCAAGGAGGTCCTCAGGAAAATAAACAGGAATGATCTACTGGAGGTGCTGTCAGGATGCAGCTCATGATCCAAACAAATTCATGACGGCATTTTGAAACCCATCAACATAACAGATTCTGTTCTTTATTTTCATTTTTTTTTATTTATATTTTTTAAAGGAAAATTATTTCAGTAAAGATTTTGTGCAAATCTTTTGATAAAAGAATCCATGATTTCTGATATTTTAACTATCTTTCTAAAAACTTTTGTCAAAATAAAACATTACAGTTAATAAATTAAGTCTTTTATGGGTTTTTTTTCCTTACAGAAGATCTCTATTCCTTTTTGAAGCTAAAATCCTGTTTCCGGTCAATCATACTGTGTCATGTGAGGTTTTTTTAATAGATTCAACAAAAAACATTCAGTGTTATTCCTTTAAAGTGAGCAGGTTCTTGAGCTCGCTTTTAACTGGTTCTGTTAGAACAGGAAAAGAACCAGCTTCGTTCCGTCACTGAAGCCGTCCATCATTCCAGAAAGCTGTTGGATCCTGATAAAATAAGGCAAAAACAATGAGAATACCATCAAGGAGCTGGTGTTCTTCACGCTTCAGGTTGATCAAAGACTATATGAGAATGAGAAGAGTGATGCAGATCTAGGTTAAAGTTATTTATTGGCCCTGAAATCCTGATTATAAAAGAAAGATGGAAACAGCCACCCAGATCACATCCTCATCAGCTCTGAATCTAGGTGATCCGAGCCCAATCTCAGATGGATCTGCTGAATGATAACACGGGTAAAAGAAATCCATGTGGGTGATGGAATAAATGAGTGATGAATTCAAAACAAACAAAACTATTCATATAGTGATTAGAAATCAGTGTATTTCATTGAAAGCAAGCATGGCTGACTAAAGAAGAATGATTTAAAGCAACAGTCCACTGTAAAACAGCCATTCTGCCCTTCAAATTCAGTCAGAATGACAGAGTAATATCAGATCATTAACACTTTCCACTGATTGTTGAAATCATGTTAAGTCATTTTGTGGCAGAGCTACTACAAAGTGCAAACAAGATCTTTGTGATTAAGACAATTTGAACATGGTGATAACTAAATGTGTGAACAAACTGATATGTGTAAGTCTCACTTATTTCACTACATGCTAGACGCTAAACAAACGACAAGCAATCTCTGAACACACTGAATGTCTGATTGTTGCTTCTGACAAAATTAATTCTTAACATGTTGATCATTTTGACTCAATTCTCCAGTCAAGTCTGAGGTTTTTAGTGTCATAGCTGTAGCTCTTTGAGGACTCACCACAGGCAGGAGGTTGGCAGAAGAACTGCAAACACTGGACTTCCAAGTAATGTGGGAAGCCAGCAGTGATTACTAACAGACTACAACTGTGAGGGAACCAAAGCGCTGAATGATGAAATGACACAGACAGAAAAATGGGCACCAGCGAAAATCTGATTACAAGTAAATTCAGAACTAACAAAAGCTGATATTCATTTTTTACCTTTCTGAATGAACACAGCAACGTCATTAACTGAAACTAATAGGACACACAGGGCTGTTGTTCACCATCTCTTTCCATCTGCTAGAATTCAGTTTATGATTTTAGAGGTGACCTTTAAGGTCTTCCAAGTCAAGTTTTACTGTGTGGGACCAAAAGCTAGGCTCATGGTCATTTGGAAAATTTTATTAAAGGAGGAAGTGGAGAAACTCTACTGATGACAACAAACAGGTAATGGAGAGATCTGACAAGGAATGAAAGAAACAAACGAGCTTGTAACTGCTGGGGAGGTGATTAGTGGCATAAGGTGAGTCTAATATACAGAATGCACTGCAAAAACGAGGTTGGATGTTACCTGAGGATCTAAGGGAAAAATGACTAATCTCTAAAATTATGGTTTATGGAACCACAGAGAATGGTAACATAAATCAGAACCTAAATACATGAAGAGTTGTAGTAAGAACCAGGGGTCTCATTTATAAACGTGGCATACGTCATTTTCCTCGCAAAGGCTCTACAAAATCCAACCTGACAGGAGAATGTGTGGTCCCCTCACATATACTCTGACCCATGGGTACGCTCGTTTTGGAGACAGGAGAAACTGTCGATACATCAGGCCTACCTACACTGTGGCTACCAGACATGACCTCGACTCTCCACCTCACTCACCGACACATTGATTTCTCGGTGAAATTTCATTTTTTTGCTGTTTTCTCCGCGGTTGCCGTCGATAACCATGAAATAACCTTGATCAGCTGACTCATTGAAATACTTTGAATTGACTATTGACTATTTATGGTCGTGTAGGGGCAGAACATGAGGCGGAACCTGGTACCAAACGTTGAGGTGCAGCTGTGATTTATAAAGGGGAAACTGCCTGCTGGTGTGCGTAGGCATGGTTTTAAATTCAATTCAATTCAATTCAGTTTATTTATATAGCGCCAATTCACAACACATGTCGTCTCAAGGCACTTCACAAAAGTCAGGTACATACATTCCAATTAGTTCTAATCATTGAACAGTGCAGGGGTTAGGGAACAGGAAGAAACCTCCAGCAGAACCAGAACCAGGCTCAGTGTGAGCGGCCATCTGCCACGACCGACTGGAGGTTTGAGAGAACCTAGCAGAGACACAAAGAGAACAAAGAAGCACTGATCCAGGAGTACTTTCTATGGGAAGGAAAAGGTAAATGTTAATGGATGTAGCTCCTTTAGTCGTTTCACCTAGAAAGAAAGAACAGATAAACTCTGAGCCAGTTTTCAAGGTTAGAGTCTGAAAGAGAGCACATAGAGTTAGTTATAGTAAAAGCTCAGTCAGTAGCTATGTCTAGGAGAGAGAAAGGGTTAAACACTGAAAGACAGGGCCATGTGGATCATCGGTAGAGGGTGAGCATTAAGTTGTTGCCAGCAGAAGCTCGGACGATGCCCCTCTCCAGAAAGGTGTCACAGGTAGACACAGAGTCAGGCCAGGTGTAGCTTCTAGGAAGAGAAAAGAGAGAGACCAAAGTTAAAAGATGAAATAACAGCAAATAATACAAAATTGAAGAGTAGTGTGAGAATGTAGCGAAGAGGGTGAAAGTGGTCATTATGTCCTCCAGCAGCCTAAGCCTATAGCAGCATAACTACAGAGATAGTTCAGGATAACCTAAGCCACTCTAACTATAAGCTTTATCAAAAAGGAAAGTTTTAAGCCTAGCCTTAAAAGTAGACAGTTTTTCCATTTAAAGGCCTAGATTTTCTTTTAGTATAGATCCTATGCAATGTTTCATAAATGAGCCCACTGGACTAGAAGTGATTTTTAAGAAAACAGACATTTGTGTTTTTCAGAAGTCATAAAATGTGTTTCAATCATCAGAGGGTCAACTGGTGTTAATACTGTGATGAATATGGAGTTTGATTGTTTCTTGTATTAAAACTAATACTGTGTGATGATATAGAATACTGCTGAGATTCAGAGAGAGGGGGAAGGATTAGAGTCACAGAGAAAGTTTAGATGAAATCTGTCTCACTGAGGGTTGAAGTAGGTCTTCTTCAGGAAACTTCTCCTCCATCCTGATTGGTGCCTCTGTGCACATTTATTACGGCTTTTCTGAGGCCCTGGGTTGGATGAACAGAAGCTTCTCCAGAGGTGAAACTCTGTTTGGATACAACCGCCTTAAGGTTTGTTTGTTGCCCCTCCTACCTGCCCTGCCTCTATAACAGGTGAGGTTCTGACTCATTCCAGGCTACTGCTCACCTGGGTCAAAGTCTGAATCTGTTTTGTTCACCCGTTGGACGAAAATACGTCTTTCTCAGAATTTTGGACTGCTAGAATAACTGTAAGTTTGTTTTTCTTCAAGCTAGAACTTTGTCTTTCATAGTTTGTTCTTGTGGATTCTCCTCTGATGTTTGGAGAACATGTTCAGGTTTTGTTCCAGCTCAGAGTGTGACCTCTCTCTGTTTGAATACACATCTCCACGATCAATGGATTACCTGCGACACCTCTCACAGTAAAACATTTCTTTCATGAATCATATGTTTAGCTCTGATGGATCACATTATCTACTCTTCTAGGTTGATCTTTCTGCAGTATTTTAGGTCTCCTCTGCCATGGTGTCTCCTTTAACATTGTTCTTTTTGTTTCCTGTTTTCATATCTTACATTGGATGTAGATTGTGTCTTTTTATCATTGCAATAAAACGTAACAAATATTGTCTGTTATTAAACGTTTTTTTAACGTGTCATTAGCGATGTCATGAGCAGTCACATGGATAGAAGAAGAGCTCCCAGATATCTGGACTGGACCAATGGACATCATTAGAGACAGGAGGGAAGCGAACTGAGCTTTAATGAATGCACTGTTCGGTGCTCCTCAAAGGGATGGACTGGAATGGAGGAAATTATTTTTTACTGTTGTTAACATGTGAAAAAGGGTTATCATTGAAACTCAGAAGGATACAAATAAAAAAAGATGCCTGAGATTGTGTTTTAAATTGTTTTAAAATGCATACCCCTGTTGGGCTTTATTAGACATTTTTCCATGCATAAAGGTTCATAATTTATCTGATCAGAAGAAAAATATGAAGGCTGAGCCATAAATGTGTCCAAAGTTTTAATTTTGGTCCACTGCGGATTGGAGCTTGACACCCTGCTCCAGTGCTTTCAGAGTTGACCTGAATGAAAGTAACGAGAATGAAGCTTCTAGTTAAAGTGAATCGGTTTGTCAATGAATGGACATCAGCTCCATGGGTCCACCTAGTGGACTGATGCAGCTGCCTCTGCGCTGAGCTCATGCTGATAATGTTAAACAGAAAACAAGAGCTTTCTTGGTAGATCTCTGTAGAGCACAAAGGATTTAATTAGGGTTGATGTACAGATGAATGATTTGTGTTTCCTCTGCAGGTGAAGGTAAAAGGTGAGTGTGAGCAGATGTGAAGTGAATTCAGCGGCATGGATCAGTGTGAGAACAGAGAGGAGGGAGTCCCTCCCTCTAAAACCACTCTGCGTGGAGAACATGAGGACCAGAGCAAAGGTCAGAGGTGAGATAGCCATCTCTAACCGTCCATAGCCCTTCTACAAAAAGTAGGAGTTGAAAGAACCAAAGCCATGTGCTACTGGTACTAACATTATTTTTAAAAAGTGAATCCTCAATAAATAAAACTTGATTTTCCAGATATAGAAGAATATCCTATAAACACTGAAAAGTTATATAATTTATATTAGTTATATATTATTAGTTTAACGAAGATCATACAGATGTTTGGGATGAAAGTAACAGATCTGAGGAACATCAGCATGGTCCTAAAATAAGAAATATGAGAACAACAAAAGTTTTTAGAATTAACAAAAGTCCATCCTTGTATTATCAGGGACTCCTGCATGTATTTAAATGCCATCAGAAGTGAGGAAGACATCACTGACTTCTTCCTTCACATGATGAAGGTGTCATAGATCCTGTTGTCAGGCATCACCAAGCTGGGGACCCATTTTACTGATGTTCAGCAGAGGGGTTCACCAGACAGACTCTTTGTTTTTTAATCAATTCAGAGTCCAATGAATTCTGCTGTGATCAATCTACAATTTATCTGTAAATTTATTATTAAAATTTGGCCCAGGCACTTTTCTCAAGGCATCATATGGAACATTTTATACAGGTTCAGTTTGACAGATCGGGTCCCACAGAACCTGCATGTGTCCAGGTTTAGGTCTCACACAGGAGATAGAAGATAGTCATTATGCCCTGCAATGTTTTCCTCTTAGGATTCATCAGAGAGTCAAACCTGAGGGTGAATCTGAACCCAGCTGTGTGTCGTTTAGCAGCGACAAGTCCATGTTTCAGAACATTGAGTTCGCATCCCACCGTCCTCCAGCTTCTAAGAGGTGAGCTTTAAATCTGACACAAATGTTTTAATTCCAGCGTGGAGGAGTGATTTTGATTTTTGATTTTATTTTAAAGCTTCTGGTGGGATGTTTCAGGTTTATAATTTGAAGTTACAGCAATAAAATTTATTGTCACAAAAATAGCTTCTTCAGGACCAAATTAGGCCAATAACTGTTGCATGTGTGTTTGGATGAGTTGCAAATGTAAAAAAGGGGCAAAAATATGTTGGTGTTTCCACACTTGCAACAAGCAATCAGAGCATAATTGAAATAAATCAGCAACACACGCAATAAACACTCACTTCTACAGTGGTGACAAAAAGAAAGTACACCCTCTTCAAGAATCTGGATACATTCAAAGAATCTAGTCCAGGTTCTATCTAAATCGAACCCTCAGTTTACATGAAATGCTGAAGGTTCTACAGGATCCGCTCTATGAACCAACATAGCAGAACCACCGGATCCGCTCTATGAACCAACAGAACCACTGGATCCACTAGCGTGGTAAGCTTACTAACATTTTAAATTCGAATTTAGATCTGAGTCCATAACTACGTCTGGGTTCCTTTTGCTCCATTGATACTAGCTGAGCACTGATCTCGATCCTCACATCTTTGGGGCCAAACATAATGACTTCTGTCTTACCTTCAGTAAGCGGAGTGAAGTTCTGACCCACTCACTCATTGATATCAAGGACACAAGCAACACATGCTTTCACATGGTCTCGGTTTTGTTCCCTATAAATGCTTGCACAGTAGTAGTATTATGAGCACACAAACTTTTATTTCGGGGTGAACTTACTTTATTTCAGGATAGTGCAGAGAGAATATCAGAAATGCAGTGAGTCGGATCGAAATGAAACCCAATTATGTCAACAGAGATGGTTGCATAACAAAGCAGAACCCTCAGAACTTCTGTCTTTCCCTCTTACCAATCCTGACCAATCAATCAAAGCTATTGGGGGAAAAAGCTTTGGTTTGGGTGATGTGGGAGATGATCTTTTTAAATAATATTGTTTCTGTTTTTAATTATTTGTAACATTTAATTTGCCCTTTGTCTTTTTAATCATATTTTGATTGAATCAGTTTTTTTTGTTTGTTCTCTATTAGTACAGCACTTTGTGATTTTTGTCTGAGAAAGTTGCTTTGTAAGAAAACGATACTTACCTGTGTTCTGGGCTGAATGGCCCAGTATAATCCAGTATAGGCACATCCCAAACCAAGACAAGCAGAGGGAACAACTGGTTTTCTACTAGGATCTAATTATTTATGATTCCTCCACAGAGACGACTGGCAAAGCTTAGATGTTCCCATTGATCACTCTGGCCGGCAGGATGCAACACAGCTGGACTCCATATTTATGGTCGGTACATGTGCAGCTGTGTTATATGTGTTCTGTTCACATTAATCTATGTGCAGCTGTTTATAGATCAACAACAACTTGCCCAGATTTCAGTCTGATACTTTCTCACGTTTGATTCTGTTCTAGCTCCTGGAGGACAACATTGTTACTTTTGTGAGAAAGGAGCTGAAGATCATCCAGACATTTCTGAGCACTAACAGTCCAGAACTATTTGAGAATCAGAAAGAAGATGAGGAGGTGTTGGAAGGTGACGATGAAGAGCAGAGGAGGAGCAGCAAAAAAGCCTTAGTGAAGATCGTTCTGAATTTTCTGAAGAGGATGAATCACGAGGAGCTGGCTGTGAGTCTGCAGAGAAGTAAGATCATTTTCTAACGGTGGTTCAACTAGAGGGATAAATGGTGTTTTTACTAATGTAGGACATTTACAGAGCCACGCAAATAGGTTAACACTCAAAAACTACTAGGTTCACACACACACATACACACACACACACACACACACACCCACACATCCACACACACACACCACACACACACACACACACACACATCCACACACACACACACACACACACACACAACCCCCCCCACACACACACACACACACACCACACACACACCCACACCACACACACACACACACACACATCCACACACACACACACACACACACACACACACATCCACACACACACACACACACACACACACAACCCCCCCCACACACCCACACATCCACACACACACACACACACACACACACACCCCCCCCACACACACACAGACTGGGACAATAAACAAAATTTGATGCATCCCAGCAGGCCACTGACGTCTGCGCACGTCATCAACTGAATACCTACAAAATGTTTCTGCTGTGGTGAAATATGTACTCAAATCACATAAAATGAAATTATGTTCTCCTACATTATGCTATGTATAAACCCTGTAAACTCGCTATATGACAATCAGTTATAGATCACAATTATACAACAAATGATTTGGAATTATTATTTGACTTATCTGATTCAGGTGGTGCTGAAAAAATACATTTAAATTCTTGGAGTGAGGGCAGGAAAAATAATCAAATGGTTTCTCTTGACTTTAATGTCTTTCCCCATCTCTCTCTCAGTACTGCTGGCTGCCCTGAGTAGCGGTAGTGTTCGCTTTTCTGCGTTGTGTTTAATAAAAATGTCCAGACTCCTTCTCTTCTGGCCGACCAGCTTTTATTGCAGCTCACAGACCTGAACATAAACAATGTGATGCCATAGTTCAGCTTAGTGCCGTGTTTCATTCTATAATACAAAAGAAATACAATTAAGTGTGAACTAAAGTATTTAGTCAAACGTTTGGTGAACACGCTACAATCACCTTACCGCGGGTCCAGCACAAGGCAGATTGACCACAAACAAAGGGGTTTCCCAGTCAAGTCTGAAGGGGCCAACAGATGGTGTCCTTTGAGGCAGGAAGTACTCTAACAGCATAGCTGGCAGGTGTCATTTTCTTAATTTCAACTGAATTTCTCACATTTACAGTACCTTAAAACGTTTTATTAAGTCCGTTTTGACCCTCTTGGTTCCTCAAAGTGGAATGAATCTCCTTATTAAGCAATTTATGCTGGGTAGACTATGCTAGCGTTTGTACTCTTCACAACTAGTGTTTAGTCTCACCTGCTCCTTTAAGAAAAAACGTTAATTTAGAGCAGTTGACTGCATTAGCGGCCATTGCTTTTTATTTCGTTAGCCTCTTCCTCTCTGCTCTTCATTTCCTTTTTAGTGATCTCTCTTGCTCCATTTCACATAGCCTACTGGGGGTCCGGTGTGCAACCTGGTGTGTTTCTGTGACTGACCTTCCCTGTCACTACTGCAGTCCGTTGGAGATTCAGCCAGGCTGATACCCCGGTGGCATGGATGGTTTTTTTAAGAGCGACCCAAACCGAACCTCTGGTCCTGCCCCTCGTGCCAGGCCAGCTGCTAGACCACCGGGAAATGTCCTGGTGCTCCAGTTGGCCAGTCTGCCCATGTATATATACACCAAAAGTACATGTACTTTTAAATGTACATGAACTTTGATGACATCCTATTCGCAGTCTATAAGGTCCAGTTTGTTGATGGACCACCGTTGGCAGCAGTTGCAACTTTAATTATTCTGTAAACATTCTCCTAGGTTTAGGAGTGTGTTCATAGTTAGAGGAAAAACCAGAACTGCAGCCCCCGCTCCGATTCATCCCAAAGGTGCTCAGGCAGGTTGAGGTCAGGACTCTGTGGGTCTGTCAAGGTTCTCCACACCTGCAGCCATGGAAGTGATTGGACATCCAGAACTCATTGATTTGGTGCTGGGACCCAGTACGAGTATATTTATATACTTGAGTTCTGCTCCACTGAATCAATGCCTTGTAGAGCTTCTTTTTGCAGACCAGTTACTTTGACTGGGCCATTCTAATACATGCATATGTTTTAAAGTAAACCTCTCCATAACAGCTCTGGCGGTATGTGTAGGTTCGTTGTAGCTTCTAACAGTTGCACTGTATGTCGTTCCATCCATCTGCTCATAAACTGGCTAGTTTCCCTGTCCCAACTGAGGAAAAGTATTCACACTGCATGATGCAGCCAACACCAAATGTTACCATGAGGAGGGTGTATTCAGGGGACGATGTGCAATGTTAGTCCTCTGTTACACATAATGTTCTGTGTGTAGGTCAAAAAGTTTCATTTTATTCTCATTTGACCACAACACCTTCTTGGACATGTTCTGTCCTCTGTATCACAGTTTTTAGCCTTGGTCCTTAAGGTCTACTGCCCTGCATATTTTAGATGTTTCCCTGCCTCAACACAACTGATTTCAACGGACAGCTGATTAACAGGGCTTTGCTGTACTGCAATCATCCCAATCAGGTGTTTTAAAGCAGAGAAACATCTAAAACAAGCAGGGCAGAGTGTCTGGAGGACCAGGGTTCAAAGGCACTGCTCTACATAACTCACGACAAATGGCAAAACTGATTTCTTCGGGCTTTCCTTCAACAATGTCCTTCTTTTTGCTACTCTTCCATGAAAGCCAGATTGGAGCAAACACAATTGTTGGTTGTGTTTGTGAACAGATTCTCCTACCTGACTTATGGATCTCTGAAGCTCCTGTAAAACCATGGACCTCTTTGCAGCTTCTCTGATCAATGCTCTCCTTGCCCCTTGTCAGTTTAGGTGGACGTTCATGTCTTGGTAGGACTGCAGTTGGTTTGGGATGCTGTTTTAGAAGGTATATTAGGTATGCAGGTATATTAGGGTTAAATTACACACAGGTGGGCTCCATTTACTAACCTGGTAAATTCTTGAAGTGAATGCTTACATTAGATTTTATTTTGGGGAATCAGAGTAAATAGGGGTAAATACAAATGCAAAGCACTTTCTTCACAACTGTATTTTTATAAAATGTTTAAAACATATGTTTTTCCATTTCACATTTATTTGCTAAATATGTTTTTCAAATTAAATCCTAAAAAAACACTGGAGGTTTGTGGTTGTAAGGTGACAAGTTGCAAAAATGTTCAAGATGTATGAATACCTTTGCAAGGCCCTGCATTTGGATACTCTGTGTTTAAGAGGCATAGATGTTTATTTACTAATTATGCTAATTCTGTTGTGTTAATTCAGAACATCGTGCTGCTGTTTGTGAGCCTAAACATAAAACAGCTCTGAAGAAGAAGTTCCAGTGTGCGTTTGAAGGGTTTGCTAAAGCAGGAGGTCCAACTCTTCTGAACCAGATCTACACAGAGCTCTACATCACAGAGGGAGGGACTGGAGAGGTCAATGATGAACATGAGGTCAGACAGATTGAAGCAGCATCCAGGAAACCACACAGACCAGAAACAACCATCAGACAAGAAGACATCTTTAAAGTCCCACCTGGAAGAGATCAACCAATCAGAACAGTGATGACAAAGGGAGTGGCTGGCATTGGGAAAACAGTCTTAACCCAGAAGTTCACTCTGGACTGGGCTGAAGACAAAACCAACCAGAACATCCAGTTCATATTTCCATTCACCTTCAGAGAGCTGAATGTGCTGAAAGAGAAAAAGTTCAGCTTGGTGGACCTTGTTCATCACTTCTTTACTGAAACCAAAGAAATCTGCAGCTTTGAACACTTCCAGGTTCTGTTCATCTTTGATGGTCTGGATGAGAGTCGACTTCCTCTGGACTTCCACAACAAGGAGATCCTGACTGATGTTACAGAGTCCACCTCAGTGGATGTTCTGCTGACAAACCTCATCAGGGGGAAACTGCTTCCCTCTGCTCTCCTCTGGATAACCACACGACCTGCAGCAGCCAATCAGATCCCTCCTGAGTGTGTTGGCATGGTGACAGAGGTCAGAGGGTTCACCGACCCACAGAAGGAGGAGTACTTCAGGAAGAGATTCAGTGATCAGGAGGAGAAGGCCAGCAGGATCATCCCCCACATCAAGACATCAAGAAGCCTCCACATCATGTGCCACATCCCAGTCTTCTGCTGGATCACTGCTACGGTTCTGGAGGATGTGTTGGAGACCAGAGAGGGAGGAGAGCTGCCAAAGATGCTCACTGAGATGTACATCCACTTCCTGCTGGTTCTGTTCAAAGTAAAGAAGGTCAAGTATGATGGTGGAGATGCAACAGATTCAGACTGGAGTTCAGAGAGCAGGAAGATGATTGAGTCTCTGGGAAAACTGGCTTTTGATCAGCTGCAGAAAGGAAACCTGATCTTCTATGAATCAGACCTGACAGAGTGTGGCATCGATATCAGAGCAGCCTCAGTGTACTCAGGACTTTTCACACAGATATTTAGAGAGGAGAGAGGGCTGTACCAGGACAAGGTGTTCTGCTTCGTCCATCTGAGTGTCCAGGAGTTTCTGGCTGCTCTTCATGTTCATCTGACCTTCATCAACTCTGGTGTCAACCTGATGGAAGAAAGACAGAATTTCCTTTGGTTGTGGTGGTTCTTTCTGTTTAGGAAAAAGGTTGAGCCAGCAAGCTTTTATCAGAGAGCAGTAAACAAGGCCGTACAGTTTCCAAACGGACACCTAGACTTGTTCCTTCGCTTCCTCCTGGGACTTTCACTGCAGACCAATCAGAGTCTGCTACAAGGTCTGATGTTGCAGAGAGGAACTAACACACAGACAAACCAAGAAACAGTCAAATACATCAAGGACAAGATCAACGAGGACCTTACTGTGGAGAAAAGCATCAATCTGTTCCACTGCCTAAATGAACTTAATGATCATTCTCTAGAGGAGGAGATCCAACAGTCTCTGAGATCAGGAAGTCTCTCCACAGATAAACTGTCTCCTGCTCAGTGGTCAGCTCTGATCTTCATCTTACTGTCATCAGAGAAACATTTAGATGTGTTTGACCTGAAGAAATACTCTGCTTCAGATGATGTTCTTCTGAAGCTGTTGCCGGTGGTCAAAGCCTCCAACAGAGCTATGTTAGTGCACACTGCTCCATATAATATTTCACAAAGTGTCATTCTTGATACTAAAAATGCTTAATTTATGGTCAGAGTAAAAAGACGAATCATTAACTTTATTTTTCCTCAACATTGTGTCCTCAGACTGAGTGGCTGTAACCTCTCAGAGACAAGCTGCAAAGCTCTTGCTTCAGTTCTCAGCTCCCAGTCCTCCAGTCTCAGAGAACTGGACCTGAGTAACAACAACCTGCAGGATACAGGAGTCAAACTTCTATGTGCTGGACTGGAGAGTCCAAAGTGCAAACTAGAAGTTCTCAGGTGATGTCCATAGCCTGTAGAAATTTGATCCAAATCATATCTGAATATCTGCTTGTTACAGGCAGCTGCTGCTCGTTCTAAATCATTTCAAGCAGCTTTTCATCAGTTTCCTTTGTTTCTTCACACTGCCTTTTTTGTATTTCTGTAAATTCCGATACTGTCTTATTGAGCGATGTCTTTACTTGTTTAGATTTCCTTTACTACCACAAAACTGAAATGTGGGTTGTACTTTAATCTGGAGCTGTGTATTTCATCTGGGGCTATGCTTTATGCTTTCTTTTCCTTGCAGCCTATCAGGCTGCCTGATCTCAGAGGAAGGCTGTGCTTCTCTGGCATCAGCTCTGAGCTCCAACCCCTCCCATCTGAAAGAGCTGGACCTGACATACAACCATCCAGGAGAATCAGGCATGAAGCTGCTGTCGGCTGGACTGGGGGATGCACAGTGGAGACTTGAAACCCTCAGGTATGGAAAGACCAACCACATACTTCCAGATAGAGGAGAATCAGCTAAAAAAATCTTTTGTATTTTAGTCATTACCTAAACTTTTGCTCTATGCTTCTAAAAGAGAGTAGGTAGCCAAATACTCAAAGTTCAGGTTTACCAAAAGTATTTTTGTGAGATATAGAGATAGATCCTAGATATTTTACAAATGGCTCAGAGCTTTTCTGATGTTACTCTTCAGGGTGAAGCCACAAACAGAGGTGCTGCTGCCATTAACACTTCCCTAACACATCCATAACATAGAAAGTACTCCTGGAACAGTGCTACTCTCAAACCTCCAGTCGGTCATGGCAGATGGCTGCTCACACTGAGCCAGGTCCTGGTTCTGCTGGAGGTTTCTTCCTGTTAAAAGGGAGGTTTCCTCTCCACTGTCACTACATGCATGCTTTGGATGAGTGAATGTTAAGAAGTTAGAAACTTGATGCAGTCTGCTGGGTTTCCTTAGAGAGAAAACCTTCTTAGAAATTTCAAAAATAAGCTCAACTTGACTGCATTGTTTAATAACTAGGATCGAACTGGAATGAATGTACTTGACTTTGAATTTGCCTGTATTTATTTTTTACATGTCTTGAGACATTTGATGTGAATCTGGGCGACATTTCAGTGCTAAGTGATGTATAATGTATGTTTCTGATTTTATTTGGGAGGAAGACGATCATCATTAGTTTGGACTTTAAAGAAAATGCTGCTGTGGTCACTCACGTGAACCCCTCCGACATGTAAATTGTTGATGTTTAGCCCGAAAGAGAAACTAAATCCAAACTTAGATTTATTTCATGAGTGGCTCCAGAAACACTAAAGACTAGAGGCAGAGGCATCACTGTGAAAGAAGATCACCAAAAATTAAAATAATAATTTAATAATAGATGCTTACAGTTGGTAAGGCATAGTTATATTTCAGAGAGAAAATGAACAACTGGCCCAGGAGGTTGGTGAACTTATATTTTGAAGTTTATGGACCAATTTTAATGAGTAGTAAGTAGTAAAATAGCCTCTGTTTATAGAAGACGTGACTGTCCTTAAACTTTTCAAGTGAGGTGTGGATTATTGAGGCTGATATAGACTGATGGTCTGATACTCCTCCTCATTATAGGATGGAGCATAATGGAGACCGATGGTTGGTACCAGGTCTGAGAAAGTGTGAGTGTTTTTCATTTGAACAATAACATCAGCTTTTATGGAGTCATCATCAAAGTGTGAATGAATGAACAAGAACTGCAACCTGATTGTGTTTGTTCTCTCCATCAGATTCCTGTCAACTCACAATCGACACAAACACAGTGAACGGCAAACTCAGGCTGTCTGATGACAACAGGAAGGTGACACGTGTGGAAGAGGAACAGTCATATCCTGATCATCCAGACAGATTTGATGTCTGGCCACAGTTACTGTGTCAAAATGAGCTGACTGGTCGATGTTACTGGGAGGTTGAATGTGAAGGAGAGGTTGCTATATCTGCCAGTTACAGACGAATCAGAAGGAAGGGAGCCAGTGACGATGCTGTGTTTGCAGTTAATGATCACTCATGGAGTCTGAAGTGTTCCAATGATGGCAGTTACTCTTAGTGTCACAATAAGATACAAACACCCATTTCCTCCTCCTCCTCCTCCTCCTCCTCCCCCACCACCTCACCCTCTTATTTATCCCCTTTTTCTTACTTCTTCTCCTCTCCATCCTCCTCCACCATCTCTAACAGAGTAGCAGTGTATGTGGACTATCCTGCTGGCATTCTGTCCTTCTACAGAGTCTCCTTGGACTCACTGATCCACCTCCACACCTTCAACACCACCTTCACTGAACCTCTGCATCCTGGGTGTGGATTGTGGTCTGATTTCTCAGTGTTTCTGTGCTGAGTAGAACATCTCCTTTCTTCTTCCTAATGTTTCTGTTTCTCATCAAAGCCTCACCGTGAATATCAGCATGTTGCATTAGCTGCACACAAACTCTAATCAGAAAGGAACCTCCAACAGTCCCACACATCAATTTCTGTAGATTGGATCAGTTTGCACTTATTTCAGTATCAGGTTGAGGTTGTTCTGATAGAGAAAAATGTTTAAAACTTTATTGATTTAACAAACAGGGATCTCCAGGTCCAGATCTGATGAGGCATTCCTCAAAGCTTTAAAAACGGCATCCGACCGCAGTGATGCTGCAGGGTGTAAAAACCCAGTGGAAAGACTGATCCAATGAATCATTTAAATATATATCAGATTGTAAAATGATTAAATTTAGTTTATACAATTATACTGCAAATGTAATAACTTATATAGTTACATCAGAATAACATAAAAACACTTGTATGTTAATACATCCGGTTAATTTCTACTTAATGAATACAAAAGGTTTTGATTTCTACTCTGAGGTTATGACGGTGTGTTCTCCGGTCACTTCCTGCATCCCTCAAGTTACTCTTTTTCAAAAAGATGCCTAACAACTAATCTGTAGAAGTATGTATAATTCTTGCTCTTCTCAGCATGCAGGATGTTCTGCCTTAGAGCACTCACAGGCGACCCAGTTTTCATGCAGCAGTCCTTTCCAGCTGCAGTCAGAGTAGGAGATCTTCATCCCTCCATGTCCACAATGCAAATTAATCATATATTCACAGATCCGCTAGTAACTGGGTTACTGTTGTTTTTCTTTTTCAAGTGGACCATAAGATCAGGAACAAACTGGACTGAAGAAACTAAAATCAATTTAAAAAAGGAAAATCTCTGCTAGTTCCCTTGTGTCAGTCGCTAGCCCAAATAAAGGAGGGAGGTTATGTGACGTTATGAAAAAAATGAAAAAATATATATTTATTGTTTTTTAGTCTTCAACAATGATCATTTTCTCCCTCCTACAGCTCTTATTACACTTACATGGACATTGTCATTTATGCAAATTAGGTGATATCATTTAGTAACGTCTAGCATTTTTTGGAACAGCCAATAGATATTTTTCCCACTGACATGGCATTTACTCACCATGTGTGTCATGCATGTCAGCTTTTAGGTGTAATACACAACTCCTCCTTGAAAATGTTCCTGTCTGTTCTGCCTAACCTCAACAAAAGACAAACAACTATGGATAAACTTGCCAAAAAGAAAAGACAGTTGTTATGGAAATTATTTTATTTAGTGCTCTAAAGTGTTCCAAAGTGCTGTGAACTTTCATTTACCTCTCTCCTCTGACCTCTGTGTTTAGTACTTATAGAGGAGTTGGTCTGTAAAACCATTACCAGAAGTTTAATGGTTAAAACACATCCTGGAGGGTTGTGTCTGAGGAAGAGCAGATGGATGCCCTCATAAATAGCTTTGTTACCTCTGACCCGAGGTGGGGTCTAGAGGACCATGTCTCCAAACTCTTTTAAGTTGAGGTAACACCCACATACTGTTTAAATACTGTCTGTAAACTGTGCTCTGAGCTCTGCTTCACTGACTTGTCAGTGACAGGGTCTTCAAACGCTGAATGCCTTTGAATAAACTTATAAAGACAAAGTCCGGATTTTCTCTTGTTGTGAGTTAATTTCTCTCCCATTTTGATAAGAAAAATTCCACTATACAGTTCAGAAACGACAAACAGTTGGAGGCAAGTGGTGGATGGGTTAGACCTGTCTGCAAAGACTCTACTAAAGTCTTCGATAGTCCATGCTGTGGGGAGTTTCCGTTGACAATGTAGAGCAGAATGGCTTTCTGCAGCATAAAAAAGACTAAGGAGGATGCTTGAAACAGTTAAGATCAGTAAACTATAAATTACTGGAAACATCTAGTTTGTTGCCATCTTTGTTATATTTTTACAGAGTTCACATTGTGAATTTCATCATTATTCCCCCAGTTTAAAGTAAAACCTTTGGCAATACAAGAAACAATAGTAATAAAATTGTCTTGGGAGGGCAAGAAAGTATAAATACGTGGACTTCAAAGACTATTCTCTATGTAAAAATGCTTATGACTTCATATAGTTGAGCATTTCTGTCTTATTCTTGTATGCTCAGACTGTTGGTGCTTGCATCTATGAACTTTTAGAGTGTAGAACATTTGTGTTTTGAACATTTAGCTTCACCATTTTATTCAATTAAACATTGTTTTTTATTCATAAATCCTTAATCTTTCTGTGTTGTGTTTTGGTTTCCAATTTCAATGTCAGTTTTTTGACTGGGGAAACAAAACAAGCAAGCTGAAGTGAAATAACGTTAGAAAGTGTACCTTGCTAGTACCGGGTTGGACCCCCTTTTGCCTTCAGAACTGCCTCAATCCTTCATGGCATAGATTCAACAAGGTAATGGAAACATTCCTCAGAGAGTTTGGTCCATATTGACATTAAAGCATCACACAGATGCTGCAGATTTGTCGGCTGCACATCCATGATGCGAATCTCCCGTTCCACCACATCCCAAAGGTGCTCTATTGGATTGAGATCTGGTGACTGTGGAGGCCATTTGAGTCCAGTGAACTCATTGTCATGTTCAAGAAACCAGTCTGAGATGATTCGTGCTTTAAGACATGGCACGTTATCCTGCTGGAAGTAACCATCAGAAGATGGATCCACTGTGGTTATAAAGGGATGGACATGGTCAGCAACAATACTCAGGTAGGCTGTGGCGTTGACACGATACTCAATTGGTACTAAGGGGCCCAAAGTGTCCCAAGAAAATATCCCCCACACCATTACACCACCACCACCAGCCTGAACCGTTGATACAAGGCAGGATGGATCCATGCTTTCATGTTGTTGACGCCAAATTCTAACCCTACCATCCGAATGTCGCAGCAGAAATCGAGACTCATCAGACCAGGCAACGTTTTTTCCAATCTTCTATTGTCCAATTTTGGTGAGCCTGTTCTTAGTTTCCTGTTCTTAGCTGACAGGAGTGGCACCCAGTGTGGTCTTCTGCTGCTGTAGCCCATCCGCCTCAAGGTTCGACGTGTTGTTCAGAGATGCTCTTCTGCATGCCTTGGTTGTAACGAGTGGTTATTTGAGTTACTGTTGCCTTTCTATCAGCTCGAACCAGTCTGGCCATTCTCCTCTGACCTCTGGCATCAACAAGGCATTTGCGCCCACAGAACTGCAGCTCACTGGATATTTTCTGTTTTTCGGACCATTCTCTGTAAACCTTAGAGATGGTAATGCGTGAAAATCCCAGTAGATCAGCAGTTTCTGAAATACTCAAACCAGCTCGTCTGGCACCAACAACCATGCCACGTTCAAAGTCACTTAAATCACCTTTCTTCCCCATTCTGATGCTCGGTTTGAACTGCAGCAGATCGTCTTGACCATGTCTACATGCATAAATGTATTGAGTTGCTGCCATGTGATTGGCTGATTAGAAATTTCCGTTAACGAGCAGTTGGACAGGTGTACCTATAGACTGGTCGGTGAGTGTATATATATATATATATATATATATATATATATATATATATACATACACTGCTCAAAAAATAAAGGGAACACTCAAATAACACATCCTAGATCTGAATGAATGAAATATTCTCATTGAATACTTTGTTCTGTACAAAGTTGAATGTGCTGACAACAAAATCACACAAAAATCATCAATGGAAATCAAATTTATTAACCAATGGAGGCCTGGATTTGGAGTCACACACAAAATTAAAGTGGAAAAACACACTACAGGCTGATCCAAATTTGATGTAATGTCCTTAAAACAAGTCAAAATGAGGCTCAGTATTGTGTGTGGCCTCCACGTGCCTGTATGACCTCCCTACAACACCTGGGCATGGTCCTGATGAGACGGTGGATGGTCTCCTGAGGGATCTCCTCCCAGACCTGGACTAAAGCATCCGCCAACTCCTGGACAGTCTGTGGTGCAACGTGACGTTGGTGGATGGAGCGAGACATGATGTCCCAGATGTGCTCAATCGGATTCAGGTCTGGGGAACGGGCGGGCCAGTCCATAGCTTCAATGTCTTCATCTTGCAGGAACTGCTGACACACTCCAGCCACATGAGGTCTAGCACTGTCCTGCATTAGGAGGAACCAATGGGCCAACCGCACCAGCATATGGTCTCACAAGGGGTCTGAGGATCTCATCTCGGTACCTAATGGCAGTCAGGCTACCTCTGGCGAGCACATGGAGGGCTGTGCGGCCCTCCAAAGAAATGCCAACCCACACCATTACTGACCCACTGCCAAACCGGTCATGCTGAAGGATGTTGCAGGCAGCAGATCGCTCTCCACGGTGTCTCCAGACTCTGTCACATCTGTCACATGTGCTCAGTGTTAACCTGCTTTCATCTGTGAAGATCACAGGGCACCAGTGGTGAATTTGCCAATCCTGGTGTTCTCTGGCAAATGCCAAGGGTCCTGCACGGTGTTGGGCTGTGAGCACAACCCCCATTTGTGGACGTCGGGCCCTCATACCATCCTCATGGAGTCGGTTTCTAACCGTTTGTGCAGACAGATGCACATTTGTGGCCTGCTGGAGGTCATTTTGCAGGGCTCTGGCAGTGCTCCTCCTGTTCCTCCTTGCACAAACGCAGAGGTAGCGGTCCTGCTGCTGGGTTGTTGCCCTCCTTCGGCCTCCTCCACGTCTCCTGGTGTACTGGCCTGTCTCCTGGTAGCGCCTCCAGGCTCTGGACACTACGCTGACAGACACAGCAAACCTTCTTGCCACAGCTCGCATTGATGTGCCATCCTGGATGAGCTGCACTACCTGAGCCACTTGTGTGGGTTGTAGAGTCCGTCTCATGCTACCACGAGTGTGAAATCACCACCAACATTCAAAAGTGACCAAAACATCAGCCAGAAAGCATAGGTACTGAGAAGTGGTCTGTGGTCCCCACCTGCAGAACCACTCCTTTATTGAGTGAGTCTTGCTAATCGCCAGAGATTTCCCCCTGTTGTCTTTTCCATTTGCACAACAGCAGGTGAAACTGATTGTCAATCAGTGTTGCTTCCTAAGTGGACAGTTTGATTTCACAGAAGTTTGATTTACTTGGAGTTATATTGTGTTGTTTAAGTGTTCCCTTTATTTTTTTGAGCTGCGTATATAAACACATGGAAGCATGTCTGCATGCCTTCCTGCAGCATAGTGGGACGAACCTCAGCTCCAGCCTCAGGAATATGATAGAGAACTTGGTGGGGTTGGTCACTTTAACTGGGGGATGGTGGTATCTCTCTTCACCTTTGATGGTGTCCCAGCCAGACAGCTGCAGAAACAAAAGGCCAGGACCCTTAAAAGCAGGGTGACGCCTGACGTAACCCTGAGGCCTGTAAGCTGTTGGGTGCTGGCAGATAACATGGCTGATTTTCTGGAGAACAAATAGCTCCACCAACTACAGAAAAATAATGGATGGGTAAATAAAGCATATGCCGGGGTGTCTGAAAATGATTTCAGACAAATTATGAAAAACAGTACCTAAAAAATAAGAACCATCTACATTTTTAAACCACCTGCTTTGCTTCTGTTTATTTCCTTTTCTATTAGCAGAAGATTTTCTTACTTTATTAATTCTGTTGCCTATAAGGTCAAAACTGTTGGAACTAAAAGTATCCTTAGGATTTCGTGTTGCAATAGTTTTAAAAGACGAACAACGTGGAAGAGAGGATTATTTAGTGGCTGGAAATCTTGATGTAAAAAAATTTAATTATGCCCGCAGTCGGGATCGGTGTACTCACGTCCCTCCTGGTGCGCTAGCTGACGTTGGCGTCCATTAGAAGTTCTCAGTGACTCTCTACCAGCATCGCTAATGGCCCTTTGTTGCTTTTTAGTAAAGATTGGAAACCAATTAAAATGCCTTTTAAAAAGGTCAAGTGATTCACGTAATTTTGCATTTAATAACTGAAGCTCAAACAAATTTCAGGGTTTTTTTTTCCATCTCTGCAGCTACTGGAATTTCTCACAGACCTGGGTTTAGATGCAGTGTTCACCGATCATTTCTATTGCATTTAATTGTTGATGAAGCAAGTCAAGATAATTTACCACAAAGATATCATGTTACCTCTAGCATAGCTTTGCCGTTCCAATTACCGCTTGGGTAGAGAAAATGATGGAAAATAGCGGGTCGGATTTCAACGCTCTTCCCCAGCGGTCAGAAGCTGGGTGACAGTGAAGAGGTCTTCCTCGCTGCCGTCCTGGGCCCCCTCATCAACACCACCACCAGCACAGCCCAGGTCCACTGAAAGCGATAAATGCTTCCTGGGTCTGTATCGTCTGTATCACCAGAGCCCTCGACACCTCTGACCTGCTGATGAAGAGTTTATTTCTAAGGAGAAAAGCACGTCCAGGTTCATTTGTGTACTTTTGCAAGGCCCTGTATTGTATCTGCTTCCAAACAGGACTCTGCCGTAGGAGATGGTTGTCAAGCATCTCATGTATAGATGAAAAGGACACAGAGAAAATGAATTCGCTGATATCTGATCATGTCTAGACTATAGCGGCACCAGAAGCAGTTTCTGGTTTTTGTCTGCAGAGCAAACTGCAGTTCGACTGAAGTGAGACTCTAAAGTATGTCAAATATATATAAAAGAGACATATTTTAAGGATAAAGGAGCAATAGTTATAATACCCCTAATGTAAAACGAAACAAACAAGAAAAATCTTTGCTAAATTAAAAATACATATAAAGTTTTGGGAGTCAGAGAGACATAAATGTTGAGTTAAGGTACTTTAATGCCCAACAAGGATGCATTCAGACATATGCTTGTTTTAGTGACTGAGGAGCATGCTCAGTGCTTGACAGGCAGTAGATTCAAACGAATTTACCGAGTTTAGAAAGCTACGTGTTAACGGCAGCTTTCACTCTTAAAGTGGGGATGAATGTCAACATCACTGATGGATTTATGGCACGGGACTGAACAGTAGAATCTGCAATCCAGGGAAAGGTCTTCCCCAAACTTAGTTTATGTAATGTAAATTTCTCACTAGTCATAAACATGAAATTGAATTCAGTGTTTGCTGCTACATCAGGTTGAAAAACATAAAATCTTTCTTTGTGGAAAGCTGCATATTTGTGATTTAAGTTTACCAGACCCTTCCTAAGAAACAGAGATAAAATTCAGAATAAGGCATTCAAAAACATATCCTGCAGGTTTCTGACATTTTCTTCCCAGCATTTCTGACTGGAGGGCTGAGCTGCCACTTTCTACGCGGTTTCTGCTCCCAGGACTTGGCCCAGAAGATAACGGGCTGAAGGTTTAGGACTGATGATGAAATAGAGAGCCAAACCATTAATTGTGTTTTATTATTATTTATTAACTTCTCTGGAATAATGCAGAATATTTACTGGACTTCACTTCAAATACATATATATACCCAGAAATAAAATAAACACAAACTAAAAAACATAGAATTCAAGATATTTCACGAAATTATTATAACCGTTAACGTCATCAAAAGAGATCATTTAAATCTTATTAAAATAAAGTTTTTATGGTTATCTGATGTGTACCCAAACACTTGTAGATAACTACCTTGTAAAGTAAAAATCATAAATGAGGGGACTAAAGTGCAGATCTAACAGAGTTATTAAATTAGCAGGTATAAGAATACTTCTTACAAGAAGATTAAAATAAAAAACAGTTAGCGGAGGAAAAAAATGAAGTCTATAATGCTTTTTATAAATGATCTGTTGAATATTTTGTAGTTAACAACCAAATGGCTACACAGTTTCATGGCCTTAAGCCGTAAATAAAAGTTGTTCAATGATTGAACTAATCTGTTTAAGTTCCTCGAGAAATACCAGTTTGTGTGTTAAACGTTTTACAGTTAGATGATGATGAATGGATTTGATTCGTTTTAGCAAACCCTAAAAGAGAAAAAGAATGTAACCTATTTTTCAAAAAGTAACTTGTGTAGGGAGGTAAAACTGTGGTAAACCCTATAGGTCCTACAGTTCGTTTCAGTCAAAAACTTAACATTTAGTTTAAAACGTGTTTAATTAGACCAAGCTCATAAACTATTACACGTCAAACACCTTTCACTTAATTTCATCAAAACCCAACACAAAATATTAAGATGTTCTACAATAAAGAAACGAAATGGTCCGAAAGAACATTATAGTTTAAATACAGCTTGAATGTAAATCATGTGAAATGAATGTTTTAACATGTTATTTTAGTTTTTTCTAATAGGTATGAAATACTTTCATTGTAATCACAAATTCATGAACAGTTTTGCACAAATGATTATGCATTCAGCATACTAGATATTTCTTTTGAAACTTCCATCCATCTGTTTTCTACCGCTTCTTCTGTAGAGGTTTGCGGGGCAGCTGGTGATTATCTCCAGCAGGATGTGGGCGAGAGGCGGTGTGCACCCTGGACAGGTCAGCAGTCCATCACAGGACAACAAATTCAACCCTAACACATCTGCAGATGTTTTCAATAAAGTTTAATAAAAAAAACACTCCGTTGTTCAGTTGGTCCCGCCTCCCAGCAGAGCTCCTGCAGGGAGTCGGTGTCTTCCTCCAGTCTGCTGCAGCTCACTGCGCTGCTGGGAGGTTCTGGTTTGGTTTCTGGTTTCTGTTAGCAGCAATGCCCCGGAGGAGCATTAAGCTGCTTCTAGCTGACACCCTGGAGGACCTGTCCAATCAAAACTTTGAGAAGTTCTGCTACGATCTGTTGGACCGCAGGCAGGAGCCGCGGGTCAGACGCTGCAGGGTGGAGGGCAAGAAGCGCCTGGAGATCGTGGATGTGCTGGTGTCCACCTTCACCGAGAAGGGGTCTGTGGGAGTCACTGAGGAGATCCTGAGGGAAATTGGCTGCAACCGTGAGGCGGAGACCCTCGGTGAGACCCTGTAACTGCTGGAGACAGAAGTTTGTCTCTGCGGTCAACAAGAGTTCAGAAATAAAACAGCTTACAGCTCAAAGGAAACAAGAAAACTGCTGATTTTTTATCCGTTACCTTCAGGAAACAAAAAATGTATTTAACTAGTTTACCACATTTATACAAAACCGCATTTTACTTTTGGTTTTACTTTACTGAACAGAAGCGCCCCCTAGGACCAAATTCAGTTACTGTATCATGATGAGTTTAGTAATGGTAAAAAGAAAGTACATCCTCTTTAATGCTAGTGGTTTACATATCGGAGGATAACAAAAATGATCTGTTTTTGCCATGACTATAAAGTATTTAAATCTTTAAACATGGGGTCAAATAAGTTTTTTTATTTAAACAAATAAACAGTGAGTCATTTTCTACCGCTTATTCCATACTGGGTCGCGGGACAAATTAACAGCTTAATAATAAATGATATCACACAGATTTATGTTTGTAGATAGAATTACTAATAGTGCTATTATTTCTAGTGCTCAATGAGCGAGAAGCAGGAAACACCCTGGACCAGCCCCACGTTTAATACGGACACACACGACAGACAACCATACACATACTGACAATTTAGCATAATTTAGTTCCACCATTAACCCAAAATTCATAGTTTGCACTGTGGGAGAAAGCTGGAGTACCCAGAGAGAACCTACTCGCATGGGGACACGTGTAGAAATTCCCTACTAGGGATTTAGGCCCAGGACCTTCCTGTTGCTAGGGACCAGTGTGTGCCACCATTTAGCTGTCATTATTTATAGATTAAAGAATAACAAAATACAGCAGCAGTGAATGGACAACAGTCGACTCTCAATGCTTCTATAAGAGGGAAAGTAGCATCTAGGAGTTGATGTTTAATGTCCTCCAACAAACACTTCATTTATTTTTCATTATCATTCATTACCTCCATAAACACATGAGTTTGGATAGTTTGCTGCTGTGGAACATGCAGGTGACACCATGCCAATGTGGGAACACGTCAGCAATGACCCAGCAAGTCCTGGGAGCTGCCCATCAATCTGGGAAGGGTTAGAAGGTCATCTCCAAACTTTCTGGTCCATCATTCTACAGAGAGAAATATTATTTCCAAGAGGAAAACATCTCAGACGGCTGCCAGTCTTCCCAGGAGTGGAAGTCCCCACTGATTCAGCCCAAAGTCAGAGCGTGAAGATCAGAGAAATGAGCAAAAAACCAAGAGCTCTCAGACTCTACAGGCCTCAATTAGAAGGTTAAAGGTCATGAAAGGACAAAAAGGAAATGACTGAACATGCATGGTTTAGAAAGGCCCAGCAGGACTATTGGTCCTTTAGACAAATGAGACCAAATTAAAGATGTTTGGCCGTCTATTTCAGAGTGGTTGAAAATAATTCTTGTCTGGTCCTCTAGAAAAAGAGGGAATCACCATAGCAACCAGTAAATGCATATGTCATCACTGAGTAACTGCCCAGTTCTTAACAAGGCTGCAGAAAGAAGATGATATCTGCAGGATTTTTAGGCTGGAGGAACAAACCTTGAAATTTTTTAATTATTTTACAAATTTTTACAGATTTTTACATGAAAGTTTCTGATCTGTTTCACAGTCCAGGAGATGCAAGGAAGATGACAAACAGCTCGTTTTTTTAAGGTGAGTAATCAGAAAAGTGTTTTGTTCAGAACGTAACATCAACATTAAATCTGAGGGGTTTCTACAGAAATTTGATCTTTGTTTGGAGCTGCTGGACAGGAGGAGAAACTGAAGACATCCAGATCACCTCAAACCGTCCTTCTAAAATCTGAGAAGGTCCAGCTGCAAAATGGAAACAACTCATTCTTTATTTTGTTAAATTCAAAATGATTTTTTTACCATATTGTTTTTATCCTATGAACTGTTGCAGATTAATTAGATTAATTTTAATTTAATTTTAAATAGATTAATTTTTTCTCTAATGACGTCTTTTTGCAGCAGTTGTTCATTACTCTAGTTAAATTTAATACTGCATTAATAAATATTTTATATGCATGATGTTTGCATTTTAACCTGCTGTTTTTCACCTGATTGCCTCCTGCTGTGGCCTGAAAACATCTCACACAATGAAATTAATTCAGCGTTGAAGGATCATGGCTGCTGTTTTCTCAGAATGAGCTTAAAACGTCTCCCTCTGAGCAAATTATGGATGAGGAAGCAGAATGGTTCTGTTTCTCCTCAGGGAAATCTGTGACACCAGAACACATGTCTGTAGTTAATCAACATTCAAAGCAACACCAGTAGAAGTAGTTCATAAATGAAGCTGTTAGATGATATCTGACGTTTTAAACTGCAATAATAAATATGCATTATGTTATAAACCATCCTATCCATCTTCCTTTCTGCTTTACTTGTACAACCAGTTGTGTCAGAAAATCGGCTGCTTTTACAGTGGAGGTTCAGGTTCGTAAGATGAGTGTGCAGTTGTAGGTTAGATGTGTAGGACAGGACTGAGAAAAGACGGGCTTTCATTTAGCTTTCGGGTCGTTTTTTTTGTGCTGTAGAACAGAACCAGCCGGTACAAATCATGAAGGAGCTCAGCTTCCTGCTGTATGAAAACGTATGAATATGGTTGTTTCTGAAACATAATATTAGCATTCATTATTTGATTATGACCTAGCTTATAAACAGAGTCCTTAAAGTCTCTGTTTGCATATTTTATTTAATGTATGAGTTTAAAAAAACAGGTTTTGTGACTTTTTAAAAACTGGGATGAAAGCTTCATCTTGAAAATGCTGAGTCTCCTCCTCTGATGTTCAGATCTTTTTCCAGCCGAGACTTTGACAGAGAGGAGCATCAGAGCTGACCTGAGACTCGCGTCTGTCACAACCATCAGAGACATTCTGGATCATTGTTTATCAGCTTTATGCCTCCCATAACTGCCAGAGAGCTTGTGAAGGACTTTATGGAGAACCTGGATGAGGTCCTAATGTTAAAAAAATAATAAAGATACTTTGATCAACATTTTTGACTGGTTGACCTCCGTGTGAAATGAAACAAAAAACAGGTGACTTTCTCTCCAGTTTAAGACAATAGATATTTCCAGCATCCACAGGTGCATCAGGTCTAGGTGCTGAACACACAGGAGCTGCTCTCATAATGGATACAAATATTCCCAATGGACAGCATCCATTCATAGGAAGAACTGACTCTCTGCTCACCTGTAATCCCTAGTCTGTTTCACATGTTGGTATTAAATAATTGTAGTTTTTTATTGTATTTAACTAAAGACATAATGATCAGGATCCAATTATTTTACTTATGGTGACAAAATTTGTGTTTTCTGTCTTTATGTCGCAGGCTAGGACCACTTTATCATCGGTTATATGGATTATTTCCTGTTCCATATTTAAAATTTCCTTTATTATCCCTCGATGGAAAATTTAATTTTGAGATAAACTTCTTATATCTCATTATATGAGGAACATGATCTAGAGGCACTGAAGGATGTTTTTGCTGGTTTGAAGAAGGGTCCAACAGAACTGGGTAAACATCTCTGTGGTTCAGTAGAGTTATGCTGCGCCTTATTTGATATTTATTATTGATACTTGCCCATATCAATATTGCAGATCTACGTGTCAATCTGGGAGAAGTCCTGCTAAATATAGGATTCTCAAGAACTAAGCTTACAGACCTTTCTTATAAATCTTCAGAGAATACGCACACTTCCCATACATGGCTCACCCAGCCTCTAGCTGCAGCCTGTTTCTAAGTATGTTCTCGGATCCAAACCATACCTTTGGTGAACACTTCATTGAAAACGTCTGGTTTAGGCTCCAGGTCAAACCTGAGGCCTCCAGTATTATCAGACACCAGACTAGTCTACCCACCTTTTCTCAAATAACTTGTAGCCATTTGCATCTGTATGTTCAGCCCATTTCAAGTCACCCACAGCATCTCAATGAGATCAAGATCGGGACTTTGACTAGGACCAAAACTTTCCATTTCTTCCCTCTCAGCCAGTCCTCCTTGGAACTGGTGGAAGAAATTTCTAATGCGACAGACAATAAAAGATATTAAACAGGAATCATTTTGGTGTTAAAATAAAGCATTTGATACCATTGATCATAATATTCAACAAAATGGAACATTATGGCATCAGAGGGGTTGGACTGAACTGGGTAATGAGTTAAAAAACAGACACAAATTTGTACAAATGGGTGAATAGAAATCAGCTTACATGGACTCAAACTGTGGTGTTCCTCAAGCCTCGACTTGTGTGAGAGGTAGGACCTTAATCAGATGAGCGACGAGCCAGTGATGCTGACCCACTGCTTCAGCCTGGAAATTAGTTTTTCATGATCGACAGTGTTAAAGCAGAAGTCGAGTCCAACGGTACAAAAGATCAGGGTCACCAGAGTGAGTTTATAGGAAAACATTATGAAAGACCCAAAAGGATAAACTCAGGAAGTAAAAATTATAAATAAAACATGAAACAACCCAGTCTGTTGATCTCCACTGAGCATGTGAGCCATTAGTTCAGTCTTTACTATTAAACACCTTCTGTGGAGAAAAGGGTGTTTAAAATAGAACATGGACCCTCATTCTGGACCTTTCTTGTCCTGTTATCAATACTAATATTACAGTCATTACTAAATGTATACATAAAGTGGTATGTATGTATTACATTAAGTAAAACTGTATCCTTGTTTAATGAGTTTAGTTTATATAATATTACATATTACATGCACATTACACAGGTGAATGCTCAAACTACGCACTGTTCTACCCTGCTTCCCGCTCCCCTCACGGAGCAAGCAGCTGTAGCGTCCTGCAGCAGAGCCGCAGCTGCCGGCCATTATCAATATACAATCGGTTTGCTCGTAAACTACCATAAACAGATTATTGAGGAGGAAATAGTAATGCAGAGATAAACAATCATGTCAAGTAGAACACTACATGCATGTCGAAACAAACTACTCTCTTTTGTCATCCACTAAACTCTCGGAGCGTCACAATAAGGCACACCTCAAACAAAGGAGGACTTAATCTCTAACAAACTAACAAAGTCACCCATATGTAAGAAATATGAAGACAGAAACAGTAGCAACTCTGCTGTTTTCTAACTCTGCTGGCTCTAAAACAGGGGTATTCAACTGAAACTTGAAAAGGTCCAGTTAGAGAAAATTTGTTTAAGCAGGGGTCCGGAAGATTATATAATTTAACTATTCAATGTAATATATATTTAAGTAGCCTTGTAGCTGTCTCATCATCTGCATATGATCAATACCTTTCACTCAATTCACTTCAACTCATAGAATGTTTTCAGTATTTATTGTTGTTATAATGTGACATATCATAGAACTGAACATATGTATAACTGCCCATATGTGCAATTTTCTTTACATTTGCAAATAAGACAATATTAATGACATGATAACTTCATTTTGTTGTGTTAAATTTAGAATATGAAAAAAACTAAAACAAAGAGCTGGAATTTTCTCTTATTGTGTTACATCAACAATCTCAACAAGTTTACAGATAAGAAATTTCAACAACTTTAGAAGCTTATTTTCTTCATCTTTTGTGTTGTTTCCCCTTTTTTGCTCAGTGAGAAAACTGAGCTCTAGCTTCCCCTGCCAGAACTTTAAACCTTGGCTTGAATGGAGTCAAAACCATTCTCATACACATATGGAGGTGTTGATTAGTGAGTCTTGAACGATATTTAGTTTTGATGATGTTCATGGCAGAAAAAGCTGTCTCACAGTTGTGTGTGGAGCCAAACGTGGTCAGGATGTATATGGCTACTTTCTATAGACCCGAGAAGGTTGTTTTAGGGACCATCTGGAGCCAGAAAGTGGGAGGGTCAGTTCTTTCAAACTGGTCTTTTAGGGTCACATCTGCTTGGAGATCAATCAACAGCATCTGGAGAGGCCCATGATCTACCCATTTAAGGAGCTGAGCTACTTCCTCCGAGAACTTTTTGACATCTGTGATGAGAAATGGGTTCTGAATGAACAAGTTGAGCTGCAGTCCAAAGTTGAAGCTGTCAAAACGGTTTCTGAAGTTTAGAATCAGCTTATCAATAAAACCAACAAAGAAAGACACATCTCGCTCCCCCTGAACCTGTTCTTGTAGTGCTGGGAAGTGGACACACTCTCCCTGCAGGTCTTCCTTGAACACCTCAAGCTGTCATCAGCTCAGAGACAGATTTGTCCTTGCCCTGTAGTCTCAAATTTAGTTCATTCAGATGGGAGGTAACATCAACCAAAAAGGCCACATTGTCCATGTATTTCTTATTTTCTAAAAAGTGAGAAAACTGTTTTGCCTTGTGACTTCTAAGCTCTGCCAAAAAAGATGCAACTTCCTTCCTAATGGACCAAAAGCGTGCTAATACCCTTCCTTTGCTTAGCCATCTCACATTATTGTGGAGCAAAAGATCATCAGCATCGGCATTAACTTCTTTGAGGAATTCTCTTAGCATGCGATGCTGGTAGGATGAGGATGCCCTGAGAAACTTGATCATTTTCATCATTATATTCATCTCCTCAGCATACGCATCTGACAGGGATGCGCAGAGGACAGACTGGTGAATGATGCAAGATCAGGATTGGCCTCTTTCAGTCTTGCAGCTCCTTTTTCTCTCCCTATCATAGCAGGAGCTCCATCTGTGGTTATGGAAACTATTTGTTTTTGGCTCTATTCCTCTTTCTGTTAACATCTCCTTAATGGCCAGGTAGATGTCCTCTCCTCTTGTAATGGTCTGAAGGGGAGTGACACCTAGCAAGTCTTCACAGAATACTTTCTGGTCTATGTTGAAAAACCTAACAGCTGAGCGCTGTCACAAATGTCAGTGGACTCATCCACAGCTAAGCCGACACTTGGCGCTTTGCACATGGCTTCATCTAACTGAGATAACACATCCTGGGTCAATATTTCACCTCTTTTTGTTGCAGATGATGCTGATAGGGGTATTTGCTTTATTTTATCACACAGCTCTTGTTTTTGTTTCCCTTCAAGTATTGTTTCAGCTACTGCACTCATGCATTCTTTGACAAGCCCTGCCTCAGTAAATGTTTTTTTGTGTTGACCCAAACTCCAAGCAACTCTGAGGGAACATTCATGAGCTCGTTGTTGGGGAATGAAAGTGTGGCTCAGGATCCTGGTGGACTGCTCATACTGGGCTCTCAGACAACTTATTTTTTGTGCTCTTACTTCAGATTTGACTGGGTATGTATGTTCAAAACATTTATGTTTTGTCTCATAATGACGTTTCACATTGGCACTTTTAATAAGTGCTGCGGTTTCTGAACATATGAGACACACTGGTTTAGTGCTTCCAGCGGGAAGGATGAATAAAAGTGAGTCTGTTCATTCCAGATTAAAGATCCTATTTTCACTGTCCACTTTTCTTTTTTTAGAAAGCGTCTGTTCCTTATCTTTCCGTTTCTCTGTCCCACCCGTCTCGTTCAACTCTGTTCTGACTTCCTTTCTCTGGCCCAGTTGTTACTCTCCCTTTCTTCGTCTCACTAGTCTCTTTCTCTACTTTCTATGACGTGGCTCTCTGTATCTCCTCAACTTCCTTGTGTCTCTTTGCTTCCTTCTCGTCTTCTCGACTTCTCTGCACTTCCTGCGGTCACAATATTCACCGCCAGGAATGCACAGACTTGTTTGGCTGAGAGGTATCACGTGGTGTGGGTTAACTGTCATGCAATTGGTCTGTCCTTTTCCGTACACACTAAGTTGCTACTGTGAAGTCTATGAAAAAGACGCAAGTTAAAATAAAAGCGCCCATCAAGTTTTAAATATTACCCCTGCTTTTTACTGGCTACATTCAGATGTGTTCAGGATTCTTGTTCCAGCCTTCATTTCTGCTGGACACATGCAGTACATTGTGTACATTTCCTGGAAACTCCTGAGAACATGGCCACACCTTCCCTTTTCTCTGCTTCCACACACTGTTTACGGCACATAGTTCATGCAGAGGCTAGATTTGAACTTTGTCAGCAAACAGAGGATATGATGTTACACAACCGGCCTTCTACCCTGCGGGTGGAGTGGCGTGGATTTATAGCTGCCTCCACAGTGGGAGAACATTTTGAGTCTGCATGTTAGTAACGGAAATGAAGGAGGAGCGTTCATTGCGTCCTTCAGGTACCTCTATCAGATGGTAAACTGAACGTGCTATAAAACAAGAAGGAGCCCAGCTGTACCTTCAGAAGCATCTTGATCTTTGATTATTTGAAGCAACATCTGCATATGTCCGCTGTAGCAACACATCTGCAGGTCTGGGAGAATGTGTCATTTTAATGATGAAATTTAAATCAGATGGAAACTGCTGGTTAAACTAAACGTTTTATATGAGAATTTCAATCAGATTTATGAGGCATTATTTAAAACTGGGAACAACAGAAAGAGCCGCATTGATGAGTTCAGATCTTTTTGTTTCTAATAGACAGTTTTATAAATGAACTCTTCAGAGGCAGAAACTAGATTTTCCTAGCGCATTTGAACACGTCACCATTACAGGGAGTGAAGCTGCTCTGAGACCAGAACCTATAACAACCACCAAAGCACGTTTGGATCACTGCTGTGAGAAATGCCTCCCAAATCGGCCAAAAAGCTTTTGAAAAACAGCCTGGAGAGCCTGGCCAAGAATAACTTTGAAAAGTTTCGCTCAGAACTCCTGGACCGCCGTGATGGCGTCAAGATGAACCAGGTGGAGGGTAAAAGCTTCCTGGAGGTTGCAGATGTGATGATCTCCGTTTATACCGAGAGGGGAGCTCTGAAGGTGGCCGAGGAGATCCTCAGAGAGATCTGCTGCGGACAGGAGGCATGCGACCTGGGTAAACATCTCAACATCTGGATCCATTTCTTCCTTCTACTCTGAGATCAGCGAGGGTTGTCAGAATAATCCAACATTTAGATTGTTTTATCTTCACATTCTGATGCGTTTTACCGTTTTCTCTGCGATTTAACTGATATTTCAATACAGTGCGGTTCTTATTTTACTTTCACTTCAGAGCCGCGCTGACCCAGGCATCCGAACCGCTCCAAGTTTCTTCCTGTTTCATTCAGCTTCAACTCAGTAACCTGATGCACAATAATTGCAGGATAGAGACATTTAAGACCCCTTAAAATAAGTTCTTTGGAGCTGAATTTCAGTTTCGATTCTTTTATTTTTGTCATAGTGGAATTAGTAAATTTGACCCACATGCAGAAAGCAATTCAGGAGACAGCTTTACGGTTAAAAGTTTTATTTTTAATGACAAAGCAAGAGCAAGATAAAGATAAAATAAAAGTGGGGAATTATTCCTGAAGGAAAACGATAAATAATGATTCCGTCTTACTGGGGAAAGGAGACGATCCGTCAGAGGGAGAGGTGGAGATAAACCCAGAGGATTGTTGACCCGTGTATCCGGTGATGGTGAGTTCAGGTTTGCCAGGAAATTTGAAAGTCCAGCGTTTACTGTGATTGAAGCTTGCGTGCGTGGGAGGGTGGACAGTTTCCGATGAGGAGGATTCCAGGTATAGTGGAAACTGCCAGCCGGTGAGATCCACAGGAGCAAACGGAGGTTTGAGTCTTTGTTCATGGGGTAGAAACGACTTCTTCTCAGAAGACAAGAAGCTGACGGCGAGGTCAGGTTCAGGTACACCTGTAACACAGAACATGCAGGTCTTCGCAAAAGCAAAAACGAGGACAAGGCAAGAGTAATGAGGCTGAAGTTGTACCACTAAGGGCAACACTCTGGCAATGAGTTGCTGGCAGCCTCCTCCTTAAATCCTCCTCTGGTGGTGATTAGAGTGATGGAGACCACCTGTCGGACACCTCCACGTCGAGGCGCCATCTAGAGGCTAAACACAGTAAGCAGCAGCACAAAAAGCAGACATGGCAGAGATCCTGACAATTTCCTTCCGTGGAGAAAACAGTTTAGTTACTAAATATCCTGGAAGATTCAGGCTCGGTTTTGCTCAGAATCACTGCTGATCCAAACTGTGCAGCTGATCTCAGTCGGAGTTGCCCGATCCAGAACTACCTCTGCAAAGTTTCCCAGCACTGAGAGCCAATCATCTGTCGCCCTACACAGAACCGAGCCCGTGGATCCAAGGCCTTTATGTGAATCTAAAATATTCACTCATCAGATATATTAAGACATTATCCAGCTACAAAGATTTAAACGATTGTAAATCAGAATATAAATAGATACATCAAAGGGCTCATTGATCTCAGTTTATATTTTAAATGTTCGGTGTAGAAAGGTTCTGAGTAGATCTAATCGGTGAAAAGATGTAAACTATTGAGGGAGAAACTCCATTCTTCAAAGCTACTGTAGCCTGCGGAACCGACACAAAACTGTGGTGGAAGAATTTGGTTTTATGCGTCTAACCTGAAGTTTTATTTGTTTGTTGGCAGCCGAAGAGGCTAAGAAGGCAGGTTTACAATCCCCAGATGCTGCTTCCAGTGATGGTGAGTTTCTCTGCTTTTTTCACTCTAAACATGACTAACAAGTTAGCCTTGGAAGGAACAAATCAGACAGAAGCAAAACTTCATTGAACATCTGAATTTCTCTGAATATCATCAGGGTATTTAAATTTTAGTTTAAATATTGTGGAGTTAAAACAACTCGACTCTTTCTGGGACTAAACAGCTTTTGTTTTTCTCGTCAGAGATGCACTTTGTGGACAAACACATGGATGAGCTGATCCAGAGAGTGGCCAACATTTCACCAATTTTGGACAAACTCTTAAAAGCCAATGTTATCCAATCTGAAGCTTATGATGTGATCAGTACCGAACGGACCTCCCAGGCCAAGATGAGGGCATTATACCGCGGCCCACTCAGAGCCAGCAGAAAAGTCCAAGATATCTTCCTCAACATCTTGAAGGATCAAGAACCTTTTCTCATTGAAGATCTCATGAAAAAATAAATCTTGGAGGGAATAAAAATCCATTTTTAGACCAAGAATGATTTACAATCACATGAAAACAGATTTTATTGTAATTGAGTAAAACAGTTTCTTACACTTGCTTGTTGTTTTTATTTTCCTGATCTCTGAGAAGCAAACCTCATGTCAGAACCATAGTCAGTCAGTCAGTCATTTTCTATACCGCTTCTTCCATAGTGAGTCGCAGAGAAGCTGGTGCTTATCTCCAGCAGTCTCTGGGCTGGAAGCGGGGTCCACCCTGGACAGGACGCCAGTCCATCGCAGGGCAACACACAAACAACCATGCACACACTTCAGACCAATTAACCTAACAGGCGCGTCTTTGGACTGTGGGAGGAAGCCGGAGTACCTGGAGAAAACCCACGCATGCACAGGGAGAACATGCAAACTCCAAGCAGAAAGAGCCACTGTGCAGGCTAGGTGCATTCTGTGCAAAAACCATTTTAAGCTTTGCACCACGGGGGTAAAGGGTGTAGAAGCATTACAACTCCACTCAGGGGATAGTTTATTTTTCCATGACTCACAAATTGTAAGCACATTTTTTGCCCCATTTGGCCCTACTCGATTCCACTTGGCCCACTTTGCAACCGTTTCCATTACAGTTTTTTTCTGTACTGGTACCTGGTTTTTTGGTCCCTGTTCTGAGCTGGTCAGACTGGGGCTGAGCAGGGACTAGATGTGACGTAAACAGACTGCTGTTCACTGATTGACCATGGGATGAGGAGAAATGGGAAGGTTTTTTTAAGAGGTAGTGCAGGGAGAAGGTAATAAAAGAATATTAAGGACCACAATGGCTGGAGCGGGTCAAACCCAAATATAATTTTACTATTTACAAATCATAAACTATGCCTGAAGGCTGAAAGAAAAGAAAAAGGACACATCAGCTTTCTGAATTACACACAGGTTGGGGGCGCTGTATTTAAAAACATCCTAAACCAGCTGATCACACATAAAATCAGCTGTTCAAACATTTCCCACGAAACACACAGAACAAACCACCATGGAGGCAGGCAGAATTTGGTGCTTCACCATCCAGACAGCAGCATCTCTCCTCTCTGCTTTCCTGACACCCTCCACCCTCACCCCCCTCACATCAGAACTTCTGAGCCTTTCTTTAGAAGTTCTGGCTGGGCTGTGGTCCAGATAATTATCCCGGTGGATCATTTTATACATGATAAAAACATAAAGAAGATATTCTTGCATATGCAATAATACAAATATTATTGGTATTTAGTCTAGTTATGTTTTTATTTTGTGTTCATTTATTTTTTATCATTTTATGCAGACTATTTTAATGTGACAATGTCACACAGTAATGTTAATAGCAGCACAGCGCATTGTAATTCAATTCAATTCAATTCAATTCAATTCAATTCAATTCAGTTCAATTCAATTCAGTTTATTTATATAGCGCCAATTCACAACACATGTTGTCTCAAGGCACTTCACAAAAGTCAGGTACATACATTCCAATTAATCCTAATCATTGAACAGTTCAGTCAGATTCAGTTATTTATTCAAATTGGTTAAAAAGTTTTTCTATCTAAGGAAACCCAGCAGATTGCATCCAGTCAGTGACTTGCAGCATTCACTCCTCCTGGATGAGCATGTAGAGACAGTGGACAGTCACTGGCGTTGACTTTGCAGCAATCCCTCATACTGAGCATGCATGTAGCGACAGTGGAGAGGAAAAACTCCCTTTTAACAGGAAGAAACCTCCAGCAGAACCAGAACCAGGCTCAGTGTGAGCGGCCATCTGCCACGACCGACTGGGGGTTAGAGAGAACAGAGCAAAGACACAAAGAGAACAAAGAAGCACTGATCCAGGAGTACTTTCTATGGGAAGGAAAAGGTAAATGTAAACTGCACTGATGGCTGGAGTGGGTCAGTGGAAACACGACTGGTACCATACAGGGTAGAAGACTGAGTGGAGCGGAGCCGCACCACCTGATACGAGCCAGTGGAAAGGGGGCATTTATGTTCAATAAACAGGCAAAAACTAAACTTGAATGTATCTGTTGTAGAAAAATTGTATTTTCTAAAGAAAGAGAACGATGATAACCATTCAATCAGCTTTATTAATTTAGCCTTAAGAGAGACAGATCTTTCAGCATCAGACGTGTTACTGAGCAGAGCTGAGACCAAATCTGATGGACAAAGGCTGACACTTCCTTATATCAGTTTGGCAAAAACCCCATGTGGCCTGACACCCCCCTCTAGGAAGAGCAGAAGTGAGAATCAACCTAACTTTCACGCAGACATCTGGACTCCTCTACAACAAATTGTTTGTTGGACCTGCAGGGGTTCCAGGAACAGGAAGAGAAACGAAACACCTTTTGTTCAGGCACATTTCCCCTTTAGCTTGTAAATGCTTTGGGGATGACCAGCAGGGGTGGCAGAAAGGAAGGTGGAAGCCATTGTCGTTTCAGACTTGGTCATCACCTCAGAAGGACAAAAGCAATTTAAATTTTAACATCACAATTCCACACTTTTGATCATAAATGAAACTTGTTTCATGTGTGATCAACACCAATTTAAAGGAAACAAAATAAAAAGGAATGATACTAAAAAAGGAAGAAACTGAATAATATAATAAAAGGAAGAAATAAAAAACAGTCATCCTCAGTGAGCGAAAAACCTGTCAGATGGAAATTAAAACACATTTGTGTATCAACAAACAATCAGGCAGGAAAATACTCACACGACCCCTCCGCCAAGGTGGTCACCAACGTGGTAAAGAAATGACCGGAAATAAAAGAAAGAAAAACAACAAAAAAATGCAATAAAAAAAATGATACCCAAATCAACAACACTGTGTGTTCATTATTAAAGAAGCATCATTAGAATCAAGAAACAACAAAAATGATAAATGTAATGTTTGTGAAACAGGAAAGAAATTATCATTTGAATAAATGGAGATAGAACAGTGGGAAAATCATCAAAATCACCATCATGAGTTATTGAAGCTGAGTCATCAGGGCCATGAGGAACCACGTTCAGAAATGTTTAGAAACAGGAGCTCTAACCTGCTGGAAGTTAGGCTTCCACAGTCCAACTAAACAACGGTGGAAATGAACACATTTCAAATTTGTAATAAAACCATAATGATAGATATCAAGCAATAAACATGAAAGTTAGATAAAAGCATCAGTGATTTCCTCCTCAGATTCAGTTTCGCTGTCCAAATGGGAGAAAATAAGTCGGCTGACCCTTGCTGTCCTGACAAAGGAGCGCCTAGTAGCCACCAAATGATAAGAAATTAAGGAGAATAAGCATCATGGCGCATGCTTGACAGTCTCTCTGTTGCAGACATCGCCAGTCTATCATCCGGAGAAAGGTTATGTGCAAATGTGTAAAGGTCTTCCCTGTATGTTCCTTTGTGTCTCTCACTGTGGTGTGTGCGCAGTGAGGCAAAGGACCTTATGATTTCTAACTTTCAGGCAATGCGATGGCCTTAAGTAGATTCTGAAATAACGTTGCTCTGCTCAAGGGATTATTGTGCCCTTGTAAGAACAGTGTTCTTCAACCAACTCTTCAATCACTCCCCAGTGATCAGCTTACAGTTCTTTGTCTTGTGGTGGTCCGCTGTCCTCACACCTTTTTGGCCGTGGATGATCCAGTTGGAAGATGACTTGTGTCCTGGAAGCCAGAAGCTGGAGGAGCTGGAGCTTTCTTGCAGTGTGATGCATGTAACCAGGCAACACGCTCTGCTGCCTTGACAGCGATGTGGGTGACTAGTAGGATCTGATATGGGCCGTTCCAGCGCCTGGACTTCCAGTGTTTTCTCCTAAATTCTCTGACCAGAATCCAGTCGCCAGCAGCCTTCACCGTCTGTGAAACTTGAGAAAGCACAGTGGAGAGTTTTTGACAGTAAAACAACATCCTATCTTCACACAAAGATGTGGAAGAAAGTGATCTTGGCAATATCCCCATGCCCAAATTAGGAGACCTGCCAAACAGCACTTCAAAAGGACTGAGGTTTGCGTGTGTCCTTTGTCTCAATCTCATGTAAGTGAGAACAATAGGCAGAGCCTTCACAACACCTGGCTAATTTTAATAAAATTAATACATTTTAATACGTTTAGTAAAAGTCCCATTCTCACGTTCCAAGTCTCCATCACTTTGTGGGTGATATGCATAGTGTGTTCGTAGCCCAAAAACGTATCTTCTCCATCTACAGAGGAATCACAGCCATTCTATGGCCTTCAACAGCACAAGAAACTAATTATTTTTTTTCTGTGTTTCCCAACAGTTAAGGATGAAATGATCTAAACGTTTTTCATTTTATGAAGTTTGGTTTTGTTTGTGTGAAACTGCTATCTTAGTGCTCGCAGGCTATCTGCACACGTGATCAGCTTTGTGTTTGTGTTTTGTGTTTTTTTTTAAGTTAAGACAAACTTTATTTAAAGGGTGATTTTAAACACAGAAGGTTGCTCATAACGCGCCGTCCGCGCTTATGCATTTTAACCCTTTTATTGACGGTATTTTAAGTAAGTTGTTTTTTGATCTGGATGCTAAGCTATCAGCCTCCTTTGTTAGCTTAACTGCTAACAGCTAGGAACAGTGCTTGCTGCTGAAGAGAGTTTACCCAGAACGGTTTAGTTTTCAATCCAGTAAATAATAGTCCCTAACACATTATTTTACTACATTGATATAACTAAGTAAACACCATTAAGCCCCATTTCTCCAGAAAGATTTGGCTCTTTTCCAAAATATTTCCTTAAATAATTTTCCTTACCTTAATAATATTTCTTCAAATATTATTTTAAAAATAAAGGCAACTAATTAGACACCATTGAGAAATTATTCATCCAGAAGGTTGGTTTTATTCAGCAGATCATTCTTTTTAAACATTATTTTTTTAAAATAATATTTTATCTGATCTTGCATTGTGAATGGTTGTCTAAAGGTATGCTGATTAAATGCCTAAGTTAAGTTTTTCCAAGACTAACTTAACTTCATTTCCAGATTCTTCAAGATAATCCTTGGTTCTCAAACATAAAACATAACATAAATAACATTGATGGTAATGTTGCATCACTCTTTGGTCATGATTTTCAATCATCTTTAATCAACTTGTTTATATTGTACATAGCCCATTAGTCTTAGTCTTCGTTATTCTTTAATTCTGCTTTGGTAGTTTAGTTGGATTGTTTTAGCATAGTATAGTAAAGAGTTTGTTGATTGAAATATGTTTGACTTTGAGTTGACTTCTTTTTTAATAAATTCTTGTTCTTGTAAAGAAATTGTGTGAATTCATTCCATGTGTGTGCAGAGTTTTGCTGTTCAATAATGTCAGAGCTTGGCTCACACCTTTCAATTTTGTCCTAATACCATCGCCTTACTGGGCTGGTATTCACAGGACAACCCTTAACAGACCGAAAATATTATTTGATAAAATATTAAAAATATTAATATTAAATATTAAATATATTAATATATTATAAAATATTATAATTGGTTTGATCAAAATATTGTAAATTAATTGAAAATTGTATAATTTTGTCATCAGTACAAAGTCAACAATCAACGTCAGATTTTGTTGTTGGACAAGGGTGAATGAACTGAAACACCTGTCATTGAAACACCTGTCTGGGAGGTTTCATGGCTAAATTGGACCAGCCTGGTAGCCAGTCTTCATTGATTGCACATTGCACCAGTAAGAGCAGAGTGTGAAGGTTCAATTAGCAGGGTAAGAGCACAGTTTTGCTCAAAATATTGAAATGCACACAACATTATGGGTGACATACCAGAGTTCAAAAGAGGACAAATTGTTGGTGCACGTCTTGCTGGCGCATCTGTGACCAAGACAGCAAGTCTTTGTGATGTATCAAGAGCCACGGTATCCAGGGTAATGTCAGCATACCACCAAGAAGGACGAACCACATCCAACAGGATTAACTGTGGACAAGAAGGAAGCTGTGTAACTGAAAGGGAAGTTCTGGGTGCTAAACCCGGATTGTATCCAAAAAACAAAAACCACGGCTGCCCAAATCACGGCAGAATTAAATGTGCACCTCAACTCTCCTGTTTCCACCAGAACTGTCCGTCGGGAGCTCCACAGGGTCAATATACAATATACACGGCCGGGCTGCTATAGCCAAACCTTTGGTCACTCATGCCAATGCCAAACGTCGGTTTCAATGGTGCAAGGAGCGCAAATCTTGGGCTGTGGACAATGTGAAACATGTATTGTTCTCTGATGAGTCCACCTTTACTGTTTTCCCCACATCCGGGAGAGTTACGGTGTGGAGAAGCCCCAAAGAAGCGTACCACCCAGACTGTTGCATGCCCAGAGTGAAGCATGGGGGGTGGATCAGTGATGGTTTGGGCTGCCATATCATGGCATTCCCTTGGCCCAATACTTGTGCTAGATGGGCGCGTCACTGCCAAGGACTACCGAACCATTCTTGAGGACCATGTGCATCCAATGGTTCAAACATTGTATCCTGAAGGCGGTGCCGTGTATCAGGATGACAATGCACCAATACACACAGCAAGAAGACTGGTGAAAGATTGGTTTGATGAACATGAAAGTGAAGTTGAACATCTCCCATGGCCTGCACAGTCACCAGATCTAAATATTATTGAGCCACTTTGGGGTGTTTTTTGAGGAGCACAAAACACATATCATGACCTGGCCACTATCCTGCAAGAAGAATGGCTTAAAATCCCTTGAATTGTGCAGGAAATGTCATTCCCAAGACAATTGACATGCAGGCCGGTCAAAAGGAGGCCCTACACATACATTCAATTAATCCTAACCATTGAACAGTGCAGTCAGATTTCAGTTATTTATTCAAATTGGATAAAAAGTTTTTTCTATCTAAGGAAACCCAGCAGATTGCATCCAGTCAGTCAGTGACTTGCAGCATTCACTCCTCCTGATGAGATGTAGAGACAGTGGACAGTCACTGGCGTTGACTTTGCAGCAATCCCTCATACTGAGCATGCATGTAGCACAGTGGAGAGGAAAAAAACTCCCTTTTAACAGGAAGAAACCTCCAGCAGAAAAAGGCTCAGTGTGAGCGGCCATCTGCCACGACCGACCGACTGGGGGGGGAGAGAGACAGAGCAGAGAGACACAAAGAGAACAAAAAAGACTGAGCAAAGACTGATCCAGGAGTACTCTATGGGAAGGAAAAGGAAAAAAATTAATGGAAAAGTCCTTTAGTGTTTTTCATCCTAGAAAGAAAGAAAGAGAAAAAAAGATCTGAGCAGTTTTCTGAGCAGTTTTTAGAGTCTGAAAGAGAGTTAGTTAGTAAAAGCTCAGTCAGTAGCTATGTCTAGGAGAGAGAGAAGGGTTAAACACTGAAAGACAGGGCCATGTGGATCATCGGTAGAGGGTGAGCATTAAGTTGTTGCCAGCAGAAGCTTGGAGATGTCTCCAGAAAGGTGTTACAGGTAGACACAGAGTCAGGCCAGGTGTAGCTTCTAGGAGCAAAGTTAAAAGTGAAAAACAAAATTGAAGAGTCTAGAGAGACATGTCCAGAGAGGCAGCAGGACAGAGAGAGCATGTCTAGAACTAAAGCTTTAAAAAAGAGTAAAGCCTAGAGAGAGAGAGAGAGAGAATACAAAAACCCACAACGATTGGAAAGTCAGAAAAAAATTGAAAAGAAACAGCAAATAATAGCAAAATTGAGAGTAGTAGTGTGAAAAGTAGCGAGAGAGGGAAAGTGAGCATTATGTCCTCCAGCAGCCTAAGCCTATAGCAGCATAAAAGCCTAAGAAGAGAGAGCTCAGGATAACCTAAGCCACTAACTAAGCTAACTAAAGCTTTATCAAAAAGGAAAGTTTTAAGCCTAGCCTTAAAAGTAGACAGGGTGTCCGCCTCACGGACTAAAAAAACTGGGAGCTGGTTCCACAGGAGAGGAGCCTGATAACTAAAAAGGATCTGATCTGCCTCCCATTCTACTTCTAGAGACTCTAGGAACCACCAGTAAACAGTCTGAGAACAGTGCTGTGTTAGGAACGTATGGAACAATCAGATCTCTGAACAAGATGATGATGGATGCTAAATCATTAAGGGCTTTATATGTGAGGAGGAGAATTTAAATTTATTCTGGATTTAAATTTTTAATGAAGGGAAGGGAGCTAAAATAAGGGAGCTAAAAATTAGAATCTAAGCTTTTAATTTTCATCAGAAAAATCTTGCTTTTTTTTTTTGAATCAGCTGAAGGCAGAAGCTTTTAACTGCATTTTTTTGACATCCTGATAGAATAAAAATTACAATAGTCCAGCCTTGAAGTAACAAAAAATGCATGGACTAGTTTTTCAGCATCAGTCTCTGGACAGGATATTTCTTTTTTTTTCAATGTTTTCCGGAGATGGAAAGAATGGATAATGGCAATCCTAAAAAATGTTGTTTTTCCGGGAGAATTAAAAAATGGAAAACCTGTTTTTAATATGGGATTTAAATGACATGTGGTAAAATAAACACCAAGGTTTTTTACTTTATTTATTATCAATTTAAGGTCAATTTAATGCCATCCAGGTTAAGTGATTGACTAAGCAGTTTCTTTTTTTTTTTTTTTTTAAAGACTCCGGTCCAAAGACGACAACTTCTGTCTTGTCTGAATTTAGAAGCAGAAAATTTAAAGTCATCCAAGTTTTTATGTCTTCAAGACATGCTTGTAGTCTATCTAACTGGTTGGGCTCATCAGGATTTATGGATAAGTAAAGCTGAGTGTCATCAGCGTAAACAGTGAAAATTTATTCTATGCTGCCTGATAATTTTTACCTATTGGAAGCATATATATATAAAGAAATATTGGCCCAAGTACTGAACCCTGTGGTACTCCACAATTAACCCTGGAGTTTAAAGATGATTTATCATTTACATTAATTTACAAACTGGAATCTGTCAGACAAATAAGATTTAAACCAGCCTAGCCAGCCTGCCTGTTCCTGACCCTACAGCATATTCCAGCCTTTCTAAGAGAATATTATGATCGACTGTATCAAATGCAGCACTGAGATCTAACAGAACCAGTACAGACACAAGTCCATTATCTGAGGCAATAAGAAGGAACAGATAAACTCTGAGCCAGTTTTCAAGGTTAGAGTCTGAAAGAGAGCACATAGTTAGTCACAATAAAAGCTCAGTCAATCGCCATGTCTAGGAGAGAGAAAGGGTTAAACACTGAAAGACAGGGCCATGTGGATCATCGGTAGAGGGTGAGCATTAAGTTGTTGCCGGCAGAAGCTTGGACGATTCCCTCTCCAGAAAGGTGTCACAGGAAGACACAGCTACCTTAAAAGCCTGTGGTACATATCCATTTACTAAAGATAGATTAATCATATCTAAAATGGGGCTGGTAATCAGAGGGAACACTTCCTTAAATAATTTGGTCGGGATTGGGTCTAACATACAAGTTGAAGGTTTAGATGAAGCTAATATTTCTGATAACTCAGGAAGCTCCACAGGATCAAAACAGTCCAAACACAGATCAGGTTCTACAGTTACTTCCAATGTTGTCTCACTTGTTGAGGATGAAGTAATCATCTTCGGGAGTATGTCAAAGATTTTCTTTTTAATAGAATCAATTTTATTTTGGAAGAATCCCGTAAAGTCATGACTGCTGAGAGCTAAGGGAATGGATGGCTCAACAGAGCTATGACTCTGTGTAAGTTTAGCAACTCTACTAAAGAGAAACCTAGGATTATTCTTGTTCTCTTCTATTAAGGATGAGAAATAAGCTGTTCTAGCTTGGTGAAGTGTCTTTTTATACAACAGTAGACTATTTTTCCAGATTAAGTAGGAATCCTCTAGTTGTGTAGAGCGCCATTTTCTCTCCAATTTTCTAACATTGTGCTTTAAAGTACGCAGCTCTGAATTAAACCAGGGAGCTAGCCTCCTATGTATAATTAACTTCTTTTTCAAGGGGGCTGCATTGTCTAATGCACCACACAATGATGAAGTAACACTTTGAACAAGAGAATCAATTTGTAAAGGGGAAGAAACAAAATTATTGCCCTCCACTGTGTTTTTCTGTGATAATGAGGAAATTAAAAGTGGAACAGATTCTTTAAAGGTTGTTACAGCATCGTCTGATAATGATCTACTATAATGAAATTTTCTTTCAGGTGTGACTCAAAGGTTATTAAGAAATGGTCAGACAGGACAGGGTTATGAGAAAATATTATGTCTTTACACTCAATGCCATATGTCAGCACAAGGTCCAGAGAATGAAGACAAAGGTGGGTAGGTTTGTTAATGTTTTAAGCAAAGCCAATTGAGTCTAAGATAGCATTAAAGGCAATATTTAAGCTATCACTTTCAGTGTCAACATGAATGTTTAAATCCCCCACTATAATAACCTTATCTGTATTTAACACTAAATCAGATAAAAGGTCTGAAAAATGATCTAAAAATTGAAGATAGAAGTACAAGGATGTGTGTGTGTGTGTGACTGTCTTGATCACTAAAAGTTTATCTACCATTACCGTGCCGAATTTGGTAACCATTAGGCTTATTTTGTTAGAATGGCATGTTGTGAAATTATGATTATATGATTATGAATATTTAGAGAAAAAATAGAATTTAACAATCATAATTAATGTGTCATTCATATCCAAAATCACCCACTGTGTTTAGATATTCAGAATATACCATGGAAATGTGATTGTTTGGCTGCTTGCACTTAATAATTGGAAGTATTGAGTGAGAAGCATGGACGTGAGGACATGATCAGTGGCTGAGATCTCGTGAGGGCAGTGCGCAAGTAATAACTCAAGTAAAACAAGCCTGTAAATTGAAGCCCAACATAGAAACGTTTAAAATCTAACCACTGTCTCATATTTGTCAATAAAACAAACTGGAAGAGGAAACCTTAGACAGCCTGGAGAGCTCGGTAGAAGAATGTTTTGACAACATAGTAATGGACAAAACACAAAAATCTGCATCCATGACCACACCAGCATCAAAATGTACCCGTTCAGAAAGCTCGGCCAGCACCTCCACTATCTCTTCAGAGAAAAGCTACTCTGATGTCCTGGACTCTATGCAGATCAGCCACAAACAACAACCTTCGCTCACAGCCAAGAAACAAATGCTGTGGGATAAGGTAAAGAAATGAGGGAGACCATCCTGAATATATAGCTCGGGGCACGCAGGACAACCTTGTCTTCTCCGGCATCCCGGAACGGGCAGAGGAGGACGCTGAATCCACTATCTGGGAATTTCTCCAAAGTCAGCTAAAACTCCCAAATGACAAGGTTAAAAACATCACATTCCATCGTGTTAACTGGGTCGGAGGTAAGAAGCCCGACAACAACTGGCCTCGGCCATTTGCAGTGAAATTCAGGCACTGCAAGCAGAAAGAGCAGGTAAGAAGTCGGGTCAGAGAGCTACGGGGAACGAACTTCAGCATCATTGACTAGTTTCCAAGGGAGATCCTCAAATGGAGGAGAGTATTATTCCCAGTCAGGAAGAAATATATCACTGAAGTGGCTGTAGATAAACTCTGTTAATGGTCAGTTGTTCAGGGACCTGGTTGGATAAGAGGTTAGATAACGCTGTTCTAATCTAATGTAAAGCACAGCTCAGCATGATTAAAACATGTGCCTGTATCTGAAGTAATTGAAAATCCTCAAAAATAACAATAAAAGCTTTATATATTATGTACAAAATAATAAACATACGTAATTTTTATCAACAATGTAATAACTATTCTTTTTCAGCTTTTAAATTAAAGCATTTAAATCACTATATACATTTGTGTTTTAGAATATGGTAATTAACACTTGGACTCCCAGAACTCTAACACTACTAGAACTTTCAAGCCCGTCAATTTGACGGCGAGCATTCTAGATGCGAGGCGGTGATGACGTCATCGCATTACATTGGGCAGAATGCTAAAGATTTTCTTGCACGCTATAAAATGATGTTTTTGACAAGAATTAATAATAGTATTTGATCAAAACCTATTATGTTTTATTATTATTTATAAATAGTACTGAAAAATAATACAGAGTAGCGGGTACATTTAAAAAAAGCTTTACTAATCTGACCAAAAGCTGGACAGCTCCATTTTACGCTTCTCTTCACTTCGCGGACATAAACTAGCGCTAAAAATGCCTTCAGCTCATCCACACTCATGTCCGAGGAGGAATCATCTCCTAAAGCTCTGCGGGCCTCAGCCACCCTGCAGCCCTGATCGTGGATGAGCATTTCGGCATCCACTAAGCAGAGGAACGCGGTCTGGGCATCTTGGATCTGGCGCTCTGTCAAAGCATTCTGGCTCTGACACCTCCCTCTACTTTCTTCCTCCCCTATCACTGTCCACACAGTCCCATCCTTTCCTTTTTCCTCCTCCTTCCCAGATGTGCGCTCGTCTTGCGATGAAAACGCTGTAAAGCGCAGAATAGATTGTTGTTCCTGGGCTACTATATCTATGACCTAACTTATTGTTTATTTCTTTGTCCATTATCAGTATCTTGTAGTTTCTCTCCTGCCAGCTGGATTGCTGGGTTTATAGCTCGGCACTGATCACCTGGCTCGTCTCCCTGTCTCTGAACCTGCGCTGATTGTGGCACTGTTGCTGTAGTTTATATATTATTAGTTTACTAATCTGTAAACTATAGCCTAAAATGATAAAATCGTTACATAGACTAGTCTTTTACTACCTTGAAATAATGCGCCACAACCTCCTCCTAATGGGACGACTCGTGTTTTTTAGCTGGGGGAGGCTCACTCTCTGACCCGCCGTCACTGGAACTGAATACCGACCAAGAGCCGTCAGAATCCCTCTCGACCCCAGAATCACGATAATCTAATTTATGAAGCATTTCCAATGTCTCTTGAGCAGAAAATATCCTTCTGGAAGCTATTTGTAGGATGCCAACAATCTCCTTCTAAGACTGCGATCTGGAGTGGCGGTTGCTAGGCAACGCTCTCCCGTATACTCAGCCGCGGGAAAAAAATGTCAATGTAAATAATAGGCCGTCAAAATAGCGGCTGTGGTAGTTAGAGGTAGAAATACTTAGATCTTTTATTTACTTTATGTTTGTAAAATAGAGACATAGGAATACACAAGACACAGGTTTAGAAAAGGTTAGGATGCCAGGAAGATAAGAGTTTTAATTAACCAGAGTTATGGCATGTCAAACTTTCAAAACCGTCAAATTGACGGCCCTGGGAGTTCTAGTGTTAAACCATGACACCGTGAAGCCAATATATTTACAGTCCAGGTTATCACACCATTGTGGCCTCTCTGATTTTACCTACTGTACTGTCCACTGATAATATTATCAGATTCTTTTCTCTAGTTTTAATCTTTACCATCTTTGTAACATTGTCAAAATAAATTTGTTCATTATGCATATAAAGTGTTTCAATGATGTCTGCAGATGTTAAAGAAGACGGCTCCTGAAGAACAGAGTCCTGAAATGGACCAGCGGGAGCTGGAGCTCCACCACATAAAGGAGGAAAATGAAAGAATCTGGACCAGCCAGGATGGAGAACAACTGAATGTGAAGAAGGAGACTGATGATACCAGGTTTCCATTAACTGTTGTTCATATGAAGAGTGAAGAGGATGAAGAAAAACCTCTGTTCTCTCAGCTTCATCAACATGAAACAGAAGATCTTCCAAGCAGCAGCTCAGCTGACCAGATAAAAGTAGAAATTAAAGAAGTTGACTGTGGAACTGGTGTGAAGCATCATGTATCTGAGCTTAAACGCTTGTCAGACTCTGAAACTGAAGACGGTGAGGATGATTGGAAGGAGAGCAGGGCTCCAGGGTCAGGCAGAAACACTGTCAACAAATCTTTGAGCTGCTCTGAGTGTGCGGGAAAATTTGCTAACAGACGCTCTCTTCAGAGTCACATGACATGTCATCCAAGATTAATGTCTTCAGATTCTTCTGGTAATGAGACGTGTTTCAGAGAGAAAAAAATTATAGATTCACTGACAAAAGTCCAGAAAGGTATTAAAACGTTTAATTGTGGTGAGTGTGGTAAAGGTTTTACCAGGAAACATGACTTAAAACAACACACAAAAGTCCACGCTGGGAAACCCTTTAGTTGTGATGCATGTGGAAAAAGATTTTGCTACAAGTCACAATTAAACACACACATGAGAATCCACTCAGGAGATAAACCTTTTGGTTGTGATGCATGTGGAAAAAGATTTGCAGTCAAGTCACAATTAAACACGCACATGAGAGATCACACAGGAGATAAACCTTTTAGTTGTCATGCATGTGGAAAAAGATTTGTTTACAAGTCAGAATTAAACAAACACATGAGAATTCACACAGGAGATAAACCTTTTAGTTGTGATGCCTGTGGAAAAAGATTTGTTTACAAGTCAGAATTAAACAAACACATGAGATCACAGGAGATAACCTTAGTTGTGATGCCTGTGGAAAAAGATTTGTCTATAAGTCAGAATTAAACAACACATGAGAGATCACACAGGAGACAAACCTTTTGGTTGTGATGAATGTGGAAAAAGGTTTGTCTTAAAGTCATATTTAAACAAACACATGAGAATCCACACAGGAGACAAACCCTTTAGTTGTGATTCATGTGGAACAAGATTTGCCTGGAAGTCATATTTAGACAAACACGTGAGAATTCACACAGGAGACAAACCTTTTAGTTGTGATGCATGTGGAAAAAGATTTGTCTTAAAGTCATATTTAAACAAACACATGAGATTCCACACAGGAGACAAACCCTTCTCCTGTGATGCATGTGGAAAGAGATTTTCCTGGAAGTCAAATTTAGATAGACACATGAGAATCCATACAGGAGACTAACCTTTGCTTTTGATGCATGTGGAAAAAGTTGTGCTTCAAAATCATATTTATACAAACACATGGCAAATCCACACAGAAGAGAAAAAACATTTGGTTCAGATGCTTGTGGCAACTTCTTTGCCTTCAAGTCATCTTTAAACAAACACACAAGAATCCAAACTGGAGAAACACTTTTTTGATGAAATCAAAGATAAACCCTTTGCTGGTTATGATTGTGGAAAAGATTTAAGCATAATTTAAGACCCTCTTTACACCATATTGCGTAGGTCCCAGGAAACAATGTTTTTCCACGTCTGTTATCAGTTTAGCTAGCCAATAGTGGCAGATTCGTGGAAGTCCCAGTTGCTTGTGCTGAAAAGCAGCAGCAGCTCGCTTGTTTAGTTTGCCCGGGAGTGGATATTCACCAGGTAGATAGTGGTGAAAAAGTGTTTGCCATCTTCCTCATTTATTTTTCTTTTGTTTTTGCATGTTTGTCACACTTAATTGTGTCAGATTATCAAACAAATTTAAATGTTAGTCAAAGACCTCACAAGTAAACAAAAAATGCATTTTTAAATGGTTTTTATTGTTGAGGGAGAGACCAAATACATACCTACATGGCTCTGTGTAAAAAGGTGATCACCTAAACCTAATAACTGGTTGAACTAACCCTCAACAGCAACAACTGCAATAAAGCGTTTGCTATAACATGCAATGAGTCTTTTACAGCCCTATGGAGGAATTTTGGTCCACTAATCTTTGCAGAATTGTTGTAATTCTGCCAATTGGAGGGTTTTTCGATAATGAACGACATTTTTGTCAGTTAAGATTATAATACAGTTTTAAAGTTAAAATGTATGCTTCAAACATGGGTTTTAATCCAAACAGGAGCTGTCTTGCCTTTTCTTTGCCTTGAAGCAAAAAAACACTGATCTCCACCTTGACAAACCTCCTTAGAAACTGTTAAAGTTGCACCTCTACATGGAGTTTGTATAAAGTCTATTAGTCACAAATTGCAGGTGTGGCAGGATAATTGGTTCTAGTTTTATTGCTGATCACAACAACGCTCAAGGTGCATGCATGGCTCAAGGAGGGCCAGAGGCTGCTGAAGCCTTGGCTGCGGTGACGGAGCGGTGACAGGACTAAGTTCTCTGTTTCTACCACCGCCGATTTGGAGTGAAGGCAAAGCGCTGCATTCCTCCGTGTTTGTTCCAACTTCAGGGAAATGAGAGGGCCGCTGTTCGCTAGTGGCTGTGTGCCGGCAGGTCGAATAAGCTGCTTTTTGTCTTGAACGAAGTTTCTGGTCGTCGTTTCCTTCCGTTTTGTTTCATTATGCCAGTGTAGGAGGCAGACATTTTGTGTCAGAGCCAGGGACCACCACCAGATGCTGATAATGATGTTTCAATGGACGTTAGTTTAACTGGGACTTTGTAGTAGCATCTGTGTCAGTACCTATTCTGGGTGCTGATTTTTTGTGTGCTTTCCGGTTGTTAGTGCTTGTTGCTAATAGTTGATTTATTGGTGCTGTGTTTTTTGACACCTATCCCTGTACACTTGGGGGGTCCCGGCCATCGGCCTCTGGCTGACATGTTTGCCATGGGTGATGAGTTTCAGCGCTTGTTGGCTGAGTTTCCTGCTTTCACTGTCCCCACTTTTACTGCTACAATAGCTAAACATGGGGTAGAGCATTGTATTTCTATGGTGGGTCCGCCGGTTTTTGTGCGGGAATGCCACCTAGATGCCACTAAGTTAGCAATAGCTAAGGAGGAGTTTGCTAACATGGATGGCCTCGGCAATGTATGCCGCTCCAAAGGTCCATGGGCGTCTCCTTTACATATGGTTCCCAAGGCTGCTGGGGGTTGGTGACCCTGTGGGGATTTTTGACGCCTTAATAATGTGACCAATAACCACAGGTACTCAGTCCTTCACATCCAGGATTTTTCCGCCCGTTTGGCTGGCGCGACTATTATTTCGAGGGTGGATTTAGTGCGCGGCTACCATCAGGTTTCTGTCCATTGTCAAAATGAGGTGAGATCCTTCCATGTATCCATGCAGAAATTGATTAACCCTCATAATTAGTTTAATGACATATACAGCATTAAATGTTCACATTTTAAAGCTATGAAGTATGGGCGGCCCATTTGGTGTATGTTTTAATTATTCTTTCTTTTGCAGAAGTGTATCACTATGATTGAGTTTAACAACAATCACATATGATGAAATGAGAGCCTAATCTTTAAAGTATCAAATAAATAATGATCATATTACATGGATAAGATGTCATTAAACAGTAAAATGAATATATCTTTGCACTCTGGAACTGAGGACTGAAGAGGCCTGTATGGAGTCACACATTAACTGTGACGGTCTTATCTTTTTCAGAAGTAGAAAACTACAAGTATAATCAAAGAAAAATGTATGATGATTTTCTATTTTTCTACAGTTATTGAATGTAATGAAGAGGGGTAATGTTAATCAATTGTGATGTATGAATAAAAATGAAGTGATGTTTTTTTTAGCTGTAACTGGCTGTGAGAGCAAGAAGCAGAAAAATACTGTTAGAAAGTTTGAGGCTAAGCAGATAAGGAGGGCACCATGGCTTGGGAGCCAGAGGCAGCAGAGACATAACATTAGGACAGGTGGGGCAGAGGAGAGCCAGCTTCACGGGAACTGGGCAGGATGGGAGCGGGAGTCGTGAAGGTCGAAAAACAGGCAAGTGTCATAACACAGGGTGCCAACTGGGCTGTTTACAACTCTGTCTACGGAGGCCAGGAGACGGCACCGAAAAGTAACGGCGACCGTGTAACTCAATGATGGGATAGCTTGCCCGGCAACAGGGGATGAGCAGTGAGGCTATCTGCACTATAAAAACTCTGCAAAGAAAGAAACAGGGTTGTTTCCTCGCAGAAGACCTGCGAACAAGATCGGATGGAGAAAGAAGCTACAGATGAATCAGAAGACGGGAGACGCAGCCCCGCTGACAATTCTGCATTGTAGAGAGGATCAACCCGTGTGCCCTGAGAAGAGCTGCAACTAAGAATTGAGAATCTGAATTTCATCCGTTGCATTTTTTCCCAAGACAACTGAAGTGAACTTGGTCAGTGAACAACTGATTGCTCTAAGTCTCAGGCTTCGGGAAATCCTGAACCAACCTCAATTACACCTCAAAGGATTCCATCAACTATTCAGCCTCTGCAAGCTACCGACTTTTGAAACATATGCCAACAAAGTTTCAGTTTTTTAGATTTTTAATATTTTTAATTTTTTTCCAACTTGACCATCGAAACCCCGAGCATCAGCGCCTGTCCACTTAGAGGAAGAAAACTGAAGATTTGCCTTTCACCCAAGAAGAAAATCACTCTTGCCTACTGAAGAAATCATTCCAGTCGGATCCATGGTGAGCCTCCGTCTCCAAAGCCTCTTTAGCCTTACCAGTTTCAGCATTAGGGAAAGATAGGTTAAGTTGATTGATTTATTTCTATTATTCAATTTTTTTAAGTTTTGCTGATTTTTAAGCTGTTACTGACCCCTGCAAAAGCATTACTAATTAAAGAAAGCATATAAAATTCTAGATTTCTTGTGGACAGTCAATTATTTGAGTCACCTTATTTTTGGATTTTTCGTTGGTGGTAAAAAGTTTTGTTGCCTGGTTCCAAATGATTTTAGGAGGTTTTAATAGGTTGCCTTAAGCCAAACTTGTTAAAACAATGCCCTTGGGGCTCGTGCCAAGCCACTAAAATCAACCTAACCCATATACCAATTGAAAGTTGTAAAATAGGTAATGAGCAGCCGTTAACAGTAGTGACTGTCGAAGAGTGGATAACTGCTGTGGGCTACTCAGTTGTCCAGCCTACCAGTTGAAGAAGGGCGAGACTTTTGGATGCAGGCTGTTAGAGGTTAGGCGTGTCATTTCCCGACACCAGCTTAAACAGATTTTCCAGTAAACCTGCTTAGTAAGATCATCCAGGTTTAGGGAAGCCTGGACCCGTTTGATGGAGAGCTGGATTGAGCAATCCCCTTAGAAATAAAAAAAAAAAAAGGACTGAACTTATATATAGCGCTTTTCCAGTCATACAGACCGCTCAAAGCGCTTTACACTAGAGCCACAGTTCACCCAATCGCACTCACTAACACTCACACATTCATACACCGATACACAAATCGGATGTTAACTTCAGGTTAAGTGCCTTGCCCAGGGGCACATTGACATATGGCAGGAGGAAGCTGGAATCGAACCCAAAATTCTCTGATTGCAAGACGACTACTCTTCCTACTTAGACACAGTCGCCGATGGTGAAATGTCTCTGGATCACCAGGTTTTTGTAATCATCGACAAGTTTCTGCCATAATTCTGGCTAGTGTTTGGCCCATCTTAGCAGACTTGGTATATTAATTTAGTCATTTTAGTAATAATGGCATTAACCCAGCTTTGAAAAAATAGTCCACAATGTTTAGGGTTTGTTCAACTCAGGGATTCCCAGAAGCCTAAAGTTTGCCTGATACAATTATTCCTAAACCGGTTTTGATGTGTGTTGAGGATCATGTTTTTGGAGATCTTTTAAAGCAAACAAAGCTGGAACAAGATGCTTTGTTCCTTCTTTGTTTAGGAGGAGAAAATGCAGATCAGACCTGATGTGATCCCATTATGTCTTTCTCTTATTTCTCTGAATGGAAAAAAAAACATTAATTCAGTGTTTTCCAGGCGGAAAACAAAAGAAAAACAGAATCTGTGCAAAGCTGTTTTAAGCTAAATGTAATTACATTTTCTGCCCCACAGAAGAATTTCGTTGAACCTCCCAGTACAATGACAATAAAGACTATTCTATTCTAATATGAATAAACAGGAAAGAACATGGAGCGCATTTCAGTTAATTCAGCTTACTTATTGTCGCTTCTATCATACACAAAAATAGGGAAGTAGGAGGGAGGGGTTAGCTCATCGGACAATGAAACCTTCAGTTAAATGTACCCAAAACTGCAGTTATCGCTCTTTCCGTCTTTTTGAGTTTTTACGGATGCTGTTCGGCCCTAAAGGTGCTGCACAGACGTTCCAGCGAATCATGGACTCGGTACTGCAGGGCATGCTGTTTTTGTTTGTCTATTTGGATGATATCCTGGTGGCTAGTCCTTCTGCGGAGGAACACATGGTGCATCTCCAAGAGCTGTTTTGTGCAGCTCAGTGAGCATGGTGTGATCGTGAACCCGGCTAAATGCAAGTTCGGTCTGCCTGCTGTTGAGTTCCTAGGACCCAAGGTGTCGCCTCAGGGGCGGTTCCCCTGCCTGCCAAGGTTGAAGCGGTTTCGGTTTTTCCTCGTCCCCCCTCCGTGAAGCCCCTGCATGAGATTTTGGGGATGGTGTACTTTTATAACCGTTTCATTCCACGGGCTGCTCACCTTATGCATCCATGTACGAAGCACTTCACAAAGGTAAAAAAGGTTAACAGCAAATAGAGTGGACCCCCGATAGGTTACAGGCATCCGATGATGCCAAAAGAGCCCTGGCTAATGCTGCGCTGTTGACCCACTCGTCTCCTATGGCTCCTGTTGCTCTGAAAACAGATGTCTCTGATTATGTAATGGTTTAGTAGCTTGTGTCCATCCTTAATCTAAGTGTGCTGCGGCATTCTAAACAACCCAGTTACAGCCTGTTCCGCAATCAAACCCAGTGCACCAGCCAAAGGTCATTCATGACAAACCTTGGGCCATTTGTCCTTGTAATGTATGTCGATGAATATTCTTATCCTACCCTAACAAAAGGGAAACATTAGAACTTATGCTTTATATTATTATGGTATAAGTGGGAAAAACACCTATGAGTCATATTAATAAAGGTTATCCCTAACATCCCCCCTGATGAGGTGTCATTCAAAGGCACCTCACTAATTAAGACCAGCTAACCCCATAGGCACTGGGTAGATCTTGGACCATCTGCAACTGGCTAACCACCCCCCGAAACAATCATTCAACCCTGTATGTGTGCGCTAAACCTATATATGACCAAGGAATCTCCTTCCAGATGTCACGTGGTTCCTCCCTTCTCCCAGGAGGAACGCCATCTCTCCGGTAGACCCCTGGTTGTGTCTAAGCAACAGGTGATACACCTAGAGGAGACAATAGTAACCCCATCAAACCTGTATGTGTATGATGACAACGAAAGAAGGAAAGGACAACAGCCTGAAGCACAGCGGAAAATTCTATCTAACATCATGTGAATCAGTTAATGTAGACCCTAAGTGTTGACCATCTTCGTCCATCTTCACTCCCCCTCAGACTGGCATCCATCCCCAAACGTCCTTTGTCAGGTTCACTTCCTGAAAGGGTTAGTCTTACAATACACAGAGTTACCTGAAGCTACTGGATAGATTAAACCGAGTAGTAGTTGATTAACCCCTAATATTATGAGTAGCAAAATAGGCCACATAGTGGCATAATTGAAAGAATCACATTCATAAAAGCATCTAAATTATGATTAGAAAATCATTAAGCTTCTTTAACAAAAAGAAAAGTGTGGCCTTCTTTAAAGCAGCATTCCTTTATTCTATGACCATATTGAAAAACTACCATCTATCACATTGTTTCCTGTGGCAACACACAATGAAAAACAATTTGCTCTTATCTGGTTAATCTAAACACTCCCAGCTCTGAGGGGTCCCAAGTCATGTACCCAAATAAGCAAATTTTATGTTGTTATTATGATGTTACTTCAACATTGCGTGTTGCATTAGACAATGCAGCCCCCTTGAAAAAGAAGGTAATTATTCATAGGAGGCAGGCTCCCTGGTTTAATTCAGAGCTGTGTACTTTAAAGCACAATGTTAAAAAATTGGAGAGAAAATGGTGCTCTACACACCTAGATGATTCCTACTTAATCTGGAAAAATAGCCTACTGTTGTATAAAAAGACACTTCGCCAAGCCACAACAGCTTATTTTCATCATTAATAGAAGAGAACAAGAATAATCCTAGGTTTCTCTTTAGTACAGTTGCTAAACTTACACAGAGTCATAGCTCTGTTGAGCCATCCATTCCCTTAGCTCTCAGCAGTCATGACTTTATGTGATTCTTCCTAAATAAAATTGATTCTATTAAAAATAAAAACTTTGACATACTCCCGAAGATGATTACTTCATCCTCAGCAAGTGACACAACATTGGAAGTAACTGTAGAACCTGATCTGTGTTTGGACTGTTTTGATCCAGTGGAGCTTCCTGAGTTATCAGAAATATTAGCTTCATCTAAACCTTCAACTTGTATGTTAGACCCAATCCCGACCAAATTATTTAAGGAAGTGTTCCCTCTATTACCAGCCCCATTTTAGATATGATTAATCTATCCTAAGTAAATGGATCAGAACCACAAGCTTTTAAGGTAGCTCTAATTAAACCTTTGCTTAAGAAATCTTCGCTTGATCGAGATGACTCAATAAATTACAGACCTATATCCAATCTTCCATTATCTAAAATCCTTGAGAAAATAGTTGCTAATCAAATGTGTGAGCATTTACACAGCAATGACCTGTTTAAAGAGTTTCAGTCAGGTTTCAGAGCTCATCATAGCACTGAAACAGCTCTGCTGAAAGTCACCAATGACATTTTTGTGGCCTCAGATAATGGACTCGTGTCTGTACTGGTCCTGTTAGATCTCAGTGCTGCATTTGATACAGTCGACCATAATATTCTCTTAAAAAGCCTGGAATATGCTGTAGGGATCAGGGAACAGCGCTAGGCTGGTTTAAATCTTATTTGTCTGACAGATTCCAGTTTGTTCATGTAAATGATAAATCATCTTTAAAATCAGGGTTAATTGTGGAGTACCACAGGGTTCAGTACTAGGGCAATTCTCTTTTACTATATATATGCTTCCAATAGGAAAATTATCAGGCAGCATAGAATTAAATTTTCACTGTTACGCTGATGATACTCAGCTTTACTTATCCATGAATCTGATGAGCCCAACCAGTTAGATAGACTACAAGCATGTCTTGAAGACATAAAAAATTGGATGACTTTACATTTTCTGCTTCTACATTCAGACAAGACAAAGTTGTCGTCTTTGGACCGAGTTTTAAAAAAAAAACTACTTAATCAATCACTTAACCTGGATGGCATTATAAATTGACCTCCCGTAATAAAGTAAAAACCTTGGTGTTATTTTTGACCAGGACATGTCATTTAAATCCCATATTAAACAGGTTCTAGGATTCCTACTCTTCACCTGCGGAACATTGCCAAAATTAGAAATATCCTATCTAGGAGGGACGCTGAAAAACTAGTCCATGCCATTGTTACTTCAAGGCTGGACTATTGTAATTCTTTACTATCAGGATGTCCCACAAATGCAGTTAAAAGCCTTCGTGCACGTCAAAATGCTGCAGCAAGAGTTCTCTGATGAATATTAAAAAGAGAGATCATATTTCCCCTACTTTAGCTTCCCTTCATTTGGTCCCTGTTAAATGCACAAAGAATTTAAAATTTCTCCTCCTTACATATAAAGCCCTTAATGATCTAGCTCCATCATACATCAGAGATCTGATTGTTCCATACGTTCCTAACAGAGCACTTCGTTCTCCGACTGCAGGTTTACTGGTGGTTCCTAGAGTCTCTAGGTAGTAGAATGGGAGGCAGATCCTTTAGTTATCAGGCTCCTCTCCTGTGGAACCACCTCCCAGTTTTAGTCCGTGAGGCGGACACCCTGTCTACTTTTACGGACTGGCTTAAAACTTTCACTTTGATAAAGCTTATAGTTAGAGTGGCTTAGTTATCCTGAGCTATCTTCCTCAATTTATTACCCCGTATTCTTCCCTCCCTGTTGGATTGGAGTAAGGGGAGTCAGGTTTAGCCATAAACCGGCTCAGTTATGGTTAAGGTGCAAACACACCCTCCAATTTCTGCTACCTGTATGACCCCCTCCTTTTCTAATGGTTTATAGGTCAATCTGACAGACAGAGGTATCCCAATCGTTGTGGTTTTTTAGAGTAAAAAATTGGCCATCAGTGTGCTCTAGATGGAACAAACTGTCTACTTTTTAAGGCTAGGCTAAAAACTTTCCTTTTTGATAAAGCTTATAGTTAGAGTGGCTTAGTTTATCCTGAGCTATCTCTGTAGTTATGCTGCTATAGGCTTAGGCTGCTGGAGCGACATAATGACCACGTCACCCTCTTCGCTACATTCTCACACTACTCTCCAATTTTTGTATATTTGCTGTTATTTCAGCTTTTAACTTGTATCTCTCTTTTCTCTTCTAGAAGCTACACCTGGCTGACTCTGTGTCTACCTGTGAAAACCTTTCTGGAGAGGGGAATCGTCCGAGCTTCTGCCGGCAAACAACAACTTAATGCTCACCCTCTACCGATGATCCACATGGCCTCGCTCTTTTCAGTGTTTAACCCTTTGCCTCCTAGACATGGCAATTGACTGAGCTTTTATTGGACTAAACTCTATGTGCTCTCTTTCAGACTCTAAACTTGAAAACTGGCTCAGAGTTTATCTGTTCATTCTTTATCTAGGTGAAAAAAGGACTAAAGGAACTTCATCCATTAACATTTACTTTTCCTTCCCATAGAAAGTACTCCTGGATCAGTGCCTTCTTTGTCTCTTTGTGTCTCTGCTCTGTTCTCTCTAACCCCAGTCGGTCATGGCAGATGGCTGCTCACACTGAGCCTGGTTCTGGTTCTGCTGGAGGTTTATGTTTCTGTTAAAAGAGATTTTTTCCTCCACTGTCTGCTACATGCATGCTCAGTATGAGGGATTGCTGCAAAGTCAACGCCAGTGACTGTCCACTGTCTCTACATGCTCATCCAGGAGGAGTGAATGCTGCAAGTCACTCGCGGATGCAATCTGCTGGGTTTCCTTAGATAGAAAAAATTTTTATCCAGTTTGAATAAAATTAATGAATCTGACTGCACTGTTCAATGACTTAGGATTAATTGGAATGTATGTAACATGACTTTTGTGAAGTGCCTTGAGATGGACATGTGTTGTGAATTGGCGCTATATAAATAAACTGAATTGAATGAATGAATTGACACAAAACACCGGGAACAGAAACTCAACCTGTCTGAAGGACAAACAGGAAGGTGACAGGTGGAGGAGCTTCAGCAAATCCTAGATCATCCAGGCAGATTTAACTATTCACTGGCATCAGCCTGCCGTGTGTAGTGATGGTCTGACTAGGTCGCTGTTACTAGGGAAGTGAAGTGGAGAGGAATAGTTTTTATATCAGACGAGTGACAGAGAAGTTCAGGAGGCAAAGGATGACAGTGATGGACTGTGCTTTGGACTGCTAATGAGTCAGTCTGGAGTATGAACTGCACCTCCGATGGTGGTTACTCTGTCTGGACACAATAAGAACAAAACAGCAATCTCTTCCTCCCTTCCTTCCTCCTCCATCTCTAACATGAGTATGCAGTCATCTGGGACTGCTCCTGCTGGCATTTGTACCTTCTACAGACGTCTCCTCTGAATCACTGATCACCTCCACACTTCAACACCACATTCACTGAACCTCCTTTATCCATGGATCTGGATCATTTCTGGTTCCTCAGTTGTTTCTGTGTTGAGTCTAAAGAGTCTCCTCCTCGTCAAGAGAAACACTCTAACTGATGATATTGAACAGTAGTTCAGTCTATTCCATGTCTGTCACTTTCACTCAGAAACATTCACATTCAGTCGGTTTCTTCTGAACGTTGCGAAAAGATCTCCTTGTAAACTTCGTCCTATTCCAGTCCTTTAAAGATGGAAGCTGGGACTTCTTCCAGGATCCAAAGCGTTCTAGGTTTGTTCCAGTCAAAGCCCATGTAGGGCTTTATCCTCCAATGTGCTTCTCCCAAGTGCTTATACCAAGAATGCTGCTGGAGTGGTTCTTTATGGTTCTTTACTGCGGTCTTTACTGTCTCTTCACAGTAAATGTTTGATCCTGGCTCTTAATATACAATATCCAGGAAGAAGTTTTAACTCTTTCTATCATACCACTCTTTTCTGTCATGTTCCCGTTTGTGTCACTAATGTAGCTTTTACTTCATCTGATACTGACACAGTTCTGTGACTATTTAGTCCCAGATAAACAGGCAGCCTCCTCAGGACGTGATTGGGTGTGTGAAGATGCAGGGTTTCGTGGATACTGATTTGTGATGAATAACGATGCACGTGAGTGGGAACGCGTTTTTAACTGCCCTGTGGTGCTTCCGTTCCTCATGCTAGACTCTGCTATGTTTATTTAAGAGCACGCAGATCAGTGCACAATATGACTTCTGATGAGACTGTTCTAAGAAGAATAATTCCAGATTATACTGTGGATGAAATGCCAGATGATGGAAATGTAAAGATATGGATTTGATGGTCGAGCTCCCTCAAACTATCTCTAGGAAGTGTGGTATGGAAAAGACGGCACCAAGGACATGAAGACCCACAGCATTGAGAAAATGCACAATGTGAAATCAATTCAAGAATTGCGAGGAGCTTCACAAGGATGAACTGAGGATGGAGTCAGTGCATTAGAGCCCACCAACCACAAAGATATGAATACTATACATTTGTAAAAAATGGGCTACCAATGTCACATTGCCTCGTGTCAAGCCAGTCCTGAACCAAGATGGGAATCGGCTAGAAGGTCCTTTCCTGGGCCAATGAGAAAAGGAAACTGGATTGTTGCTCAATGGTCCAAAGTCCTGTTTTCGATGAAAAGGAAATTCCTGCATTTTCATTTGGAGATCAAAGTTCTAGAGTCTGGAGGAACAGTGAGGAGGCAGAGAATGCACATTGAAGTCCAGGTTGAAGTTTCCCAATCAGTGATTGCTTTGGCGTAGACATGTTCATCTACCTGGTCTGGCCACTGTGTTTTCTGAAGTCCACAGTCAACGTATAGCCATTACAGAATCACAGTGCAAAAAGAAGAAACCACTTCTTGTTGGATATATCTGGAGACACTGTGACAATGATGTCCAATGCCTGCAAAGCCCTTTTTAAGTCCACTCGGCACAGAAAACAGGATTTCTGCTCAGAGAATCCTATTAATGACGAGACAAATCTCCAAAACAGAAGGAGATTTTCTCTGAATTTCAGGTTTGCTGCATCTGCCACCAAAGATCCGGGTACACGACAATAGCAGCCAGATTCATTGCAGATGCTGGACGTGTTTTACCAGGGTGGATGCAGTTGATTGTTGTTTTGACCGCTACACCTCTGCAGCACAGCCTTTTCAGGGCATGTAGCCATTATGCTCCTTCCAAAATCAGCTCAAAACAGCCTATAGAACCTGTCTAAGCTGTTTGTTCAGCATAGACTCTTGGCCACTCATGTGCTCCAAGCCTAATATCCCGAACAGGTTCAAAGCAATCATCTGTGCAAAAATAGCATCTTTCACTTAACCTTACTTGCGACCATCCATTTATCAAGCCAACCAAAACTACTCGGATCAAAAGACTTCCCTTCTAACATCCACAGCCTCAATATAAACTTCCACGGATGCTTCTCTTCTTAAAGCAAGGCACAGTTGTTTTAAGGGATAAACGTTTCGAATGTCGAAAAGTAAAAAGTTGTTTGGATCTTTTACAGGACTTGTTTATTTCCAGAACCTTTAAAGAGGCAGGAAAAACAGCAGGATCCTTAAAGCAGCTCCTGAATACTTCTTCCTTTAGATGTGATTTGACTTATCTAAATTTCAGGCATAATTTAATTGACTGAAATTATTGTGGACAACGTGTAGTTGCTACATTTTTTCTTAAAAGTTCAATTACATTAGAACCACGTTTAAGTTATTGTTCCAAGTTGACTTGTTGTGTAGTCCTCATCCTCCAATGGTCTGTCAGCTGCAGATATCCCAATTTTGGTGCTCAACGAGGTTGTCCATCGTAGTCACCAATCATATTAATCATTATAGTTTGCAGCCATTGTGGAGGCATAAAGCTCTGTCTTGACTAGATTGAAAAGTCGTCATGTAAGCGTGTTATTATTGTTTCTCACCATTACAAGATGAACTTGTGAAGGAGGTTCATACATGCGCCCTGACGTCTGGAGAGCCCCAGAGTGCATTAGAGAAAAGTCCTCCTCCTTGGCACGTGGGATAAACTAATGGGCTGGTTATTGCAGGAAATCTTGTGATATTCGGAACCTTGCCAGCTGGAAAAGTTTTCGACATCCCGTAAAGTGTTGAGCAGGTCACTGGACATGAATCTGCATACCGATAAGTGATGAAAATGTTATTGCAACGTGTCACGCCACCAATCTGATAATTGTCCAGATAGTGGCTGAATATGAATACTCGCGCAGAAAAATTGAAAAGCAGAGGAAAGCAGGATGAGGATGTCAGCGAAGCCGTTATGTAATTGAGAATAATGATTTTTGATGATCAAAAGGACCCACAACCACCACACCAATGCTTTGTAACTCTATCAAAAGGACTGCTTCACAAGAGCTGAGTTGAGAACACCTTTTGAAAAACCTTGTACACCTAAGGAAGTGATGGAAAATGAGTTTGTGCGAGTTTTGAGAATAAGAATAAAAGGTTCCCTCGTGGAGAGCTGGGGAGGAAGAGAACTGCTGTAGTCTGTGTTATTATCTTCGCCTCAGGATCAAAAGAACCGCCCGCCCCTAAACCATCTCTCTTCGCATTGTCAGCATGAGAGACTTTGAACATCCATCCACCCCATCTCCACCATCTGGCTTCCAAACTCTTCCAAATCTCCATCAGGCCTACCACTCAACACCAAGGACAGATCCAGGGTGTGGAAGAGATCTCAAAATTCAACCGTTAAAGATGTTATTCAAACGCATATTGTCATTCCTCAGCCTTCACGTCTCTCCACTGGGGTCCCCGCGCCAAAGAAAAAACATTCACTTTAATAAACTTTTACTAATTACATCCCTGTCTTCTTTCTTGTGAGTGCTTTCCAGGTTGAAATGAAGATCACAGATCATTTTAAATGTCTGTATACAAGTCAAAGAGGTTGTACCATATAATCTTTGATGGAAAGACGTCCAGATCACATTCTACTTTCTCCTATAGACGAAAGATGTCAAAAATACATTTTAGCCTTAAAGGGAACACTGCCTTTTCCATATGATCTTCCACTCAGTATCAATATCATTTATAAAATTATTGTATAAGCAAAACAAGGACAACCTACTTTTACCTTACAAAATATAGATCACAATTGTCGGCATCCCAAACAGTAAATTGATTTGTGAAGAACTTAACTGCAGAGGAGGATTACATCCAGTTATCCTGACTGTAAAAAACCTTCAGTAAATGAAGTGTTTGTCAATTTATGGAGTTTAGATTCAAAGTATTTCCAAGGCCAATAGGTCCACTATTGCCATGTATTGTTTTATAGGAGTCTTGCCTCCTGATATTGTTTTTATGTATTCATATTTATGTTCTACATAAAATAATAATATGCTTTAATGAGTTAGAGGCACTATTATGTTTTCTTTTCTACCGTCTGCAAACACATTTCTTTTGTAGTTGATATTATAGTGTTCCTGCTTTGTTTCCAGTTGTGCTCTCCAGTCTTTTAATCTTCTCCCGCTATCTCCACTTTAAACTCCACTTGGTTTTTACATACAGTATAGATCAGTTTCCTTCAGTACTTTTATCAATCCGAAGGCTGCCATGTATGCTGCTCCGGTCCTTATTGTCTTAAGTGCCTATGCCTTCAGAAGTAAAATATATTACCTGGAAACATCGGTTAAAGTTCAGAATATGCCAGTTAAAATAACAAGTATATTTAAGCATCCGTATCAACACTGACATCTCTAGACTTACAGTTGCGAGGGAAACCTTCCCACAGAGTTCTCGTGGGTCAAAGGGAACACATTAATACCCATATCTCTCATAGTTGCCCTACTGCCATATAAATGTTATATGTAACTTTGTTGTGCATACTTATTCCTAGCCCTAACCTTCTTCTGTCGCTTGGGTTCCCTTGGACTCGGCCCCTGACTTTGGGCCCTCGGTCTGCCCGGCTGGGGGGGTGCCGGCTGGAGATCCGGAGGGGGGGACTTAGCCCGGCATGATTGGGATGTGGCCCGCTCAGATGGTATGGGCTGCAGGATGGACTACTTGGTGCGGCCATAGTGCGCAATTGCGGGGGTGTGGGTAGGCCGGCGGGCCTGAGGGCACTCGCCGGGGTTTGGGGGTGATGGGTGCCGGTTCGGTGCCGGCGAAACTGGTGCGGCCGTGGCCTTCCTCCACGCTTCGGTGGTTCTGGCCCAATGGTTGGGGCGCCGGGCTGCAGTTGCCGCCGATAGGGTGGGGTGGGGCGGCGGAGACGCGTCCTTGTGACGCACGGGGCAGCTGGTGGGGCTAGTGCCTTGGCTTGGAGCGGTTGGCCTGTATCGCCCAGGTACCCGGCTAGTGGAGTATCACTCTCGATGCGACTGGTGGGCTGGGGCTGGCCTGGCGCTGTCTGGGGGGATGGGACGGGTTGGTGGTGGGTGCTATGCTCGGCCTGTAATGTGTGTGGCGCGGGGGGATCGGGGCCGGGGGTGGAGGGGGTGTCGTGCAGGGGCTGCCAGACGGTGGGGTGGCAGAGGGTTGTATCACATCTGGGATATGGACGTCGCCAGGCGTTTGGATCGATGGGTGGGCATGATGGAGCTGAGCGGGATAGGTTCTCAATGGGCCCAGTTCGCCAGTGGCAGGAATGTTGCAGAATGTTTTTTTGTGGGCTGATGGGCATTGTGGAGGCGTTGTGTGAGGACACTGACCCCTGGGATCGGGTGGGTGAGTCTTGTCCCGTCATACTGGGGGGGTCGGGGGTTCCTGTTGTGAGTGCGAGTGCTAGGCGGTTCTGCCTCGTTGCGCCAGTGGGCGGGTGGTGTTGCGCGGGGCCTTGCCTTCTGTTGCCAGCAGCACTGTGTGGTGGCGGGAGCGCGGATGCGGCGGGGTGGTGTCAGAGCTAGAGGTGTATGTTGTAGAGCTTGCGTGGGAGTGGGTGTGACCTCATCGGCCTCTCGGCCTATAGAGCACCTGTCGGGGGGTGCCCCTGTGTGGGGAGGCGAAGGATTCGTGGCGTTTGGTGTTCGAGGGCGCGCTAGTTGTTATCGAGTGTCCTGTTGCGGGGTTGCCTGTGGCCGAGGACCTTCAATGTTAGGGGTCACTCGCCGGGTGGAAGACCATGGGGTCGGGATAGGAGATCGCTTCGGGGGCACGGCTCGGGACTGCTCCGTCCTGGGGACGGCTCTGTTGGCGGGCTGGCTCTGGGCCATGTGGACCCCTCTTTTGTACATAGCCCCCTTCTCCGGAGGTGCGATGGGGTTGTGGGGACTGGGTTACTGGCGGCGGGACCGGCAAGGACGAGACCAACACGGGTCTACGGGACTAGTCTGCCTGTCTTGCCACCGGGAGGAAGGGGGACCACCTCTTTCGGAAGTCCGGGGCGACGGTTGGCCCCTAGGGGCTGCCGGCGCCGGACCGTGGAGATAGAGTATGCCAAGGGGATGTGTGACTGTGAGTGTAGGACGCTATTGTTGTTATTGCTCTTTATCCGTTGGTGACGCGAGATGATTTCTATGCTGTGTGGCATGAGGGTGGAATCTCCCGTGGGTAAACTAGTGACTGTCGTAGTGCCCGCTTTTTTTCGGACAGGTTGCGGTCTTGGACCTGACCCCTCCCTCTCCTGGATCAGATTAGCCCCCACACATATTAGGGGGGCCTATTTCCTCCCCGCCACCTGCATCGCCGGTGGTTGGAGTTCTCTAGCACGCTGGTGTAACTTGTGGTTCTCGAGTTGACCAGGGCGGTGCTTCCGCTTGTGTGCATGGCTCACTCCGGCGGACTGCCTGCGGCGGGGACTGCGACGCCCTGGGGCTCTTCTCGGGCCTCTGTCTTGGTGGGAATGGCGTCTGCTCCCGGGATCTATGGGTCTTGGGGTCCATGGCTCGGGGATGTGGACGCGCTGCGGCGGGGAAATGTGGGACTCGTCGCTGTGGTTAACCTGGGGTGGTTCTGAACTGTCGCTGCTGGGTCGCTCCCCTGGGAATCTCATGCCTTCTCTGGAGGGGGTTTTGCGGTAGAAATCCCGGCGGTGGTTCTCCTGGGGTTCCTGTGCGTTGCGGGGCATTTGGATGTCTGTTGCTCGGATCGCCTCAGCTGTCCGCCCGAGGAACCACGAGGGCACAGGTCGTGTGGTTCCTCACACGCTCCAGTGCCATATTCTGTGGAGAAACCTTGTTACAAAACGCATTCACACAGGTGTTTGATAGAATACACAGCATGATCTATATTGGGCTGCACTTCTCCACTAAGTACATTTTAATATATGAATACCGTGCTGCTATTTTGGTAAGCAAGCAGGGCGTAATCTTTTATTCTATTCATCCTTCTTTCTCTCCTCCACTATCTCCTCTTTTTTTTTTTTCTCCCTTTTCCCTTTTGCCCCATCTTCTATTCGTAAGCTTCTGTTTTCCTTTTATTTCAGTCTCCGTGTCGCGTAAACAATGAAATATATCCCAAGAAGTTTATAATAAAGTTTATTTTATAAATATCAAGCAGAGCCTTAAAGCACTAGCTAGTGATGCTCCGCTTGTGAAAGTAAATCTATGGGGCAATTCTTGGCACTCAACAACACAATTCTGGCGCTACTCTGGCGGACAGGACACGCGTAAAAAAAAAAAAAAAAACAAAGGTTTCGTAAGACAGATTTCCATACAATACTCAGTTTAACACAAATAGAGAGCAAGAATATTCGACTAGGTACAAAGTTATTTGGAGAAGAACTAAAAAAAATGCTCACAGGGTTCCAAGTATGTGTAATTCAAAGTTTTCATGAGTGTTTTCATTTGGCCACTGAACAAATCTTAATGCCTAGTTCACGTTATTTACTCAGTAAAACTAAAAGTTGTAAAATCGTCCTTCATTTTTCTTTCATCCTCACTCTGTGAATCTTCACTGTTTGAAATTAAATCTACAACATGTTGTGTTGTATTGTATGAGAATGACTTCAAAGCTTATCCAAGGCCATTTGCACTTTCAATTAAATAAATCCTGATGGTAACTTAAGAATATTTCTGGATCTTACTTACCCCAAGATAACCCAATGTAACAGGTGTCCTTCCATTGGAACACTGTGGGGTAGAATAGCAGAAGGCTAAGCCAGCTTCTATTCAAAAAGAAAACTCAAGAAAAGACAGTGTTTTGTTAGTCAGCTTATAAATGTAAGTGTTCCAGGCACGTCCCAGAGCGAGGAGGCCAGTGGACCGCGAGGGACTATGTCTCTCTGACGGGCCTGGCGATACGCCTTGGGATCCCAACGGAGTAGCTGGAGGAGGTTCTGGGGAGAGGGGGGGGGGACGTCCCTATGGGTGTCTCTACTGAGTCTGCTGCCCCCTGCGACCCGGGTCCCGGATAAACGGAAGGCGACCGACGAAGACGACGACGACTTATGCATTATGTTTATACGAGTTGGTTCCTATATTTTGAGCCATTCAATGTGAAACGTCAGAATGATCCAGGTAGTTAGAGAACTGAGACAGATTCACAAATAATGCGAAGCTTTCAGAGCTTTAGGATCCTCACAGTGAGACCTTCTTGGACTCAGCGTAAAGTCAGACCAATTTCCTGGATTTAACAAAGACTCAATAAATGAGGCCAGAGTTCCAGCTGCTCAATCCGTTATTTTGAGGTCATGAGAGCTGTCCAGGTTGCTGAAGCTCTGACTGTTGACAGCTTATTCCACCTATGTCAGTGTTATTGGACTCATGCTTGTTGTCTGCCACTGCATTAAAACATGAGTCGAACCTTCTGTGATCCACCACAGCATAGAGAGAATCTAATTTTTCACTGAGGAACGTTTATTAACTGATCACAGATTAACATGTAGAAGAGGGACCTTCTATACTGAATTGTTGTTCAACATACGGTGTTCAATTAATACAGTGAAGCGACCAACAATTTACTGCTTAATTTGGCTGCAGTTTAAATAGAAATGCGGAATTGTAGTTAACTAAGGTCGTAAACGTCTATAACTAAGAACGACAAATCCATGTGCAGGAGTTTAGTTACAATTTGCTAGACTTGTTGTAACTTTGTGGGGAGCTGTCAAACACAGAATTAAAGAAAATATTAAGAAAACACCACAATGCAATGTGATGCTGTGGAAAGTAAGGTTTGAAAATCATACTTGTTTACAAACAAAATAAGAAGAGTCGCAGTGCTAAAGAAAAAGGGAGCCAGGGGGATGGATAGGAAGAAAAACCACCAGTCATGTCCGGTATAGAATTTTTATCAAGACAGTTTCAGGCGCCCTACAGAAAGAACCCCAACAGAGAAAAGAAAAGAAAATCAATCAATGGATGAATGTAACTAACGATAGACGATAGGTGATAAAATGTTAGACGACAGACTAAGAGTTTTCAATAAAGAATTAAACGACTAAAAGCAACTGTAAACAAAAGGGTTTCAGTGAAGTTTTTCTACATCACTTATAATAAATCTAAAACAGGTAGTAAACACAGCCTGCATCGTAGTGTCAGTCCGAGGTGTGAAAATATTGCCTTCCATATCTCACCACCAGTGAGAAATGAGCACTGATAATGATATATAGTTATTTATTTAATAATAGAACCAAATGAATTGCAGAGTGTATCAGGATATTAGGTCAAAATAAAAACCATCAGATTTATCTTTATTTTCTTATTTTTTTTCTAAATAAAATACTTTTAACATATTTCAATCATGTTCACCTTTACCTTTATTAAATAGCTGCAGTTACCATCTGTGTCCAGTAGAGGGCAATAATAACCGCCCTGCTCTGATGAAGAGAGTTTTACTTTGCGCTTCGCAGCTAAAACATCAACATTATTCTGATTGTTTCCATGATAATTTAACATTTCATAAATATTTTACTAACTTTCAAGTAGAAGCTCTGTAGAGCTGCTTCTAATTCACAGTTACTGAGAAAACATTGATTTCATGCTAAAGGAGGAAGAGGAGTTAGGAAATAACACTAGAAGCAGCAACAGATCAACAATGGCTTCATCAGCCAATCAGGAGCTAGAAACCAGCTAGCTGCTAAGTTAGATCCTCTGGTGGACACAGTGTGTAACTACAAGCAAAGTAAAGTTACACAGGTAATATATAGTTAGCATTTCCTATTAGTATTTCAAAATAAAACACCTGTAACTGGATTGATCTGTATTATATATATTTGTATATTTACATTGGAAATTACATTTGTTGTATCAGAGAGTGTTAAAAAGTCAAAATGCCCTGATGACAAAAGATCTTCTCAGCTGCTCCATTCTTGAGTACAGCGAGCAGAGACTCCAGCTATTGCTGCAGCTACTCTTCTGACCAGAGCCAGAAGTATGAGAAAGAGAAGGCTTTTCTGAGCTGTTAGTCTATCTATTAGCTCTGAGGTAGATTACAACAAGAGATAATCATACATATGCAGCTGCTGTGTTAAACGCTGTTTTAACAGGATGTGTTAATGTTCAGACTGAATTAAACCCTGCATGTGAATCTTATTAGTTTAACAACATTTAATAAGCTAATTTTATATGCTTCATAAAGTTTCAATAAAACAAACATAAAGGATACCTCTAATTGTAACATATGAATAATATGATTACAATATCTTCACCAGTGAAGACAAAATGGGTATTTATTATCATTATGTAGATTATTATTGTTAATTGAAACATAGTGATCATTGAATTGTTACTTGGTGCCCCCTAGTAGTTTCAACATACATAAGCTAAAAATTAAAATATAACAAAAAATCTGACATAATGTCCCGCTAATAGAAACTGCGGTAAAAAACAATAAAAAACTAAATAGACTGTTTGAATTATCCTGGAAATAAAAATCTACATATTTCAGACTCATATTTACAGTGAAGTTAATCAGAGAGACAAGGTGTCAAACAGGTGTATAGAAATAGAAAAATTATTTATCATTCTTCAGTTTCAAAGTTGTAAAATATTTTATTTTAAATGTAAGCAAGTCTGTTTATAGTAAAATAAAACAATAATGACAAAAGAATCCGAGTCTAATTAAGAAAATAATAAATTCCTGAAAATATTATATTGTCATAGAGTCGCCTCAGCAAAGAGTTTAGTTGGCTGATTTCTGACTAAAAGTAAAATTTTAAAACAGCTTTCAACTTAAAGATCCTTTTATTCTATTAATAACGGAGGAAACTATGAACTTGTTTTTATTGCCTTAATCTGAAAGGTCAGACCGGAAGTAAAAGGATATGTAATTTTCACCTTAGATAAACAGCTGAGTTACCGTCTGTGCTTCCATAGAGGGACAATAATACCGCCTGCTCTGATAAAGAGCAGTTTTAGTTTTTCGGCCACCTCCGCAGCTAAAACATCAAAATTTAGTCCGACTGCTTTCCATGATCAATTTAACATTTCATAAATATGCTTCCTAACTTTAAATTAGAGCCCAAGCACTTAAGCGTTTAAACCAGAGTTGCTAGAGCTTAGTTTCATCCTGTCTGTTGGAGCCGAATCTGCAAACAAAAAAAAACACCCCATTTGTCAAAATAAATTAGAACTAGTTTAAATAACAGTCAAGTATACGTTGACCCAAAACCTCCAAGGTGTCTGCCTAGGCAGCTGCAGATGAAGATAGATTTACAGTTTTCAAACATTTCAGGTGAGTCTCAATTATACGATTAAAATCATCAAATATGAATCAGTTCATCAGAAAGTTGGAATGACCTAGTCAAAAGTCAGAACTAACTTCATTTTCAGGGTCGTCAAAGAGGGCTCTCGGGACAAGGAAGAGTTCTCCCAGTATGATTAGATGTGAAGAACTTAGCCAAGGAACTGAGGAGCAAATATGGTAGAGTGAAGATGTTTTGTGAAGACTGACAGGACTCCAACCAAAGAAGAATAGGAGGCTAAACTTGAACCAAAAGCTGCTTCAACAAAAAGTTTAAAAAAAAATCAGGTCACAGGGTGCACATAGTTTTCTCCTCTAACAGATTAGTTTTTCAGTCTGGAATTTCGCTACGAGATACTCGCTAACATTATATGTGGAGAAGTTTAATGGATTTCATCATCGTCTCATTTCCAACAAGCCACATAAACACTGGTATTTAACAGCGTGCTCGGCAGAATTGATGTTCACGCGATAGATGGTCAGGTATTTTATTTTTATTTAGTCTAAAATAGATCGTTTTGAGACAAAACCTTTGAGCTGAAACCAAAGTTTAGGTTTTCTTAATGAGTAATTGAAATCTGGTCAGTTAACTTTATTGTGTTCATCTCAATTTCACATTTTACACAATATGAACAAATATAATTGTACTATCAGTATTTGTAAACACAGTGCGGCCCTTTCTCAGTTTTCTCTTTGACCATTCTAAGACATGTTTTTTTCTGCTTTGTTAAGACAGCATTTCAGTTTATTTTGGTCTAATAAACTAGATTTACCATTAATCACTGGGAATGCGGTTAGAGATTGGTGGTTCCTGTGAGAGGCAGGCAGACGATAATTTGGGTTGTAATCTGCCTAATCGGCCATAGATGTCTCGTCATATTACTGTCACTCACTGCATCTTTAAGGATATTTTGTTTTGTCACTAATATTTTGTCTAACTGACATGAACAAACATGTGTCGGTAGTGAAGACGTGTTACGCGCAAATAAATCTCAATTATCATTTCATATTACTGAGGATAATTCCTTAAACTGTTAATTTACACAAAAAATAATAATTATTTACTTAACAGCCAGCATTATAACTGGTACAAACAACTAAGATGTATTTCTGGTTTCACCATCGTGTTTGTCTCCCAGGTTAAAGTTATTCCAGATTTTTGCTGGCAGATAAAACCAAATAGCAGGCTATAGATATAAATCACATTCCCTTCACTCGTAAGGCGTGTGATGAGACACGACTTCTCATTATAACGTTCGTTTATCCACAGCGATCTTCATGTGTTATGTTGGTATGACTTAACCCCTCACAACCAAATAGTGTTTTGCTGAGGTTCCATATTGTACAGTTTTACCCCACTTTTGGGTCGACCTTGTAGAGAAACAAGTAAACATAACATTATGGAGAAACATTTATGATTTTAGCCTCTCAAATCTGACTGAAAACTGCTGGAAAATAAATTAAGTTCTGGACGAAAAATATCTTGAGATCTTTTTTTTGTTTATATTTTAGCAAACAGATAAAAACTTTTTTCCACTGTTGTGGAAATAATCGCATTTGTCCAAGCACTGTTCTGATCAAGAGATAATTAAAGACTTTTTTTTTATCTAGGTTTATTACATGATCCTCAGTGTGAACAAGATGAGAAACAAAGTTTTCCTTCAAAGTGTCAGAGAGTTTCTCTGCCTCGCTCTTTCAGAGAAATGTTACTGACATCCAGAGTTGATTACAGGTCTGCCTAGACAAGGAGATTCTATGAATATGTATCATTTTATTTGCCTGCAAAACTTGGAATAAATTCACCATTGAATTGCAATTTGGATGTCGTTTTTGTATCTTTTTAGTACTGCGTAACCACAAACGCACCAGCGGTGCACCCAGTGATATTTGAGTTAAATTCAAGTTGCATCACTTAAGTTTGGTTTTCAATGAGACAAATAGTCAGTAGGGCAAGTCAAAAAACCCACGGCCTTGGACGTTTGATTTAACGATCTCAAATCTGTGATGATGGGGATGGAGTGTAAAGTTTGGAGATTCCATCTTCGTTGGTTTGACTGAAGTTGAACAGGGAGCGAAAAGGACCAAACCCACAAGCCATGAAGGTGCCTTGTCCACAAGATACAAACGCCCTCACGTCTTTTCTTTAATTACTGCGGTATGAAATGACAGAGCTGTGGCTTATGCTGTGAAGGATGACAGCAAAAGAATTGGAGTTTGATGATAGCGCGTCACTGTTACAGTAGCAAGTTTGTCAGACATCCAGATGAACAAAAGACTGAATTAATGTATCGCACCTATTTACGCAACAGCTAGCGATTGAAATAATAAAACTACAGCAGTTTAAAGTATTGTGCCAAAATGTCTGATGTAACACAAAAGCACAGTTGAAGAAGAGGGACCTGAAGATGTCATCCAAACTAAGCATTAAATTTACAGAGAAAGGCCTGATGTCCCATGTAAAAACATGCCAAGATAAAAGGAGTGCAAAACTCAAGCAAGCAAGACAAATAATGGATGATTTAGATGTTTTGATGGAGTCAATGGACAAAGCTGACCCAGTAAAGTCTTTTCTTGGTACATTTATTCCATGTTGTCATGATGCAGAGGAGTCGCATAAACATTTTACAAGTTTGCCAATTTCCTCTCATGAAATTACGACACAAAATGAATATTTTGAAAACAAACTGAGTACTTACCTTGAGTTTACTGAGCGCATCAAAGGCTGGTAAAGTGAACTGCACCCCTTTTTGCAACCAGATGCAGATTATGATGATCACGCCAAAGATAATGTTGAAGATGGAATAAATCCTGAGGACAGTGTTTTCAATGGTCAAAAATATGCTCTAAAGTGTCCCGTGTCTCTTCCATTATATCGGCACGCATAAGAGCAGAGGCCGTAAAGGCAGCGCTCAAAAGGAAACATCAGCTTGATGCGCAGGAGAAGAAACATCCAACTGGAGCGACTGTTCTAGAACAATACACCAGGAGGCAGCCTAGAGACCTTGTGCACAGTTGCCAGCATTTACCATCAGACCTGGGTTATATTAAAGCCAAAAGTCTTCTTTCTGAACATTTTGGAAATTAATTCAAAATTGCTCAGGCCTATATGGTGAAAATTAACAACTGGCCAGCCATTAAAAGTGAGGATATTAAATCACTGCAAGCATTTTCCCTGTTTCTATGGGATGTTCAAATTTAACTGAACATATCACATACATGAAAGAACTGGACTTGCCATCAAATATGAGGAGCATAATCCTAAAACTTCCCTATAAAATGAGAGAGATATGGAGAAATGAAGCCTGTGACTTGCAGGAAAATAGTGGTCAGAGAGCATTATTTACTGATCTTGATGCTTTCATTGAAAATCAAGTTAAAGTTGCATCTGATCCATTGTTTGGCAATATCATAGACCTTCAACAGCTCAACTCTAAAAACCCCAACAGGAGTTTTACAAAACAGAAGAAAAGAGGGAGCAGTTTTGCCACAAATGTCATTGCACTGAACAATGATCTGAAAATAAGAGCAATTCCTCCAAAACTCATAACTGTTTGTATTGTCTTTCAAGTAATCATACAACTGACAAATGTTTTAAGTTCAAAGAGAAGCCACACAGAGATAAAATAAACTTTATTAAGGAAAAGGGCATGTGTTTTGGTTGTTTAAAGATGGGACACATAAGCAGAGAAAGCAGAGGTCGTTTGGACCGCTCTGTATGTCACCAACAGCATCCCAGTGTCCTACACATTGACAAGGAAAGTTTGGGAGCTTTCTCCAGACGTCCACAGAATCATCTGAGTACTACCTCCACAATGACTCAAACCTGTAGTCATATCAGTGTCTGTGATGAAGATAACTCAATCCTTTCTATCAATGCAGTCCAAGTCAGGAGTCCAAAAACCAACACAACTGTGCAGACCTGTGTCTTTTTGGACCCGGGCAGCACAGGCACATTCTGTACAGAAAGTTTGGCCAGAAAGCTGCAACTGAAAGGCAAAAGAACAAGCAAATGATTTCATTGAACTTCCAGATGTTATGACACAAAAACTAATGCCTGTTTCAAAGCAAAATGTTCCACAACAGGAGGACATCGATAAGTGGCCATACCTGCTAAGCATCAAGCTCCACAACATAGACGCCGATGTAGATTTGCTCATTGGCACAGATGCACCTAAAGTAATGGAGCCATGGGAGCTGATAAACAGTCAAGACGAAGGCCCATATGCAGTTTGGACCCAAGTTCGATGGGTCATCATCGGCCCACTTCGGAGCAAAAGGAAAAAGAAAGGCAGTCATGCTTTCACTGCAAACATGATTTCTGTTGAACATCTGGAAATGTTGTTGATTGAACAATACAATCATGATTTCAATGAAAAAACTTCTCAAGAGCCGATTGAAATGTCCAGAGAAGATGTCAAATTTATCAATATTATGAACAATACAGCACAATTAATCAATGGGCATTATTGTATTGACCTGCCCTTCAAAGATGAAAACTCCATCTTGCCATTAAATCGCTGTATTGCAGAGCAATGTCTTCAAAGCTTGAAAAGAAAGTTTGACAAGAATGGTACCTTCAAGAAAGACTACATTTCATTTATGGATGACATGATAATAATGGATATGCTGAAATTGTACCTGAAGATCACTTAATGGGCAGTGAGGGAAATGTCTGGTATAAACCCCACCATGGTGTTTATCACCCCAGAAAAGGCAAACTGAGAGTTGTTTTTGACTCTGCTGCAACATTCAAGGGGACCTCAATTAACTGCCAGCTGTTACAAGGACCTGATCTGACCAACTCTGTTGTGGGATTTCTTCATGTTCCAGAGAAGCATAGAGACTTCCTTCGCTTCCTCTGGTGGCCCAGTGGTGACACTTCACAAATTTTAAAAGAATATCGGATGACGGTACATCTGTTTGTCCTCTCCAAGCTGTGCAAATTATGCATTGAGAAGAACAGCAGAAGACAATGCTCAGCAGTTCCCAGCTGAAGTGGTCAGTACAATCAAGCAGAATTTCTATGTGGATGATGGCTTAAAATCTTTGCCTACAAAAGAGGAAGCAATAAAATGTTTGGATTTGAGAGTTCTTTGCCATAACAGAGGATTTAAGCTCTCCAAGTGGCTCAGTAATAGTCATGCAGTGCTGCAAGCACTTTCAGATAACATCGGAATAAAGGAAATATTGCAAATGGATTTGGCACTTCCAATGGAGCAAGCACTTTGAATGCACCACTGTAAGCCAAGTGATGTTTTAAATTCAAAACTTCACTTCAAGAGAGGTCCAACACAAGAAGGGGAATACTGTCAGTTACTAGTATTGTATGATCCTTGGGATTTCTAGCTCCCTTCATCATCACTGCCAAACTGCTTCTACAAGAGCTCTGCAGGAGAAACCTGGGCTGGGATGATGCTGTTCACCATCATTTATCCAGACAATGGACAGATTGGCTGGATGATCTGATGAGGATATCAGAGTTTAAAGTGGATCCCTGCATTAAGCCTAAAAATGTTTGTCCGGTTACAGCACATTTCAACCACTTCTCTGATGCCAGCCAAGTGGGATATGGTACAGTGTCATATTTAAGATTACAAAATGAGCATCATGTGCACCTGGTATTCCTCCTGGGAAAGGCCAGAGTTGCTCCTCTCAAGCAGACAACCATCCCTCGTCTGGAGCTCATGGCAGCTGTCCTCGCTGTTCATGTGGACCAACTGCTTCACAGAGAGTTGAGTCTTGAACTTTAGTCGTCTGTTTTCTGGACTGACAGCACCACTGTCCTGAAATACATCTACAGTGAAGCAAAGAGGTTTCTTACCTTTGTTGCAAACAGAGTGTCCATCATTAGAGAACCTACACAAGCTAACCGTTGGAGATATGTGAGTTCCAAAAATAATCCAGCAGACGAAGCATCAAGAGGGATGAAAGCAGAGTTCTTGGAGCATATTAGACGGATTAATGGCCCTGAGTTCCTATTTGAGACTGAAGATAAATGGTCTAAGCTGGAGGTAAAGTATGACCCACTTCCTGTTGATGAGTCTGAAATAAAAAGGGATGTGACTGTCAATGCTGTTGTTGAGGAGGTTAAAAGCCCTACCAGATTTTTCATCTTCTGCTTCTCATCCTGGGAGAAGCTGAAAACATCTGTAGCTTGGTTTCTAAAGCTCAAAGAACTTCTCATTCTGCTGTCCCAGAAAAGAAAAGTTTGCTGCCTTGATACATCAGTCTGGAGAAGATATAAATGCCAAAGAACAAAGGGTGGCACAAAAGATATAATGCACATATCAACTGCAACAGAAGAAGATAAACCTAAACAGTCACTTTACAAGCGTTGTTTAAACTAAACTAATTGTTTGTGAAATGTAAAACTTAAATAGCCTCAAATCTTGTAGAAAGTTACAACTTCACAGTTATTTTAATGGTTTTTTGTCCAGTTTCTCCTTCTCTAACCAGTATGGAGGTACACTGACATGTTGCTGCAACTGGCTGAGCCAGTCAGTGAGGGAAATTTGGATTGAATGTATAAAACTAAAACTTCTCATTTATATCTGTCTGATTTAAGAGACAGAAATGTTCTCTATTCTTCATTATGATTTCCAGATCATAGAACGTAGTTTTTAAAAGCTTGTTTTACCTTCATTTCTGATCTGGTGACATTTTATTCAATGTAAACTCGATTAATTAGAAAGAAAACCATCATTATGGCCATTTAATTAAGGCTTCATTGGAATAAAACCTAAAAATATCAGATGTGTGACTTCCTGACCAACAAAGTAAATAAAGACAAAAACTTTGCAGAAGAAACCTTCAGTGAAGAACTTGTTGAATAGTTTAGAAATCTGATGGTGGAGATTATTCTGCCCTCTGCTGGTCAACAGATGAACTGCAGGAAGTCAGTTTGATGAACATTGAATAATATTCTCTCATGAGGACCTACTTCATCATGTAAAATATGTTTTATTAATGTTTAGTTTATCTGTTTATTATATGGAATAAAAACAGGAAGTTCTTTACAAGTTTTATCAAATTATAAAGTCAAGTAAAAATATGTTCAATGCAAATTAAAATCAAAAACACATATTGAGATAAAACTTATGGAGGGGTTAAATTAGAGTTACAGTCCTTAGATAAAGTTTTTACTACCTTATTACTATTTTACTGTAGTGAGGAAAGAAAAAAAAAAGATACTGAATCAGAGCTGGAGGACTTCTGGTGCTGTTACTGAGCACTGATTGGACTGAAGGCTTCAGTTCTGCTCTCAGTGGGTCCCCAGCAGAATCACAGGATTCCTCTTGGGTTATTGGATCAGCTGAAACTGAAAGAGTCCTGGGTGTTGGTGTCGTCAGAGAGAACAGAACTTTCCTTGGTGTTCTGATTGTAGCAGGAAGCTTCTGCAGGTTAATTATTGAAAATGTTGAAGTCATATAAAGTTACAGCAGCTGATCTTTGACCTGAGCTGAACTTTAAGACTGATTTCAGAGTGACAGCAGCTTTCAGACTCAGAGGACCGATGATGGAGAAGAAGTCCAGGAGTTTCTCTTCTTCTACACAGACCTGGTCCAGACAGCAGAGAGCTGCAGAGGGAAGAAGTTCACGAGAAGAAGCTGAGTAAGTCCCTCTTTGTTCCTTCAAGTCTCCAAGCAGAGATTTAGTCTCCTGATGAGACACGAGTCAGATCACATGAGACTGCAGAGCAACAGTCTGTGAGTTGATGAGGAGCTGCAGGTTGTTCCCAACAGGAAATAAAACCACTCTACACTTCCATCCCATCTGCTGCTGCTTTCTGCTCCAACAGACCAACTCTGACTGCAATGTGCTGTTGATCTTGGGAAAACTCTCAGACTGGAGTCCTGACATCAGGTCCTGGTGCTGGACTGGAATCTGATACTGGACTCCAGTTTTATCTTTGACTGGTTTTATGGCAGATCAGAGTTCATGTGTGTTTGGAGCCTCTGTTGGTGAAGGTGGAATAATGCTGACTCATCAGTCAGTGACTGCAGGGGGATTTCCATGAAGAAGATAATAATAATAGGAGCCAGTGAGCCAGATAATAGGAGCCAGTGAGCGCCCCTTGCTGGTTTCTGTCAGTGTTGTTGATCAGAGATGATGTTCAGCTGAATGATGAATGTTTCCTCCTCAGATGAAGGTAGAAGGTGTGAACTGAGCAGCATGGATCAGTGTGAGGACAGAGAGGACAGAGTCCCTCCCTCTAAAACCACTCTGTGTGGAGAACATGAGGACCAGAGCAAAGTTCAGAGGTCAGATCACCATCTCTAACTGTCCAGGACTCTTCTCCATGTCAGAGGTCAGCTCTCACATCACCAAACCATCTTTATTCACAGGAAACTACCTGAACTAGAACCTGGACCTGGACCTGGACCTGAACCCAGCTGTGTGTCCTTAAAGAGCAACTGGTCAAAGGGTTTCTATAATGATTTTAAATCAGATCAACGTTCAGCTGCAAACAGGTGAGCTGTTTCTAAATGTTCAAACTAATTAGTTGAAACTAACTTCATTCCAACATAATGAGAACACAATTCTTTCTCACACATTTCTGTGTTCACATGTGAAGCAGTGTGTGATGGAGGCTAAATCATGGAAATAATCAAACGATTGTATTATTGTGATGATATGAAATGATCTTGTTAGATGATATTGGAGCTAGAATCAGTTGTTCTTCCATCCAGTTGAATCATTCTGTATCACCTTGTGTCACATTAGTTCATCAGAGTTGGTGCTTCTGCAGAGCTTAAGGTGACTGCACATGTAGGCAAGTCATGATGCTGATTCAAGGATTAGATGTCAACTAAATAATCCAAACTAAATCTGATGGAAAAAAATGATCTCTCACTGTTATCTGCAAACATCAGTGAAATCAACAGCCTTCTAAAGTACATTTGTGTTCATTTCAAAATGATCATCAGTCTTATTATCAGCAAACTGCTCCACAGTCTCCTTCAGCCAGCCACTAAATGTCATCAACAATACAAGATCATCTACGTGCTGCTGTGATGAAGTCTGATGAGAAACAAGATGAATGTTTTACAGGAAATTTAGTGTGGATTACTTGATTTATGAAAGGTCCCTTGAATGCACCACCATGGCCTGTATGACCATAAAAAGCTTTCCAGAAGCTCAGAAATGATGAGCTGAGAATAAAGCTGCTGCTCTAAAGGGGTTCCATCATCAGTTTAAGACTAGAACAAGTAAAACAAACGACAAGAAGATAAATGAACTTGTTTCTCCATCAACAGTTCTGACTCTGATCCAAAGGAAGAAAGTTTGTCAGGATAGAAGATCAGAACACATCAAACACTGTTCTACAGAAAAACTTTCTGATTATTGTTCAGGTCCTGCTACCAAACCAAAACATCATCCCTTATTAATTATCATCACTTGGATTGCTGTTGGACTTTGAAAGCCGCGGTGCGTTGAAGCTGTTGAAGCTATTCCTTTGTCTTCACTCTTTGTGTTTTTCCACAGGTTGCCACCTAAAACCTTTATGACCCTTTGTGTTTCAATGAGCTCCAACTTTGGGGTTTTATGACTGCAGCCTGGTGGAGGCCACTGCCAAAGCTTTGCCCAGTACCATATTTTCTCTTGTTTTTGCCATAACTGCTGGTTTGACTTCATACACACTATTATTTAGTTATTTTACCCCTTTCGTGTAGAAATTTTGCATGCTTGATTAGGTGAAGATTATTGAATCAGAATAGCGAGGCGTATCAGGGCTGTTGATTTAATAAATATTCACGTAGATAAAGAGAAAGCGTTTATTTTGAGAAAAGAGTGATTTGTCGTGTCAAAAAAAGGGTCAAAGCCCCCACCTTCTGCGAAGGGTTTGGGGGGGAATTAAAAACAGTGACATCTAGTAATAGTTATCAATTTTTACTGAGAATTTTAAAAAATTTTGTAATTTTCCAAGGGCTTTGAGCAAAAATTTTACAACACCAGAGGAAATCTCTGATTTGATTCGTAAGTAATAATTTTCTTTCAAGAAAACATTTTTTCTAATTTTATGATTTTAAATTTTTTCATTCTTTATAAATGAAATTTAATCAAAAATTTAATAATTCTTTACAATTTAAATTTAAAAGAATGACTTGTTGCACCCCACCTTCTTCCAAACACCCAACATTTTTTCTGCCATGAATCCTCCTTTTAGCTTCTGCAGATTTTGGACGATGTTCATCATAAAAGACACAAAATTTTCAGGATGAAAACACCTTACCGCCCTTTTGGGATTTTGGTTCTGTTGATTAACTTCCCTTTTCATTTTCTCAAAAGGACTTTTTTGCACTGGAAATTTTTTTCCGATCAGTTTTGGCTTAAAAAACTTTTGTCTCCGGGCTTCCTGTCAGTCATTAAAAACAGGGGCAGCTGCACCCTTTCTGAAAAGGGACTTGTTTTAGTTTTACTTTTCCTTTCATTTGGGGGGTCGGGGTTTAGGGATGCTAAATTTTGGGAAAAAAACTAAATTTTTCTAACAAACTAAACGGAAAGCTGAAGCTTTCCCCAGTTTAAATGAAATGAAAAATTTTAAAAAACATTTTAAGGACTTTAAAAAAAATTTTTAAAACTGAATGAAATTTTCCGGGTTTTTAAATTTTTTATTTAATCTTTGTTTTTTTTAAAATTTGTTTTTATCATTATAATTTTATTTTTTGGATATTTTTTGTTAAAAAACCCACTTTCTTAAAAAAATGAAAACCCCCAAGTGTAAAAAATGAAAAATTTATCTATATGAAAAAAAGGGAAAAAAAAATCTGAAAAAAAAAAATAATCAAACCCAAAAGAAAAAGCAAAGGGTTTGTCAAAAAGACTTAAAAATTTTTAAAAAGACAAAAAAACGTTCAATATTTTTACTTTACTAAAATTTTTTTACAATGAACCAATCAAAGAAAATTTATTGAAATAAAATTTAAAAATGTCCAAACCTAAAACCCACTGGTCCACAATTTGCTTCATTTTTCCTCTGGAGTTCATTTTTAAAAGTTCTTTTTTGAACAGAAAAAAGTGGAAAAAACCCGAGATTTAAAAGCTTAAAAATCACCCCTGTTTCAAAAACATTTTACCATGAAAAATCGGGACTCTCCCTCAGGAAAGGAATTTCCCCCCCCGGGGACAGCTGCCCTGAAGGGGAAAAAAGCCCACGTAGTTTTTGGAAAGCAGGAAACCAAATGGACCTTGTTTTGTCGCTTGGGGTTTTACAGAATGTGAGCAAAATGTTTCCCGGTTTCCTCCAAAAGGAGTGGCCCCAAGGAGAACTCAGAGGTTCCCAGTGGTCCTTTCCCTGCCCAGCAGCATCAAAAAACAGCTAAACCCATATTTATGGTCGTACTTTGAAAAAAAACAATTTAACTTCTCCATCGGTTCTGTTAAACGGGTAATCTCCATGCTGCACTTTGTGGGACCGAGGACTTTTCAGTCGGGTCCAACATGGACCTGTGTTTGGTCATGATCCAGTTGATGTTTTCCTTCATATATTGTTCTTTTTAGCTCCCGGGGAGGAAAAACTTTGTTACTTTTTTGAAGAACGAGCTGAAGAAGATCCAGAAGGTTCTAAAATCCAGATTCCCCCACAAGGTTTAGAGGGGTCAGTGGATGGATGGGGGGGGTGTTGGAAGGGAGGAGGGAAAAGCAGAATGAAGGCAGCAGAGGGGTTTTTGGGAGAAGTTTACACTAAACTTCCAAAAAAAGGGGAAATGAAGAGGAGGAGGCGGGCTGAAACGGGGCAGAGCATTTAAGGGGGGGATTTCCCTCTAAAAATTTTAACCTCCCAGGTTAAAGGTTGAATTTTTTTTTAGCTCAAGACCCGGGAAAAACAGATTTTTTTTAAATGCTTTTTTAGGGGAAATTTTATTTCATTGCTAAAAATTTTTTGGTCTTCCTTCAGGACCTTTTTTCCTCAGTTTGTCAACATAAATTTAAAATTTCCTGGTCTGAAAAGGGGGTTCCAGTGTTTTTGTTTGGGGGGGATCCCCAAAAAGCAGGAATTTTCCAAAAAACCTTCTGAACCAGATTTTCCACAGAGCTTTTCACCCAGAGGGAGGGACTGGAGAGGTCAATGATAAAACAGGGAGGTCAGACAGATTAAAAAAGGCCCAGGAAACAAAAACCCCAGAAAGAAAAAAACCAAACAGACAAGAAGACATTTTTTTAAAGTCCCCCCGGGAAAGGGGGTTTTAACCAATCGGGAACAGTGATGACAAAGGGAGTGGTGGCTTTGGGGAAAAAACAGTTTTAAAAACCCAAAGAAGTTCACTCGGGGAATGGTGAAGAAAAAAGCCCACCAGAACACCCAATTTCAATTTCCTTTCACCTTCAGAGAGCTAAAAGGTGTTTTTGAAAAAAAAAAATTTTAAATTGGTGGCCCCCTTGTTCATCACTTTTTTACTAAAACCCAAAAGAAATTTAAGCTTTGAACATTCCCAGGTTCGGTTCATTTTTGATGGTCTGGATGAGAGTCGATTTCCTTGGACTTCACAACATGGGGGGATGGGGGACTGATTTTTACAGAGTCCACCTCAGTGGATGTTCTGCTAAAAAACCCTCATCAGGGGAAACTGTTTCCTCTCCCTTCCTCTGGAAACCACAGGGACCGCAGCGCCAACCCAGACCCCTCCTGAGTGTGGGGGCATGGGGGACAGAGGTCAGGGGGTTTTCACTGACCCAACAGAAGGAGGGGTTTACTTCGGGAAAAAGAGATTCAGAAATGGGGGAGCAGGCTAGCAGGATATCCCCCCATAAAGGGAACATCAAGAAGCCCCCACATCATGTGCCCCCACCCCAGTTTTCTGCGGGAAATCATTTGCTAGGTTCTGGAGGGGGTTTTTGGGGGACCAGAGAGGGGGGAAAGGGGGCCCCCAAACCCCCCCTTTAAACTGAGTTGTTCATCCCCCTCCCTGGGGGTTTTCAGACCAAAGTGAAAAAGGTTTTAAGTATGATGGAGGATCTGAGACGGGATCAAAACGGGGGCCCCAGAGAAAAGGAAGAGTTTGGAGTCTCTGGGAAAACTGGTTTTTTGATCAGCTCCAAAAAAAACCCCTAAATCTTTATGAATGGGACCTGAAGAGTGTGGCATCGATATCAGACAGCCTCAGTGTCCTCAGGAAGGGTGTTCACACAGACCCTTTAGAGAGGGGGAGAGGGCGTCCCAGGACAAGGTGTTCTGCTTTTCCACGAGGTTCAGGGTTTCTGGTGCTTTTTCCTGCCCATCGGCCCCTTATCAAGGTTGGAATTAATCTGATGGAAGACCATAAAAACCCATTTGGGGGCTTTGTCTAATTCATCAAAAGAAACCAAAAATAAAATTTCCATCAGAGTGCTGTGGAAAAGGCCTTACAGATTTCCCAAATGGACCCCCGGACTTGTTCCCCCGTTTTCCCCCGGGGCTTTTAGTGGAGAAAAATCGACTTTTCCTCCCAAGGTTGCTGAAAAAGACAGGAAAGTAGCTCACAGCCCAAATAAGGGAACATTTCAGTACATCAAAAGAAGATAAAAACAGAAACCGGGTTGCAGAAAAAAAGAAATTAAAAAAACCTTTTCCACTGTCGGAATAACTGAATAAAGTTTTTGGGCCCCCAAAAGACCCCAAAAAGTCTCTGATTTCCCAGGAAGTCTCTCCACAGATAAATTTGCCCCCTGCTCAGTGGTAAAGTTTCCGGTCTTCATCTTACTGTCATCGGGGAGAAGATCGGGATGTTTTTTGGGAACCTAAAGGGGAAATACTCTGCTTCAGGGGAAAGGCCCTTTTTCTCGGGCTCTCCCAGGGTCAAAGCTTAAAACAAATTTTCTGTAATTTCTAAACGGGAATTTTGGGGTTTTTGACACCAGGAGTTTAAAACCAGGAAAGAGTGACTTTTATCCTGGATGTTCTCCCTAAACCCAAACAAAGGAGTAAATTAAAAAGTATAAAATGTTACTTTTTTACTGCCCAATTCTTTTCAAAATAAACTTGTCAAGTTGTTTTAGGAAATATTTAACATTTTTATTTCACAAGACCTGACTGACACTTAGAATGTGGTACCAAAATAGTTCCTCTCATAAAAGTGGGACAAAACTGGTCAAATTTAAGTTTTTTTTCCACTTTTAACAAATTCTGTTCAGCTTCTTCAGACCTAAATATTCTTTTATAGTCTATGTTTATATTTGGTATTTTATTAATTAATACATTTATTTATATTTTTATACCTTTCCATGTTTTGTAATCAGAACCAGCTTTTTTCAATAGGGAAACCATGAAACATTCCATATCTTCCAGTGTTTTATGGAATTAGCCTTAAAAAAAAACAACTAAAGTAAAACCAAATGGTCCAGTTTGGGCCACAAGGTGTCTCAACGTAACTGCCTGGTCATCCAAATGGTTGACCACATTTTGAGTCACTAAATTTCAAGGAAGGGAGAGCCTAACTTAAACTGAATGAGTCATCTCTACCTTTCAGTTGAATTATGTGATGCTAAAAAGATCTGCCAAATAATACTGTGACGGTAAATGTATGATCGCCTTTCCCTCCTCAAACCAGGAATTCCAAAAAAAAAAAAAGTGAACCATAGCATCATCACCGTTTTTGGGTAAACTTTGAAAGGTATGGCTACTTTTTTGACATATTTTGGTGATCAAGACCTTACTAAACAGAATTATGACCCTTGATGCCTCACAGAAACTCAAATTATATGTTTAAATATTAATTTCTTTTATGTGCTTGACCAAATGGTTGATTTGTCACTCCATGGTATAGGTAGCTAATGTTATTAACATTAATAACTTGCTGTGAAATCAACTCACTCAAACCAACTACATCACAATGCAAAGCATCTTGACCTATGCATTGCAAATTCCTAGCTGGTCTACAAGAAGGACTGTGGCCTTCTCAACCAGAAATTAATTCCTCCAAAAAGGTTCCACCTGGCAGTTGCCCACAGCTTTAACCAAGCCAAAAAGCCAGTAACTGAAGTTGCAATCCAAAGAATTTTGTAGTTCAACCATTTAGTGACATCTTGACCATTTGGTAGGAGTCAATATTTTGAAATGTAAAGGGTATGCTATAGAAAAAAATTACTGATTGTTATTATTAGTCACACAAGGAATTAAGAAATGCAAAAATATATTTTTTCATCTAGTTTTTCTTGGTGGGGTAGTTAAAGGGTTAGTACTATAAGATATTTATGTTCAGTTTTATTCAGGGGTGCTACAATCGATCTATCAGCTGGCTGGCCTTATCCACCGATCTGATCCACAGATCTTATCTGCTTGTCTAACATATATTGCAAGTTTTGTTTTGTTTTAAAATGTGAAAAATGAAACACTAACGAAACTGCAATGTCTAATCATTTCATTTGTATTTAAAAGCACTACCTCGTGTGCAGTTAAAACAAGTTTGTATTGTTTCACAGGTATTGTTCAGTGTTTTTCAATAAAATACGATTGGAACTTTGAAGGTCTATTGTGACCTTATAACACCTGACAGTGTCAGTTATACAAAAAAAAAAAAAACATCAGTATCGGTATCAGCCAAAATTAGAATCGGCCAGAAAACTACAGTCGGTGCACTTCTAGTTTTATTCCATCAGAATTGTTGTTATTCATGTTGATCTCTGTCTCTTCAGATTGAAGAACTGTAACCTCTCAGAGAGAAGCTGTGAAGTTCTGGCCTCAGTTCTCAGCTCCCAGTCCTCTAATCTGAGAGAGATGGATCTGAGTAACAACAAGCTGCAGGATTCAGGAGTGGAGCTGCTGTCTTCTGGACTGAAGAGTCCACACTGCAAACTGGAAACTCTCAGGTCTGAGCAGCATTAATGACTTAATTACTGTGAACATCATCTAGTTTGTGATTCCAACAAAACTTTTTTATACCTGAAAACATGCAGAATGTTTATGTGCAGAACTACAGTAAGTGCTCAATGCAATGTTCTGTAAGGTAACTTTAAAAAGGGACGCCAAAACAAAATAGTGAGAACTGCCAGTTATAACTAAACTCTGCTATTTGTACTAAGTGTCCAGTCAATTCTGTACTTTCCACTTTTTTTTTGTTTTAGAACATAATAAAATCTAATTTCAGAAATTGAAATAGGTTCTTTATTTACTGCTGACTGAAAAAAAACTTTTTGTCTTAATTGAAGCAAACTGAAAAAAATACCAAACTGATTTTTGTTTACCGTCCCTCCCTTAATATAAATACTGCAACGTTTACCTTGACTTGTTCAATAAGAGGTTGAACAAAGGACTCGAAATTTCAGCAAGAGACAACAGGTGAATATTAAGAGGTTCGTTGAAATCTGTCGTTGTCGTTCGGCAATAAACCAGCAACAGGATCAGGAATCGGTTAGTGGCTGAACAGAGAACTGACAACAACATTAAGCTCAGAGAAAAAGCCACTGACCTTCTCAGAATCTGTGGGAGAGTGAGGATGCTGATTTTCGGCTCCAGGGTGATGTCACAGTGAGTCAGAGAGGCTGTGAACGGGAATCTTTGGTCTGACATTATGATCAGATCCAGTAATGGGCTGACGGATCCGAGGGTAAGGCAGAGAGTGACAGTCAGGAGGCAGAAACAAGGTAGATGTCCAGAGATCAGAAGCCAGGGAGATATCCGATGAGGGCAAGGCAGAGCAGAGAAATCCAAGAGCAAAAACGAGATCGAGATCAAGATCAGAATCAGAATCAGAATCAGAATCAGAATCAGCTTTATTGCCAAGTTTGTACATACAAACAAGGAATTTGACTCCGGTACACTTTGCTCTTTGGTTTTTGTTTTTGCACTACAGAATATACATATTTACAATGTACAATATACACATATATAAATAAAAAGGTGCATTTGCAACAACTGTATGCTGTTGTTTTCATGTTTGCAGCAAGATGCTGCATATCTTGCTTGTCTGCTTGTCAGGCAGACAAGCAAGGAAGAACGCTGGACATTTACCACACAAGGCTTTCAAAAATCTGGCGCTGTTTGTTAGCCAGAGAGCAGCTTATGAAGCCAGGTAAACAGGTGGAGCAGGTGAGGCATTCAATTCAAAATTCCAAAATACTTTATTAATCCCAAAGGGAAATTAAATGTTGTTGTAGCTCATAATGCAGGTTTCTTCGAAGAGCCGTTGTAGATGCTGATGGCTGTGGGCAGGAAGGATCTCCTGTAGCGCTCTGTCTTACAGCTGATCTGAAGAAGCCTCTGACTGAAGACACTCTGTTGTTGTAGAACAGTCTCATGAAGAGGATGCTCAGGGTTCTTCATAATGTTCTTCATTTTATGAAGAATCCTTTTTTGCACAATGATCTCCAGAGGTTCCAGAGGAGTCCCCAGAACAGAGCCAGCCTTCTTTATCAGCTTGTTGAGCTTTTTTGAGTCCCTGGCTCTGATGCTGCTTCCCCAGCAGATGATGGCAGAAGAGATCACACCCTCCACAACAGACTTATAGAAGATATGCAGCATCTTGCTGCAAACACCGAAAGACCTAAGCTTCCTCAAGAAGTACAGTGTGCTCTGTCCCTTCTTGTAGACAGCTTCACAGTTGCATCTCCACTCCAGTCTGTTGTCCAGGTGAACACTGAGGTATTTATGATTCTCCACCACCTCCATCTCTTCTCCCATGATGGAAATAGTTTTTTACTTATTGCTGTTTCTCTTAAAATCTACAATCATCTACTTTGTTTTATTCACGTTCAAGATGAGATGATTGTTTCCACACCATGCTACAAAGCAGTCCACCACGTTCCTGTATTAATCTTCTTGTTCATCTCTGATCCACCCCACAATTGCAGAATCATCTGAGTATTTCTGCAGATGACAGGAGTGTGTCTTGTACTGGAAGTCTGAGGTGTACAGAGTGAAAAGGAATGGTGAGAGTACAGTCCCCTGTGGTGCTCCTGTGCTGCTGACTACCTGGTTATACTCACAACCCTTCAGTCTCACAAACTGTGGTCTGTTTGTCAGGTAGTCTTTGATCCAGGAGATTGTTGAGGCCTCCGCCTGAGTCTTCTGGAGTTTCTGACAAAGCAAATCAGGTTGGATTGTGTTAAATGCCTGGGGAAAATAAAGAACTGATCCTCACTGTGCTGCTGGTTTGGGGCCAGATACAGGGGGTTTTTGTTGAAGCAGGGTATGATGCTCTTCAACTCCAAATCCAAAAGTGAAACTAAAAGGGTTCTGATAGTTTGTTTTTCTTACTAGGTGGGCCAACAGGAGTCTCTCAGGACCTTCATGATTGGTGTCAGGCAAAAGGTCATAGCATTGAGGATGATGGGGGAGTTTTTTTTGGGACGGAAACAAGACAGGGGTCTCCAAAACACGGAAACCCTTTTTCTGGGCCAGGCTAAGGTTTTAAAGGTGCTGCAGAACCCCCAAAGCGCTTGCACAGCCCTTCAGGACTCTAGGGCGACATAACTGGACCTGCAGCCTTTTTCGATTCAGTCTTCGAGTTTGGGTCTTTACCTGGAAGGTGAAGGGGAGGGAAAGGGAGCTCAACATTTCTTTTGGTGGGAAGGCAAACATGTAGAGCAGAGGGTCCATGGCGACGTGGGAAAAAAAGACAAATTTTAGGTTGACAGAAAAGATTGGGGGCAGAGGGGGTTGGGGTGGCTTTTTTGGCTGTGAGTAGGGGAGGAGGATGCGAGCTTGTTTCTGAACTCAACTATTGAAAAAGTGTTTAGTTCATTTGGGTTCTGTCCAGACCCCCATCACCCTTCGCTGAAGCTGTGATCTTTTTTCTCCCTGACCCACATCTCTGATATTGTTTTTTTGGGGCTGCTCTCCCTTTTCTTGTACACCTCCTTGCTTTTTCCCTTTTCTTTACTTTAAATGATTTGTATACGTCAATAATTGCCTGTCTCCCTCTCTGAGGCTCTTTTTTTTTGTTTAAAACAGGGGCCTTCAGGTCACTGGCGATCCTGGTTTTTTATTAAAAACATCTTACTGTTCTGGTGGGGATGGTGTTATCCTCACAGGATTTTATAGTCGGTAAACACCCAGTCATGGCATTGATGCCTCTCCTGTGGCGGGGACGTGCGTCCATTTGTAGTCCAAGCAACCTCGCAGGCTTCTTCTTTCTGTGACCTTTTCTCACAGTTCTTTTATTACGGGCTTCTTGAAAAAAGGGGGCTTATTTTTTGAGCGAAAAAAAAAAAATTTTTGTGATCGTTTTTGCTTGGGTGTTTTGTGTAGAGAGTATGAGTCCTTGAATTTGCATAAAAAAAATCTAAATTTTGTTTTCTGGGGTAGAGCAGCTGAAAAAACTGTGAAACATTGGAAGTGTTGCAGGAGGGGAACGGGGTTTAAAATCACCAAAAATGCCACAAACGGGATGTTGTGTCTGTAGTTTAGAAAACAATGAGCTGATGGCATCACATGCATTGTTGGCAACAGCAAAAGATGGAACGATACTGTTCCAAAATAACACGGGTTGAACTCTGGGGGTAAAAAAGGACGAAAACTTACTGCTACAGATCAATACTGGAGCAGAGACAACATTACATAACAGTCTGGATGACACCATCTGCTTTTTAAAGTACTCCAGTCCACCCCTTAATTGCCGTCCTCTTTAAATTCAGTCTGCTAATGGTTAAAAAGCCCGGCAGGGGGACGCTGGAGTCGGGGATATGACCTGCGCCAGTTCAGTGAAACACAAAAATGCTTTCCCCGTACTTTAAGGGGCCCCTTTGAGGGCTTGGGGTTTTCCCCAACTTGCTTCCCAATGATCTCACTTTGTCCATCATATCGACAGAAGAGATGGTTTCAATTTCCTCTTCTCTCTCTTCTCTTTGTCCTGCTCTGCCCCCACGGCGTTCCTTTTCAACTCTCGGGATTCGGGGCTGTAGTTGAAGTTTTTTTTGAGCTTTTGAAATATTAACAGCTCTCCCGGTTTAAGAAAAAACCCGTTGCCATGGCAATGCATTAAAAACAAATGTCAAAAAGTAGAAAAGTATGAGGAAAAATCCTCCCAGCCGCACAGAAACCGCATCGGGAGGGACAGTCATCCAAAAAAATAACTGTATCCCCACAAGAGGAAGAGTTCCCCAGAAAAAAAACCCAGAATAAAAAGTCAGGCTACCCCAACCTGCTGCGATTTTGAGGGGGCTTTTGTTGTCCGTGAGAAACCCCCCCTCCTATTTCCCCAATTTTGAGGGGATGCTCAATCCACTCTCCCCTCCAACGGGTCCTGACTTTTCCCAAAACCCCAAAGGTTTTTGCTAAGGGGTGCTCATTTCCCTAATATTACAACTGGCTCTTTGGTTATGGGTAGGTTAATTTAGTGACTCGGAGACCCAAGGGCCGCTGTTTTAACAAACTTTGGATGAGGGAATATAAAAAACCCCCTAAAATCTCTTTGAACCAGGCCAAAAGATTTTTTCTACCCAAAGAAAAACCAAAGAAAGGTACTCAAATAATGAATGTCCCCCGATATATCTAGAATTTTTATGCTTTCTTTTAAATTTGTAATGCTTTTGCAGGGGGTTAGTAACGCTTAAAAAACAACACCTAATAACATCAGTAAATAAAGAACAACAACCCAACCTGTCTTTTCCCCGAGCTAAACCGTGAGTTTGGAGGTTTTTAAGAGGGGGTCATCATGCACCGATGGGACTTTTTTCTGGTAACAACGACCGATTTCTGAAGTAAAGATGACTTAATCTTCATTTTCCTCCTCAAAGTGGAAGGCACTGTGTCCAGGTTTTCGTGGTCAACGGGAACTTTGTGTCATATGTCTCAGAAGACATAGTTTCCAGAAGCTAAAGGGTAAAAAAAAAACCCAGGAGGTACAAAGAGGTTGATTCAGGCGCCAGAAGCCTAAAACTTAGAGAAATAGTTTTTCCTGATCAAGTTCACTTCGCTGTCTGGATAAAAAGGCTGTAGAGAAATCAGATTTTAAATTTCGGGGCACACCCTTTCCGGGGCAGCGATCAGCTGGGCGGTCTTGGTCCTCTGTTATCTGTAGCGTTTTTTCCCCGTCCGATCTGTTTTGGTCTTCGGGAGGAAAACAACCAACTATTTCCCTTTATTCTTGCCCTTTCATAGACTTTTTCCCCAAAACTCTTTGTGCTCATTGGCAGGGTTGTTGCCATGGCTGTCCCATTGGTCCCCCGTAACATAGGTGATCTTTTCTCGGAATTTTTCCCGAGCTTTTGCTATGACATGCCATCATCCCTCATTTTGAGTGTTGCGGCCCTCCTTTGACCCCGCCCCCTGCCCAGTCACAGCCTTGTGTGAAAGCTACAGCTCTCATTCCCCCAAATTCCCTGAACATCTGTTCTATCTGTCTCATCAACTTAACCTTCCTCTTAATCAGGGGTTTTTAATTCTTACATCAGTCTGCTCAAACCTTTTTAAATTTATTTAGAACTTTTATAAAAACCTCACTTTTTCTTTCTATTCATAATCAAAAACGAAAACATTATCTTTTTCATAACAGCTGGTCAAAAATTTTTAAAACCTTAATTTTTTTCCCCATTTTAATTATCATTCTCAATCATATTTCAATCTATGTTTTTCACTTGAAAATCAAAGATTTTCAATCATTTAAACTTATAGAAAAAAGAAAATCATATATACATTCTTTGGATAACCTGTTTTTTACTTCTGCCCCAAAATGACAGTTTAAAATGTGGGCTCCATAAGGCCCCTCCATCCTCAGTCCCAGAATATGAAATTGCTTCTTTCCCTCTTTATTGCTTTAACTGTGTATTTAATAATCGTTTCATGGTTACACAAAAAATACCCATTTTAAATTTTTTTTTTTTTAATGTGAGGGTTAATGAATTGCATGGGTTAAGTGGCAAAATCCACCTTATTTTTACAGGCGCAATTTTAAAATAGGGTGTAGGGAATAGGGGGCGGCCGGGGGGGCAGGTGAAAGCAAACTCTGGGTCCTTCGCACGCGATGACAGCAGGCAACAGAGCGGTGCAGAGAAAAACAACCAGAATCATAACATTTCGACTGATAAAAACAAAGGGTTTAGACAATTCTTGGTACAGATTATTTTTTGTACGTTTGCTTTTTCCCCTTTAAAAAATAAATATGTTTAATTATTGACGGGGTTTTTTTCTTTCGGGCTCTTGTGGCTTCGTGACAGTTTTTATTAGGGGCTGTATGATTTTTTTAAATATTTTTATCATCACTTTTCTTATTATGAGAATAAATGCCACAAAATATTGTCACAAATTGTAAAGTCCATATTCCCCATGCATAGTCCATGCATAGCATTCACTACAGTAGCCTGCATGGAACACAAGTCTCTGCTCTTTTGCTCTCACTTTGAGACTTTTGTTAAAATAATGTGGCACAGTTGGTGGTGTCATATTCCAGAGCTTTCTCTTTTTATTCTTCCTTTACAGAAACACATCAGGCATCTCTCGGTAACTGAGAAAAGTGTAGACCAGCTAAATGCTACTGCAGTAGCTAACAGTCAGTCTCATGTGATAGGCTGATTGTGGTCACATGGTACAGATGAAAGCCGGCTGTAGAGAGAGCAGCAAGCAGCCTATTGACTACCTTTTCCCCCCAAGATACTGACAAGTACCTGGATCATCAGGGTTTCCTGGTTAGCCACTCCAGACCTTAAAACATCAACATACCATGATGCAGCCACTACTGTGCTTCAGGATGGTGTTGTTTGACCTGCAGTTGTTTGAACAGATCCAGAACAGATACAGGAATCTGTAAGTTGTATCCAATGTTAAAACAGATTAGGTCTAGAAGCCCAGGATGTGTTTCGATACATATTTATCCTGGGTAATTTCACTTTCTCAGGGCTTTACTTTCACGGCACTCTGGGATTTCCCGCTACCTGTTATCTGTTTGTCGCCACTGAAGTGAATATAAAGTGTTTAGTATGTATGTGGTGAATAACTGCAAGTACCAGAATATATAATGTAATATTTCTCGATGGAAATGTTTGACATTTTTAATTAATTTAGGAGTTCTGTATGTTCTGTAGTTCTGTAGGATAATGTATCTATATTTTAATGCAGTGGTGATTAAACAGAGCACTTAAAATTTTCCATGTTCATAAAAATACACGTCCCTAAGATTGTCTTTTCATGTAAGAAAATGTTCCTTTGAATTGCCTTTTTAAACAATTTGAAGGAAAACAAGGAAATAAACAACAGACTGTCATTTCTTTTTTTAAAAGCTTTGACAAAGTAGTCAAATAACACTGAATGTAGTTATTTCTTCTTTATGTTTGAAGCAGAACCCGTGGAAGTACTTAGTCTAGCGTGAACATTTTATAATTTTTCATAGTTTAATGCAGACAACTCTGCAGGAGAGGAGACCACAGTTCCAGGTTTGGATGCAGCTTGTGTAAAACACGTGTGTTAATCAGTTATTGAAGTTGTAAAGCAACAACTCTAGCCAGGTGCAGGTTGGTATGAAATTAAATGAGTAATGATTTAAACTTTTTCAGATTGTGGATCCAGTAAAACTTAAGAATTAGTGGAAGGTTTTAATTAACTGTATAACTCTAAAGCTGCTTATCATCTACTATCATTTATCAGTTGAAACAAAAAAAAAAAAGGTATTAGCTTACAATCTTTTAAAAATAGTAAAAGCCGGAGTAAAAGCTCTGGTGGTGTATGGGTTAAGTGCGCCACCATATTTAGAGGCTATAGTCCTCTATGCGGCCGTCCCGTACCCGACGACCTTTACTAAATGTCTCCCCCCTTTCTGGCCCTCTTTCCTGTCTGCCTACTGTCGAAAATTGAAATATTAAGGCCTCTAATGCAGAACAATATCTTAAAAATAGTCAAAGCCATCTGCTGGACTGAAGGTGTAGTGCAGTTTTATTCAAAGTCTAAAGTCTTTTGTTTCATTTTGTCTCTCAGACTTAGATCCTGTAACCTCTTCCAGGGAGAGGAAACTTGGAAGTCTGTATCAGTTCGAGCTCCCAGTCCTGCTTGTCTGAGAGAGGTTGACCTGAAGAAACAACAAACTACAAGATTCAGGGAGAGAAAGTGCCGTCTAAGGTTCAGACTGTAACTGGAATATTCAGGTGAAAGATTCATCAAACTGGTTCTTTTGGGTTTAATGAGGAACAGTATTTTCTGTTTCACAAATTAAAATTCGTTTAAATGCTCAGTTGATGATTTCTGGTAAATCCTTCTGAGGCGTAGTTTCTCAGCTGGAGCAGACAGCAGTTAGTATCATCATCTCTTTCATTGTCTTATTAGAGTCATCGTGGACCAAGATCAACACTGTATGGTCCTCTGACAGACTCTGGTTTTAAAATGGAACGTCTCTTGAAGTTCACTTTTCTAATCAAAACCACTTAGTTCTAACTGCTTTTAAAAACACCCCCCAGAACATTGACTCTTTGTGGCCTTATAGAACATCTACTCACTAATTCCTGGAAAGTCTGTAGACTCAAGATGGTCACCAGAGATACACCTCACTTCAGAGAACAAAGCAGGAGGACACAAATACTGACAAAGCAAAGACAGGAGAACCTGCTGGAGTCAGAACCGGTCCAAGTGAACAGACACACTATGATCCAGTTCCCAGTGGATGGTGGTTGCTGGTTCCCCACTTTCTGGACATCAAACTGGATCATCTGTGTCCAGAGTAAAGTTACTGTAGAACATCAGAGATTTTAACCTTGTCTGCTTCTCTGAGACATGGAGAACCCCAGTGGTTCTGGACCTCACCACGATACGGTCCAATTGTTTTACCCTGCACTGGGTGGACGGAACAGCAAAGACAGGAACATCACCAGGTGGTGGAGTGTGTGTCATATCTAATAACAAATGGTTTGATGGTGAGAACATCAGGACTTTCCCATTCTGATTTAGAACATCAGGAGCCTCTGTCCATCAGTTTACCTGCTCTGACCATCTTTCTGGATCAGAACGTTTCAATCAGTAACTAACACAGCTGTCTATATTCCACCTCAGGCAGATAAAGATCTAGCTTTGACTGCACTACATGATGAGCTCAGTGAAGATCAGAACAGTCACCTGGATGCTGCTCCTACATTAGCAAAGGACTTTAATAGTTCAAGTCTCAGAACAGGTCAGGACTCTTTGATGAAGATCTTTGAGCAGATGAAGCTGCTGCTGCAGCTCCATCTTGTCCAGGAAGCAGAGCTGATAGATGCTGAAAAACCTGCTTGATTGTTCTCTCATATCATCAATCAGCTTTCAGTCTCAGTGTGGATGTTGGACTAAAATAAAACCCTTGATGATGTGAGTGTTCTTCAAACTGGAGATGAAGAACCAGACTGGATGGTGCCTCCTCCTGCCTGATTCAAAAAGATGAAATGAAAAGAATGAGTTCAAACTGGGCTGAAACCATGACAAATACAGGACAGGACCTTTAGAGACGCTCCATTTCAAATGGATGAGTCCAGATGATTGGACAGTTGTATTCTGAGTGAAGAAGAACGAGCCATGTAATGTTCTGCTGTGGCAGAACTTCCAGTAATGAGACAGGAAAAAGCCAGCTGGTTGATTTGGACTCTTTAATGTAAAAAAAAGTAGAAATGAAGAGAACTGGGTCCAGAGGCCCGGCTGACTGCAGCTTGGCTGACCCAGACATGAGCCAAGGTTCCTCAGTCATGAGCTAGCTTTATACAGCAACATAGTTCATTGTTAGCAACTGACAGACAGTACAGGCTGCGTCATGTTGTCTTGGTTGATTACTGCTATATCAGTCTGGTTCCTCCACAAGGGACCAGACAACGTATGCAGCCAGGTCACAGAGTCCAAATGACCAGATCCAGTTCTTCCACCGCATTTCAGAGTGGAATCTGATCTGATCTATTACAATGTCCATGTTTGCTGCTGAAAGAGACTGATGGTCTGATCCTCCTCCTATTTTCAGGGAGGCCGCTGGAGTCCGATGGTTGAAACACAGCTCTGAGGAAGTGTAAGTGTGTTTTCATTTGATTCCATGACAACAAAGCAGCTCACATTCAACCATCTTCAAACTGTCCATCACTCATTCAGGAGTCATCATCAAAGTGTCAATAAATGATCAATAACTGCAGCTGGATTGTGTTTGTTCTCTCCATCAGATTCCTGTCAGCTCACAATCGACACAAACACAGTGAACAGAAACCTCAAACTGTCTGAAGACAACAGGAAGGTGACACGTGTGGAGGAACTTCAGTCATATCCTGATCATCCAGACAGATTTGATGATTGGTGTTCTCAGCTGCTGTGTAGTGATGGTCTGACTGGTTGCTGTTACTGGGAGGTTGAGTGGAGAGGAGCAGTTTCACTATCAGTGAGTTACAGAAGTATCAGGAGGAAAGGATTCAGTGATGACTGTTGGTTTGGATCTAATGATCAGTCCTGGAGTCTGAGGTGCTCTGATGGTGGTTACTCTGTCTGGCACAATAAAAGAGAAACATTCATCTCCTCCTCCTCCTCCTCTTCCTCATCTTTCTCTAACAGAGTAGCAGTGTATGTGGACTGTCCTGTTGGCATTCTGTCCTTCTACAGAGTCTCCTCTGACTCACTGATCCACCTCCACACCTTCAACACCGCATTCACTGAACCTCTTTATCCTGGATTCTGGATCCGTTCTGGTTCACTCAGTGTTTCAGTGTGAGTCTAAAGAGTCTCCTCCTGTTCATGAGGAAAACACTCTCCACTGTTGAACAGATGGTTCAGTCTCTAAATGGACTGTCTCTTTCACTCATAAACCATTTCACACAGTCGTTTCTTCTGAAACTGTTGAAAAGATTCCTTGTAAACTTCGTCCATCTCAGTCTTTAAAGATGGAAGTGAAGATTTCCATAAGTCAAAGGTAGTTTCTTTTTTTGGGATTTGGTTCTTTCTAGTCAAATCTTCATTAAGGGGTTTCCTCCCCTGGGCTTCCAGTGCCCTATACCAAAGGACTGCTGCTGGAGTTGGTTTCTTCCACTGGTTCTTAATGGTTCTTTATGGTTCTTCACTGGTCTTATGTCTCTTCCAGTAAAATGTTGATCCTGGCTTCAATAATCACCATCAGAAGCAGTTTTAACATTTCTATCTCCAATCTTTTCTGTCCATGTTTCGTGTTTGGTCACTAAGTAGTTTTTCTTCATTTGATCTGAACAGTTTGTAATTTAGTCCCAGATAAAACAGCTGCCTCCTCGATCTGTGGGCTGGGAAGCTCAGGGGGTTTCGTGAACTGATTTGTGATCGAAAAATGATGAAGTGAGTGGAACTGCTGTTTTAACTGTCCAGGTGGTTGTTCAATTCCTCACTGTTAGCATCTGCTCTTTTAATGAGCCAGATCAGTTCACAATATGACTTCTGATGAGACTGTCCTAAAAGAAGAATTCATTCAAGACGATCTGTTGGCTGAACTGCAGATGATCGGAAATGTAAATATTGGAGGAATAAAAAGTATTTGCTACCAGTTTCTTGACTTTTATTTTACTAGAACATTCAAATATGTCTAAAAGGTTTAAAACAGTGATGGCCGAGTCTCCGTTCTCCTGCAAATACTTATTGACCTTTTAGTCCCAGAGAGGAGGAGGGGGTGTCTGTCCCAGCAGTCATTAATGGACTACAGGCTGAGGACACACTGGACAGGTCACCAGTCCATCACAGAGTCAGGGTTGGATTTACCTCAACAAAGTCTAGGTTCTGATTGGGTCAACTGGACGACCTTTGACAAACTTTATGAAATGATGTCAAGTTTGTTGTTTAGGTTCTATTAATTCAAGTCCTGCCTACATCAGAACCTGGATCACCAGAAACCAGTCCCACTACAGTGGGTAAGGGAGGCTGTCTTCCAGCAGGAATTGTTGGAATAAATAAATGGAAGAAAAGCTCAAAACATGATAACATTGTTCCTCCAGGTTCTTCTGTCAGCAGATTAACATCTGACTTTTAAAGATATCAGAAGGAGACACATATCTGATGGACAGGAAGACAGAGGAAACCATTTTCTCGGTGTCTCTTGGGTTCTTGTTCTGGTTTATTGTTGAGAAACACGCCTGCAGTCCAGATCTATCTCCAACTGATGCTTGGACCATCCTCAAGAAACTAGAGAGAATACCATCCTGTTAGTGGATCACAAGAGAGACGATGATTGTCATCTGGAGTGATTTCAAAGGACATCACCCCACCCTGTTAGTGGAGGCTGCCTGGCCCCGCCCTATAAAAGGAAGTGAAAGCCTTCACTTCCTGTTTGACAGTTTGACCTTTCACCTTAGTTGGTTTGGATGGAGGAAGCAATGGAGCCAACATTTGGGTAACTGCACTTTGATATCAATCAGTGACTTTAAATCTGTAACTGTATTAATGTGACTGTGAATGTGGAGTTCAGATGGTGAGTGAAGAAGAGAAGGTTTAGATATGAGGAGACCTGAAACTGCCTCTTTGGTTCTACAGGGGTTGCACAATGAAACTGAAACACCTGTCATTTTAGTGTGGGAGGTTTCATGGCTAAATTGGACCAGCCTGGTTGCCAGTCTTCATTGATTGCACATTGGGCCAGTAAGAGCAGAGTGTGAAGGTTCAATTAGCAGGGTAAGAGCACAGTTTTGCTCAAAATATGGAAATGCACACAACATTATGGGTGACATACCAGAGTTCAAAAGAGGACAAATTGTTGGTGCACGTCTTGTTGGCGCATCTGTGACCAAGACAGCAAGTCTTTGTGATGTATCAAGAGCCACGGTATCCAGGGTAATGTCAGCATACCACCAAGAAGGACGAACCACATCCAACGGGATTAACTGTGGACGCAAGAGAAAGCTGTCTGAAAGGGATGTTCGGGTGCTAACCCAGATTGTATCCAAAAACCATAAAACCACGGCTGCCCAAATCACAGCAGAATTAAATGTGCACCTCAACTCTCCGGTTTCCATCAGAACTGTCAGTCGGGAGCTCCACGGGGTCAATATACACGGCCGGGCTGCTATAGCCAAACCTTGGTCACTCGTGCCAATGCCAAACGTCGGTTTCAATGGTGCAAAGAGTGCAAATCCTGGGCTGTGGACAATGTGAAACATGTATTGTTCTCTGATGAGTCCACCATTACTGTTTTCCCAACATCCGGGAGAGTTACGGTGTGGAGAAGCCCCAAAGAAGCGTACCACCCAGACTGTTGCATGCCCAGAGTGAAGCATGGGGGTGGATCAGTGATGGTTTGGGCTGCCATATCATGGCATTCCCTTGGCCAGATACTTATGCTAGATGGGCGCGTCACTGCCAAGGACTACCGAACCATTCTTGAGGACCATGTGCATCCAATGGTTCAAACATTGTATCCTGAAGGCGGTGCCGTGTATCAGGATGACAATGCACCAATACACACAGCAAGACTGGTGAAAGATTGGTTTGATGAACATGAAAGTGAAGTTGAACATCTCCCATGGCCTGCACAGTCACCAGATCTAAATATTATTGAGCCACTTTGGGGTGTTTTGGAGGAGCGAGTCAGGAAACGTTTTCCTCTACCAGTATCACGTAGTGACCTGGCCACTATCCTGCAAGAAGAATGGCTTAAAATCCCTCTGACCACTGTGCAGGACTTGTATATGTCATTCCCAAGACGAATTGACGCTGTATTGGCCACAAAAGGTGGCCCTACACCATATTAACAAATTATTGTGGTCTAAAACCAGGTGTGTCAGTTTCATTGTCCAACCCCTGTATTTCATCCCTACTGACCGCCAGAGGCGGTGCTTCAAGCACTGAATGTTCATTCTTGCGCATGCGTAGGTCGAGAAATTAATAACAACATGGTCACATGTGAACTTCCGGTGGCTCACGTTAGTCTATATAGTCACATGACACCGGGAGCCTAGTCCCTTCTTTCTTCTCGCGCACAGGTTGATGAATGCAGGTGCTGACTTGTGTTTGTTTGTTCCTCGTTCCTCTTGCTGCTTGCTGCTGGGAGCCTCATGATCGTGGTCGGAGCTGCGGATGGTTCTGCCCTCCAGAGGCTGCGCAAGCTGCCTTTTCTTCCAAGGTTTCTGGTAAGTTTGTTCGGCTCGCCGGTAGCGTTTTCTGCTCGTGCTGAGTCTATTTACTTTCTTCGGCAGTGGTTTGCTGCTCGCTTTGATTTGTTCCCCTTATTTGGCTCGCCGGTGGCATTTTCTACTCTTGCTGAGTCCGTTTGGTTTTCGGCAGTGGCTTACTGCTCGCTTCTGTTTATTCCTGCTTGTCTGACTCCCCAGTGGCGTTTTCTGCTCGTGTTGAGTCTATTTACTTTCTTTGACAGTGGTTTGCTGCTCGCTTTGTCTGACTCGCCGGTGGCGTTTCTGCTTGTGCTGAGTCCTACAGCTCGTTGCTGTAACAGGGTCTTGATGGCGTTTTTTTCTGCCCGTTCGACCCCATCTGTCCACTGGGTGATGGACAATCTTTGTTGTGCGTCCTGTTTGGCCCCCCCCCCAACAGTCGGAGGACGGTCATGACATGTGCCCTCCCTGCCTTGGTGTTGGCCATCTCAGGGAGGCACTTTCAGATCATGCCTGCTCTAATTGCAGTGTTCTGCCCCGAGCGGTGCGGTTGGCCCGGCTGTCATCGGTAGAGCAGCCTGTTGACTGGGCAGTCTCTGTCCAGCAGGATCTGTTGCCGCCAGGTAAACCTGGAGAAGAGCAGCCTGATCCCTTTCCAGGTGTCTATTTTCTTGGGCATGGTTCTGGATTCTGTTTCCATCACCGCCTGTCCTTCTCCTCGGTGTGTCGGCGATATTCTGGCCATGCTTCCGAGCTTCCGTCTTCGCAGGGCTCCACCTGCGTCTTCTGGGTATGCTCACTGCTGCATCCAGCGTGGTGCCTCTGGGGCTTCTTTCACTGCGGCCCCTGCAGATGTGGCTGAACGGGGTCGGCCTGGACCCCTCCCGGCGTACTAACAGGCTTTGACGGCTTGGGGTTGTGCCTCGGTGCCTACAGTCTCTGTCCCAGTGGCAGAGCGGGTCCTACATCATGGCGGGGCTGCGACGCACCGGTGCACGAGTGTCCCCGGACCCTTCTCTACGCCTTTCCCCCATTTCCCCTGATCCCCCAGATGCTTCTGAGGGTTCTTCAGGACAGAGACGAGCTTCTGCTGGTAGCCCCCTTTTGGCCGGGGAGGACCTGGTTTCCTCTGCTGCGCAGGCTCTGCTCCAGCTCGCCGATGCGCCTCCCCTACAGGAAAGACCTCCTCTCCCAGATGGGGGGCCGGATTCTCCATCCCGATCCGGGCCGCCTGAAACTCTGGCTTTGGCCTCTACAGGTGCAGGCTCTGCCTTCTCCCTTTATGGGGGCAGGGTTGGACAGACCATGCCTGGTGCATGGGTACCGTCCACGCGGGCCGCATATGGTGCTAAGTGGGTGGTCTTTGCTGGCTGGTGCAATGGTAAGGGACTGGACCCTATTTGCTGTCTTGTTTCCTATTTGCTGTTCTTGCTTCAGGAGTTGCTGGATCTGGGGCGATCCCCTTCCACCTTGAAGGTGTATGTGGCAGCCATTTCTCATCTGCATGTTGGGTTTGGTGGTTGCTTTGTTGGCCGGCATGGGGATGTCGTGCTGTTTCTGAAGGGTGCCAGGCGCTTGTGTCCTCCCAGGCGCCCTGTGGCCCCTACGTGGGATTTGTCGCTGGTGCTTGCGGCCCTTCAGTCTCCCCCTCTCGAGCCCGTTACGGGGATGGACCTCAAGTGGCTCTCCCTGAAAACCGCCTTCCTGTTGGCCATGGTTTCTGCCAAACGGGTGGGGGAATTGCATGCTCTGTCTGTGTCTGAACCACGTTGTCGGTGGAACCCGGATGGCTCCGGTGTTACACTGTGGACCAATGCTTCTTTTGTGCCAAAGGTGCCTGCAGCGGATGGCAGTGTGCTGCCGCTCCAGCTTTCCAGAAGTAATCCTTGTGCCCCCTCTGAGCCTCTTTGACCTGTCCGAGCACTTGAGGTGTATGTCCGCTCCACGGCGCCCATTCGTCGGACTGACTGTCTCTTTGTTTGTTATGCTGGCTCTCGGAAGAGTCAGGCCCTTTCTAGACACCGGTTGGCATGTTGGATTGTGGAGATGATCTCTGTGGCTTACTCCTTGCAGGATCAGCCCCTGCCGGGCGGTGTGCAATGTCACTCCACTAGGACCCTCTCAACCTCGGGGCTGCCATGACCGGGGTGCCTCTGGAGGCTATTTGTGAAGCTGCCAAGCACCTTTGCCAGGTTTTACATGGTGAATGTCGCCATCCCCTGCAAGACATACTGGAGCAACCGCCTTCTGCATCCCGCTGAGGTCAGTGGTGTTGCTGTGTTCCTTGGGGTCTCCGTGGGATCCCTCGGGACCTTGTTGGTATGCGTCATCCAGTGCTTGAAGCACCGCCTCTGGCGATCAGTTGGGATGAAATAGAACGAAAGTTACAAATGTAACTACGGTTCTATGAATCCCAGATGACCGCCAGAGCGCTCGGTCCCTCGGTCTCCGCGTGCTCGCAAGAAGATTGTCGGGACTGGGCTCCCGGTGTCATGTGACTATATAGACTCACATGAGCCACCGGTAGGTCACATGTGACCATGTTGTTATAAATTTCTCGACCTGCGCATGCGCAAGAATGATCATTCAGTGCTTGAAGCACCGCCTCTGGCAGTCATCCGGGATTCATAGAACCGTAGTTACATTTGTAACTTTCGTTCTCCAACTTCCGGATGAGCTCAATGAGATTGGTTTAAATGTTGGATTCAAATGAAAGTTTGTTGCATTGAAACACTAACTGAGGTCATTTAGATCCAAGGTTCTTCTAGCTCAGCTTTGGAGTTTGATCTGTTTGCTGAAGAACTTTCACAACATGTTGGTGTTAGCATGTGGAGGAGAACATGCTAACTGGTTTGAACTGCTTGAAGATGTTTGACTGTCTTCAGAGACTTGTGTTCAGTTGTGATGTTGAGTTTCTGAAGGTTGGTTGAACTTCTTTAAGCAGTTTAGCTGAATTTAGCATGTTGTTCTCTAGATGCTGATGCTGAGATGTTTTGTAAGTTGCTGCTGAAACTCAGATCAGATGTTGGTGATGAACCAATCTGGATGATCTGTTTTAGAGTTTCCATGTAAGAAAATCAGATTTGAATCCAGCTTTGAAGGCATTTTGATTGAGAAGATCCAGAACCTGATGAAAGAAAGCAGCAGCAGGTTCTACTCAGGTCCAAGGTTTTTCCTGTTGTTCTCCCTGTAGAACTCCATATTCCCAGTTATTTTAATCCAGTTTCAGGTTTAAAGTCACTGGTATCAAAGTTTACCCAAAAGCAATCAAGTCCAAACAGTGAAAGTGTGTCAGTGCAGAAGATCCAGAGTGTGTAATAAAACATTGATCTTGTGTTGTTTAGAAGCTCATAACCTCCTCCATTTACCTCCTGAGAAGCCGGGGAGGGGACACGGCCACCTCACCCACTCTCTGCAGCAGGACTAGATCTTCTCTCCAGGTCGTAGCTCAGGCAGGACTTGAACCCAGGAACTCCACCACCGCCACTTCTGGTCACAGACCCTCATCTCTCTTCTCTTGGTGCTTTTCAACTTTTCACTTTCAACCCTGAACTCCTCAAAATACAGACTCTGAAGATCTTCACAATAAATCAGATCCTAAATGATTTCTGATGAGAAGCTGAACACAGATTTTACTGAATCTCCACCCTACAGTCTATTATGTTGAGTTATTGGCTCACACTGGTACAAATCTTTGAAATGTTGTTCAAAGTTGTCTCAAATTGTTTAGTTTTGGTTTTCAAACACATGGATTTTCTCAGTTTGATCCCATGACCTCCATGTTGCTGATCTCTGAGCAAACACCTTGAGCTATCCAGCCAGACATGTTGCTGTTGTCTCCTAAAGCCTTTCAGTCATGACCTCTGACCTAATCTGATGGATGGAGCTGACCAGCAGCTGGTTTTTTTAAAAAACAATGTGAATTTTTTTTCAACTTTAAAACTAACTAATGTCAAGTTGAACATAGTCTTAAAACATAATTTTAGGGGTAAAAAGATCTATTTAATATAAGCTCTTTGGTCATTTGGAGTTGACTTGAACTAGGAAAAAAATTTTCTCAGTACTTTAGTCTATCACACTGAATTTTTTGGTTTTTCATTCAGGTTTGCTGTCTTTTTCTGGACTTTTAACTTTTTATTTCCACAGTTGGACTGAAGTTAATTCACCACAGACTTTGATCCCATGCTGTCTAAAAGAGTTTTTATTCCCCCCTTTCCCCCCCTTTAATTTGTTCCCCACATTAAAAATATGCTGGGGTTTTGGTTATCTGCTGGCTTTCAGCACGGGGTGACATCCAGCTCAACGGTGTTTGGCTCCAGCTGGAAAAAACATGGTTGAACTTTTGAAGGTAAATGTGAATTGTTATCCAGTAACAGGTCATTTTAACCCAGCAGCCCCAAAAAGGAAATCTTTTAGGTGTGTTTTACTGTAACCTTCTGTTTTTTTTGCTTTTTTTCATGCTGTCGTTTTTTACAGCTCTCATTTTTTAGAGCAGGTGGGTGGAAATGTTTTGCTGTTGTTTTATTTGACTTTTTTTATTTTATATTTACTTTAAGAGTTGGTTCCTTATTTAGCATCTAATGAAAACTTCAGAATGATCCAGGTTTTTAGTTAGGGGAGAACAGTTAGAGTCACAAATACATGGAGCTTTGGGGATCCTCACAGTGAGACCTTCTTGGACTTAAGGTAAAGTCAAACCATTCCTGGATTTAACAAAGACCCCAGTAAAAAAGAGGCAGAGTTTCCAGCTGCTCATCAGTTTTTTTGAAGTCATAGAGCTGTCCAGGGGTGCTGAAGCTCTGACTGTTGACCAGCTTCTTCCTACCTATGTCAGTTTTTTTGGACTCCATGGTTTTTGTTGTCTGACACTGCATTAAAACATGAGGTTGCCCCTTCTGTGGATCCACAGCTATATGAGAAAATCTAATTTTTCTTCACTGAGGAACATTTATTCTGATCACAGATTAACTGTAGAAGAGGGAACCTTCTTACTGATTGTTGTTAACATACGGTGTTCAATTAATACAGTTGAAGGACCAACAATTACTGTCTTTAATTTGGCTGGCAGTTTAGAAACGGGAATTGTAGTTAAACTTAATGTAGTAAACATCTAAATGAGAACGACAAATTACTTGTTGCAGGGACCTTAGTCACAATTTTGCTCAGACTTGTTGTAACTTGTGTTGGATTGGTCAACAAAGTAAAGTAACATTAAGATAGGGGTTAAAGGTTAGATGACAGACTAAGGTTTTCACTAAAGAACTTAACAGACTAAAAGCAACTGTAAACAAACGGGTTTCAGGAAGTTATTTCTACATCACTATAAATTAAAAACAAATAAACGTTATAAACACAGCCCTGCATCTGTAGTGTCCAGTCCTGAGGTTGAAAAATTGCTTCAAAATCTAAACCCCCAGTAAAAAAATTTACACTGTAATGTATATAGTTTTTAAATTTTAAATTTTAATGGGAAAAAAAGGGAACGGGAAGATGCCCCCGGGGGAAATAAGGTCAGCCCAATAACTAAATGTTAAGCTACCAACCTTTTTAAAACAAAAAAAAACCCAAAGCAAAATTCCCTCTTTTTTTTCTTTTTTTTTTCCAAATAAAAAAATTCTGTTTTTAAACCCATATTTCAATCAGGGTTAAACCTTTACCTTTTATAAAAAAAGCTGCATTTAAAAGTCTGTGGTTCCCCCGGGGAAAGGGGCAACAATCCCAAAAACCCGGATCTTAAATAAAAGAGAGTTTTAGTTTGGGGCCGGGGCAGCTAAAACACAACTTATTCTGACGGGTTTCCTTGAAAAATTTAATTTTTTCAAACATATCTTACAAATTTTTAAAAGAAAAAAGTTTCTTTTAAAAGGGCGTTTCAAAATTCACCCCTACTTGGGGGAAAACATTAAATTTCATGTTAAAGGGGAAAGGATTTTAGGAAAAAACCAGTAGAAAAAAAAAGCAAACAGTTTTAAAAATTGCCCTTCATAAAACCCCAAATCGGGACCCTTAAAAACCAGCTAGCGCTAATTTTAAAAACCCTCGGGGGAAACCCCAGTGGGGAACTACAAGCAAAGAAAAATTCCCCAGGTAAAAATTTTTTAGAACTTTCCTATTAGCTTTTTTAAAAATTTAAAACCCCTTGAAACGGGATTGTTTCTGATTAAAAATATTAAAAATTTGTATTTTTCCCCATTACTTTGTTTTGTCTTGATTTTTTGCGTTTGATTTTAGCTTTTTGAGTATACCATACCTCTTCATTTTCCCTCGTCCATTTCCATGAGATCCCTCCCTGACACGTCACTTCCCTCTGACATCTTTCCAACCATTCACAGCCCGGCCGTGCCTTACCGCCACCATAGCTGTGGATTATTCTTCATGGAAGAACTTATACCCCTTGTCCAGTTTATTTGTTCACGAATTCGCCAGTGCGATTGCCTCCGCATCAGCGAATGAAAAGGCTGGCAAATTCAGCAACCTTGTTGAGAAAATAAAACACCTTTTACTGGATTTATCTGTATTATATATATTTGTATATTTACATCGTAAATTACATTTGTTGTATCAGAGAGTGTTAAAAAGTCAAAATGCCCTGATGACAAAAGATCTTCTCAGCTGCTTCATTCTTGAGTACAGCGATCAGAGACTCCAGCTATTGCTGCAGCTACTCTTCTGACCAACCAGAAGGCTGAGAAGAGGGTTTCTGCTGTTGTCTATTATTGCTCTGAGAGTAAATTAGAACCAGAGATAATCACTACATATCAGCAGCTGTGTTAAACTCTGTATTAACAGGATGTGTTTATGTTCAGACTGAATTAAACCCTGCAGTGAATCTTATTCATGTTTAACAACATTAATTTAAGCCAATTTTATCTGACTTCATAAAAGTTTAAATGATTACAACACATCACCACCAGAGGGCAGTGACTAGTTATGAAACAAAACGATTAAACTTCATATTTTTGATTAAATACTTTCTGATTACATCTATTGATATAACCCTGTAAACAACAATCTACAATCTACAATCTACATGTATGTTATGAACATTCATTAATAATCATAGTGACAGATATAATAATAAGACATAATAATAATTTCTACTACTTTTGATAAAAACTAAATTGAAAAAAATCCTTTTAAATTTAGAAAAAAAGACAAATCCGGGGGTCTTTCTGCGTGGAGTTTGCATGTTCTCCCCATGCATGCGTGGGTTCTCACCGGGTACTCCGGCTTCCTCCCACAGTCGAAAGACATGCCTGTTAGGTTAATTGTTCACTCTAAATTGCCCTTAGGTGTATGAATGAGTGTGTGCATGGTTGTTTGTGTGTTGCCCTGCGATGGACTGGCGACCTGTCCAGGGTGTACCTTGCCTCTCGCCCATAGACTGCTGGAGATAGGCACCAGCTCCCCCGTGACCCACTATGGAATAAGCGGTAGAAAATGACTGACCTTTTAAATTTACTTCAGTAAAAATCATCCTAAAAAGATTAACCATTGTTAATTCTGATAATTAAGGCCTGAAAAAACTACAAACATTATTAGTATTATTATTTTATACTGAATAATAAATAAAATATAATATATAATTTATGTATGTTATTAAATATTATTATATTATTATACTAATAATTATTACTATAATATTTATTATTATTATTATATTATTATATATTTATATATAATAAAAAACGGTTAAACTTCATATTTTTCATTAATACTTTCTGATTACATCTATTGATATAACCCTGTAAATAACAATCTACATATTTTATACATGTATGTTATTAGAGATGGACATTCATTAATAATTATAGAGACAGATATAGAGATAGAGATAATAATAATCTATACTACTTTTGATAAACATCTAATTTATAAAAATAATAAAACATTTTCAGTAAAGTGCAAATATTACACAACTGCACTAAACGCAAATTAAGATTTTAATCATTTTGGCCCTAAACTCGGGCTTGATACCGCCTTCCTGTGGTCGCAGACTGTAATTACACACTAAAATCCTTTTAGATTAGTTTAATAATGAATTTGATTGATGATAAAAATATTAGCGACTGTAAACTGAAAGACAGATGCTGCTGTTCAGCATCGGCTTGTAGATCTGCTGCTGATGATCAGAGTTTGTGCGTAAAACAGGGAGCAGAAGTGAAGATCAGCTTCAGAGCTAAAAACCTCCTCCAAGGTGTCTCAACCTGCTGCTGGAGTCTGTTAGCATCGGTAGCTCCGCTCTGAGTCTCTGTGGAGCTGGGGTGCAAACTTTGAGTCGCTTAAAAAGATTTATGTGTCGTTAATTCGGTCAAGAATAGATAATGGGAGTGTGGTATTCGGTTCAGCGGCTAGAGCTAGATTACAAAAAATTAGATATAATCCAAGCTAGAGCATTGAGAATTTGTTTAGGGGCAGTTAAATCAACAAAAATATGTGATTTACAAGTAGAATTAGGAGAAGTGCCAGTATGTATCAGAAGACAACAGTTAATGGTTAATTACTAAATAAGTTTGAAAGGGCATAATGAAAATCATCCAGTTAAGAAAGTGTTAGAAAATTGTTGGGAAAGAGGAAAAGAGCTAAAAACTAGTTTTGGATGGGTTGGAAATTATAAAGCAAGAACATTTAAAGTACATAACAAAGAATTCAGTCCAACAGTTTTGTGGCTTTTAAGGCCTACATGGACATGGAAATACATTAGTGTAGACAGATCGTTATCAAATATTAAGAAAAGAAATACTACAGATATGTGTCAAGATTTTTACAATCAAGTAGAGAAAAGGTACAATGATTATTTACAAATTTATACACATGGTTCAAAAGATCCAAAAACTGAAGCAACTAGTGTAGCAGTTGTGATTCCTGAATTAAAGGTTAAGATTTCAAAAAGAACATCTAATTTTTTGAGTACATATGCAGTAGAATTATGTGCTATATTATGGGCTTTAGAATGGGTAGAGGATGCCAGTACAAGCAAAATATTAGTTTGTAGTGATTCTATATCAGCATTATTAATCATAGAAAGGGGAAGTACAAGAAATCAACAAAACATACTTTATGAGATTATTTTTGTTCATCATAGATTATGTGAACCAAACAAAAATATAGTAATAATATGAACTAATGCTCATATGGGTATCTGAGTAATGAAAGAGCAGATAGGTTGGCTAAGGAGACTGTTAAAAAAGTAGATATTGATAAGCCAACCAAGTTGTCTAAATCTGAAGGTAAAAGTATAGTTTGGAAAGAAAGTAAGAAGTTATGGAAAATGAGGTGAGATAATGAGATAAAAGGGAGACATTTATATAGGATTCAAAATACAGTTGATGTTACAAGAATGAGATGATTAAATGTAATTATAAATAGAATAAGAACTGGTCATAGTTTGTTGATTGGCACTCTTTTTAAGAAGGGGAAACATCTTGCTGGTTTATCTAATTGATGTAATTCTATAGAAACCATGGAACATGTTTTTATAAATTGTGAGAAATATGTGAGTCAAATAAGATTATTGAGTGTGGAAATAGGTTGTAATAGAGAGCTGAAATTTGATTATGTGGTTTATCAGTTGAATGGTGATGGAGGGGAAAGATATTTCGTTTTTTGAAAAATACTGGTCTGATTAATAGAATTTGAAGAAAGAAATAATGAGGAGTTAAATCCAAGAGCTGGCAGTAGTGCAACAATGATGGATGCAAGCTGCCGTTAAAAACTGAAGATGAAGAACATTTCTACTCGGAAGCTTTTTTGTTTTTTTATTAAACATTTGGAACAAACTGTACAGAAACGTGTGGCATGTATATACAAAAGAAATACCAGATTGTAGAAGTTTAAGGCACACATTCGATTATAAGATGAAAAAGAAAAAGACACAGAGAGGCACAAATTCTCATCAAATAGGAACTCGGAATATCTGACATCCGATTAGGAAATTTCATCTGGAACCCCGCGAAAGTCGGAATTAGGAGTCGGAGAGTCGAGGCAACACGACCATAGCCGACTTCCGTGTTCAAGATGGTTGCTACTCGCCTAGTAAAACGTTTCTACTGTAACGGTTTTTAGCGGCTCTTTATTATTTATGCAACATTTAGTCAGTTGTAGACGTACAACTTTCAGTGTTTATAAGACGAGATGTTTCAACGCTGTTTATATGCACGAAATAGCGCGTAGATCAGTGTTATTGTTGTAAGACTGATGTTACAGTTGTTAGCATTACGAGCGAAAACAAGCAGGAAACTGGAACGCTAGAACCCGGAAATGACGTAAGTTCCACCGTCCCAGTTCCGACTTCCGAGGTTCCGCAGCATTTATCCTTTGTTTCCTGTTCGTCAGCAGCCCAGAAGCGGGAGTGTTGATAAAGCTGTAAGAGAGCTGCAGCAGCAGCAGTTGATGAACTCTGGAAAGAAGTCCAGCAGCTTGAGGAACATCTGGTCAAAGAAACTGGAGGGAAGCAGGAGCTCAAACAGCGGCAGGACGCAGCAGAGGAAGAGACACCAGATGATGGATGATGTTTTCCAGCCCAGATTAGGTTTGGATGTTTCCTTCTTCATGCCAACTGTGTGGATGGTAGTTAAAGTTTAGGAGCCGTTTTCAGTCTGCTGGTGGATTATTCCTCTGAATTAGAACTCGTTGTTAGGATAGTGAAACATCAGCAGGAGCTTCTGGAGCCCAGCTCAGAAATATTAGAGTTTGAAACGACAGAGGATCATCTAACTGCGGTGAAGTGAGCCGACGATCGCTGACGGTAGAAATCAGATGCGTCCATCCATGGTGTATTATGGTAGAGGAGCTGTATGGGAGCCATAATATATATATATATATATATATATAAAATATATATATATATATATATATATATATATATAATAAATGAATATGTTAAAATATCAATGTTATATTACAACACAGTCATTTATCTAGAGACATTTAAAGTAACCTAGAAATTAATTGATTTATAAATGAATGAATTCTGACTGAATTAATTAAAAACAGCCACATTAACAGTCTGGACTGTGAAAACATTCATCCTTCATGTTTGGTATTACATTACCGCCATCTCCTGGTAGGTGGTGCAACCATCTCTCTGCAATCTAAATGGAGATAATCCATTCAAAGTAACTTCTAACACAGTTCCTCAATTTGCAAAGATCATTTGTAGATGTCTATTCCTGCCATCTCCTAAGAAGAGACTCTTAAATGAACGACTCTGAAACAGTTTTCAACTTTCAGCTCCTTTAATCTAAATGTTGCTGCAGCATTCTAATCAAACCAGTTCCCAGCTGCTCCACCATCAAACCTAGTGGACTGAGCCACAGGTCATTCATAACGGACCTTGGGCCATTTATCCTTGTAATGGGTGTCGATGAGCATTCGTCAAATTAATAAAGGTTATCCTTAGACTTCATAGTATTTTTTTAACACATTTTTTTACTCATTTAATTCAGCTTATTTATATAGCGCCAATTCACAACACATGTTGTCTCAAGGCACTTTACAAGGTCAGTTCAGTTGAATCATACAGATTCCAAGTCAAGGACATTCATTCCAATTGATCCTAGTTATCAAGCAGTGCAGTCAGATTCAGTTTATTGTTCATACTGGTTAAATAATTTCTAAGGAAACACAACCGATTGCATCCAGTGAGTTGAAACATTCACTCCTCCTGGCCATCTGCCTAGACCAACTGGGGGTTTGAGAGATCTGAACCAGGAGTACTTTCTATGTGAAAGAAAAGTAAAATGTTAAAGGCAGTTGTAGCTCCTTTAGTGGCTTTATCTAGGAGAGAAACACAGCTAAGCAGATACACTCTGAGCCAGTTTTCAAGTATAAAAGAGAGCACATACATTTAGTCACAGTAGAAGCTCAGCCAGTCGCTATGTCTAGGAGAGACGGGTCCAAGTGGATCATCTATAGCAGGAGAACATTAAGTTGTTGGCAGCAGCAGCTCAACCTCCAGGAAGGTGTCACAGCTAAACACAGAGAGAGAACGTAAAGTTAAACACCATCAACCCAGACATCCTCCATCAGAAGGTCACCCAGCTCACAGTACCGGCCTTCACCTGTCAGTGGAATTCAGCTTCGTGACTTGAACGGCCCCAGCAGCAGGTGGGGGCGGGGGAAGCCTCACCTGCGGGCTCCCTTTCTTTTTCCTGCTCAAGAACCATAAAAAACCATCGCTCTCCTGGGACTGGTTCTCTCTCCGACCCCCCCCCCCCCAGCCAGAGTAGTCCGCTAATCTGCTGTAAAACACATAAGCACATTGCACTTGTTTGTACTCAAACTTGGCCAATAAAGTTGATCTTAATTTAACAGTTTGCACAACCACCTTCGGTCACCATTACAGCTTTAAGTCGTTTAGGGTGAGTCTCTGCTAGCTTTTCTCATTTTCCTGAAGATTTTGGCCGTTCCTCTCTGTAAAACAAACTGTAGAAAAAAAAAAAAAACGGTCTTTGGATTGTAAAGGTTACAGACCCCTGGTTTAAGGGGACGGCCATTTTTTGGATAAAAGATCTCGCTGAATGTGAAGTTCAATAATATAACCAGAAACTGTTCTGTAATCTTCTTGTTGCTGATGTGGAGAGAGCTCCTGCAGTGCATTTTATATTATCGTACGCACATCAAATATTCTGAACATAAAGCCACAAGCATGGAGTAACACATTAAATAATAACCCTCATTGATATAGTGTTAGTTGATAATTAAAACTGATCATAAAATAGAATAGATCTGACGCATCTCCCTCAGACACTGTCCACTAACCCCCTTTGGGTTTACGTATTTTACACATACCAAGAATTTTTTAGGGAACAAGTTGCTGCAATCCAGTGGTTGATTTATGCTAAATTATGCCTCCTTTGTCTTTTTCCTCATACCAAATATCTAAATGTTGCTATATCAGCTGTCTGTGCTATATTCAATAACCCAATCTCTACTTCACAAACCATCTGTTTTCACAGAAAAACTCAGGCAATTATGTTTTATATAATAGTGATTTAATTCAAGGGGTTAAATATGAAAAAGATTCTCCACATGACCTAAACTGTCAGTTCTTGAGGTTATTTTTTCTCTACACTGCTGATCAGATTTTTTTTCTCTAATGTGAATCTTTACCAGCTTAGAAACCATGAAGTTAAAGTTGTTCATAATGCATGTAATGTTTTTCAGTGCTGCCAGCAGATGTTAAAAGAAGGGGGGCTCCTGAAGAACAGGGGTCCTGATGTGGATCAGCAGGAGCCGAGAGCCCCTCCAGATAAAGGAGGAAAACAGGAGGAACTCTGGACCAGTCAGGAAGGGGGAAGCAGCTCACGGGGGAAGGAGGAGACTAAAAACCGGGTTTTCCATTAAAACTGCAGCTCCTATCAAGAGTAAGGATTTTTTTTTGTGTGTGTGTCTCCTGTCTGGCAGCTTAACAGTCTGGTGCATCTGGTTGTCTTTTATGATCTAAAGTAGATTTGCTTAAAAAAAGGAGGAAAGAAATGAAGGACGTTTCCTGAGCTGACACTCCCGGGGGAAAATATGACGAAAAACAGATTATAAAAAACTCCACGCAGAACCTGGAGAGACTAAATAAAAACTATTCTGCTCTCCTACAGACTCAAAGTTCACACAACAAAATGTATTTAAATGCTAAAAAAGTGGACCTTTTCATATGTCCCCTTTTAACATTGCTTTTTTTAATGCGCATGAACCTGTTCCTCTGGAAGCTTCCAGAGAACTCTGTAATTAGTTTCTTAATTTCTTTGGACAAGGTTGACATTAGGGCCTGTATTTCTCTTCCCTCCTATGATCCGTCCATCTTTTGGGCCCCCTTGCCTCGCTGTCTTTGATCACTGGGAGCCTTATTTCCTTTCCTCTCTAGAGACACTGGTTTATCAGTATAAAACCCATCTGGCTTCCCCTGTGATGTTCTTCCTCCATGTCGTCTTTAAAGGAGTTTTTTTCTTCTATTGGGCCCTCTTTGTCCTTAAAGGTATTAACCCCAGTAGTTTGACCCCCAGCGTGGAGCAGAAAAAATTTTAAAACATACTATTGTGAAAAATTGGGCCTCAATCATTTTGCTTTGTTTAAATTTAGGCCGATCTCCAAGTTACCTTTTACTGTTCAAAATTTTGGAACAACAGTTTACAACCAGCTGAAGCCTTATTGGATAAATATATGATTATGGAAGTGTTCCAGTCTGGGTTTAAAACTTACCACTGAATCAGCTCTTTTAGGGATTTTTGATGATGTATTCTTAGCAATGGATTCTGGGAACTGCTTTTAGATTTACCAGCTGCTTTTGATCCAGTGGATCATAACGTTCTCATCTCCAGACTGGAGCAGTGGGTGGGCATCACTGGCTCGGCTCTTTAATGGTTCAGGTTCTACCTCTCTAATAGGAGTTTCTGGGTCATGGTGGAGGATTTTACCTCCCCTGGGGGATACCTCAAGGCTCCATTCTTGGAGCCTTGAGGTAGCGTTTTATTTTTGTGCTGATGACGGTCAAGTCTATTTCCCTTTAAAACATAATGTTTCTGTTTAGCCTCTCCTTGACTGTCTCAGTGACATCTGGGCATGGATGGCACTGAATTTTCTGAATTTTAATAAAAAATAAGTGGTCTTGCTTTTCAAACGGGTGTGTGCAGCCCAGAAGCCTCTGCAGTTTGCTCACCAGCCCCATGTTGGAGTGGGGTTCTGTGTGTGTCTTTTAGACTTTTATTAGTGCATATTGTTTGTTTTTATGGGTGTATTTTATGCTGGGGGCAATGAATTTCCCCTTTGAGGATTAATAAAGTTTCAGTCAATCAGTCAAAGCTTGGCTCACAGGTCCTCTTTCTTTCAGTTGAGGCGGCCGTCAGAAATCAAGCCTCTCTAGTCTTTCTCTGTCTTGCTGTGACATTTAGTGGCTAAAAGGCAAACAGCTTTTTCGGGAAATTGTTGGTCTAGGGTTGATGCACGTGCTGGGGATAGTATTTATCCTGATATTTAATTCCAGATCCAGACCTTCTACAGGTAGATATCACCTTGGGCAAGGCGCTTATTCCCAAGGTTCCACATCGATGAATGGATGTACTGGCCGTGTGTGTGTGTGTACTTTTACTTGCTGCTGATTTAAGAACCATTTTTTGTATTTTTATCATAAAGTGAGGATATTTTGACAAAGTGAGGACGTTTCCTGGTCCTCACTTTTTCAAATTCCGATTTTGGGACAGGGGTTAGGTTTAGGACTAGGGTATGAATTGAGTTTAGGCCCAAGAAATCAAGGAAAATGAATGGAAGTAACTGAAAGTCCTCATGAAGATAGAAGTACAATAATGTGTGTGTGTGTGTGTGTTTTGGGGTGTTGAAAAAGAATGTTGAAAAAGTAAAACAAAAAGCATTAAATTGGGAGAATCGCTTGAACAAAAAGAAAAAAACGTCTTCAATCTACTAAAAACCAAAAACCCTGTCTTCATATTTCTCAATAAAACAAACTGGAAGAGGAAATCTTAGACAGCCTGGAGAGCTCGGTAGATGAATGTTTTGACAACATAGTAATGGGCAAAACACAAAAATCTGCATCCATGACCACACCAGCATCAAGATACCCCCGTTCAGAATGCCCGGCCAGCACCTCCACTATCTCTCCAAAGAAAAGCTACGCTGATGTCCTGGACTCTATTGACAAGAAGGTACCCAGCCTGGGTGCTCGTCTTCCCCTGGTGGAGGTTCTCCACAAGGAATTTTCAAGCTCTGAAGGAATCTCTGGAGTTCAGCCACAAACAACAAGCTTCACTCAGCCAAGAAACAAACGCTGTGGGATAAGGTAAAGAAATGTACCAATGGAATGATGCAGCTGTCTGAAACAAAGAAATGAGGGACACCATCCTGAATATATAGCTCGGGGCATGCGGGACGACCTTGTCTTCTCCGGCATCCCGGAACGGGCAGAGGACGCCGCTGAATCCACTATCTGGGAATTTCTCCAAAGTCAGCTAAGACTCCCAAATGACACGGTTAAAAACATCACATTCCATTGTGTTAACTGGCTCGGAGGTCAGAAGCCCGACAACAACCAGCCTCGGCCAGTTGCAGTGAAATTCAGGCACTACAAGCAGAAAGAGCAGGTCAGAAGTCGGGGCAGAGAGCAACGGGAACGAACTTCAGTGTCATTGACTAGTTTCCAAAGGAGATCCTCAATTGGAGGAGACTATTATTTCCAATCAGGAAGAAATGTCACTGAAGTGGCTGTAGATAAACTCTGTTAATGGTCAGTTGTTCAGGGACCTGGTTGGATAAGAGGTTAGATAACGCAGTTATAATCTAATGTAAAGCACAGCTCAGCTTGATGAAAGCATGTACCTGTAAGGCAGGAGTAAAGAGATTCAAGACATTCTGAGTAAAATCATAACCAATCAAAAGCATGAAGCTTCTAATAAAATCATCCAAAGTAATTGAAAATCCTTAAAAATAACAAAAAAGCTTTCTATATTAAGTACAAAATAATAAACATACGGTATTTTTATCAACAATGTAATAACTATTCTTTTTCAGCTTTTAAATGAAAGCATTTAAATCACTATATACATTTGTGTTTTAGTGTACGGTAATTAACACTTGGACTCCCAGAACTCTAACACTACTAGAACTCCCAAGCCCGTCAATTTGATGGCGAGCATTCTGGATGCGAGGGCGGTGATGATGTCATCGCATTGCATTGGTCAGAATGCTAAAGGTTTTCTTGCATGCTATAAAATGATGGTTTTGACAAGAATTAATAATAGTATTTGATCAAAACCTATTAAATTTTATTAGTATCTATAAATGGTACTGAAAAATAATACAGAGTAGTGGGTACATTTTTAAAAAAGCTTTACTAATCTGACCAAAAGCTGGACAGCTCCATGTTACGCTTCTCTTCACTTCGCGGACATAAACTAGTGCTAAAAATGCCTTCAGTTCATCCACACTCATGTCTGAGGAGGAATCTTCTCCTAAAACTTTGCGGGCCTCAGCCACCCTGAACATGGAAGAGCATTTCGGCATCCACCAAGCAGAGGAACGCGGTCTGGGCATCTTGGATCTGGCGCTCTGTCAAGGCGTTCTGGCTCTGATGCCCCCCTCTACTGTCTTCCTCCCCTACCACTATCCACACAGTATCATCCTTTCATATCTCCTCCTTCCCAGGTCTGCGCTCGTCTTGCGATGAAAACGCTGTAAAGCGCAGAATAGATTGTTGTTACTGGACTACTATATCTATGACTTAACTTATTGTTTATTTCTTTGTCCATTATCAGTATCTTGATCTGTAGTTTCTCTCCTGCCAGGGAGCTGGATTGCTGGGTTTATAGCTGGGCACTGATCACCTGGCTCGTCTCCCTGTCTCTGAACCTGCGCTGATTGTGGCACTGTTTCTGTAGTTTATATATTACTAGTTTACTAATCTGTAAACTATAGCCTAAAATGATAAAATTGTTACATAGGCTAGTCTTTTGCTACCTTGAAATAATGCGCCACAACCTCCTTTGCTAATGGGACGACTCGTGTTTTTTTAGCCGGAGGAGGCTCACTCTCTGACCCGCCGTCACTGGAACTGAATACTGACCAAGAACCGTCAGAATCCCTCTCGACCCCAGAATCACGATCATCTAATTTTTGAAGCATTAACGATGCCTCTTGAGCAGAAAATATCCTTCTAGAAGCCATTTGTAGGATGCCAACAATCTCCTTCTCAGACTGCGATCTGGAGTGGCGGTCGCTAGGCAACGCTCGCGCGTATACTCAGGCACGGGAAAAAAAATCACTGTAAAAATAATAGGGCAGTCAAAATAGGGGCTGTGGTAGTTAGAAGTAGAAATACTTAGATCTTTTATTTACTTTGGTTTTTTTAAAAATAGAAACATAGGAACACACAAGAATCAGGTTTAGAAAAAGTCAGGATGCCAGGAAGATAAAAGTTTTAATAAACCAGAGTTATGGCATGTCAAACTTTCAAAACCATCAAATTGACGGCCCTGGGAGTTCTAGTGTTAAACCATGATGCCAGTAAATTTACAGCCAAGGTTATCACATCACGTTGTCAAGATAAAGTTGTTCCTAATGCATGTAATGTGTTTCAATGATGTCTGCAGATGTTAAAGAAGAGGCTCCTGAAGAACAAAGTCCTGATATGGACCAGCAGAAGCTGGAGCTCCACCACATAAAGCAGGAAAATGAAAGAATCTGGGCCAGCCAGGATGGAGAACAACTGAATGTGAAGAAGGAGACTGATGATACCAGGTTTCCATTAACTGTTGTTCATATGAAGAGTGAAGAGGATGAAGAGAAACCTCTGTTCTCTCAGCTTCATCAACACGAAACAGAAGACAGAGATCTTCCAAGCAGCAGCTCAACTGACCAGATAAAAGTAGAAATTAAAGAAGAGGACTGTGGAACTGGTGTGAAGCATCATGTATCTGAGCTTAAATGCTTGTCAGACTCTGAAACTGAAGAGGATGATGATGTGAAGCATCATGAATCTGAGCTTAAATGCTTGTCAGACTCTGAAACTGAAGACAGTGAGGATGATTGGAAGGAGAGCAGGACTCCAGGGTCAGGCAGAAACACTGTCAACAAATCTTTGAGCTGCTCTGAGTGTGGAGGAAAATTTTCTAACAGCCGCTCTCTTCAGAGTCACATGACATGTCATCCAAGATTAACATCTTCAGATTATTCCAGTAATGAGACGTGTTTCAGAGAAAAGAAAATTATAGATTCACTGACAATAGTCCAGAAAGGTATTAAAACGTTTAATTGTGGTGAGTGTGGTAAAGGTTTTACCAGGAAACATGACTTAAAACAACACACAAAAGTCCACACTGGGAAACCCTTTAGTTGTGATGCATGTGGAAAAAGATTTTGCTACAAGTCGCAATTAAACACACACATAAGAATCCACACAGGAGATAAACCTTTTGGTTGTGGTGCATGTGGAAAAAGATTTGCAGTCAAGTCACAATTAAACACGCACATGAGAGATCACACAGGAGATAAACCTTTTGGTTGTGATGCATGTGGAAAAGATTTGCAGTCAAGTCACAATTAAACACGCACATAAGAATCCACACAGGAGATAAACCTTTTGGTTGTGATGCATGTGGAAAAAGATTTGCAGTCAAGTCACAATTAAACACGCACATGAGAATCCACACAGGAGATAAACCTTTTGGTTGTGATGCATGTGGAAAAAGATTTTGCTACAAGTCACAATTAAACATGCACAAGAGAATCCACACAGGAGATAAACCTTTTAGTTGTGATGCATGTGGAAAAAGATATGCCTACAAGTCAGAAATAAACAAACATATGAGAATTCACACAGGAGATAAACCTTTTAGTTGTGGTGTATGTGGAAAAAGATTTCCCTACAAGTCACAATTAAACACACACATGAGAATTCACACAGGAGACAAACCTTTTGGTTGTGATGCATGTGGAAAAAGATTTGTCTATAAGTCAGAATTAAACAAACACATGAGAATTCACACAGGAGATAAACCTTTTAGTTGTGATGCATGTGGAAAAAGATTTGTCTATAAGTCAGAATTAAACACACACATGAGAATTCATGCAGGAGACAAACCCTTTGCTTGTGATGCATGTGGAAAAAGGTTTGTGCAGAAGTCAATTTTAGATAAACACATGAGAATTCACACAGGAGATAAACCCTTTAGTTGTGATGCATGTGGAAAAAAATTTGTCTTAAAGTCATATTTAAACAAACACATGATAATTCACACAGGAGACAAACCTTTTAGTTGTGATGCATGTGGAAAAAGATTTGCCTGGAAGTCACATTTAAACAACCACATGAGAATCCACACAGGAGACAAACCCTTTAGTTGTGATTCATGTGGAGCAAGATTTGTCTACAAGTCACAATTAAACACGCACATGAGAATCCACACAGGAGACAAACCCTTTGGTTGTGATGCATGTGGAAAGACATTTGTGCAGAAGTCACAATTAAACACACACATGAGAATTCACACAGGAGACAAACCCTTCGACTGTGATGCATGTGGAAAGAGATTTTCCTGGAAGTCAAATTTAGACGTACACATGAGAATCCACACAGGAGATAAACCCTTTGGTTGTGATGCATGCGGAAAAAGATTTGCCTGGAAGTCAAATTTACATATACACATGAGAATCCATACAGGACACTAAGATTTGCTTGTGATGCATGTTGAAAAAGTTGTGCTTCAAAATCATATTTATACAAACACATGACAGATCCACACAGGAGAGAAAAAAACATTTTGTTCAGATGCTTGTGGCAACTTCTTTGCCTTCAAGTCATCTTTAAACATAACAAGAATAAACACACAAGAATCCAAACTGGAGAGACACTTTTTTGATGAAATAAAAGATAAACCCTTTCCTGGTTAAGATTGTGGAAAAGATTTAAGCATAATTTAAGACCCTCTTTACACTATATTGCGTAGGTCCCAAGAAACAATGTTTTTCCACGTCTGTTATCAGTTTAGCTAGCCAATTGTGGCAGATTCATGGAAGTCCCAGTTGCTTGCAGCAGCAACTCACTTGTTTAGTTTGCCCAGGAGTGGATATTCACCAGGTAGATAGTGGTGAAAAGTGTTTGCCACCTTCCTCATTTCTTTTTCATTTCTTTTGCATGTTTTTCACACTTAATTGTTTCAGATTATCAAACAAATTTAAATATTAGTCAAAGACCTCACAAGTAAACAAAGAATGCATTTTTAAATGTTTTTTTTATTATTAAGGGAGACAACAAATACATACCTACATGGCCCTGTGTGAAAAAGTGATGCCTCCTAAACCTAATAACTGGTTGGGTTAGGGTACAGCAACAACTGCATTAAAGCGTTTGCAACATGCAATGAGTCTTTTACAGCCCTGTGGAGGAATTTTGGTCCAGTTATCTTTTTCAGAATTGTTGTAATTCTGCCACAATGGAGGGTTTTCGATAATGAACGGCCTTTTTCTCAGTTAAGATTATAATATAGTTTTAAAGTGAAAAGTTATGCTTCAAACATTGGTTTTAATCCAACCAGGAGCTGTCTTGCCATTTCTTTGCCTCTGAAGCAACAGAACACTGAACTCCCCTTTGACAAACCTCCTTAGAAACTGTTAAAGTTGCACCTCTACATGGAGTTTGTATTAAGTCTATAAAAGTCACAAATTGCAGGTGTGGCAGGATAATTGGTTCTAGTTTTACTGCTGATAATCACAACAAGGCTCAAGGTGCATGCATGGCTCAAGGAGGGCCAGAGGCTGCTGAAGCCTTGGCTGCGGTGACTGAGCGGCGAAAGGACGAAGTTCTCTGTTTCTACCACCGCCGATATGGAGTGAAGGCAGAGCGCTGCATTCCTCCGTGTTTGTTCCAACTTTGGGAAACGACGGGCCGGTGCTCGCTAGTGGCTTGTGTGGCGGCAGGTCCGGAAAAGCTGCTTTTTTTCTTTAACAAAGTTTCTTGGTCGTCGGGTTTTCCCTTTCCGTGTCGTTTCACTATGCCCGGTCTGTTTGGGAGGACATTTTGTGTCAGAGCCAGGGGAACTACCACCCAGATGCTGCTAATGATGTTTCAATGGACGTTAGTTTAAAATGGACTTTGCAGTAGCATCTGTGTCAGTAACCTATTCTGGGTGCTGATTTTTTGTGTGCTTTCCGGTTATTAGGGCTTGTTGCTAATAGTTTTATCATTGTTTTTGGGGTTTTTTGAAAAACCTATCCGTTTAAATTAGGCTTTCCGGGGGCCCATCGGCCTCTGGTGGACATGTTTGCCAATGAGTGATGAGTTCAGCGCTTGTTGGCTGAGTTTCCTGCTTTCACTCCCCCCACTTTTTCTGCTACAATAGCTAAACATGGGGTTAGAGCATTGTATTTCTATGGTGGGCCCGCCCGCCCCAAAAACGGTCTTTTGCAGAAGTGTATCACTATGATTGAGTTTAACAACAATCACATATGAGAGCCTAATCTTTAGAGTATTTAATAAATTTAAGATCATATTACATGGATAAAAATGTCATGAAAAAAGAAAATGAATATATCTTCGCACTGTGGAAACTAAAGGGCTGAAGAGGCCTGGGATGGGTCACACATTAACTGGGCTGTCTTATCTTTTTCAGAAGTGGTTTTAAAAACTACAAGTATAATCAAAAAAAAAAATGTATGATGATTTTCTATTTTTCTACAATTATTAAATGTAATGAAGAGTTGTAATGTTAATCAATTGTGGTTTATGAATAAAAAATGAAAGTGATGGGGTTTTTTTTTTCTGTAAAAGGTATGGAAAGGGCAAGAAGCAGAGAAATTACTGTTAGAAAGCTTGAGGCTGAGCAGATCAGGGGGCACCATGGCTTGGGGAGCCAGAGGCGGCAGAGACATAACATTAGGACAGGAGGGGCAGAGGAGAGCCAGCTCATGGGAACTGGGCATGGATGGAAGGTCAACGAGCAAGATCAAGTCATAACAAGCATGGGAGCGAGAAACGAGAAGCCAGGTGCACGCTGTTTTTCATCAGTCTGAAGGTCGAAAAACAGGCAAAAATCATGGCACCAGGATGGCAGCGGGAGTCGTGAAGGTCGAAAAACAGGCAAAAGTCATAACACAGGGAGCCAGCTGCAGGCTGTTTACGACTCTGTCAATGGAGGCCAGGTGACTGCACCGAAAAGTCACGGCGACCGTGAAGATTCGAGAATCTGAATATCATCTGTTTGGCATTTTTACCAAGACAACTGAAGTGAACTTGGTCAGTGGACAACCGATTGCTCTAAGTTTCAGGCTTCTGGAAATCCTGAAACCCCAAAAATTTAATTGACCTCAAAGGTTTCCCCTTCAACTATTCAGCCTCTGGAAGCTACGAAATTTTGAAACATATGCCAAAAAAAAAAAAAAAGTTTCCGTTTTTTTAAATTTAAATTTTTATTTTTTTTTCCAACTTTTGACCATCGAAACCCCGAGCATCAGCGCCTGTCCACTTAGAGGAAGAAAAACTGAAGATTTGCCCTTTCACCCAAGAAGAAAAAATTCACTCTTGCCTACTAAAAGAAATCTTTTCCGTTCAGAAAATCCATGGTGAGCCTCCGTCTCCCAAAGGCTCTTCAGCCTTACAAGTTC